>OY294071.1:19934804-21149728 GCA_958510875.1 Endomychus coccineus | reverse complement strand
ATTTATTTATAACGCACCTAATTCTATCTGGTTTCGTTATCTGCGCAGCTAACCTCCAGCCCAAGACATTTGCCCTCTTAGGCTAGCCTTACGGACCGCTCCGGGGTCATTTACAATAATTGCGACCAGAAAGTGTGCCTCTATGAGCATCTGTATGCTTTCCTCAAAAGTTGTAGTGTAGGAATCATCGTCCTTTTTAAGGAAACCTATGTGATTTACAGAATCGAAAAGAACCTATGTAAAATAACAAATTCTCAGATAATGGAACATAAATTATGAGATAAGAACGCTTTCAAAATTAAAACTGCTTTAAGTTCATTACGAAATTGGATGAGTAATTGAGAGTATTTAACCAAATCCAACTTAACCAACATTAACAATGAGGGAAGTCACGTGATCAATTGATCACAGCTTTTTCCATATATATTTGCGTATCTATCCATACACCTATTAATGTGATATTCATATAATACTTTCCAAATAAAAACTATGTAATGATACAATTCGACTCTTAAAGTCTTGTAATAGAAGGATATTCATCTGTTGTTAACTTGTTAAAACATATAATACTAGCCATTGTAGCGTCGATTATGCTATGTAATTTTTTCACAATCATAAAGTGCCTTCGTTGTTTATATTTAAACTGGAGATGAATGTCTCAATATCATAGTACCCTTTCTGAATAGTTTTGAACTCCCTATTGAATTATTTAAATTTTTGATTCGTCAAGCATTAGTCCATTCATGGTGGATTGTTAAGACCATAACAAAAATAGAAAATAACAAAATATAATTCCAAATATTTCAGGTCATTTTTTCATACCAAATGTATTATTTCTATTCCTGAACACGTTCAATTTGATAATCTTAGCCACTGTAGTCCCTCATGATATTGTTAATGTCTTTGCAGATTACTTCCAAAGTGTCTATATTAACTCTAATTCAACTAATAATAGACCTTCGGATAACTTTAACAATAATATTCTATCTCTTTCAATTGTTAGTCCCTCTGAAGTGATTCAAGTTACTAATAGACTTGAAGCAAGTCACACGAAGGGTCCAGATCAAATTTGTGCTTTTTTTGTGAAAGATTGCATCGGCAGCTCCACTGGCATGTATATATTCATTAGCCTTAAAATCGCATACTTTTCCGGATCTGTGAAAAGTTTCAAAATTAGTACCGGTTTTTAAAAAAGCTAATATACATGAGGTTACTAATTATCACCCAATAGCCACCATCAATAACTTCTGCAGAATATTTGAATATATCTTATATGATGCTACTTTCAATCATGTAAAACAGCAGATATCCCCATCAGAGCAGCATGGGTTTATGCCTGGCAGATCGACTGTTACTAACTCAGGTTGCTACAGTCAATACTTGGCTGATGTTATTGATGAGGCTGGCCAGGATGATTGTATCTACCTCGAGTTTGCTAAGGCATTTGATAAAATGGATCACATTATTTTATTGAATAAAATGTGTAGCTTTGGATTTACAAATCATTCAATTGAATTTTGGAACTCTTACCTAAGTATATAAATATGTAGAGTATGGGGGTTTTAAATCGTATTAACCACTTCAGGTGTACCTCAAGGATCAGTACTTGGACCACATCTATTCAACTTATTTATCAATGACATTTCTTCTTTATTTATCTGTTATTTTCTTCTTTACGCAGCCAACGATGAGGCCATCACTGAAACAAACGCGTATTTTGAAGGATTGCCGAAATCGTATTATTTTGAAGGTATCGAAAAATTAGAAAAACGTTGGACGTGTACCGGACTACAGAGAAATTTGTTTTGAGAAATAAAATAAGTTTTGACCAAATAAATCATTTCTTCTTGAAGTTTTCAGTTACTTTTCACCTCGCCCTCGCATATGTGTCTAACGATAAAATATTGAAATGTTCGATCTTCCTATTCCTAAATAATGCATGCTATATTGCCAATTGACTTGACAGAAAATGATGAGAAGTAAGGTAAAGTAAAGGTTTCCATCTAGACGAGGAATGAAGATCAAACATCATCCAGATGGATGGCGGAAATGCTACGGACGAGAAGAACAGAGACAAAGATGGGGACAACATCATCCAAGTAGAAGTAACAAGGGGATGCCCGCAAGGGCGTACTATCACTTCTACTGTGGAACTAGTTAGTGGATGATCTCCTAGAGAAATTAACCTTCAAAGGAAACCGCTACCGAGTATATGCAGGTCATATAGAGGAGAATTTGAGAGCATTCTATGCGATATAATCCAATGCATGTATTAAGGTCACAGAGTAATTGTGCCAATCGGACAAACTAGAAATTTACCCTAGTAAATCTACAATATTGACATTTACCAGGAAAATGGATCACATGATGCAAATTCAGTTGAATGGAATTACCATCGTACTGGATCAGACTAGATATAACACTAGAAAACACTAGATAAAACTCGCCTACGGCCAGCACTTCAAGGGTGTAAATAAGAAGACGACATATGCCCTAAGGATGGCTCATAAAATGGGATACTCTACCTATCGATGTGCACCATGATAGTGAGGCCTATCATGGCCTATAGCGCTATTTCCTGAAGCGATAGATCGAAAAACATTTTGGAACAAAGTGTATTAATCAAGATTCGAAGGTTCGAATGTATATCTATAATTGAGGCGCTGGAGTCTTGTCCTAGGGTTAGCATGGATAAAATACTGGGACTAACCCCTCCATGTAGCATTTCAAAGGACTTCCCAAAAAGACTATTCTTAATATATTATTATTAATTAAGGGGGCATTGTGGTCCCATTAATGCCTAGGCCGATTTCACCTCGCGTCACGTGTCACCTAGTGAAGTGGTTTCTACCGACGAGTGTTCACCAGGCCACCAAAGGGCAGTTCCCACATGAGAGTGTTCACCATCGTCTCCATGTTAACGATTAACGTATTACCTAATGTGGACTGGTAGCTCAGTGGTAGAAGAATCGATCTTCTAATCACCGTGGCTGCTGGTCGCGGGTTCGAATCCTGCGACTGCGGAATTTTTCCGATGGCCCGAGAAAGTGGTGCGGCAAGATACAATGCCCAAGTGTCATCGAGACTGCCCTGGTAGCAGGATCGAGCCTACCACACGAGGTGGAGTGTTTAGTGGGTATATCTGAGGTGATTAAGTTCGGGACTCAGGGACTCCCACACTACCTTATGGGATGTAACAGGACCATAAGGTGCCCATAAAGGGTTTCAACCCTTAAAACCCAACAAAAAAAAACGAGGAGCGTTTCCCACCAACGAGTGTTCACCATTCTCCCCCGGGTGAACGATTTCTAAAGAGGTTAACGTTAACTTCGTGATATATTATTTAAACTTCGTCCTAGGGAGAAGGTAGGCAGGATCGGCTCCCACTTCAGAATGTTCACCGGGTACCCGAGGTCGACAAACAGCCACCTACTCAACTCCCAGTCGGGACCGGGTAGGTGATTAATTAAATTAATTGAATTAGTGAAAATCAAACTTTTAATAGTTATTTTATTTGAATTTATAATGGGTTTTCAGGTAAGTCACTCCACGTCAGAACAGCAACGCTCAATGGGTCAACATCTCCGATTTCGTTCAAACTTTGGGAATAGGTTCTCATTACCGAAAAAATAAGATCCTGAAAATTTCAGGCCGAAAGGAAATAAAACTTTGGATATATCGGGCAATAAAAATTTTGGCCAATTTTAACGTCAAAAAATTCAAAATCAAATTTCTTCGGTAAAAATGAACTTTTAGAACCAAAAACTATTTGGAAAAGCCCGAATTGATAGGAAATTTTCCCAGGAATCCGATTAAATCAGAATATCTAGCGCGTTTAGCTGACGCATGCGCAAAAAACTCGTAAAAATCAAAAATGTCACTTTTTCTTGAAAAATTCATAACTCTGCTGCTGCCACTTTGATTTTCCAAAATTTTCAGGGAAGATAGCTGAAGCCATGTACTTTCATGTAAAATCCACGGATCCATGCTCTTGATGTGAAAATTTTCGTCAAAAGACCGAAAATACGGAAATTTGATATTTTTTATTTTTATCGTTATATTTTAAGTACGATAAGCATTGTAGAATTCAATCATAATTCAATAGAATTAAAAAAATAGGTTAATAACATTTGAAATTAATTTTATTTAAATATTTCAATTTAGTAGAACGTGAAAAAAATATTGGAATCCAAAAAAAGTTCCAGTCACAGGTCTATAGATTTGATGTTTCTAAACTTTTCTAAATAATTCTCATATTTTTTTATTCGATTTAATTTCCCACAGGAAAACTTATTTAACAATGTTGTGTGATATTATGAATACATTTAAAAATTCAATATCAATTTTTGTGGTAAAAAATAATCAAATGAACATTTTTTAAATTAACAATATCCTAAGACAAGTGAGAGTAGTAATACCCAACTCAAGTACAGTAAAATATAATTATCATATTGGTCACATAATTTATTTTTTGAAAAGCTGTTCAAATTTACTTTTTGTTTGTCCGTATAATTTTATTTTAACATAATTCTTCAGTTTCCACTGTGACATTTGACAGTATGAAATATCTTTAAATTTCTATCGGAATACACGTATTTATTTTTACCTATTTGGTCCATGATTGATATTTCAGCTTCAAGTATATCATCGTTCGTTTGAATAATGAAACCAAGGTTCCATGTTTTGTCAACTATAAAACTAACATATGTATTGGATGCCCAATCGTAAACGTTTTTATTTAACAAATCAAAAATCAGTTGAATTTTTAAATGTATTCATAATATCAGACAACATTGTTAAATAAATTTTCTTGTGGGAAACTAAACCGAATGAAAAAATATGAAAATTATTTAGAAAAGTTTGAAAACATCAAATTTATAGACCTGTGACTGCAACTTTTTTTGGATTTAAATATTTTTTTCAAGTTCTGCTAAATTGAATATTTAAATAAAATTAATTTCAAATTTTATTAACCTATTTTCTTAATTCTATTGAATTATGATTGAATTCTACAATGCTCATCGTACTTGAAATATAACGATAAAAAAAAAGTATCAAATTTCCGTATTTTCGGTCTTTTGACGAAAATTTTCGTATCAAGAGCATGTATTCGCAGATTTTACATGAAAGTACATGGTTTCGATTTTCTCAAAATTTTCAGGGAAGGTACCCTGAAAATTTTGAGAAAATCGAAGTGGCAGCAGCCGAGTTATGAATTTTCAAAGAAAAAGTGACATTTTTGAGTTTTTCGCGCATGTGTCAGATAAATACGCTAGATATTCTGATTTATTCGGATTCCTGGGAAAATTTCCTATCAATTTGGGCTTTTTGGTCCTAAAAGTTCATTTTTACCGAAGAAATTTGATTTTGAATTTTTTGACGTAGAAATTGGCCAAATTTTTTTATTGGCCGATATATCCAAAATTTCATTTCCTATCGACCTGAAATTTCCAGGATCTCATTTTTTCGGTAATGAGAACCTATCCTCAAAATTTGAACGAAATCGGAGTTGTTGATCCATTGAGCGATGCCGTTCTGACGTGGAATGACTCAGCTCGTAAAGGCTGATTATATCCAATTTTAAAACAAATTCAGTTGAGATGTTCAATTTTTTCCTAATTTAATAATTTCCTCTTCCCGGTTGGATAATTCGAGCTATTTGGTTGCACATTGCAGTTTTTTGGATAAAATCATATGGGATCCTTATGCAAATCGACTTCTGTGTATTTTCTAACCTCATTATTGTGCCCGAAAAAATTATAAAAGGGTTTAAAATCGAAGGTATTGGAATAGGTATATTAATAAACTATAAAAGGGTCTACACTGTGGATACATTAGAACAAGTTTCATCAGTTAAATGAACCTTCTCGAATTTTTCGCACGTTCCCAAATTTCATAATGGGTATGGAAAAATATTGAAATTGGTCGATCTCATCGATTCCGATATAACGCCCTCATGATGATACACTCTCATGAATGAGGAATTTGATTCCACCATTAGTTTTCACCTCAGACGCTACGGCAACATGCCGTAGCGTTCCGAAATCCCAAATTTCGGCCATTCCTTAAATAATTAACCTATAAAATCAGTTTTAACAAGATTAATGCAACCGAAATTTGTATCCGCAACCTTCTGAGATCCCATAGAACAATTTACATCAGTTAAATGAACCTCTCAAATTTTTCCCATTTTCCCAAATTTCATAAGGGAAAAATAGTGAAATTGGTCGATCTCATCGATTCCGATATAACGCCGGCATAATACACTCTCAATGATGAAGAATTCGATTCTACCATTCGTTTTCACCTCAGACGCTAAGGCAACATGCCGTTCCGCGATCCCTAATGTTGGCCATCCCTTGGATAATTAACCTTTAAAATCACTTTTAACAAGGTTAATGCAACCGAAATTGGTATCCTCAACCTTCCGAGATCCCATAGAATAAACCCCATCAGTTAAATGAACCTCTCGAATTTTTCGCATTTTCCTAAATCTCATAAGAAGTAAGTATGGAAAAATAGTGAAATTGGTCGATCTCATTGATTCAGATATAACGCCGTCATAATACACTCATGAATGAAAAATTCGATTCTATCATTAGTTTCACCTCAAACGCTAAGGTAACATACCGTAGCGTTCCGACTTGCCCGCCCCCGTTGTGATTGTTATCCAGTCATTTTCGAGAAATTGGCCTATTTAGACCAATTTCACCCTAAAATTGAACATTAAAAAAACATATGATGGCATGGCAAATACGTTCATTTAGGACCAAAGACCAATCAATATCAGCACTGGTAATTCTGCTATTTGCATCTGTGGTACCACTGGAAAAGGGTTAATGAATAAGTAATTATGTATAATGATATTCCTATCGTATACCAATGCAATTGGTATGCCCCAGAGTAATTGAGGAAACATTGAAATTTTCATACCATATTGACTATCTTGGCAAAAAACTAAACATGTTGCGGAGTGCAAATTCTGAACGATAATACAAATAGTATCACCGTTGCTGGTACATTTACTATGCGAATTTTTACCCGAGAGCTAGATATCGTATTACTAGCACCGCCAAGGACATGTTCATCCAGGAACGAGCCATACAGCACAAACTGAAAAATTTGCCTTTGGGACAATCCTGCATCGGCCATTCCAAATCATCGGAATTGTTCACTATACCTGCTCTATACATTTATGAAATAATTTTCAACAACATAGTCCTCAGTAGTACTTCTCCTGTGTAAAATATAAAATGTAATTTCATTGTTCATTAAGTATTCAACTGTTGTTTCTGATGTAGGTTTGAATATTCACTATATGAGATTATTTAATTTATTGGTAAAAGGGCAATATCAATTCTCCGGTTACATTAATGGTTTCTGGAATATGTTGTATATTAGGGGTTTGGATTATACAATTTTTCGTTTATTAGACCAGGGCTGAAGCCTTTGAAAATGGTAAAAAGTGAAAAAAAATAATGGTGGGATGAAACCCATTGGAAAAGGAAGAGAATCTAACAAAAATGAAATGAAAAATAATTTACGGGCGATCTGAGGTGGGGAAGTGGAAGGGGATGAGTTTTTAAGAGTAAAAAACGGTTTATCTCGATTTCCGGCAAAACTACAAGCTCTATCGAAAAAAGTTAAATGGCAAAGTTGTAGGTATGGGAAAGATCTACAACTTTTTATTCACACTTTTTTCACATAACCTCGAAATTTATGTGAAAAATTCAAATAACCAAGTTTTTGGTTTTTAATTTTTCTCTTTTACAAAAAAAAAATTATCTCACGAAATTCTGTGAAAGTTTATCTTTTCATGTCCCAAACACACTGTAATTTTTTTGATTCAAAATATTCATTTGTTCGCCTTATTTTGACTTAATATCGAAAAGGCACTCTAATTTTCAATCGAAAATTCTCACGTCAATATATCTGCTTTTTTAAAAAAGTCGGTGGGCTTTTTATTATTTGGAATCTCTACTTTCTGATGGTGTATAAGAAAATATACATTACTATGGTAAATGTTTTCAAAAAATGCAAATGTAGACATACAAGCAGTGTGATAATGCGCTTTTACATAAACTAAAAAATAGAAATCGAATGATATTTTATTACAATTTGATTTTGTCTTTTCAGATTATCAGTATGGATGAATCTGTTTGATTTTGATAAAAACAGCTCGTTTGAGAAATGTGCCTGATTTAGTCGCAGTAAAAGCGCATTATCACACTGCTTGTATGTCTACATTTGCATTTTTTGAGAACATTTACTATAGTAATGTATATTTTTTTTCACACCATCATAAAGTAGAGATTCCAAATAATAAAAAGCCTACAGACTTTTTTATAAAAGCAGATATTTTGACGTGAGAATTTTCGATTGAAAATTAGGGTGCTTTTTCGATATTAAGTCAAAATAAGGTGAACAAACGAATATTTTGAATCAAAAAAATTACAGTGTGTTTGGGACATGAAAAGGTAAGCTTTCACAAAATTTCGTGAGATCATTTTTTTTTTGTAAAAGATAAAAATTAAAAACCAAAAACTTGGTTATTTGAATTTTTCACATATATTTTGAGGTTATGTGAAAAAAGTGTGAATAAAAAGTTGTAGATCTTTTTATTACCTACAACTTTGCCATTTAACTTTTTTCGATAGGACTTGTAGTTTTGCCGGAAATCGAGATAAACCGTTTTTTACCCTTAAAAACTCACCCCCTTCCACTTCCCGACCTCAAATCGCCCGTAAATTATTTTTCATGTCATTTTTGCTATATTCTCTTCCTTTTCCAATGGGTTTCATCCTACTATTATTTTATTTGGTTTCAAAAATTATCGACCCTGGTCTATATCTGTCCCACGTGAAATATGCAGCTTTTTATATTTTTAAGGTTTCTTAGGTTCCAATGTAAGCACGTATCTGTTATAATTTAATACAATTAATACATAAATAATATGTTGTGAAATATTCTCATTGAATTGTCCGCGCAAAAATTAAATTCCCTTACAACTGGAATATGTGTGAAATAATGAACATTGTATCCTTAACCTAACCAAATATGAACAATATGAATGAATAAAAGTCAATATGAATCAAAATAGGACGATCAGGGCCACCATATTTTCATTGTCATAAGTAGATTAGATTCCATCAATCTATGACCGGATCCATTGATTAGTAAAGGCCAATTACACAAGTAAATGCGCAACGATGATGAAATAAATGTATTCGACGGCACTGACAGAAAAACCCATTGAGACCTTAAGCGAGCCAGGCCGGACGTTGTAGATAGATTGATGTAAGAAGTAGTTGCGAGTAGCCGGTCGGTCCAACCTCGAGAAACAACGACTAATCGTCATCATAACATTCCGCACCTGTTCACTCCGGAAGTTCATGTAACAGAAAATGTCTCCTGTTCGCGACCTTCCAAACGTCCCCTCGAATCGAATGCTTCTCCAGCAGAGATATTTTTGAAGACCATTTTTCATATTCAACATACAACTAGATATTTTGAGAATTAAAAAATAAAAGGAAGGATATCATCCGTTTTGAATATTCGAGTTCAACGTCTTCATTTTACAAATATTCATTTAAATCGAAAGTATCAAGTAGAAATATTTCCCAATAGTACAGTCAAATGGGTATTGGACCCGTAAATCCTTGGGAAATGGATCGATTTTGATGGGACAAAGTGTTTATATTGTTTATAAACAATAAATAAACAATTTAATTAGCTCATTTTTGAGATTACATAAAAATTTCTAAACATGCGAAATTTGACCGTTTTTGATTGGCTAAAGACTATTTTTTGTTATAAACAATTTATTTATTAACAAAATAGATGAATTCGACCAAAACTCCACTCCGACTTTAGGGTCGTTTTCGGATAATTTTGGTATTCTGAGTTCGATTTTATCGTCAATATCCTCGAATGTATACCCACAAATTTGCTAAATTTGTTATAAACAAATTATATTTATTATTAAATATACGAATTTGACCAAAATGTCAATGTCGGATAATTTTGGCTTCCTGAGTACGATTTTATTGCTATTATGGTCTTTGAATGCATTCTCGAGGAAATTTTCAAAAGCGAATTAGGAAAAAATATAAAAAATTGTGATGTTTTAGTAAGACAAAGTATCAATAAATATATATAAAATTAAACATATTAATATTTTTAAGGAGGTATGGGAGAATTGTTGTGGAAAGGAAAACAATTATTCAAAATTAGTGGCTTGCCATTCTTTTATTATATTAAGACTTAATACATTAAGTCAATTTTGTCAAAAAAATCAAGTTCTGAGTACGCATATTATATGAAAATGAATAAAAATGTCACATTTATTTTTTTGTTAATAAAAAATTTGTTTATTACAATTCAAAAATGTATGTATGCATTTATAGACCATGATAGCAATGAAATCGTACGCAAGAGGCCAAAATTATCCGAAAACAACTACAAACTCGATATTTTGGTCCAATTCGTATTTTTATTAAAAACATAATTGTTTATAACAATTGAAAAATGTATGTATGCATTTAAAGACCATAATAGCAATAAAATCCTACTCAGGAGGCCAAAATTATCCGACAACGACTATAAACTCGACATTTTGGTCAAATTCGTATATTTAATAAAAATTTAATTTACTTACAAAAAATTAGCAAATTTGTGGGCACACATTTGATGATATTGGGGATAAAAACGAACTCAGAACACCAAAATTACCCGAAAACGACCCTAAAGTCGGAGTGGAGTTTTGGTTGAATTCATCTATTTTGTTAATAAATAAATTGTTTATAACTAAAAATAGTCTTTATCCTATCAAAATTTTACATTTTTTAGAAATTTTTATGTAATCTCAAAAACGACCTAATTAAATTGTTTATTTATTGTTTATAAACAATTTGCGCAACTTTATTTGTGGTCAACTTTCTTCCTGATGACATTCTGCAGAGAATGCACTTTGTCCCATCAAAATAGATCCATTCCCAAGGATTTACGGGTTTGGCCTATTTTTATACCCATTTGACTTCATTACAAGAGCTCCTGCAAATATTCAATACCCGAATAGATGTATTGAGACTCGAGGAAAGAGTCGAAATACAATTTTTTTGTGTTTACCGATCTCAACTTTTGCAAGCATCCAACCAATAGATTTGAGAAGAAAGGATGAACATATTTTATATTTGAGCTCAATACCTTCCAAGCATCTAGTTGATTCGAATGTTCAACAGTAGAGATATTTGACAATTTTGCGCTATTAATTCACATGCAAATAGATGTTTGTTTTTTAGAAAATTGAGACTGATGAACTTATGAGTTCAACATTGTCATTCTTCAAGTTTCCCTTTCCATCGAATTATATCTTGCAGAGATCATTTTGCTATTATTAATTTAGATGTTTCAAGTCTTCTTGAAGAAGAATGGAGATATACCTAATCCCCGATGAATATTTGACTTCAACATTTGTATCTCACAAGCGTTCACTTACATCGAATGTTCTCCAGCGAAAATATCTTTCTAGACCATTTTTCAAATCTTCAATGATCAACCATGCCTCGAGTACTAAGAGAGAAGAAACATGAAAGTTACAATCCTTGTTGAATATTTGAGCTCAACATATTCGGAGCGCACTTGAATGTTTTGCAGCAGAAAGTAACTTCATTAAACTTTTTCGATTCACTTTTAGAAGCATAATTCAACTCATAATTCCCCCTAATCATGATTAGATAATATCACATCTTTTCTTGTTGCTTTTCTCAATGTGTTAATAGGTACCAAGTACTGTGAGCGTGAATGTTTTAAGATGAATTTAACTTATATTTTAAATTTCTCTGCGTTCAAAGATGATATCACACGCTGTCACTGACTTCTACCTCTACACTTATCGCGTTGCGTACACCAACAATCTTACCTTTCATTCAAGCGAAACACGATGCTACCCACGCAATAGTATTATGTACTTGTTTTCACTTCTTTAGAAGGCAGCTTCAACGCATAAAATAGGAGGGAATTTATGAAATGCATGTGTTCGAGAAGGTAAAAATTTACCTTTATGTTCCTACTTTGAATTATAGATTTACTAGACTTTCCGTTTCCGGAATATGTATGTATTGGCACTAGCTGGATAAATGTTTTCACTTCCCAAGAAGGCACAGTTAACGCATAAACTAGAAGGGAATTTATGAAATACGTGTGTTCGAGAAGGTAAAAATTTACCGTTATGTTCCCACTTTGAATTATAAATTTACTAGACTTTCCGTTTCCCGAATATGTATGTATTGGCACTAGCTGGACAAATGTTTTCACTCCTCAAGAAGGCACAGTTAACGCATAAACTAGAAGGGAATTTATGAAATACATGTGTTCGAGAAGGTAAAAATTTACCGTTATGTTCCTTTGAATTATAGATTTACTAGACTTTCCGTTTCCGGAATATGTATGTATTGGCACTAGCTGGATAAATGTTTTCACTTCCCACGAAGGCACAGTTAACGCATAAACTAGAAGGGAATTTATGAAATTCATGTGTTCGAGAAGGTAAAAATTTACCGTTATGTTCCCACTTAGAATTATAAATTTACTAGACTTTCCGTTTCCCGAATATGTATGTATTGGCACTAGCTGGACAAATGTTTTCACTCCTCAAGAAGGCACAGTTAACGCATAAACTAGAAGGGAATTTATGAAATACATGTGTTCGAGAAGGTAAAAATTTACCGTTATTTTCCCACTTTGAATTATAAATTTACTAGACTTTCCGTTTACCGAATATGTATGTATTGGCACTAGCTGGATAAATGTTTTCACTTCCCAAGAAGGCACAGTTAACGCATAAACTAGAAGGGAATTTATGAAATTCATGTGTTCGAGAAGGTAAAAATTTACCGTTATGTTCCCACTTTGAATTATAAATTTACTAGACTTTCCGTTTCCCGAATATGTATGTATTGGCACTAGCTGGACAAATGTTTTCACTCCTCAAGAAGGCACAGTTAACGCATAAACTAGAAGGGAATTTATGAAATACATGTGTTCGAGAAGGTAAAATTTACCGTTATGTTCCTACTTTGAATTATAAATTTACTAGACTTTCCGTTTCCCGAATATGTATGTATTGGCACTAGCTGGACAAATGTTTTCACTCCTCAAGAAGGCACAGTTAACGCATAAACTAGAAGGGAATTTATGAAATACATGTGTTCGAGAAGGTAAAAATTTACCGTTATGTTCCCACTTTGAATTATAAATTTACTAGACTTTCCGTTTCCCGAATATGTATGTATTGGCACTAGCTGGACAAATGTTTTCACTCCTCAAGAAGGCACAGTTAACGCATAAACTAGAAGGGAATTTATGAAATACATGTGTTCGAGAAGGTAAAAATTTACCGTTATGTTCCTACTTTGAATTATAAATTTACTAGACTTTTTGTTTCCCGAATATGTATGTATTGGCACTAGCTGGACAAATGTTTTCACTCCTCAAGAAGGCACAGTTAACGCATAAACTAGAAGGGAATTTATGAAATACATGTGTTCGAGAAGGTAAAAATTTACCGTTATGTTCCTACTTTGAATTATAAATTTACTAGACTTTCCGTTTCCCGAATATGTATGTATTGGCACTAGCTGGACAAATGTTTTCACTCCTCAAGAAGGCACAGTTAACGCATAAACTAGAAGGGAATTTATGAAATACATGTGGTCGAGAAGGTAAAAATTTACCGTTATGTTCCTACTTTGAATTATAAATTTACTAGACTTTCCGTTTCCCGAATATGTATGTATTGGCACTAGCTGGATAAATGTTTTCACTTCCCAAAAAGCCACAATCAACGAATGAACTAGAAGGGAATTGATGAAGTTCATCTGTTCGAGAAGGTAAAAATTTACCTATATGTAGTTATAGATATGCTAGACGTTTCATTTCACTATGTATTGGCTCTAGCTTATTTCACTTCCCAAGAAGGCACAGTTAACACATTACAATAGAAGTGAATTTATAAAATTCACTTTTTTGTACCTACTTTGAATTATAGATTTTCTAGATGCTCCATTTTTCGAAAATGTATGCACAGTTTGAATAATTTCTTTTACTTCTTGAGAAGGCATCAGCCTCTCATAAACTAGAAGAAATCAATGTGTTCGGGAAGGTGTGTGTATTGGCACTAACTGTATAATAGTTTTCACTTCCCAAGAAGGCACAGTTAACGTATAAAAACTAGAAGGAAATTGATGAAATTCATGTGTTAAAGGTAAAAATGTACCTGTATGTTCCTAGTTTCAATTAAAGATTTGCTACGTTCCATTTCACGTATATGTATGTATGTATTGGCACTAGCTTGTTTTCACTTGCCAAGAAGGCATAGTTAACGCATAAATTATAGAAGGGAATTTATGAAATTCATGTGTTCGGGAAAGTAATTTACTCTTATGTACCTACTATGAATTATAGATTTGATAGATTCTCAATTTTTCGGAAATGTATGTACATACTGAATAATTGCTTTTACTTCTTAAGAAAGCAGTGTTCGAGAAGGTAAAACACCTTTATGTTCCTACTTTGAGGTAGAAATTTGTTAGACAGACGTTTGAAGAATTGAGGCAGGGAAGAATGAAGATATACCTAATCCCCGATGAATATTTGACTTCAACATTTTCGTTGATCAACCCTTCACTTACATCGAATGTTCTCCAGCGAAAATATCTTTCTAGATCTTCAACCTCTACCCTTCTTGCGTTGCGTACACCAACAATCTTACCATTCATTCAAGCGAAACACGATGCAACCCACGCAATAGTATTACTTATTTTCACTCCTTTAGAAAGCAACTTCAAAATAATTTACTTTTACGTACTTACTTTTAATTATAGATTCGCTATACCCTCCATTTTTCGAAAATATATGTACATGGTGAATAATTGCTTTTACTTCTTAAGAACAGCTGCCACTAGAAGGGCGTTTATGAAATTCATATGTTCGAGAAGGTACAAATTTACCTTTATGTTTCTACTTTCAATTATAAATTTGCTAAACGTTCCATTTCTAGAATATGAATGTACTGGTACTAACTGAATAATTGTTTTCAATTCCCAAGAAGATATAGTTGACGCATAAACTACAAGGGAATTTACGAAATTCATGTGTTCGAGAAGGTAAAAATTTACCTTTATGTTTCTACTTTGAATTATAAATTTGCTAGATGTTCTACTCCTCGATAACGTATGTACAGGCTGAATAATTGGTTTTACTTCTTAAGAAGGGAGCTTCAACACATAAACTGGAAGGGGAATTTATGAAATTCATATGTTCGAGAAGGTAAAAATTTACCTATATGTACAAGGTACAGTTAACACATTACTATAGAAGGGAGTTTATGAAATTCACTTTTATGTACCTACTTTGAATTATAGATTTATGCACTCGTTTTTACTTTAATTATGGCAAAAATTAGTATTAAAGCAGAAATGAAACGTTTACCTTGATTGAAGAGTTGATTGTAATAATTCGTTTATGGTTGAATCCGAATAAACACTGGAAATCCTAAGAACTTAAAATATTTGTTTTGATTATGAATTAAAGAATTAAGCATAGCGATTTAATGAAAATTAATCTAGCTATGCATTCCGAATGGATGTTTTTTATTATCTGACTTGAATGTATAATACCTCTAGCATTAATTGATGATGAAAAGATAATATAGAACATATATACACAAATTCTTAATAAGTGCTTTATGTATTCACTTATACAAAATGCATAAAGATCTTGAAATAGCGGGCAGTACATTTCCACAAACAAACAAAAATAATTAATGTTTTCGACGTTCAAAATGGATGGAACCTTCAACCGGTAGTCAAATTCCGTAAATTCTGCTAGTAATAATGAAGTGTTATTTATTCATCATTTTGCCTCATTTTGAGGTCAGTATAAAACCACAATCTTCATCCATCAAAACAACGTACTCTGAATAAATCGATCGGTTTTAATCGTTCACGTTTCCTTTAGTACCTAGTAATAAATGCAGTAGAATACCATCAGATTCTTATTATGATTATACGGTCAGACAGACCGCCAACATTTGCATTCACCAGTTCAAAATTGAACGCATAAACTGGCGCCGTCCGGTATTAGCCCCTGCAAATATTGTCGAAGACGATTATGGAAATAAGAAAGACTAAATAATCTATATCCTGTAAGTAGTTTATATCCGGAAATGTGCATCTAAAGTCTGTCATAGATTGTTGATGTAGCCTTCCATTTCTTACATCAAATATTTGAAACAAAAACTCTTGGTATGTGTGTAGAATATATAACGTTTGGCGGTATGCGCATGGCATACTGGAATTCCAGATTTTCTAAACATACAGCATGTCCCAATATTCCGTGGACATGGAACTGTGGAGGTCTCACAAAGCTTTATGTTTTACTTATGTGCTTTGTGGAGGTCTCACAGAGAATGTTTTAGTTATATGTAATTCACAGAATTTTATTTATTTTTAATTTAAGTAAGCCATGGTTTCAGGTTTCTTAACAACATGTTTTAATAACATAAGATACTTCATACATACATTCATTCATTTATATATTCTCCTTCAATATCTAATTTTAATTTTGAATAAATCAAAACTTATATATAGAATTGTTTTTGAATCTATTAAACGGAGTTTACATCCTATAGAACTACCACAGGTTTTTGGGATCAAAATAGATCGATTAGCTTGACTATACCTATACCAAGTTGTTTCATTTAGACGCTAGAGAGCATCAACGTTTGAAGCAGCACTTTTACATGTCACCGTGATTTTAACAAACAGAGTGATAAAAATGTATATTTCTTCACTAAAGAGACTTATCTAATATCTAAGTGAAGATGAAACACATTACTAAAAATTATAAGCTATGTTAATATCTACTTCACGACATCACATCTCGGATTCTATTGGGTTGAATTACATAAATCATTCCAAATCCTGATTTCCATGCTTCTTTTAGTGTATTTTGTTTTTTTTTTCTAATATAAAAAAAAAATATAGTTTTAATTTCCTATTCATTGCACAGAGACGAGAGTTGACTCATTTTATCCATAATTTTTTAGACAAAACAAATACTGCCATAATTTTTCATATAGTTTTCTAATTATTTCGGGGGAACGATAGAATCGCATTTTTTTCAGTCTCCAATATTCTTTTACTATACCAATATTTAAATGACTGCAATTCCTAGAAACAAAAATACTCTCTCAAATCGTGATATCTATAAGTCGAACTGTGTGGACCAAGCTTTATGTGACAAATAGCGACCGGAAGCAATATTCCAATGCGTCGTTTACATAAATATTCTGAAAATCCATTTTAGGCGGCTCCAGACTTATTAAACAATTGAAGGTACCAAATAATACAGTTTAAGTGTTTTTGGAATACCTATCAAAGTAATTTTATGATATACGCTTGACGGCTTGAGTGTGCTTTAGAAATGCCGATGGAGTCCATTCTCAAACAAAACAGTTTACACACTCACGTTCAAACAATAAATCACGAATGATGCAATAAAAGACAACCGTCGTATGCTTATCTCATCGGATACAGGTAGACTAAACATCATATGATCGTTGATTGATGTTTATCCTCTCCAGGCTAACGAAATATCAACGAACATAGTACTTATGATACACTGTTCTATGACAATGTACATTTTGACTGCGATTTCATTTACTTCCAGTAAGATGTATTTGGTGGATAATGGTGTTTTTTCATAGAGTTACTGTTCATACGTTCCTAGAAAAGTTTTGTAACTTATAATATCATATTAGTACTTTATATTAATTTTCATAATTTTTTGCAGGAAAAGTCTACACAGTGGTTAATAAACGACATGGAAAAGTCTTGGACGCAGTAGGAATGGACGAACAGGAGAAAACGTTCTTGGTGAAAGCCCAAATTCCCGTTATCGAAAGTGTAGGATTTGCAAACGAAATTAGAAAAACCACATCAGGCCAAGCAATGCCCAGTTTAAGATTCAGTCATTATGAGGTAATACATTTGTGATACTAAAACGTTTCATTTGTGCGTCAGTGCTGATATAACTGACTCTATTCATTCATCCTTCTAAATCGAATCTAAAACATTTTGGAAATAGACCAACAAGTCAATTCCCAGTACCCGCAGCCACTGTTTTAATGTGGAGTTGTAGATTCACACCAGAACCCTAGTAGGAAGGGTCCTCATAGTCCTCGTTATTCCTACGCTGGCAAGTCGCTGAGCCTTATCCAACGCCAGACGGGATCCAGTACAGAAACTGTTGCGAAGGCTCTCCTGCATGCTCATTGAGATGCAACGGCCTTCTTCACCCGGGGTTTTCACTGTGCCTTCCAGGTGCAAGGTCCTCTCCAACAGACGAATCTCTGGTAAGCGTCCTAGTTTCCGTTTCTTCGTGAAAATAACCACTTCGGTCTTTTCTGGATTCACCCTGAGGCCCTCGACCTGATACCAGCGAGCCACTATGGCAAGTGCAGTGTTCTGCACCTCACACAAGGTAGCCGCGTGTCTGTTATGAGTCAGCTGCCAAGTGGACTGCGTACACTTGGGCTTAAAACCCAGCCTGATTTAGCTCGACTATAAAACTGTCCACTACCAAGTAACATGTGTACATGGGACACTACCATTGTGGTGCTCCGTTATCCGCCTCTTTGAGAGCATGGTCTTGATACACCTAATTAAGATCGATTCCGTGTCTCTCTACAGCATGACACATGGACTCGAAGGAGGTGTTATCGAGCGCCCCTTCGATGTCCTATAATACGCCTAAAGCGCACTGTCCAAGACTGAGAGGCTCTTTGATCTGGGTAAGCAGATAATGAAGGACGGTCTCGGTTGATTTGCCTACTTGGTAGGCCTTCTATCGACGGTGAAGCGGAAAAAAGGCTATGACCATACCACGTTGAAAACGCTAGTTCTCGTGCAGCTGAGAAACGACGGGCGCGGTTAGTACTTGGATGGGTGACCTACGTGTATGCTACGGTCTGCTACCTCTTCATACCTCCGTAAAGGAGAAGGAAACACTATTACAGACTATTTCCTCAAGGAAAAACTTGGTGCGTGGAAGTAATTATATTTAATTGAAGGACCACAGCTCCAGATCACTCCATTCCAACAATTACAATCTATTTGGGGCCACAATCATCCGTATGTGTAGTAATTTAGAAAAACACTTACTTGTTGCTTGAACGCTCATTTACTTTTTTGGTCCTTAGACATATTTTTTCAGCATGTTATTTGGAGACCCATTGTCTGATTATTGGTGACGGATTGATTAAGAAATACATCGCTTATATTCAGTAAGGCAAAATGCAAAACCACTAATATAGTTTATAGTTATAGTGAGCCGCCACTGTTTGCTACGTGCTGCATTGGCTGTCTATGAATTTGGTTCATTTAAGTAGGTGGAAATACTTTATGCATTTTCAAATTACTTCGTAGAACTGTTAATTTCGGAAATACAGATTGTTTAAAATCATAATGAAACTACCTTTTGTTGTGTATTGCACTGATAGAATGGGGTGCGCGGGGTGCAAGTGGCGCGAATGTGTTTGCCAGTGAAACATGAGAAAATAATCCGCCATGATGAGAACATGAACAGTGATTTATGAGAGGTGGCATGTCTTTATGTGAATTGATTTTTCCGAACACTCGATGTGGAATTGAAAGAATGGTTATGTAAATTGAGCTTGAAAACTGAGATTGCCTTCTTCAAGCCTTCTTCATAATTCAGTTCCCACACATATGTGGAAAAAAATTGTTCAATACAAAATAATTGATGCTTACAACCAACCTCAAACCTTTAATTTACCAATCACACACCTAAAACGGAAATTAAGGGGACTATTAAATCAACAAGCATACTACTCACTAGATGACAAACTGATATAAAACATGTTGCAAATATAATATACACTCGTATAATAAATTATACTATTAATCTCAAATTTACATAAAACTTGTAACATTTACTTCAGAATAAATGCTGCCACATTGTTTCATCACACTGTGGCATTCTTAAAGCTAAAATTTATCAACTAAAGCTAAATCTAAAATTATGTCCTTAAATATTGGAAATCAATCTGAACGTGACACAAATTCTGGAGATGGGAGCACACAATGGTTTGGGTTCTAGTTTTTTTTACAAAATTGATCTATCTATGCTTCTAACTTGTGTTAGCAAGTTAGCATTATCATTGGTATTTCGGTAACTATAAGAGATACAGATCTGAATGGAGGCAAAATTGCCCATAATTTGTTAAAAAGAAATTCCGATTACTTCCGGAGATATAAAAAAAAACAATTTTCGTTTTTATTTGTTACGGCTTTATTACTGATTATTTTGAAAAACAAAGAGTATATTCTCGTGAACCTTTTGTATGCTCTTTAAGAAAATAAATTTATTTTTCAGATACGACGTTTCGTTTTTTAGATATCCACACAACTTTATTCTTTAAAAAGGACCTGCATTTTTATTCCGTTTTTGAGTAGCTTTTGACCTCCCAAATCTAATGATGTATCACACTTGTCACTAAATTGTTTACTATGGGAGTTATTTGATATTTTTTTCAATTGAGGAGTAGGTATTGTTTTTGAAACAAAGACACCAGATGGAAATGGTGGTTTCATTGGCTGCCAGCGCAGTTGCCCGACCTTTAACCGTTAGATATGGGGCGTGCTAAAAAATGTTATTTACTAAACCGACATGAATAAGCCAGAACTAAAAATTGACATTAGAAATGTTTTTCGCATCATAATTTGTTAGAAATTTAATACAGAAATAATTTTATCTGCAAACAATTAAAAACTAATAAAACCAATATAAGTTTGGACCTTGTTGAGACCTTAGTTTCAAAATTTTCAGGTACCAGGGTGATACTGAAATTTCTTATATAAAATTATTTTTTTAGGAGCCTTGTAGAAGAATCTTTTTTATTGTCAAGCCATACTTGTTTTTGTTTCAAAGTCAATGCCTAATCTTCAATTAAAAAGAAAATCAAAATAACTCCTAACTCCTATAGCAAACAATCGAGTGACAAACGTGACAAGTACATCATTAGTTGTGGGAGGTCAAAAGCTACTCAAAAACGAAATAAAAAATCCCTGTTCGTCGAGAAAATACTCTTTATTTTCCAAAATAATCAGTAATCAATAATTCATTTTTTCGATTTTCTTCGGATATTTCCGGAAGTAATCTTTTTGGCAAATTATACAGCAGAGATAGCAATGCTAATGCATCGAACTTGTAACACCCAAAAACGAATTCCAGAACGACCTAATCTATGTCTGGAACCTTCAAAACGTGAAAAGTTTATTTGATGATTTGACAGATATTTTATCATGATACCAATGAATCAATTTAAAGCACGACACAATGATATTTATGTTTCTTATCTTTCCTCTAACTAACATTGTAACGACGCTTATGCCTGCAATAATGTGAAACAAGCTTTATCCTTCACATTTGCAGAACTACTATAAAGAACAGGATGTGGTTTTATAGTTTTATTAGCAAAGAGGATGTAATTTGAAACTATTGCTACGATCATTATCGAAAACAGTAATACCAATCGTATTTGAATGTTTACAAGAAGAAGTAATTTGAACATAAAATAAATTCACAATAAATTGTGAAAATAAATGACAATGTTTTCAAGAGATTGTTTATGCATTCGCAATGCATAACAAAAGTATCTGCACGCATGATTGAACAGATGATTAATTAAATTCATATTGTTGTTGAGATCGATAGGTTCTTGAGACCAGCATCAGGTGTTCTTGTTTATTAAAATTAAGTACTTTATTTGTTTCAAGCTTTGCCGAGGAGTTCGGATCCTTCTTCCACTGTTTGTAGCCATTCATATTCACTGACAAAAATATTGCTCATTCTATTTTAGATCTTTTATTTTCATTCTTTTGTGATTTCTATTGCTAAATCCCTTACATTCGAATGTTTTACGTATATTTAAATTTATTACATTTAAAATATTGTCTGATCATTAGCCTCTTTTCATTGCATTGCTTGAGATTTTCCAAATTATGATCAAATCTATCATTTCTTAACCTGTATGACCATCGGACGAAAGTGTATATTTGAAATTGAAAGCATACCGTAATTTGATTAGCAAATATGAAAAAACAGGTCCTGTAACTGTTACTGGTGAACGATACCTGCAAATGTTAAAGCATTATGCAATTCCACAGTGGACAAATAAGCCTGAAGGAATTGAAAATATTATTTTTATGCAGGATGGAGCACGCCCGCACATTTACCGACCAGTAAAAAGATTTTTCAAGATCATATTTTAAGCAGACATTTTTTAACTCATCGCCACCAAGATCGGCCGATTTTAATCCAGCAGATTACTGGTTGTGGGGTAACTTGAAATTGTTGGTATAACACTTCCGATAACGATGGAAGAATTAAAAGACAGTATTAGGGAGCAAATTACTGCAATTTGACGAGTAATATCGAATGGTGATTTTAGATCAAAAAATGGAAGTCATATCGATCCTTTGCTATAACCATTGTTGGACATAAAAAATTCCATTCTGTAAGCAACTAAATTCCAGTTAGTCCTTGTTCTTAGCTTGGTATTGGTAGCGGTCTTAATAAAAAGTTCAGTGCACTTAGCCAAAGACTACACTACACTATCCCCTGCTATGTTTTTCAGGGAATATTTAGATATCCCGCTGCTCGACAGAATTCTAAGATCTGTTTTACACTCAGGTTCTTTTTGTCATCTGCCGTGATGATCCCCGGACTTAGCCAGGAAAACTTGGTTCGAATGGACGCAGGACATTCACAAATAAAGTGGGTTGACCACTCCACTTTGTTTCCGTCACCTGTAAAGATCTCGGAGATCATCCTGATTCCTGATGCTTTGCCTACTCAGCGAAAGTATCTCGCTTGCCCTTAAACCTACCTCATTCCCAAGCAGCGCTTTGGCAGTTCGACAGTCGTCAATGCTATAGTGATATAATGGATTTCCAATAAGGAAAGACCAGTTCAATCTTGAACTTTCCCTTACGTTTTGATAATCTTGTACTTAGTGATTTAATTCAGAGTTTTAGGGGCATTGTTGATAGTTTCTTATTATCCAACAACTCCTTTATTGTGAAGCAATTCTGTTCAGTTGATTTCTCTCTTTTCAAAAGAAGTATGTTCATCATTTCTTTGATTGAAGCAGGTCATGAAGATAAACACTTAATTATGTTGAAACTCATTTATATCAAGAACTAAAAATTGAATTACTCATCAACAAACATAATAGCATAATCTCTTCGCATAGGTCAAAATAAAAGGTTTGAGATAACACAACATTTTGATATATGTGATGATGAATTATCGTCTGCCAGGGGAATTGTCCAACCAGTCTTCGTCTGAGCCAGCACCGCCGATTCCAGCAGTAGAACAACCCTCATCGAACAGATTGGTTGAACAACGTTTTGCCAAATAATTTCCCAGCACTTGCCTATGGGATCCATCATTTAATCCACCCAAAATGTTCTTCAATACTTGATTGACTGCTCGTACCGAGTATCTATCACCGTTCATTTGTAGTGGATGGTTTTGGTATCCGGAAATATAATAGCAGTCAACTACTGCAAGAACCAAAACGGCCAAGATAAGAAGTTTCATTGCCATTTCAAATCTGGAAACAACAAATAATACAGATAAAAACTAGAAATTTTCCTTTTTTTCTCTAATATCACGTTGTTTACAATTTCGAATTTTACTGTTCATTATCAAAACATACAATGATAATAATGAAATTTTGAAATTGCTATCAACGTGATATTTAACAAAGTAAAATTTATTAAGGAGTTCACACTGTGTATACACTATAACTGCTTTTTTGTTTAGAAATTAAATTATTGATCAAAGATTCGTCGTATCCATTCTCCAATGCTATTTGCTGAAGTTTCTCAACTTCGTTGTTTAGTTTACTCTGATGATGGTTATTTGGCAGCCGAAAGGTATCCTCGGCACTTTAATGGAATTTTTAGTGGATAAGGGTGATTATTTTTTATCTATAGTGTTATAGTGTGTATCCACAGTGTGAACTCTTTTATAGTTTATAAGTATAATACATAAAAATACGTTTCATTAATTCAGTATATTTTAGTTTCGTCTTTTATATTATATACAGCTGGCGCAATTCTTATTGTTGAAACACAATGAAATACAACATCGTTTCTTACCGTTGGCCCAAAATTTCGCAACCTTACTAGAAGAGTAGGCGATCTATACCGCCGCTTATAGACAACAGCCCATCAGCTGGATAACCCGAGACTTCTCGAAAACGTCACTGTTCAATCGTCAATTAGGGCGTTTAAAGGGGCAATTTCCGAATAGGCTAGCCTATATTTTGTTTTATTTGGATAACAAGGCATACAAATAATTTAACACTATTTGACGACTATGGAATGTAATATAATATAAATTAATTTACACTATCAGCCACTTAAATTTTAACTAATCTGAACCATATAATATCCTGGCCGACTGTAACAAATAGTTCAATAGAATAGAGAGTATGCCAGCTCTGATCAATATGATAAAAATTGTATAAATAAATATGTTATTATTATTATTAAGGGGCTCCTCCTCAATGCCTAGGCCGAAGCCCTTTGCACCCCGTGTCACGTGTTCAGTTCCTCACGGATGTTCACTCAGTGCTTTCGACTAAATCAAGAGATCACATATAGACTTATTTCTACTTACCCAGATATATAACTGTACTACAGCACTGTATTGTAGAACTATGAAAATGGTTGAGAAGTTTCGGTATTTATACTGAAAATTATCAATATTATTGCTACTTCAATAAAAACACTTCACTAATGACATTTGGCACACTTCATAAACCTTTATATTAACTAGATTTATCTCTTATTTATTCAGGATTTTCTGTGTATTAGTGACATATTTGCAATTAATATTTTAATAATTATGAATAAATGATAACTATCAAATAATATTTCTACTAAATGAATACTACTGGCAGATTAATAACTGACATCTTTAACGAAATGAAATGGAAAAAGAGAAGTTTCCAGCTAGTTAATCTTTGAATCGCACTAAAAGAAATATACTGATTTGAATAAAAAACGCAACACTTAGTTAATAGTTAAACAATTTGATTGAAATGTTTACAGAAGAGGCACATTAATGTAACTAGTAAACGATTAGATGTTAAAGCGAAAAAAAGAAATAAAAAATTTATTCAATAATAATTGACCCCACCGCGATTGTTTAGGCACTCATTTATTCGATGAGGTACAGTTTGAACAAGATGATCAATGTCGCCTTGATGTATCCCATCCCAAGCTTCTTGAATATCGCCAACAAAGTCATGGCAACAGTTTTTTGGGATGCACACGGTTGCGTTCATATCGATTACCTTGAAAAGGGCAAAACGATCACCGGCGTATATTATGCGGAGTTGTTGGATCGATCGACGCCGATTTGAAGCGAAAGCGGGCGCATTTGGCAAAGAAAAAAGTGCTCTGCCACCAAGACAACACACTTAATTTTTCAGGAACTTTTCACCTTGCATACGTAGTATATAGTTTGAGGGAAGTATTATGATCGATTAAAAAAAAAATTCCGAATTTTCGCGGATATATCCGTTTTGAGCATTTTTGAATCGATCTAGACTATTTGACTTTGACAATCAAATTTAACAGTTTGAAATTACAACAATACACTAAATGTTCATGTCGAATTTGAAAACTCAGTTCCTGAATTCAGAAAAGCTACATATACTGATTTGAATAAAAAACGCAACACCTAGTTTGTTGAGCAATATGTCTGAAATTTTCTCAGAAGGAATACTTCAATATAATCAAGAAATGATTAAAGTTTCAATAAAAAACTCCAACGTTATCTCAGTTTTTGTTGTTTTTTTTATGCAATGAAGAGGAATGTTTTCAAGCCCTAATCGTAAAAATGAACATTTACCGCAGTTCTATTTTCACATTTCGGTCGCAAAAACATTATCCACAATGTCTAGAGTTCGACAACGTCAAAATTATCGCCAGTTAAGTGAGTTTGAACGTGGCCGGATTATTGGTACGAGGGAGGGTGGATTTTCATTTTGGGAAATTGCCAACCGTGTGGGTCGTAACGTTACAACATTGTTAAGATGTTGGTCAAGATGATCTGAAGAAGGCCTTCATGGGCGTCGCCGTGGATCCCGACGTCCTAAGAGAACTACAGATCGTGAAGAACGCCACCTAAGAAACATTGGCCCTAAGAGACAGGTTTTCCACTACACGAGCCGTAGGAAATGACTGGATGGAAGCTTTAGGATAAAGAGTCTACATGGCGTCCGTCTACTGACGGATAAGGTCTTTTGGACTCCGTTCTTACCGACCATTTTTATGCTTTCCCCTTACCCCCACGTCATCGCGCCCGTAGGCTGGAGTGGTGTAATGAGCGAGTGAACTGGGTGCAGGAAGGGCATCATGTAGTCTTCAGTGACGAGTCGCCATTTTGTTTGTGGGCCCATGATGGCGAAGGAGGGTGAGGCGTTTACGTGGAGAAAGAAGAAATCTGCAATTTGCTGTTGAACGTCATACTGCCTTTTTACATTAGGAGTGATGGTTTGGGGTGCAATGTGTTATGGCAGTAGGTCACCTCTAGTTTTCGTCCAGGGCAATTTAAATGCAGCCAATTACATAACCAACGTGTTGGAACCTGTTGCAGTGCCATATCTTCGGGGGTTAATTATTCCAATTTTGCAACAGGATAATGCCCGCCCTCATACGGCAAGGGTTACAACGTAGTATTTAGAAGATGCTGATGTGGTGGTGCTTCCATGGCCTGCACGTTCAGCGAATCTCTCGCCGATTGAACATGTCTGGGATATAATCGGTACAAGAGTGAGTAGTTTACGCCACCCTCCTCACAATTTAGATGATCTTCGACTTCGTATTCAAGAAGCTTGGGATGGGATACATCCATACATACGGAACTTTTTGCATACATTTTTGAATATGAGAAAGCTATCTGCCAGATGGGTGCCGCATTTGCTATCTGTTGACAACAAGCGCGACCGTGTGACAACTTCAAAGGAGTGTTTGACGATATTCATATTCAAGCGCAACAAGAAGGAGTTTTTGCGCCGTTTTGTAACCGTGGACGAAAGATGAATCCATCACAACACAGAGACCAAAGAACAGTCGAAACAGTGGACTTGTTCTGGCGAATCGAAGCCTAAAAAGGGCAAAATGGGTTTATCAGCCAACAAACTCATGGCGACTGTTTTTTGGGATGCACACGTCCATAACCTTGAAAAGGGCAAAACGATCACCGGCGTATATTATGCAGAGCTGTTGGACCTATTCAACGCGGATTTGAAGCGAAAGCGGCCGCATTTGGCAAAGAAATAAGTGCTCATCCACCAGGACAACGCACCGGCGCACAGGTCCGCAGTCACAATGGCAAAATTGCATGAATTGCGCTACGAATTGGTTCGTCATCCACCATATTCTCCAGATATGGCCCCCTACGTTTATCTATTTCCAAACGTGAAGAAATGGCTCGGCGGAAAGAGATTTGGCTCCAATGATGTGGTCATCGCGGAAACAAACGCCTATTTTGAAGGATTGCCGAAATCGTATTATTTGGAAGGGAAATAAAATAAGTTTTGACCAAATAAATCATTTCTTGTTTCATTCTCCAGGGACTTTTCACCTTGTCCACTCTAGCCTATTCTAACCCTTATTACTTAGCGCGATGAAGATCAACATTATAATTTATTGAAAATCTTATGACAGTGGCCTGCGATCACAGCACTATCGGAGTCTATTGTATTCGTTTTTCAGAAAGTTAGAATGTTGAATGTGCTCCTAGCACCCCTATTTTCTCGGATCCCCTATTTCGCATTCGGTAGTAGGTTGTTACTTCTAAAGTCGGTCTGCTTTTACTTTATTCCCGATAGTTAAAAAAAAACTCCTGATCAAAATTTCGGGGTTACATTAACTTATAATGGGTAATATATCAATACCTTATCTAATTTTGTACCAAATTTCAGGCCTGCGCACAGAAACTATAATGCATCTCTTGCAGGTTATCGGATCTCTGAGTATATTTATTTATTGTACCATCTTGCTCCATAATAAAAATTATTTAGTCGCAGAAACGAAGCACTAAAAACGGCCAAAATTCGAAAAATTTGAACAGTAAGACAGATTTGAATGCGGTTTTGTGCATTCGATTCGTTAGAGCTTCAGGAAACTTCGTGAACTAAATTGGTTCATAAGAAATTATGCAATTTGCATAAATAATAAGCATTTTATAATTGAATTTCAAATTGACCGTAAATACTAAATTCACAATTCGGTTAATAGTGATGAAAATGGTTCCAAACTCGTTACTCGGGGGTTTTTGGGGTCGCTTAACACGAATATCGCGACAGAATTGGTCTCGAGGTACCTGGTGCCCAGGGTGAACGGTATCCCCGTCGTTTCCTAGAGTTTTCGGGAAATCTATATATATAAAAATGTTATGTTCGTTTGTGTACGCTTCAAAAACTCAAAAAGTTCTGCACCGATCGAGCTGAAATTTTAGCATGATATATAATCCGCATCAAGGATTGTTTTTATCTATTTTTTGCATCAGTCACATATCCGCGACCGTGAAAAAACAGTTTTTTCAACGATCAGCTGTGTACCAGTGACCGCGCCATCTGCTGGAAGCGAGGAAAACACTCGCTGACAACCGCAATAGTAATGGCGCAGTCACATGAGAAACAATATTCGTTCCCAATTACATTGTTTCTTTACAAAAAAATTTGCATCTGATTCTGATTATTATACAATCTGCATTAAATATTCACTTAAATCAAGGAACTTTTGTGTGATCGTGTTGTGATCGAACTGCGCCTTTCGCCAAATCGTAAGTAGAGGTTATATTTTATATGAAAGATGGACAGTAAATATATTATTAACTAGCTGTACCCTGCCACGCTTCGCTGTGGCACATTGTGATTGAATGGTTGAGAAATGAGAAACAAAACAAAGAATACATTTCATATAAGTTTAATTTTGCAATACTTGTGGATATACAATATTTTTTGTTTTTCCACTGTCTGCGTAGGTATAAAGACTATCTGGTTTGACGACTCGGGAACACGCAACATACAGTTGTCCATGTGAAAAGCAATCCGCATCTAAATCTAAACCACACAATTCTAAAGATTGACCTTGAGCTTTATTGATTGTGATTGCAAATGCCAAGCGAATTGGGAATTGCAATCTTTTAAATTGAAATGGTGTATCGGTCGGGATCATGGGTATTCGAGGAATGAGGACATCTTCACCTTTGAAAGGCCCCGTCAGTCGCGTTCTGCAGCAACAAATTTGGTTCGTTCTGAACGGAATGAACGCGAAAGGGTGAGGATAGCTGAAACACGAACAGAAAGAACAGCTGATCTGCATCTGGAATACAATCGTCTTGCGTTCCGGCACAATCCAGCTGTTGATTATAGTTCAAGTCAGCATGTTGTCATTGGTCAGATGAGTCATGTCTGTAGCTACTGCCAGGCTCTAAAGTTTAATAATGAAACGAAAGGGGTGTGTTGCGCTGGCGGAAAAATTAAATTGCCTCAACTTGATGCACCACCAGAGCCATTCAAAACATTACTTGCTGGATCTATCGCTGAATCGAAGCATTTTCTATCGAACATCAGGAAATATAACTCTTGCTTCCAAATGACGTCATTTGGTGCGGAAATCGTGACTGCTCAATTCATGCCAACTTTTTAAATCAAAGGGCAAATATATCACAAAGCTGGCTCCCTGCTCCCGTTCTCAGATGAAAATAGGTGTGCCAATTATCCTCTTGCGGAATTCTAATCAGCCAAAACTCTGCAACGGCACGCGACTTGCAATTAAGAAATTAATGAATAACGTAGTGGAAGCAACGATTTTAACGGGGCCTTTCAAAGGTGAAGATGTCCTCATTCCTCGAATTCCCATGATCCCGACCGATGCCACAGCGAAGCGTGGCGGGGTACAGCTAATTCGTTATATAATCGGTCCAAACTCGTTACTCGGGGGGTTTTTGGGGTCGCTGAACACGAATATCGCGACAGAATCGGTAACCGAGGTACCTGGTGCCCAGAGTGAACGGTATCCCCGTCGTCTCCTGGAGTTTTCGGGAAATTCGTTATATAATCAGTCCAAACTCGTTACTCGGAGGCTTGTTGGGGTCGCTGAACACGAATATCGCGACAGAATTGGTCTCCTAGACCACCCAGCGTGACGAACGTAATTTTCTGCAGTTGCAAAAAAGATTGCGGAGTTTCATGTGGATGTAGAAAGCATGGATTGATCTGTAACGTTGCATGCAAAAATTGTGCAGGCTGCAACTGTTCCAACGTGGAGAGTTTCAAAGAGAAAGAGACAACTTTTACTAAATCTGAATGCACAGAGGAGACGAGCGAAGAAGAAGAGAACTTCAGCATCTAAGACTAATTCTTATTAATATTTCTCTTTAAACATGGTTTTAAAATTTTTGTCAAAATAAACTGTACAAACATCAAAACAAATACATTTTAAGTTTTCGAAACATACTAATCGATGTATTGTTTGAATCTGCACCTTTCTTATAATATGGAAATTAATAATTAAGAAGCATGTACAAAGTTATGATAAAAATCACGAAATAATAACATTAATTCACGGGGACAACGAGGATACCATTCACTCTGGACACCAGGTACCTCGGAGACCGATTCTGTCGGGATATTCGTGTTCAGCGACCCCAAAAACCCCCGAGTAACGAGTTTGGACCAATCATATAACGAATTTCCCGAAAACTCCAGGAGACGACGGGGATACCGTTTATCCTGGACACCAAGTACCTCGGAGACCAATTCTGTCGCGATATTCGTGTTCAGCGACCCCAAAAACCCCCGAGTAACGAGTTTGGAATCATTTTCAGCACTAATAACCGAATTGGGAATTTAGTATTTACGGTCAATTTAAAATGTAATTATAAAATGCATATTTCTTATGCAAATTGCATATTTTTAATTTCTTATGAATCAATTTAGGTCACAAAGTTTCTTGAAGCTCTAACGAATCGAATGCACAAAACCGCATTCAAATCCGTGTTACTGTTCAAATTTTTCGAACTTCAGTGCTTCGTTTCCGCAACTAATTATTGTTAATTTGAATTCTTCTAACATGTTCTAATTTCCTTCGACGGGTAATGGATTACAAAGAATATATTTATGGAAAATAGGAGAAAATATGTATTACATATATTCCTCAAGTGAAACTCACACCACAGAGATGGATGTTTCGGACTGACTGGGTCTGATTGTTTCCATGCTTTCTTGCTATACAATAGGTCGTAAAAATAAACTACATATGTTGAAATTCATTTATATTGATAACTAAAAATTGAATTACTCATCAACTAACATAATAGCATAACCTCCTTGCATAAGTTAAAATAAAAGGTTCGAGATAACACAACATATTGATATATATGATGATGAATTATCGCCTGCCAGGGGAATTGTCCAACCAGTCTTCGTCTGAGCCAGCACCACCGATTCCAGCAGTAGAACAACCCTCATCAAACAGATTGGTTGAACAACGTTTTGCCAAAGAATCACCCTGCACTAGCCCATGAGGTCCATCATTCAATCGACCCAAAATCTTCATCAATACTTGATTAACTGCTCGTGCCGAGTATCTATCACCGTTCATTTGTTGTGGATGGTTTTTGTATATGGGAAAGTAATAGCAGTCAGCTACTGCTACAATCAAAACGACCACAATAAAAAATTTCATTGCCATTTCGAACCTGGAAATAAGAAATATTATTATGTAATGAGGTGGATTTCGGAACCGACCAATTTTAGTTACACAGAAATTTGACACTGGCTAAACAGACAATTTAATATTCCATGTCCATAACACATTTTAACTTCCCTCACTACACGTAGTATACAGTGTAAGGAGAAGTATTGTAATCGGGTCAAAAAAAATGTTTCCCGGATTTTCGCAGATATATTCGTTTTGGGCATTTCTGAATCAATCTAGACTATTTCTGACATAATGCGTTACCCACTGTGGAGACGATTTTAATAATAATAAATTTATTCAAAAATTCATTTTAATTTCAATAACATAGTATATTAACATATTTATTTATAAAAAGAAAAAATAAATAAAAGAATCAAATGTATCCTCAAGCAAGTGACATGAGCTTTTTACAATATAGCTTGAGTGCCTTTTTTTAGGGATTCATGATTATACCACATTGCATCTATAAACGAACTTTATTGCAAATTTATAGAAAAAACAAATTATGGATGATAAGTGAAACTTTTGAATTTCATTGAATTACTTGAAAGTAATGGCTCTGATTTGGTTAGTTGATTGCTTGATGATAGTTCCATTTTTCGTTTTTGGTTAGAAATTAACTTATTTATCAAAGATTTGTCGTAGCCATTGCCCGTCGCTATATTTGTTGTTTCACAACTCCGTTGTTATGATTTGTCTGGCTCAAAAGAAATTTTAATAATTTATGAACAAGAAGAATTGAATCAAATTGGTTATTAAGAGTGTTCAAAATGTTGATTTTAAGGAGGTTTCAAGTTTGCTTAGAACAATATTCCCCAGGAAAGGGGAGAGCGGATTGCCCATTGCACATCCGCTTGTTTGTTTATAGAGTTTATTTATAAAAGTGAGATAATTTTGCTCCATATATAAAGATGTAAGGATCAAATATTCTGAACAGTTTGTATCGGAGATATTAATATCTGAAAGTCATTTCTCTAGAATGTATATCGACTCAAATGAAACCAGGGTATTACCAGGGTTTCATGTTGTTTGCATTATTAACCCCAAATAGTATTTAAAAGAGCAAAAAATTGTGTGAGCAGTTTGAAAAGAAAAGTTATGTAAATTGATTGAAAAATAGTAAACTAAACTAAAAAAAGATAAGAAATACCAAAATAATAAATTAGGCAAGATAAGGTAAAATGTACAAACGAAATTATGATGCTACAAATTGTATATTCCAGTCGATTTGATCAATATCGTTATCTCAATTATTCGTGTATTGAAAGATATGTTGATTAACTTTTGTCTAAGAATTTTATGTAATTTTTTACGAAATGATATATTTTAGAACCTATGTATGATATATGCTTAGTTAAATTATTCGTAACTTTAGACTTCGACGTAGCTTTTGAATGTCCATTTTATGTTATAGTAATTTTATATTTGTCTTTATAATGTAAAAACTGAATAATAACGTATAATTTCACGTCTTTCAATAGCAGTTTTTAAATAACTTTCTATATATATTGTATTCCTATAATTTATTAAGAGTGAGGAAAGGCACGAGATCAATTGATCACAGCTTTTCAAAGTATAATTTCAACTAAGAACGACTAAATGCCGCCAAGCAAATTCAATAGAATTGGTATATATTTGGCTCAACTAGGCAACATGCAACGTCGCTTCTTTGTCCCGATTAGCTGTATTTGGACATCTCAGTCATTTTAAAAACTAAATCTAGAGACCATATTGTATGTACTTACACAGATGAAGAACTGTAGGACTGTATCATAATACTATCGAACAGGATTACAATATTAGATATTTATACTGAAAATTATCAATATTATTGCTACTTCAATAGAAACACTTCACTAATGACATTTGGCACACTTCATAAACGTTTATATTGACTAGATTGCTGTTTTATTTATTCAGGAATTTCTGTGTATTATTTTAACACGTTTTTAATTAATATCTCATGAATTATGAATGGATGAGAATAAACAAAAACTGATCTGATTGGGTATTAGTAGTGGATATTCATTACCAACAACGGAAACTGCATTTTCAAAGTTAAAATATAAACGAACATTGTATTGTTGATATAATATTAAATTGTAAAATTTCGTAATTTGGAAGGAAATTATATATTATAAACTTTACTTTTGCAATATTGCTGTATTTTAATTGGGAAAATCCACATATAAGTTCTTCAAGGGATAGGTGACACATTATTGATGTATCTTTCACCATTATTTATTAAATAAAAGGAAGTTTGTCCAATTATTAGCTTCTGAGGAACCGCTATGCTATTTTTGTAGATAAAATTAATTATTCGATTGGGGTTTTCAAACCTCTACGTCGATTCCAAAGTATCATCATCATCATACTGTACACGGTTTGAAAATAACTTAAACATCTTCGCTGTTCGATAGAAAAATGAAGTCTGGTAGAAAGAAGTTCGGCATGTCTCGAGCTTGTCTGTCTACCTGTCATTGCTCTTGGTGGAATATCAGAAGATATTTCCAATGACCAGTAACCATGGAAATATCTCTAGAAAAGATAGAGGTCGTCCACCTTTCTATGATCTAGAGAGGTCAATGAATTCCTAAGCCAACCTGACGAATACCTCTCTCCTGAATAGAATTTAAGAGCTTCAGCGTATGATTGGGGACTGACCTCTTGGTGGAATAACAGGCGAAATTTTCGATGAGCCGCCTCCAGGGAAATATCTGTAGAAAATAGAGAGGTCGCCACATTTCTATGATTTAGAGTAAGTGTTACAGTACCAGCCAGACGAATAGCTACTCGTATCTCCTGAATGTAGTTTAAGAGCTTCAGCGTATGATTTGGGGGCTGACCTCTTGGTGAAATAACAGACGAGATTTCCGATGAGCAGCTACCATGGAAATACCTGTAGAAAGAGGGAAGTCGCCCACTTTTCTAAGATCTAGAGAGGTCAATGAATTCGTAAGTGAGACATCACCAACCAGACGAATAGCTCTCTTCTAAATAGAACTTAAGAGCTTCAGCGTATGGGGCTTAACTCCGGATGTATGAACAGTACAGGTCGAATCTGAGCTCTGTAAATCATAGAGAGCTGCTGGGGAGTAAAGTATCTCTTAGCACAGTGTAACCAAGTTTCTGTGAGGAAGTTTCCGCAATGAACCTCACATGTTCGTCCCATGATGGGGTGTATTGCTCGTGGTGATACCGAGCATCGTTATTGACGACTTCATAGGAAAGTTGTACCTGACATCACCATATTAGCCCTACATTGCAATTGCAGTGCCAATTGGAATAATAACATAATTATGATGATCAAAATTATAAATACATACATTTTACATTAAATTACATAATGCCAAATGGCACACAATAGAGAACTTACTTCTAAAACTTAACTACATCTAGTGAGAAATACTTGATCCAGACATTCAGTGTTTGTCATGGAGATTGTTGGGAACGGGCTGATTGTTTACATTAAAGAATAGCAAATGGGGTGCAACTAAAGGCTCAGTTCATGTCTGGCATCCCTGTAACATACGAGTGACCAGCTGCAACATAGCCTCTGGCTTGTTACGTCACGATCGAACGCCTAGACCTTGTATTAAACAGGTTATTGCCTCGGCTAAAAACGGCCTCATCGAACCGGCTGGCCATTTCGGTTAATTCTCTTATTATTCAGGAAAATATTGACTTTAAGAGGACAAATCAAAATTTGATATCGCTCCCCACTACTATCGGACATACTCACTCAGTCTGCAATAATGTAAGTTTCAAATAGGTCTGTCTCTATTTGAAACTTACATTCCTTTGTAGTGATCAGTGAACGCCCAAGATTGTGGAGAAGTTCCACTAGAGTTCAAAACGGTCGATTACATGACATACATACAAATTGGCTGTTATTCCATAATTTATAATGAGACAAAAAGCGACGATGTGACATCTGATATAATTTCTTCATATTGACAATGGTTTTTGGAAAGGTGTACAATTTTCAGTTTTTGCGAATTATATAAATATATAAACAAATTCATTCATTGTTCCAGATTATTGATGGAGATCCATTTTACGAACCTGCATCTGACGATGAAGATGAAGATCTAAATATCGATTCTGCAGTAAGAGCAAGTAAACTTCGTAAAGAATTGAGGAGAAGGAAAGGACTCTACGTCTCTGATCAAGTTGTAGTTCATGCTGAGAAGCAGAGAACGTTAAACAAGAAAAAATAATGTATTTGAATTTTATTTATTGTAAATTTTTGAATATATTTTTGCATTTTGAAACCTTTGACATACTCCTTAGTCTCTCAAAGCTATAAGATTCTATTTGGTTGTAAAGTCAATTTCTGTTTTCCCCATATTTTTTACGAATCAGATAATCTCAAGTACAATCGTACTTTTCTTTTAGCTTTATTCCATCTACAACGTTTGAACCATACCTAGTACAATAACAAATAAAAATAGTAGTAGTGTCAGTTCCAAGAACAAATTTTTTTCTTATTATCCTATGGTATCAAATACCTATTCGACGATGTTGTAACTAACCTAGCCTAACCAAAATCGTTTTGGTTATTTATTTACTTCTTAACGGAAAAGTCAATTATACAAAAAAATATAATAAAAATGCAGAGTATGTACGGGGTGTCCCAAATAGGTTGTCCAAATGGAGTATCTCCGTTAATATTCGAGATAGAAAAGAACAGACCAAGGTGCCGCTTTTTTTGAGACAAATTCAATGGCGTTTACAATTTTTCTCTGTCAGTTGCTTTGACGCAATTATGCTGGCACTTTGTTGACTTTGACCTCTTTATTTCTGAACACACACTTTACGAACAAGTGGATAAGCACCAGTGGATGACATTTGTGATTACCAAGATCACCGAACCTAACGCCTTTGGATTCTTTTTTCTGGGAATATACGAGGGCAAGGTGAAAAGTCCCTGAAAAATTAAACAAGAAATGATTTATTTGGTCAAAACTTATTTTATTTCTCGACATAATCTCCTTGTAGACCGATACTCTTCGTCGTTTTTCTAATTTTTCCATCTCTTCAATCCTTCAAAATAGGCATTTGTTTCAGTGATGATCTCATCGTTGGAGTCAAATCTCTTTCCGCCGAGTCATTTCTTCATGTTTAGAAATAGATACAAATCCCAAGGGTGCTAAATCTGGAGAATATGGTGGATGACGAACCAATTCGTAGCGCAATTCATGCAATTTTGTCATTGCGACTGCGAACCTGGGCGCCCGTGCTTTGTCCTTGGGGAGAGCACTATTTTCTTTTCCAAATGCGGCTTTCGCTTCAAATCGGCGGCGAATCGATCCAACAGCTCTGGATGATATACGCCGGTGATCGTGTTGCCCTTTTCAAGGTTATCGATATGGACGATACCGTGTGCATCCCAAAAAACTGTCGCCATGACTTTGTTGGCCGATAAATTCACTTAGTCCTTTTTCGGCTTCGATTCGCTAGGACAAGTCCACTGTTTCGACTGTTCTTTGGTCTTTGGTGTATTGTGATGGATCCATGTTTCGTCCACGATCACGAAACGGCGCAAAAAGTACTTCTTATCGACCTTGAACATCGCCAAACACTCCTTTGAAGTTGTCACACGGTCAAGCATGTTGTCAACAGAGAGCTGATGCGGCACCCATCTGGTAGATAGCTTTGTCATATTTAAAAATTTATGCAAAATGTTCCATACCCGTTCGGCTGAGATGCCCATAGCCTCAGCAATCTCGTGCACTTTAACTCGCCGATGGTCCAATATCATTTCATGAATTTTATCGACGATTTCTGTAGTTGTAACTTTAATTAGACGAATGTTCGGCTTCCTTTGTAGTCATACAAAATCAGTAAACCACTTATGAATCGTTCCAATCGATGATGAGGAATCCCCATAATGTTTAACAAGCGATGCTTTGGTTTGAGTTTCTTCTAGGCTGCTTGCTTTCGATGGGTGTTACAACAGAACTGAATGAGACATATCAATCTGAATATTTTAATGAGTTCTAGTTAAAGATGGTACATCACAAATGTCCCAAGGGATTTTCGATTGTGTCTGTTTTATTTTTCAGGGACTTTTCACCATGAACCATGGAAATATCTAGAGAAGAGGGAGAAATCGCCCACCTTATCTATGATGTTCTAGAGAGGTCTGAATTCATAAGAGTGACATCATACATCAGACGAATAGCTTCTTCTGAAGTGAAGTGAAGATCATCTTGATAAATCTTCAGATGATGGAAACGGTATGCCTGAAAATTTCGATCATGAAGATTACTATTGAACGGAAAGAGTGAAAGTACGTCACGATGAATTCGATTTTGACAATATGTTAATTTTCTCGGACAACGAATCAATCGGAAATGTAGTTGAACTGTATTGTCAACTTCAAATCTACCCTCAACTTTAAATCAGGTCTTAGGCGAGGGGCAAATAGGTATGCGCCATGCCTACCTCCAATATAGTTAATATTAGTGGAGTCATTCTACGGAAAAATGAGGCAAGGTTCGTAAAAATTTGATAGAGGTTGGGGAGGTGGAAAAAGTTGTTTCTTGTGATAAGAGTAATGATATTCCAGCCGATTAAAATTATAGATTAGAAATTATTAGATTGAAAAATCGGACATCCTCTTGAAACATAGAAAAATACAGAAAAAAAAACATCATAAGATACACAATATTTTTACCTGTCATTGTTTTATAAAAATAATTTTTATCTCATAATATTAGTAGGCGTGGTCCACATCATCAGAAGTAACATTTTGTCGCGTCTTGAATTAGAAAAAGCGCAGGTGATGTTGTATTATATACCTATATATTCTATAATAATTAATACGTGTAGTAAAAAAAATGTCACTATGTCACAAGCGGACCTCAAATAAATAATGTATATGTTTTCTCACATAGATATGCAAAAAAAGCCATATCTATACTCTAAGAACAATATTATAGTGATAAAATGCTATTATAATACAATAAAGGTGGGAAATCTGCGCGCGCATATATATGCCGTAAATGGCCAAGAAATGGGCTGATGTTATAAAACAAGTTATACCACTTCAAACTATATAAAATAACCTTCAATTTGAGCCCAAAAAGAGTACTCTGCGATTTGTTTGCCGTAATGGGGGGCATCTTCAAAATTTGGGCCAAATCTCCCAAATTTGAATTTTTATCAAAACTATTGGATATTTTAACTTCATCTTTGGATCACTTATTACGGTCACCATGATCTACTTTGACACCAAATTTCATCCAATTTGGTGAAGATTTGATCAAAACAGCCCAATTTTAATTTTTACCCCGAAAAACTTATATATATATATATATATATATATATATATATATATATATGTTCTGCTTCAGGTTTCCGCGGGCGTTGTATGCTGTATTGGGTTGCCGGGATATACTCCGCGTTGTCGTAGATTGGTTTCGATAGAAACCGTTGATATGACGACGTTTCGGCACAATCTCATGTGCCATCTTCAGGTCTTCTCTTCAGGGCTGCTGCTCTGCTTCGAGTTAACTTGAAACTGATCTCCGTTGATCCTGTTGGTGTTTTATGTATCCTTGTTACATCTGGATGATTTTGCCGGTTTGATGCGTCTGATTGAGTTTGTTGGTCTCTTGCGTTCGAGCGATTTTGTCGGTTCGTTGCGTTCGAGCGAGTTTGCTGGTCCGTTGAATTAGTCTGGTTGACTGTTCTCCTGGGTGGTTGAAGGGCTGGTTTCCAAGCAGTTGGTAATCTCTGTGTATCATCTCTTGTATTGAGATTTGAAGGTCGCTTCTCGATTTCGATAGCTTCTCTTATGATGCGTTTTTTTTTGTGCTCCAGGCTGGCTAGGACTCGGGTGTTGTCAAAATCGATTTCATGTGAAGTTTTTCTCACATGTTCGGCAAGTGATGATGTTGTTTCTTGCTTTGCGACTGCATTGCGGTGTTCTTCACGTCGAATGTTGATTCTTCTGTTAGTTTGTCCTATGTAGCTTCCTCCGCAATCTTTGCATGGTATTTCGTAGACCCCTTGTGTTTCCAGATTCATTTTGGATTTAGCGTTAGGCAGTACTTGACCAATCTTTCTTGTCGTTTTGAAACTTGTCTCAATGTTGTGTTTTTTGAGAATTCTGCTGATCTTCTCTGTAGTACCTTTGACGTATGGCAGATGGGCTTTGGCGACAGGTTCTCCTTTTTCTTCTTCTGTGGTTCGATCTGTCTGGCGTCGTGGTCTTAGTGCTCGTCTGATATTGTCTTTTGAGAACCCGTTTTGTTGTAGCGTGGTTTGTATTGTCTGCATTTCTTGTTGTTTGTGGTCATTGTCGGTTAGTCGGTCTGATCTGGTTATGAGTGTTTTTATTACGGATTGGAGTTGTGCTGGATGGTGATGTGACTGGGCGTTCAAGTAACGATTCGTGTGTGTTGGCTTCCTGTATATGGTGTGTCCTATTCTGCCGTTTGTCTTGCTCACAAGAACGTCTAGGAAGGGTAGTTGGTTGTCCTTCTCGATCTCCATTGTGAACTTGATTTTTTCGTGAATCCTGTTTATGTGGCTCAGAAATTTTGTCAGTGCGGCTTCTCCGTGAGTCCAGATAACAAACGTATCGTCTACGTATCGTAGCCATAGTTATGGTTTTTGGCTGGCTGTTTGGATGGCTCGTTCTTCAAAGTCTGTCATAAACAGGTTGGCTAATACTGGGGATAAGGGTGATCCCATCGGTGCCCCTTCAATTTGTTTGTATCTTTGGTCCTTGTAGATGAAGTACGTATTTTTGAGGCAGTGTTTGGTAAGTTCGATGATGTCCTTTCGTATCTGGTATTTCTTCTGGATAATTTCGACGGCCTCATCGATGGGGATATTAGTGAAGAGTGATACGATGTCGAAGCTCACGAGCATGTGGCCAGGTTCCAGCTTTATGTTCTTTATGCGTTCGATGAAGTGGCTTGCGTTCTTCACGTAAGATTCGGCTTCTTCGGCATATGGTTGTAGCTTCTTTGCTAGGAATTTTCCGAGCTCCTGTAGAGGTGAACCTATCGAACTGACGATAGGCCTAAGTGGAGCTCCTTCTTTATGGATCTTGGGAAGGCCGTACAGTTTCGGGCACTTCGACGATTTCTCTCTTGGTATTAATCTCTGCTGATCTTCTTTGTCGATTTGGCTTGCCTTGATTTTTGTTCTGGTGGTTTTCTCCAGGTACGTAGTGGGGTCAGTGGCTATCGGTTGGTAAGTGTCATCTTGTAATAGTGTTTGAATTTTGTCATCGTACTCTCTGATGTCCATTACTACAGTTGCGTTGCCCTTGTCTGCTGGTATTATGATGATGTCAGTGTTTGCTCTTAGGTTCATCAGAGCATGGTGTTCATCTCGTGTCAGGTTCTTCTTTGGAGGTTTAGCTTTTTTCAGAATTCGGACTACATCCTGTCGTATGGCGTCAGCTGAAGTGGATGGAACACTTGTTATTGAGGCTTCTACACAGCAAATGATGTCTTCGGTAGGAATCTGGGTGGGTGCTATAGCGTAGTTGGATCCTTTGGCGAGGACACGTTGTTCGTTGTGGTCTAGAGGAAAACTTGACAAATTGTACACCAGTTTATTGATGTCTAACGGCTGTACCTCCTTGTTGGGCCTTTGAGTCTTCTTCAGCTCTTCAAATTTCCTCTTCTGTTTGGCAGTGGTCCATTCGGCGTCTGTTTTGGAACGGAAATCCGACAGCTGGTCTATTTTGTTCCAGAGTAATGGATGTAGTCTGCTGCTTAGTTCGTCGAAATTATCCAGAAGAAATACCAGATACGAAAGGACATCATCGAACTTACCAAACACTGCCTCAAAAATACGTACTTCATCTACAAGGACCAAAGATACAAACAAATTGAAGGGGCACCGATGGGATCACCCTTATCCCCAGTATTAGCCAACCTGTTTATGACAGACTTTGAAGAACGAGCCATCCAAACAGCCAGCCAAAAACCAAAACTATGGCTACGATACGTAGACGATACGTTTGTTATCTGGACTCACGGAGAAGCCGCACTGACAAAATTTCTGAGCCACATAAACAGGATTCACGAAAAAATCAAGTTCACAATGGAGATCGAGAAGGACAACCAACTACCCTTCCTAGACGTTCTTGTGAGCAAGACAAACGGCAGAATAGGACACACCATATACAGGAAGCCAACACACACGAATCGTTACTTGAACGCCCAGTCACATCACCATCCAGCACAACTCCAATCCGTAATAAAAACACTCATAACCAGATCAGACCGACTAACCGACAATGACCACAAACAACAAGAAATGCAGACAATACAAACCACGCTACAACAAAACGGGTTCTCAAAAGACAATATCAGACGAGCACTAAGACCACGACGCCAGACAGATCGAACCACAGAAGAAGAAAAAGGAGAACCTGTCGCCAAAGCCCATCTGCCACACGTCAAAGGTACTACAGAGAAGATCAGCAGGATTCTCAAAAAACACAACATTGAGACAAGTTTCAAAACGACAAGAAAGATTGGTCAAGTACTGCCTAACGCTAAATCCAAAATAAATCTGGAAACACAAGGGGTCTACGAAATACCATGCAAAGATTGCGGAGGAAGCTACATAGGACAAACTAACAGAAGAATCAACATTCGACGTGAAGAACACCGCAATGCAGTCGCAAAGCAAGAAACAACATCATCACTTGCCGAACATGTGAGAAAAACTTCACATGAAATCGATTTTGACAACACCCGAGTCCTAGCCAGCCTGGAGCACAAAAGAAAACGCATCATAAGAGAAGCTATCGAAATCGAGAAGCGACCTTCAAATCTCAATACAAGAGATGATACACAGAGATTACCAACTGCTTGGAAACCAGCCCTTCAACCACCCAGGAGAACAGTCAACCAGACTAATTCAACGGACCAGCAAACTCGCTCGAACGCAACGAACCGACAAAATCGCTCGAACGCAAGAGACCAACAAACTCAATCAGACGCATCAAACCGGCAAAATCATCCAGATGTAACAAGGATACATAAAACACCAACAGGATCAACGGAGATGAGTTTCAAGTTAACTCGAAGCAGAGCAGCAGCCCTGAAGAGAAGACCTGAAGATGGCACATGAGATTGTGCCGAAACGTCGTCATATCAACGGTTTCTATCGAAACCAATCTACGACAACGCGGAGTATATCCCGGCAACCCAATACAGCATATATATATATATATATATATATATATATATATATATATATAAATTCGCTGTGGTTTTCTTTTGCTGGTTTATCTAAAGTAAGTTGTGGGTTCTCTTAGGTTTTTCAGCAATTTTAAATGAATTATCTCAATGAAACAATCTTTTCATTCGACGCGTTTCGGCTTTCGCCTTCTTCAGGAATTTATTCATTGTTTACATTATGAACTGAAATTTAACAAAATATTTTTATATTAATTAGCTGTATGCACAATCTGTATTTATGACAAAGTTTTTCAGTTTGTTATGAGCATTGACTTTAGTTTCATATTTAAAATTTATGTGTATAATAACATAATAACTAACTTAGTTCGGTGATTATGTACAAAATAAATTAATTTTTCATGAATTATTTGAATTTTGAATATACTTATTACGTGATAGAATACCAACAGATTTCGTTTGCGTATGTTGGGGTTTGAGATCTTTCTGATATTGGTGACTAGTATGTTTAATTTACTTACGTGAGTTGATTTTACGGAAGCACACACTCATCATGGCTTTGAAATTCAGACTGAACACAGTTTGCAGAATGGGTTTTTGTTCTGAATGTAAGGGTCAACCAGCAGGGTATCTTACCCTTACATTCAGAACAAAAACCCATTCTGCAAACTGTGTTCAGTCTGAATTTCAAAGCCATGATGAGTGTGTGCTTCCGTAAAATCAACTCACGTAAGTAAATTAAACATACTAGTCACCAATATCAGAAAGATCTCAAACCCCAACATACGCAAACGAAATCTGTTGGTATTCTATCACGTAATAAGTATATTCAAAATTCAAATAATTCATGAAAAATTAATTTATTTTGTACATAATCACCGAACTAAGTTAGTTATTATGTTATTATACACATAAATTTTAAATATGAAACTAAAGTCAATGCTCATAACAAACTGAAAAACTTTGTCATAAATACAGATTGTGCATACAGCTAATTAATATAAAAATATTTTGTTAAATTTCAGTTCATAATGTAAACAATGAATAAATTCCTGAAGAAGGCGAAAGCCGAAACGCGTCGAATGAAAAGATTGTTTCATTGAGATAATTCATTTAAAATTGCTGAAAAACCTAAGAGAACCCACAACTTACTTTATATATATATATATATATATATATATATATATATATATATATATATATATATATATATCTATTCTAGGGGAAGTAATGATTGCAAACACTCCAAATTTGAACCAAAGCTTCCTTGAACATGGACAATAAAAGGGTCCAACTCCCAAACCTCAGTCACAAGTCTAAGGGGTTGAAAAAAATTAAAAATTCAAAACTGACCTAAAAAAAGGCCCAGAAACCAGTTTTTGGGATTTTTGGGATGGTTCCGCCAAATATTTCTTGTAGAAATTCTGGAATATCATTACTCTTATCACAAGAAACAACTTTTTCCACCTCCCCAACCTCTATCAAATGTTTACGAACCTCGCCTCATTTTTCCGTAGAATCATTCCACTATATATGCTCCTAGCGGCGAACGAATTAACAGTTGATTCAATGTTCAACCTGCATCGGCGATTCTGCTCGAACTGGTAAAGCCTCCGGTAATAAATGTTGCTCCTCGAATTTGAAACTCCAAGGACTGAATTTTTTTAAAGGTTAGTTATTTAAATATTTATGTATTTTCGGTAAAACTAGGTTAATATGTTATTTGAAAGTTTGTTTTATTTGATTAGTGTTACTTCTTTATATATTATTAAAGTGGTGGGAGGAATAGCGCTTGCCTATTAACGCCTCGTCAAAGACGAAAATATTGTATGAGGTTGGTGTCTCTTATGACCTCAAGCGCCAAATACGCGCTTGTGAGGTGTTGCAGGCCTAAGAGGGGCCAGTGTCGGATATTCTATTAGCATGTGAGAGACAGCTCCGTCCGCCTCTCCGCATCTACTACAACCTAGGTCATCAATAATGTGAAAAAAAACATATTTCGTACCTACCTTTAAGTACCTCATACAGTGTTTTATTAAGGATATGGTAACTTGGTAACTACATCAGACAAGGCTATACTCGAGCAAATTTGGGTTGGGCCTCTGGTCAAACTTTTGGGTGCTTCCACGCAAACAGACAGGGAGAAAGTTGAGTTCTAACTCGGAAACACTTTTTGCGAACCAATCCAGAATCTGCACAGATTTAGTAATATTATGTTTTTATAGAGAATACAAAGAGTTCATTTAATCGTACAAGTTATCAGAACTCCATGAAACAGTTGCCGCAATACTCAAGAATCAAGTTGCTTAGGGTACCTTCATATCCCATTTCTGGTGAAGATTCGGTACAGTTACTACTCTCAAACTAAACATTCAGACCAAGCTGTCTGTAATCATTTGTGCTAAGAATATCCACATTAGCGGAAGCGCATTGTTTGTAATTTAACTGCACCAAAACCAACATAAACATACCTCAGGCACATCTGGCCAAAGCGGCCTCCGCCAGCTTATCAGTAGTTGCATTACGATTCGATCTAAATTTGAATTTGAACTTTGCGTTTCTATTTTTTGGTGTTATACATATAATAGTTACTATGTGTTGTCAAGAAATGTTAAAATAGCGAATTCGATTTTATGAACGATAACGATTACTTTTTAATTTCATTTATGGAAGAGTTAAATGATTCTATATACACGGTTTCCTCGAGGAATAAGGAAATATGTAAATAATTGGCAATAATTAGTTTCAACGAGGTTCAGTTCGAATATTCCTACCGCCCGCGTACTTATGCACTTTTTTCCTGGCAATTCTATCGATGCTTCTTATTTTCAGATTTGTCTATGTAGCTGGAAGGAACTTGGATTATGAAAATCATTGAACTATACTTACCATGATATTTTAATATAGTTCAATGAAAAACCTATTAGTGTTCACGGCTCTAGTTCAATGATGTTACATTGACATTCTATAATCCAAGTGAAATAGAATCAAATTCGATGGTTGGTAGCTACAATGCATTAGCATACATAGATAATGCCTTGACAACAAACCTAAACTTCATTATCTATGTGTTCTTGTACTTACAAATTGAAGGGTCGAGGTTAGGTGAATTCTCATTTCAGAGGAAAGAAATAATTTAAGATGTGGTTTGAAATATTACCAAGTTTTGGTATTATTTTTGGAGCAATGGCATTGCCACATGCAGCCACTTTAATTTTGCACAAGGTAGCTATTGGAAATGTAAGTCATGTTTGCTTTTTAACATTATATAACTTCATTATTAGTAATTTGAAATATATGATTTTAACTTGCAGTATTTCAAAAGAAGTGTGTCGGAACAAGATGACTGTGTACATTATATTAGAGATACAAGGTTGTCAGGAGATCCATATAAAGTTCAGGTAATTTTCACTTAATAATAGATGTATTTGGTACACATTGATGGTGCCGGTAGATATGTTATCTTTCCAGTACACATTAAACGAAGATATTAGTTTAGTTCAAGAGTGAGTTCTGTAATTGACTTGACTAACTATGAGTTGTTGTAATGTATTTTATCTACCTTGTTTTTTGTTTGATGCTGTTACCTTCTCAATTTTGATTTTCAGGGCCTAGAAGCTATTCCTGATTGATGAAGACTCTTCAACAAATCTAGTGAATTATATTTAATTTTATTGTAGAAACTATAAAATTATAACTGTTTCTTACATACATCTGTGATGAATTATTTTCCCCTGTTTTTGTAAAATTAGAAGAGAATCTATGAAAATGTCAAGCGAGATATACAAGGGATTTTTAGAAAAAATCAATTACGACAGCAGAAACCTGGATATTTTAATAGAGCTGTGTCTGTACAAAAGAAATATGTAATATGAATATAAATTCTAAAGCAGAAATGTGTGGTCAACTCGACCTCGATCCATTAATACTGAAATTCTTTGTGGGTAGCACAATCTTGTAACTATAAATGTTGTCTGCTATAAGAGCTTGTTGTCTAATACTCACTCTTCAATTTGGTAATGAAGTCTACATGTTAAACCATTCATTTTGCAAAAAGTTTCCCAGTATTCTACTTTTTTTACACATACTAATCAAGTTGAATTAAACAATTTCATGTTAAATTCCAATTCAAATACGATATTGTTTATTTTTTCAATCCTGTGAATAGGATCTATTAGACCTACTCAGACAAGTTTTTAAGTTATCAATTTGAATGATATTCCCAGAACTGGTCAATTTAATTTCAGTATCTATGATTGGGAAAATTAAGGAGTTAAGAACAGTTCGTAGAAACCTTGAGAAACATAGAATAAGGTATTTTTGTTGTCATAGAAAAATATAATAGTCTTATTGTTTACTTTTTGTTATTAAAAATCAAGTTATCTATCACTAACAATTCGTCTGCGACCATGATGTTGGACGCAAAGTAAAAAAATTGCGGAAGTTTACCCTCTGAAACTATCTAAAAGAGCTACTTTAATCACAATGCTATTCAGCGACGCTCCTAAGATGTGATTGATTTTCCACGTTATCGAAAGCAATTCATATATTGATGGATAAAAAGTATGAGCGTAATCATGAATTAGGAAAATTTGACTTCTAGTAAACATTCTAAATATTGTAATTCTATATTTTGAAAATTGCTTATGATGTGCCCCATCTACTGATGAAATAGTGAATTATTCCCATTACCGACCGAGTAGATTTGGATAACAGGAGTTTGCCTCCCCAATCAACTGTCTGTTTGGAAGTCGCCATTCGATTGCATTATTTTGTATATAAAAATGAGTGGATTGTTAAGTGTTAGTCGTTAACTAAACAGAATGACGGATCCCGAAGCATTATTTATTGAAACGTAAAATTTGAAGCAGCCGTAATCCAGGGCACTAATGGATCCCACAAAGGAGCTTCGGAAAACAAATTCATTTATCTCGATAATGCATCGAGCAGGTAATCGTATTTACAAGTAAAAAAGTGCGCGAATTTGTGTAAAACCTAAAGAAATATGTGCATGAAGGGTATAAATAACACTATTTTTTGAAAATTTCCTTTCCTTGTATTCTCCAAGTGTCAGCAAAAATGGTGTTGACAGTTACCTATGTCATTTTGCATTTGTTTTTACATTGAAGTTTACAAATTTTTGATGTGTAAACAACAGTTGTTTTTGGTCATTTATCGTTTTGGTGAAGTGTAATGAACAATCTACTTAAAAAATAAACAAATGATTAGGTTAAGTTCAATATATTGTGAAAGAATTAAAATTGTTGTGACACAGTTATAGTATAGTTGACATCGTTGCAGGATTTCTTTCGATGATGGTCCTAGGGTGAAAAGCAGGATATTTTTGTGGAGATGGACCGAGAAATTCCCAGTGTACCCATCACCACATTGGCAGGGGTTGCAAGTTTAACTGACTGTGAGTAGAATATAACCTATTTTATAATTTTTCTTCATATTAATATAACTACATGCCTCTGTATTTGCTACTACAAATACTTGAAACGTGATTTTGATGAATCATTAGTTAGCTTGGAGTTACTAGCTTCTTATCAGTTTTGTAATACCTTATTGTATTAAGTATTGCTTTACAATAACAATAGATGATTCTACTGTCACTCCTGTTTTGTTGATAACAGCTTACTCACTTGATGAAGACACTATAGAATTGTATTATATAACTGAATCATTGTACTTTTCTTAACTTTCAAATAACTTGTTTGCTATCATGTCCAGGTGGAATTTATACCTTTGCAATGTTGTTGAAAATTGTTTCAGATCACTCCAATTAAACTAATGTTTCTTGAATGAACTTTCATTCTGAAATACGAATTTAATACAATGCTCCATTTTACTATCCTTATTGCTTTATGTTTCGATTAATTGGGACAACAAATTTCACTCTAATTAGAGTCTACTTTTATGATTTTTGCTGTCAGTTATGTGATACATATATTCAACTTTCATTTAACTCTTAAGCTATACCTTCTAGCTTTTAGATTTCCACTTTAAAAGATGTAGATACTGCCATATTTAATATGAACGGATAAATGAAAAATTGGAAATAACGTATGAGAAAAATCTTCATGCATATTTATCTGTTGCAGTGCTTCCTGAAATGCCCTTGCCCACTCCTTCTCCCCAAACATTAAGTAACAAATCATTGCTATTTCATCCAAGGGTCGCTGAGGAAGCACAAAACTTACTAGGTGTGCGGGATGAAGTGCTAGTACCTCAGTTAGTTCATTCCTTGATTCAAACTTCAGCTGAACATATGTAAGTCTCATTATTACAAATCATGGAGTTCGCCACATATATACATATATATTGATATATAATTATTTCTATTCTAGTGAGGTGAAAGATAATTATGCTGGAACAGAAATCAAAGTTGAACAGCAAGAAGGAATGCCAGAATTACTTAGAGCTATGTTAAATGCAAACCCTCATGTATTCAATGGATCAGCAACAGGTAACTTTCAGAAATATATAAACTTCATGTCTATAATGTGATGATTATTAATTTGCTCTCCTTCAGTTGGCTGGGTTTCAAACCCTAGATATGGCTGAAATTGTTGCAATACAGATCATATATATTGTAGGCAAAGGTGGTTAGATTTAGTGAATCTGTAGGTGCATTTTCTCCAGAATCAAAGTAGATCTAATGTGTTCGATAATGGCGAACATTCGAATGTGTATTTAAAAAAACACCACCAAAAGCTTTGTATTTGAAAATACACTGACCTCCACTAATAAGCGAATCGTAACAATATTCGTATTTTTTCTCTGATTGCTCCACTTTGTATTGAACATACAATTATTATCAGATATAATTTTTTGCCATCTTTATTTTTCTAATGTGCTGTGCTGTATTGCGTAGTTCAGTTTGTCTCCAATCGTATTGAAAACGGTTTTGTTTCGAAAAGTCGATGGTTTATGGTAATTTATCATTTTGATTATATGAAAGAATAACTACTTTGTTTTTATACCAATTTTATTAATAATAACGTGAAGACGTAACTATAGTTTCAACACCGAAGTGCCATTATCAAACAAATAGAAAAAAAATAGGTGTTGAAACTATAGTTATGTCTTCACGTTATTATTAATAAAAGTTGTATAAAAACAAAGTAGTTATTGTTTTGTTTCATTTTAAGTTTGCGAATATTAGATCTCGGACGTGTAAATTTTGTTGTAATGGTTTTTATACCAATCTACGTGACACAAGCTGTGACTCTTGTTCAAGCTCAAGAAGCTCAGTCTGTTCTGAAGTTCAATACCAACATGCATAGAACTATCAGACGTTATAAAGAGACTGAATCTTGATTCAGACATCCTGGAACTACGACGAATGCTCAAGCCAATCCATTTATGACATTCAGTCTTTCAGAATGGGAAATTTATTTATTTGTTTATTATCACTGATTCGTGATTGTGCTAACATAGTTTTCACCACCTTCATCGTGATCATATGTCGAGGATGATCCCCAGCAGGAAGTGGTTACTTCAATCCACTTGAGCATGTTTGGTATATGTTGGGAAGACAGGTTAGGACTCATGCTCGCTCAGATACTGAACTGTAAAAAGTTGTGGGATGTGCTTGTAGTGAAGAATTATCACAACAATAAGCACTTGCAGCATGGAAGCACTTTCAAGATGTTAGGCAAGATATTACTAACTATTTGATATTCTGTAGATAATTCCATTTTTTGAAATTAGGAATTAACAAGCTTTTTGTGTTTTTCTTTGGTTAATGTAAATGTAGAACGAAAATAAAAACATTGTGTATACGTCACTAATCCAAATGTTGCTATAAGTAACTGCAAGAATAATGCAATTGGCTTATACTACATGTAAATTTAATCTTAAAATTTGAAGGAGATAGGATTTTACACTTTAATAACTATTAACAATTACCTAATAAGTTAATTCTGTGTAGTGAAACAATTGTTAATATATTGTTAAAAAATTGTAAATTTGTGTATTATTCACATTTTACTGATCAACTGCAAAAAATGTCCTTCAAACCTATCTATGAATCGACAATATGGGTCAGTTAACATGTAAACTCCTTATACCGGGATATCAAAAATTATCTTGGTCAAGGGTGGTTGTGGAATCTAAAACGTGTGTCTTACTTTACGTTTGAAATAATTATGTCACTGTCACACTGACATCAATAATCTACAAATTTCATACCTATTTATTTCAGTTGTAAAACAGTAATGAACTACAAACTATGAAATAATCATGTGAACTTTGAACCTTTTCAGGGGTGGTCATAGCCACAATCCGGGTCAAAAACGTTTTTGAAATAGTTAATTTTCCGTAAATCGAATGACGTTCACGTGAGAAGCCCGTGGCACGCGAGTTAGAAAAGTGCAAACTGGTTGTACCTAATACGGCTTTACGACGACTTTTCGCGTGCCGTTTTCGCTCCATGTAGTTAGATTTAGTATCGGACCGTGCCCGACGGCCCTTCTTTTTTCGATAAATGTCCATTAAATAGGAAAATTTAATTAAAACAGTTTGAGCTATTCTCAGATCTCAGCTACGAGCGTCTAACGTGCGACGTACCAAAGGGAATTTTCTCGCGACTAAAATATACACGAAGCGAGTAAAAGCTAGCGGCCCATAGCCAAAAACATTTTATTACAACTGGCGCCGGTCGCACGGGGCAAGAAACGGCCCCAAATTAACAAGACCTAGGTAAAATGTCAAAATGATTTCGTTCGTAGCTAATTACTTAGGACGTCTGGCGCTCATGCAATTACGATTTTAGATAATTCGAACCTTCTAATTTCGATAGGCCACGTGAAAATCCAAAGCGCTAAAGACTTCTGAGTGTTACAATATTCGTATAAAATTGCGAAATTTCGCACTTTTAGAAACTTCAAATTAATTATGACATAATTATTTCAAACGTAAAGTAAGACACGTTTTAGATTCCACAACCACCCTTGACCAAGATAATTTTTGATATCCTGGTATGTTGTATTATTTTTATTAAAGAATATTTAATAGTTTTGGAATTGTGGCTTAAAAGCACTATTTATAACATGCCATAAGTTAAGCTATGCCGACGTTTCGCCAACTATTACAGGTGGCACCTGTAATGGTTGGCGAAACGTCGGCATCAAGTCGAGCTATTGTGACGCAGAATCCATCCGGAAACCAAGATTTTTCAATATTAGCTATCCGCGTCTACTATTCAAGATATATAATGGTTCAATAAAGTAAAAATACAATTATTTGAAAAAAATTCAATTTTGTGAATATTTGTTTTATATTGTTTATTTTTATACTGTGTAAACATTTGAGATTGACACATTGATAAGCCATAACTGCAGTTAGGTATAGTAACAATTCAATTAGGATCAAAACGGCTAATAGGGAACACTGATTTGTTTTCGTTCAAGCATATTAAGATGTTATTCTAAGAGTCTCCAAATATGCTAAATTTGACTTGCATTTAGACAGTGGCAAAAACTTACATCGTGAACTTGAAACATATAGCAAATATTAGTAGTTTCCATTTTGTGCAGGTCAGTGTATTTAGAAATCAGCTAAATTGCAGGTATAGGGAGCTTGCTAGTAGAAATAGAACGGTACAAAATTTATAAATAGAAAAAACGAATCTTGTAAATGAATAATAACTTAATCTAGCAGATCTTGTATCTTAGTTTGAACTATTCAGTCAACGACTCTAAGCTTATAGTTCCGGAAAGCTATAGATTAGGGCCACTTTCTGTATGTGATTAAGATACAACTATCCGCATGACTTAGCTTAACGGCATTAGTCTTATCGAGTTCTAATTATAATTGGCACAAAAACGAATTTGATTGTAATTGTATTGATTTTAATCAATTGTTTGATTTAACAGAATGTTTTGGGTGTAGTGATAATCAATCTAGAGTATCTGAATATTCATTTAGAACTCTGGTTCTGTTAGGATTTTTGTTTTACTCCCAAAAAGTCCTCAATTTTGTTTGTATAACATTTTTATTGATTGTGTTGTGAATTTCCTGACCCAATTACGAATTGAATTATAATTTATTCTCAAGAAATAGACCATTCAAATTGCTGTACAAAACTTGAAATTATTTCTGAACTTGTCATTAAATTGTAAATATTTTGTGTATGATCAGTTGAAAAATGTAATGGAATTTAAGTGAAATTCATTTAATTGCAAATATCATTCTGTTTCATGTAAAAATATATTTTGGGCACAGGAACGTAGGAATGAGTCAGGTCGTTGCTCTGTCTACTTTTTCCTTCATAGGTTGGAAATAAGAGAAATTCCAAAAAAATATTGCGTTTGAAAACTCATATCATCAATTTAATTTGATAACTCTTCAGACTAGCAAGATTATAGTTCACCATTGGAAATCAGGTACTTTTAGTTACGCTCAATTTGAACAGATATTATGATTTCCAGGTTTCTAAGTCTGATTTTGCACATCATTCAATTGTTTTGGAGAACTTTCCTGTGGCCTCCTGACTTTCATCCACATATATACGTCGCTAAAATCGTATCAGTATACCTTACTTGGACATGAACTCATCTAAATATTTGCAATTGGTGTAGCGAGAAAAGATTTTGAGAAATAAAGGTTAGGACTTCGATGGAATCCATTTCCAAATCAAATCGACCCATATACTTTTTTGAAACCCATAATACTTTTGGATCTAGCCAAGATTTTTTATCTGTTACGTTATTTTTGGCACCGGTAACATATTGGAACACTCAGATTGACCTGGGCAGGAATTCCTCCCGAAGATATTGTCATTTGTGGTTATAAATTGGACTTTAACGTCGTTTGATGTTTGGCATGCATATCATGCGGACCGGATGGATTTCCAGACGCCTCTGTAAATGCCATGTGGTGCAATATATTTCCGTGTAAAAACCGTTAATTGTATTCATATTTTTTTTGCTGACCTTGAATCAAAGATTGCGCCCTCTAAGATTTGAGCTTGCCGTGCTGCTTCTTAAGAACTTATTTTTTTATTTCATTCTCGAAATACTGAATGATTGAAGACGTTTGGATAAAATCATCTCTTCATCAATAAATTGTTTGTAGCAATCGGCGGAATTAAATACTTGATAGGAAAAATCCAGATTGGTAGTATCTTATCACATCCTAATGGAACCCAGCGAAAATTGCTTCCATAGGCTCTTTACCTAATCTCTGGTGAACGGTGGCTTTTTGGCTGCGATCAAATAATTTGCCCGCAAATACGCTAGACGAGAATTATTTAGATATTTTAAATGAAGAACCGAAATCTGATTGTTTTCTTCCTTTTCGATGAATTTTCGTCTGGTATTGTTGCCTCGTGTATGTTATTGCTATTATGCAAATTTATTTTTTTGATAATATTCTTTCCAGGACAATGACCTGAGCTTGAACTCAATTCCGAAACCACTCCATAAACTTGTTCTTCCATACATTTGAAGAAATTATACCCATAGGTCTGGTGGTTAAAATTATTCATTGTCATTATAGTAGAAATTATTCTGACCCGTGTACGTTATTGTTTCCATCTTTTGTTTCTTCTAAGCCTATTTCACAGGTTGACTTCATCTTCTATAACTTTACATAGAGAATTCAAATCTGAGAAGACTTATTCGCGTATCTCTGTATGCCTTGCCATGGGAGTATAGCATGAGGTTTGTCTTTGTCGGCTAGTATGATCCACATAAGTGCTAGTGAACAAGTAGAATGGAGCCTAAACCTTCCATCTACACTCCGATTAGGAGGTATTTGGAAAACCGGTATTAAATCGGTGAAATCCCCTGTTTCCCGCGCTATTGGTGACTAGATTTTCAAATAAATCGAAAAGGTTCTGAGTATGAGACCGAATACTCAATTTGGCTTCAACTTATCCAACTAGTCATTTTTTTGACACCTAAAACAAGGTCAATGGGATTCGAATCCGACCTGTAACATTTAAAATCTAATCATCTTATCATTGACAATTTGTCATTAGAATGCACCAATATTTTTGGAGCCCTTGATAAAAAGAATACGTTCACGCAACTCCGCACTAAATGGCATTAAAACATAGAAATTGGGTTCTAATTCTTGTAAAAGATGATAGAATTCAATATTAGGATGACCATTAGAGCGAATTATAGATTCGCATCTTGGTAGTGACAAATCTATTCGTGTTATTACCGTTAAACATTCAAAGGGTTATTCAAACGACCTCTTATGTCAGTGTGCACTTTGCCTGAATATTTCCTATTCAATTTATTCTTGCAAATATTAGTTTTGGGCATTAACATTATTTGTTTTATAGTTTGAATAGTTTTTTGGATAAAAATATATATATTATTATATGTTTCGTTGCGGTATGTTGCGTATTGTTTTGAATTGAAATTTTAGTTTACACTCCGCAAGTAGTATCCCAAATTGTGATTGTCGGGAATTTCTGCGTAATACGCCTGTAGAAAGGGAGACGCAACTCTCTTGGGTTGTTCGCCACAGCTCGATACGTGTTCTCGATTTGAACAATCCTGTGTTATTTTGTGCCTACGGGATGTTATTCACATTTGGTGAAATGTAGAAGTCATCACCCGGCCGGCAAGCAGAGAAGCAGTAATACGTTCAGGAGGAACTTCCAGTAAGTCCATCCTTTCAAATGTTTTGGGGTTGCAATTGAATTTGTTATCGTAATTTTTTTTAAATTTCCATTTTGCTAAACAGAATCACCAATCATGCTCGATGTGCCAAACCATTGATAAATTGATGTGTTAATATCAGACAATTGTACACTCCTCAGAACATCAAATAAATTCACTACTTTCAATTTAGCTGTTAAAATTCACTTGGGTAAATTGTGCTGATGTTTCAACGTAGGAACTGGAAATAATCCTTGATAAAAACTATTCCCCAGGCCAATACCTCGACTGATTTTTAAATTAAAAATGATATATTCGTGAAAGGAGAAAATAGTAGAAATATTAACAAGTACAACTCAAATAGCAAACGGATGTGAACACAGCTGCAAAGGATTGACAGTTGTTTCGAGCTACTGGCTAATGTCAAAACTCTGAGGCAACCTTGCACCCCATCTTCATCGCCATATATATATACAGATTGGAATTTACAAAGCAGTATATACAAGATAAGGCTAGAGTTAGAATATAGCCGCATGTGCATCCTATTTTCACGAGAGCGACGGAGAGGAAAGCCGGTGAACGCCTACAATTATATAACATTCGCTATTATCGATAGTGAGACGTGCATATAGCGCGAGAGTTCGCCAATGCGGCAAGGGAGAGCATACTGAATAGAATATTTATCACTCGACATATACTATGAACTAGACTCACATTATTGCATTCTTCTGTTTGTCAGAAATATTCATATTCCGGAATCTAGGTCCAATAATCTTCCTGACCTGCGATTAAATATTGAAAATGCATTGGGTGCGAGTAGCGTATTTAAAGTTGTTATTGTGAGTGTTCTTGCATTAGATTATGATTATAAAGAGCTTTGAATACTCTCGTTGGAAAGTGAAAGAGAGTTTTTCGAGGATTTTATTGATTCTGGAGGTGAAGATATATTACCTCCTTCAATATGCTGTTTTTTCAGGTTCGTAATTAATCTCTTGCACCTTTCTTTCAATGATCTTTGTGTGAAAAAGGAACTGGCATTCTTAATCAAATTTGTGAGACCGTTTACAACTGTAATGTACTCGTTCGCTATTTTAATTGGTTGATAATTCGATTTTACATCTCTCAGGAACTGAATAAAGTCACAACAATTCATAATTTGCTCAGACTGATTTTCCCATAATTGTTCTACGCCTTCATATGTGTCTTGAGATGGTTGGATTCTATTTTTCTCTTTTTAGTATTTTTGCGTTGTGTTGTTCGTTTTTACTTTCCCGGTTCTTGGAATTCTGTTTCATCTGTATTCTTCCTCCTCGAAACTTATTAGTACAGAGGTAGGTATGTTCTCATTACTATCTATTGCAATAAAGCATTGTCTTCGAAAACTGTAAACATGTTTGAAATTTTCTAGACCAATTCCAGCACCAATAAATGAGATTGGCGACACAAGTTTCACATTATTCGCTTTTAATTCATTTTCTATCACGTGATGGGGAATACAGGGTGATACGTTAGATAAGATTATTCTCTTTGCCGGTATTATAAGTTTTCTAACATTTATAAATATATCGTTTATGTCAATCCCACGTTCGTTTTCTACAAAAGAGTTAACAAGTTGTTTTGTTGCTAGGTAGATACATACGCGGTTGTTAGACATTCTTGATGCAAACAGAATGTTCGTAGGTTCAACTTTTTTCCAGTGGCTATGGCGTAATCTTTAACTTGTAGACTCTCTATAGCAGAAAATAGGACCTGATCTTTTTTTGGAAACGAAGATGCCTTCACAATATTGGAAAACGTAGTATTAGATTGATTAGATTGACGGTCAATATTAACACTGTTCGACTATTTTTCATTACTTTCCGAGTAACCCCTATAGTCAGAGGTTATCTCGGTCGGGATTGTTTCTTCGGAGATATCCATGATTAATTATATCAGCGGATTGATACATAAGAACCCCATGTCATGCAAAAAACCGCGCGTTCACTCACTTATCGTAATGAGCCACCCGGTGTTCCGATAGCGGATTTGTGATTGTTGTATTGTTTTGTTTTCAACTGATTATATTGAAAATAGTTGTTTAAAGACTTACAATAATTAGCTGGATACTAACATATCAATAGCACTTTGTATTATTGTCCCAAAACCTCGTGTTGAAACGTTAACAATAGCTAAATTTACACTCTGATAATAACTTCACTAAATAGAACGTCTGTCACGTACGAAGACCTGTGTGTGTGTGAGTGTGTGTGCGTGTTGGTCTGTGTGTAGTGCGTGTGTGTAGTGCGCGTGCGTGTGTATGTATAACCCTATGTGTGCCATTCCTATATCATCACCCACAAAATTGTAATAATGAAAAAGAACCGTCTGAAATTTCGAACCACTAAAAGCTGATATCATGTCAACATTTTTCCGGTTGAGCTATAAGCGCTGTTGTTGAGTCTCATCGCGCATTCTTGACAAGCGGCAAAGCCCCATAAACGTATCCCGACGCCTGGCGCCTTAGACGCTAGGCAACAGCGCTCTCTCACTACTCAGATACTCAGAGGTGGCCTCTGTTACGCTTTTATCCTCGTCTAAAACGAATAAGCTATTCCCACACTCACAATTCCTGACTACTGCTTTTAAGTTTCCAATCTGTATATGAACTTATAATTTGCTGTGACTGAATTATTCTACTTTCCATTCATTTTGTATGGTATGCAACCGAGCATACACATCTAATTACGTTTAATCCATATCTGTATTAATACATAATTATGTAAGTTAATTCTCTTAGCTAACAGAAACCATTGTCGAACTAAAGGTATGTTTACTGATAAGTATGATTATAGATGTGTAAAAGGTTGCTTCAGTGTTCTGATGAGACCCAGCAGGTCGAAACAGCTGTCAATTCTTGTTCACAACCTTCTATTATTCGAGTTATACATATGTAAATTCTTTATAATTTATTATTTGTCGAAGTGACCTCTATGTTTAGACAGTAGAATTCAGCTAAGAGAATTACCTTAAATTTAACAATTATAGTTTGATGAATTATTAAAGTCTCAGGACAATTAGTTTGAAAAAATATTCCAGCGAATAAACTCATGTCATAATCGGATATTTCTTATGAAATATTTGAAAGGCAGAAAAATTATAGTAATATTATTTCACGGGATCCATTAACACATTCCGACAATTAAGTCATAACAAGTGTTTAAAGGGGTCCAAATATAATGTAAAATCATTTTATAGCAATCACCAGTAGATTCAGAAATTGGTTCTAGTTCTCTGCTGAATAAGATATTCCATTATTAGAATTGATCTGTAAATATTCACTTTTATAATTATCAATATTGATCAATAAGATTTTAGATCAATAAAATTAAACATAGGTATAATTTTATTGTACAAACCATATTTGATATAAAGCACATATTTATCAAAAATGAAAATAAATCATTCTGTTTTTGCCACTCGTGGCTGGGGCGGGAGGGGGCGGTTCCATTCATTAGGTCCTTGTTTGTTGTTTCATCCCAAGTCAATTTCCATTGAAAATATTAATTTATAAATAAATGTAGTGATCACAAATTGTTTGGTCATGTTTTCATGTCATCTTGATGTTCAGATTTTACTGATGAGAATTTTGTTGCAATTCGAGGCTTATTCTTTTTCCATTTTGAATACAATCCTTAGATTCTTCTGTATGTGGTACATGTTATCATTTAATGTTATTTTTATTTTCTTTAAGCAAAAGAAGAAAAGTTATGTCAAAATAATTTGTTTGGCCCGTGCTGAAACTAAAAAAAAAATATAATTCTGCTAAATAACATTGAGCTTTATATTCCCACAAGTTGCTTGTTCAGTTCCACATGTCTACACCCCACGTCCACAATCTGTTTAATCTTTTTTTTTCGTCTAAAAAGCCTACACCCGATTCGCAACTTGATTATTCATTCATGATTTTTTTTATTTTTAAAATTTGAGATAGGTATCTTCGAAATACCCTAGTTGAAAAACAATTGATTTTGGAGGGAGGGTCAGTATTTTAAGGTTCCATTCTGGAGAAACTTGTTTTCATGTACTTTTTCAAAAAGTTACAGATAACAACAGTTTATCTATTGTGAAATTTATTTGGATAAAAAATATTACCTACATGCTATTGAAATTTGTAAAGACGAAATAATTAAAACAGGTTGTTTCTACAGAAATAGAATAGATTTACTAATTTGACTTGCCACCTTGTTCATGTCTAAAGTTCTGCTCAAATAAAAAATAACGAGAAAATGCTCAAAATATTCTAGCACTACCTAAAACTGATTTTTCAGTTGAGCCAGAAAAATAATTTTGATTTTGCATCTTTGTGGCTACGCAAGTTAAACCAAGCTTTCATATATCTGTATAAAAAAAATGATTTTTTGCTACTTTCCGAATAATGATTTAAAAAGTTGGAGAATGTCGCTCTGTAACTACTCAACACTGCAATATAATTTTATTAGTTTTTCATACATAAATGTACGTCACTTTGTTTTCAACTCCCCCTATAAGATATACCAAGCTGTTGCCTCTAATCGAAACAATATTGCGTCCAACCACATGGAAACCAAAAACTGTTTTCGTGAAAATAGCAAAATGTCTGTATGAGAAACTTTTCCCTTATTCGATCCAAGGAATGTATTCCTAAATATGTGTCGTTATGTTCTTAAGAATTCCTGTTTAAGTGGTGTGCAAATCAATCGAAATATCACCAGTAATTGAAGTGTTTCAAACCCAATTGGCACCAGAGGTAAATATTATCTATCTTTACATTGAGTATTATTCGCCATTGGTTCGTCAGCCGTGAAACGTCACATGTTTCCAATATCGCTCCAGAGACGGATTAGTTTCTAGGTAATTAATTCGATCCAACAAATATTAAATACGGATTGATATAATCACCGCCTAAGTACTACCCTGGCGAGTATTTTTGACCACGTGTCTTTGTTTACACTTAGTGCCAGTTGGTTTTGAATGGACCATGTCATTTCGATGTTTTACGTAAGACGATGTTATTTGAGTTTGTTTGGAGTAAAATGTTCTATTTTCTAATGCAGCGCCCGAAGTGGCACCACAACAATGGAATCACACAGGGCAAGCAACTGTTACCGCTAAAGAAACGCACAAGGATGCATCACCAAGCACACGTAATACACCTCAGGGGAGTCCCGCATCACCATCTTCTGCTAAACAAACTGTGGCTATTACCCAACGACCGTCCGTCATTACTGAACAAAAACCACCAACTCATGTAAATTGTAATAATGAAACGTCATCTCCGTTACCCGATGTAAATGAACGATTGCAACCTCCCACACAGGAAACCAACACAACTGAGCAACTTAGGCAATTAAGGAAACCTGTTCGAGGTAAATTGCTGCAATTTGATGTTTCCTGTTATTAATTGTACACATATTCCTCAGATTTACTTTACCCTACAGATATCTAACTTTACCACCTTCTAACGTTCCAAATAAGTCAGATTTTTCAAACCGTTTTTAATAATTGCCCAATTTTGTGAGAACTTTTTTCCTAAAAATTTGTAAAATGATACAAAACATTCAGATTTGAAAACTAATGAAAAACTTCAAGAAAACGCAGACATCTAGGAATTAAGATTTCTCAGAAAATTGGAAATTGGTATTTTGAAACAATTCTAAATATAAACTTTTATTAAGCAGGGACATCACCAGCTCAGACTAGTGAAATTCCTCTTCCTGCAGATATACCACAAGCGCCAAACCCAGAGCCCGAACCTGTTAAATTGAACGCCAGAAGTACGAGAGCTAAGTCAAAAGCAGAATCAACCGATGCAATACCTGAAGATACTAAATCAGTAGAAGTAGAGAAAATTGAACGGATTGAAGCCGATATTCCCGAATTAGAAGATAAGGAACCGAAGTTGGAAACAATCGAACCTAGTACTGAACAGAAACCAATCGATAGTATACAACAAATGAAACAACCAGTAGTTAAATTAGACAGGTTATCCGATGCAGATCAATTGCTTATGCAAACAAGTCTTACTAAGTTTGCTGAAAGCAACCCAAAACTAGCTAAGGAGTTGGGTATAGTACCTGAAAAAAATCCTAAAACAGAAGGTAGTAATCAAATGGACGAAGAAGATGAAAGTGAATCGGATCAGATCGCAGGTAAAAAGAAGAAGACGAAGAAAAAATCTCCCAATGAAAGTGATGATGAATATGAACCTGACACTTTTTCGGCACTGGTCAGCAGCAATAGGAAGAGAACCAGAACAGTGCCGAAGGAAGAGCCAGTTGAAGTGCATGTCGTTAAACCCAAATTGAGAAGAGTTGAAAAGAAATTTGTACCTGTTTTAGAGAAGCTTTCGCAAGAAGAACTTATGGAAACAAACACTTTCCTTAGGTTCAACAAATCTATCGAACATGTCTTAAAATCTGCAGAAGAAGTAGATCCTACCGAAATCAGTAAGTAATATTTTACATTCGTTATATGAACATTAATTCAATGAAATTGTGTGATTGTAGATGATGATGGCATGGTCCAAGATGAATTCTTGTTGAGCAGATTAGTAATGCAAGAGTTATGCACTGAGGCAGCAAAACTAAAAATTCTAGGTGCAATGGAAATGATTCCCATAGATAAATTAGTTAGATTGTTGAATGTCTTGGAAATTAATGTCAGAGGTGGAGATAAAATATCACCAATAACAGATGTAAGTATTGTTGTTCCGAATATTTCTGTTGTGCAATTTTTCCAATGTCTTCTAGGAGGATAGTGAGAGTATACGCCAATATTGGGTAGAAACTACAATGGAAAGAGTAATGGGGGCAGCAGATGCTTCTCTGGTCTGCCTCTATGTAATGACGTCACCAAACATGCCTAAACGAGTATATATAGAAGAAGTTATTGATAGGGTGGTACTATTTATCAAATATCACCTTCACAATACCATTTTTCCTTCATTCGATTCCACATATAGACTTGACAATAAGAAGAAAGACGGTAGAAGGAAGAAACCTTCAGTATCTGAAAAGGGCATATTAGTGTTGTACACGAAAGTGTCGGAACTTGTTAACCTACTGGCCGAACTTTTGAACATCCAAGTTTTGACAGATACTTCTGTTCTGCATGCTTCTTCCATGGGCGTATCACCATTTTTCGCTGAAAACGTCAGTGAACTACAGTTGGCTTGTTTGAAACTCGTTACAACGGTAAGTGGAATTTAAACATTTTCAATTTACACCAAAAAATTGTGAAAACGATAATAAGAATTATTTGGACAGCAAAGCCATATGGGAAGGTTATGAGCTTTTGAGTCTCAAGGTCTACTGTGAGAGTCACCATTCCATGCATACTCACTAAAAACTTCACCCCCTTTGTAGGCTTGTCTGGCTATTGCCTCCGGTGACACTTAGGTCTGCTGGCCCATTGTATCTCGTCTATGTTTCGTTTCTTTACGGTATCCACTCAAGTATATTTGTACCTTGTACGAGTTTGTACAAGTTCTTTACAGGGTGGGAACTGTATAATTCTGGTTCGCCGTTAGGCTTTCCAAAAATTGACTGTCTTTTGCGATCCAGCGCCTCGCATTTACACGGTATGTGTGTCACTGTTTCTGTATCCTTACCGCAAAGTCTTCATGTCAGGTCGCCATTGTACAGTCCCATTTTGTTTAGGTGCCCTTTTACTGGCGCATGGCCAGTCATGAGCCCTGTTACGACTTTTATTTTTTCCCTATTTAGTGCTAATAGGTCTGTCGTTCTTTTGTTACACGGGGCTTTGATGTATTTCTTCCCATGTTCGTTTTCTGGGATTTGTTCCCAGTAGTTCCCAGATGTCATTTCCTGACTTCTCATTGCCTTAAGTGCAGCCCGACTGTCTGTTAATATGTGGATCTGCTCATCGTCGATGGGTCTCCGATTGTTTGCCTTCACACATTGGAGGATTACATATACCTCTGCTTGGAAACAGAGGTGTGTTTACCCAATGAATAGCTCAAGCCAGTCTTTGGGTTTCTTGAATATACTCCTGCACCTGCACCTTTTTCAGTCTTAGACCCGTCTGTATATCATATCTTTCCCTGTAGAATGTCGCCCAGGTTTGTATGTTCCCATTCAGTCTTTTCTGGTATTGATACCCTGAATGTGTTGTTAAAAGAGTATCGCTTTGGAATGTGATCTGTTCTCATGCCTAACACGTCCCTGGTCACGATTTTTACGATACTCATGTGTCCTGACCCAATGTGAACATTCTCCAGTGTATTTTGTATTTTGAAAGCACCAAGCCTGGCCTCTCCTTGGATTACCAAATGGAGGGGAGGCAATCCCAGTAGTGTTTCCATTGATGCAGTGGGCGTAGATTTCATGGCCCCTGTGATCCCAAGACATGCAAGTCTCTGGACCTTGGTCAGTCTTATCATGGTCCCTCTTTGTTTTGTTTTAGGCCACCATACCAAAGAGGCGTATGTTATTGCGGGTTTAACCACCATGTTGTACAACCAGTAGGGCATGTTCGGTCGTAACCCCCGAAGAAGCGTCTGGCCACAATTGAAGAGATTTCCGCTTTTTTAATTACTTTTCCCAGATGTTGGTTTCGAGTCTAGTATCACCCCGAGATATTTGACTTCCCCTTTTATCTGTACAGTTTCTCCTCGAATCTTCAGAGGTCCCAAGCCCTCTAATGTGCGTTTACGAGTGAATGATACTATGGTGGCTTTGTGGGGACTGATATTCAGTCCCTCTGAATCCGTTCATATTGTTACCAGGTTCAGAGTCTTTTGCATTTGATCTCTGACCGTGGAGTTGTATTTTCCTTTTAGTATGGCCACTATGTCGTCGCGACCAACATAATAGTCTTGACACGATCATCGCGCCGTTTCTTCAGTCGTGGTACAAATGACAAAATAGTAACAGATATTCCGACGTGTAGATTGTGTGAATGTGACCACCCCAGACAGTCTTCATGTTCTTGGGGTGCATTTTCGAACCGAGCTAGCTCATAGTACAATGCCCAATTCCGTTATCAGCATGTCTTGGCGAGTCCTAATGGTCCGGACGAGTTTTCCCGAAAATGTGGTCACTTCTATTCCATCTTAGCAATGGTTCTGCGTGGTTATCGTTTCTGTACCCTCTTCCCCTTGACATTTCCATAATAAATTCTAATTTCCTGTGTCCTATAAAATATCTGAATTTGACATATGTTGGTTATGAGATTCACTTCTGGACATGTGCAATGTTAACAGGATTTAGATGAATTTGGAACATGAATCATTGAAAGGTTAATCCAATAGACGGTGACTTACGTGAAATTGAATTTGGAATTCCACAAGGAACAGTGTTAGGGCTGTTTTTATTCAGCATATATATCAACGATTTGTTCTCTCTATATTAATGCTGTAAGATAATAGGTTTTGTAGATGATATAGTTCTATTGTCCATAAGTCCTTCATGGGAAGTAAAAGGAACTGCTGTAATAATTATTATTGAGATGTAGTTCATCAATATCGTTTCTTCTTACTATTTGCTGGCAAATCCTTTCAAATGTTTATTAATCATGACCTCGATCTCTAATAAATTTATTTATTTTTATTATATTAATATAATGTGAATTAGCAACTTGTTGTTTACAGATATTTACAAGGTATGAGACTCATCGCAGAATATTGTTGGATGATATTCTGGCTTCAATTGCACGTCTTCCCAGTACAAAGCGTAGTTTAAGAACTTATCGATTAAACAGTGAAGAACACATACAAATGTTGACAGCCTTAGTTTTACAATTAATTCAATGTGTAGTTTCTTTGCCTGACAACTTAACTATCGGTAAAACTCCCTTTGACAAAGTTCAAAGCAGCAACGTCAAAAATGTAAGTACCATTTAATATCAAAATGATGAATTTAGTTTTTTTTCAACTTCTGTGTTACTAGTAGTGTTGGGAAAAAACAAGTTATTAAAGAATTGGTTCGATGCTCATTTGTTAACAATAAACTTCAATGAAACTAAGTGCGTTCCCTTTTATACAGGGTGTTTCAAAAAAAGGTGGCCCCGTTGCTAGGCTAGGTAGAACACTAAAATAAGTGGGGTTTGCTTAGAAAAAATTTTCGTAACGGCATTCGTATTCAAGATACAAAAAATTTGTAAACACATTTTTTACGATTATTTTGAAACTACTGGCAACATTGTAATGAAATTTTGTATGAACATGTTTTGGAAGCTGACACAAATCGTATGAATTTATTTTTATATCTAACTCTCATAGAGGGCGCTAATTACACGGTTCGTACCAAGTAATTTTAAACATGACTTATTTTCTAATTCAATTTTAGGTGACATCAAACATCATTCAATTTGACACGAAAAAGGTGCTCTTGTTAAAACTCGATATTGTTTACCATTTTCGGAATATTTTTTGAAAATGATGGAGTAATAACTGATGCTGGTATAAAGTAAAAAACAATTACCAATTTACTAAAAACCAAGAGCAATAACATTATTCTAATGCTAAAGTTATTAATCAAACAAAGGGAATAAATGAAATAATGAAATATTCAATCATGAGATTTCAATCCTTTGGACACAGTTTGGTTGAATGTTGAGGAAACAGTTTATTCTACAGAGGTAAATTCACGTCAAGAGTTGCAAGACAGAATTGAACGTCACTTTAATGACCTCATAGTTGATCCTCAACCTTTTAGAAAATTAATGCATTCTTTAGAAAAAAGGATATTCGTGAAAACGGAGGACATTTTTAACACTTACTCTAACTGATTAAATATTTCATGTTCATATTCAAATTTATTTTAGTTTTCTTCTTGTGATGCTGTGTTTAATTAATAACTTTAGCATAAGAATAATGTTATTGTTTTTGGTTTTTAATAAATTGGTAATTGTTTTTTACTTTATACCAGCATCAGTTATTACTTCAGCATTTTCAAATGAAAATATTCCGAAACCGGTACACAATATCAAGTTTTAGCAAGAATACGTTTTTCGTGTAAAATTGAACGATTATTTATTTAAAATTTGAATTAGAAAATCTAACCTCAAAAAAGTTATGCTTAAAACTACTTGGTACGAACCGTGTAATTAGCGCCCTCTATGAGAGTCAGATATAAAAATAAATTCATACGATGTGTCAGCTCATAAAACATGTTCATACAAAATTTCATTACAATGTTGACAGTAGTTTCAAAATAATCGTTTACAACACCCTGTATCTTCAATATGGGGGATGCCGTTACGAAAATAATATTCCAATACAGGTCTGCAACCTTTTTCAAGTACCTCATAAATCGTTACATCTGGTTCGAGAGTAGATACTTAACATAATAGTTTCTATCTCTAGTCGTTGAGAGACTATACCAACATGCGCTTGTATATTATAAGAATATTACTGAATAGTGAATTCTTGTTATATTTTATACTTGAAATATTGACCGTACAATTTCGATTATTCGTGGTTCTGTTTGTTTCGACGACGTGGGCTTTTTTGATTGAAATTGGTGCGATATGGACGCTTTGTGCTATAATTAGTTTTAAAAACCCCTTTTTGACATAATAAGTGTTCTGATAATGGTCGTGAGACCGAAACGTACGTAAAGACAAAAATATAAAACAAAGTGTTAATGTGACCTTTATCCCGAGAATTTTTATACTTATCCATAAAACAAATCATTATTTTCTTTTAAATAAATTATAATTATAAATCTCACACACAGGACACTTGAGCTCCTTCGTGAGACCCATTATATTATGTTATATTCTAAATTTATTATTATTATTGTCATTGTGTGCCATTTGGCATTATGTAATATTATATGTTGATAATTTTGATGATGACAATTGAGAACGGGATGCAATATAGATCATTTATCGACATGCTCAGTTTGAGTTTGTGATTCTGGGTGATTATGTTATTTTGTTTTGTCATATCAGTGTGTGTAGGCTTAGATTTATAGTAAATGGAATAACTATTGGCAATTCGTGAAATTAAGTCCTGAAAATTAGTGCAGTTGTCAAAAAATTTCAGAAAAATCTAACAACTGTTTTCAAAAGTATACAAAAATCTATATTTACCTATAAAGAAAAAGGTTTTCATTCAAACATGAATCTTCAAAAACCCTTATGGAAAATTCACCTTAGGGATGCACCTATTAGGCTCATAGTTTCTTATTATACAGTATCGGAAAGTGTTTATCTTGGGTATGGTGGTTTCATGAGAGCGTAAAGAACAGCTTGCTATAAGCTGAGAGAGCATTACAATTTCAGGGCGGTCAGCTCAGGACGTAGGACGTCAGTATCATACCAGCACCAGTCGGGAGAAAGTGATAGTCGCTGTGTACGCCTCGGGTGGGGTAAGAGGGCGCACAGCAGTGCGTCTCTCTTGTTTATGTGGTATTATCATATTATTGCGTTCCTTGTTGCACGTGTATATTTCTGTCTATACCCCAGAAGAATTGTTTCCGATACCTTATATACGCTCCCATGTCAGAAAAATGCACAGAAATTATTAGTAAACACGTATCACACAAAATTTCAATCTCAGTTTAGTTTGAAAAATTCCCAACAATTGACATTAAAAACCTACAAAGATAAGTAAATTGATATCCTTTTGTGTTAATAACATGTTTCCAAGTAATTCATCCACATGATTAGAAGTCATTAAAGAATTACTTAAACGAAATAATAGCCTACCCGCTGTTTCCCAGGAAATATTAACACTGTCACTATTTAATCAGAACCACCAACTTGTAGCAAATGTGAATAAGCCACGAAGTCCAGCAGGATAAGATATTTAAACTTTAATAACACATATGTTCACTTGATACATATTTGTATCTCACTCGTCAATTCCTAGTTATCATTCATGAGATAGAGACAAAGAATAGATGATTCAAAAACCGGTTATCACTTGTATAATCGGATAATAAGTTATTTTTCACTCATGTGATCCCAACACTAATTAATAGGGTAGCCAATTGTGTTTTAGTCGGATTTGAAGAACACCACAATCAGTCAATTAATAATTAGATACTTGTTTTTAATTGAATTGAGACGAACACAGCTTGATTATTATTTTATCCTAATACGCTTGTTAGAAGTGTCATCTATGGGATAATTCCAGAACAAAGTCAGTTTGAAGGAAACTGGTAATTTGAAACACTTTTGTTCTTTTAGAACATGGTGTATATTCTTACAGCTAGATGTCACCATTACTGGCAATATGTCAGTCAAGTGAATAGCATATATACAGACTGTTATTCAATAGTATATAGATTTTGTTCACAAACAACGAAGTTTGAGTTAGCTTTTCTTTACAGGTGGATAAAGACGTTCTAATTTGCAATAAATATGAAAAAGCAAGGTCCATTGCTGGCACGTTTCTGACCGTATTCTTGAATAAATGTGGAAGTAAATCGGAGGATATAGATTACAGACCGCTGTTTGAAAATTTTGTACAAGACTTGTTGTCGACTGTGAACAAGCCAGAATGGCCTGCTACAGAGCTATTGCTCAGTCTATTAGGCTACATGCTGGTTGGCAATTTTTCAAACAAAGGCACAGACATGTCGCTGCGTGTGGTAAGCTTAGATTATTTAGGTGTTGTTGCGGCCAGGTTAAGAAGAGATAGTGTACTATCTCGGTGTAAACTGAACACTATCGACCAGATGATTAAAGATATCAAATCGGAGGAGTCTAAAGTTAAAGACGAACTTACATCGAAGGTAATATTTTAATATGTCATAACATAAATTCATCTCATAAATGTACTTTGCAGAAAAAGAAGATTTTCGAAGAGAGCGAGGACCAAAGGACTGAATTTTTACAGCAAGTATTGTTAGATTTTTTAGCGGTCAAAGCTCAGAATGATGAATCTTACAAATACGCGAGACATTTCTATATAGCACAATGGTACAAAGACGTCGTAACGGAGAAAACTCAACTAGCGTCTGGTGGTAAATCGAATAGGAAGAATAACGTCCATAGGGGTCGAAGACGTGATAATTCAGATGACGATCCGGAGGACGAGGATGAAGATAATAAGAAAGAGTCTATTGATCAGGAGAACGCGGAAAAATTTAAAAAGTTTGAGGATCATAAGAAGTTTCTAGTTTCTAAAATAAAACCATTTCAAGAGGCTATTTCTTCGGGAAACAGGGTGCAAATATTCCAAACCTACATAGATTATAACAGTGCTGAACTTATTGCTCAATATTTAGCTTCAAAACGGTTTTTCTGTCAGAGTTTCGACAAATATCTCAAAGCTGTAAGTTTCGCATTATGATAACCAACCCTCAGCCAATTTAACTATTTTTTTTTATAGATCCTAATCGTATTGAAAGAAACATCTATAGCCATAAGAACAAAGGCGATGAAATGCCTGACGATGATTGTTGAGGCGGACCCTTCAGTATTAGGTCGGCATGACATGCAAATGGGCGTAAATCATTCGTTTTTAGATCATTCCACATCAGTGAGAGAAGCCGCGGTAGATTTAGTAGGAAAATTCGTGTTAAGTCGACCTGAACTAATCGACAAATATTACGAAATGTTGTCTGCAAGAATTCTGGATACAGGTGTTAGTGTAAGGAAGCGAGTCATCAAAATACTGAAAGATATTTGTATCGAATGTCCGGATTTTCCGAAAATACCGGAGATTTGCGTCAAGATGATTCGCAGGGTAAACGATGAAGAAGGTATTCGAAAGCTGGTGATGGAAGTTTTTCAAAATATGTGGTTCACGCCGACGAAAGATACATCCCTCCTGAGGAAAGTTATGAATATTACGGATGTTGTGGCTTCGTCCAAAGATATCGGCCTGGAATGGTTTGAGCAGCTGCTTGTTAGCGTAAGTGATTTATTTGTTATTATTATTATATTCATTACTGCCTTCATGCAAATTATGAGGATGTAAGTATGTAAATGTTGTTCAAAAAGTTCGATCTTTACATTTTGCATATGGTTTCGAAAATTGTAGTATTGAAGGTTGGGACTTTATTTGGGAAGATCATTGAAATTAGTGTGGTGGTAAAAAATTCAAAGATTTCGTAACTCTTGCAACTATCGTAGGGTGTTGGAAACATACTTAAAATAATGTATTTTGCACCATTGAAGGAAGGCTTTAGCATGTAACCATTGAAGTATTTTCCACCCGATGCCAAATGACATTTAGTTCAGTGAACATGGCACTATCATTGTTCAAATTCTGCTTCAATCGCTGTCTATATGAACAACTTTTTTCTGAATTATTACGTTTTTCGTTGTTTCATCAGGTCCTGTCAACAATGTTAACTGTAGTCTGAATATTTTAGCAATTCCGCTCTTTATAGATACATTCAAACAGTGGAAATTATAGCCCACAGTCTTTGTGTATCCGGAATACGACCGATTCGCATATAATATGATAACAAAATAAAACACTTTTACTTTTGTATTTTATCACATATATTATAGAAACAAATCGTGACTGTAGTTTTGACACTAGCGTGCCATCTTCAAACAATACTAATGTATGAAAATATCGTTTGAAGATGACACGCTACTGTCGAAACTATAGTCACGATTTGTTTTTATAATATATGTGGTAAAAAACAAAGTAAAAGTGTTTTATTTTATTATATCAATGTGATAAACTATCATAAAGTAGTGCTTCCTCCACCATTGAATTATAATATGATGAGTCAGTAGATGAGAAGCGTTGCGCGATCACGTGGTTTCTGACGTCATGTAGTACCCGACGAGGACTGTTCGTTATTTCGATTCAAACTAGCAATGCCTTGAGTGCTAGATATAAGTGTTTAATACTAAAAGGCCAATGGTAACAATATCAGTAGCCCTAGCCACGTACTGTACAGTATTTCAGGCGGAGCCTACGCAATTTTTACTGCAAAGCCATTTTAACGGCTCGAAACACGCTTTTTGATATATTTACCCTAACAATCTGCCATCTGTGAATAACCGTGAAAACCAATAGAGCTACTCATATTTTGTTAGGGGTGTTTTCGATAGATGGGAGTAGTGTCGTTGAACTCCACTCGGTGGTAGACTTTAAGAAAATATTGTGTGGGGGGAATTACTACCGAACCGATAGGGAGTTGCCCATTTTCGTTATACATATGTTTTCACCAATTTCTCTGTAGTTGTTCAAGCCCAAAGAAGACAAAGAAGATTCGACCAAGGTTCAAACGGAACCACCAAAAGCCCTATTACTAGCATGTCGACAAATAGTGGATTGTCTGATCGAAAACGTACTTCAACTAGAGGAAACGAACGACAGTACAACGTCATCACAAAGACTGGTCGCATGTTTAACCACTTTGTACCTGTTTGCGAAAATACGACCACAATTATTAGTTAAACATGCAAGTACTTTGCAACCTTATCTAGGATTGAAATGTCAGTCAACGGGAGATATAGAAATCATCACTAGTGTTGCTAGAATGTTGGAATTGGTTGTTCCTCTCATGGAACATCCGAGCGATTCATTTCTGGCGCAATTAGAAGAGGATTCGATTAAACTAGTGTTGAAACAAACGCGGCCAATAGTGAGCAGTTGTTTATCTTGCTTGGGTTCCATCATCAACAAAGTAACCAGGAATTTTAAATTGATCAGAGACATTTTCAACAAGTACTATACGTATTTAGTGGCATTTCGGCAATTTTTAGAGGTGGATTATGACAAATATTCCAATGACATGAACTACAGACCTTCGGTACGTCGAGCTCTGTTCATAGTTGGACTTTTGTTACGATATTTCAACTTCAAAGATCCAGAAGTGGTTGGCGATCTTATGCCGGAAATAAAGGACCAGGTTTATCAAACGTTGATGTACTTTTTGCACTTGGATGATTTAGATATTCAAATCAATACTTTGAAAGCTGTGGGCAGTATTTGTATAAGGCATTACGAGTTTATGCTGGAAAATGAGCTAAAGCTGTTCTATCACAGTATGTTGACTCAACCGGATACATCGCTCTTGATGAAAGCGGAGGTGCTTGTAAACATAGAAAGTTACTTGGTAGAAGAGGAGAATCGAATGATACAACAGGATTTAGATTGTGAGTATTCAGTTTCATCATATCTTTTGAATGCTACGCCATTTTATTTCTGAGATTCATCTTGTAACACAATGAGTATATATTACATATTTTATTCTACATAATTGTGTTGTCATGTCGATTGAAAGAAATATTTGCACGCGCAAGTGCATACCGCTACAAACCAATTGAAAACTAACAATCGTATTATCACAAAATTGAAGTTCCTAACTGTTAAGAGGTACCTTTTTGCTCAAAAAGTAGTAGGTAGAGAGTAGAATCTTGGAAAAAAGGAAATGTTTGACGGAAACTGCATTACTATAGATTATTTACAAAAAAATAGAGTGCGTAGCGCCACTTACAAATTTTTTTTAAAACTGATGTCAAAATTTGCTTTCTCGTGCAAGAAAACATACAAGTACAGATTTTCATACGGATCTGTCAAGATATGTCTAGGTCAATTGAAAAACTTAGAAAATATTTCACCTCGAACATCCTGTATTTCAGTTACTATATTTAAGATTTGATCAACTATTAGTCTTCGCAATATTTTGGCCCAATTAACATAGCTATTTCATGGAACATTCGTTATGAAGGAGCCTGTATAACTACACTGGTCACTGGCACACAGGTTTCAATAATAGAATGTATTTCTCAAACATCAAGTAGTGATCTATGGAGGTGGTATCGAAATCAATCAAAATATATTTATAGATTGACTTTATTAGAACGGGCAGAGTATTGATGTGACTTATATGAATAACGATTATTCTACATAATTGTGTTGTCGTGTCTATTCAAAGAATAGTCGCAGGCGCAAGTGCATACCGCTACAAACCAATTGAAAACAAACAAACTTATTATCACAAAATTGAAGTTCCTAACTGTTAGGAGGTACTTTTTTGTTCAAAAACTAGTAGGTAGAGAGTAGAATCTTGGAAAAAAGGAAAAAATAGTGTGCGTAGGGCCGGCCACCTACAAATTAAAAAAAAAAACTGATGTCAAAATTTGCTTTGTCGTTCAAGAAAACGCACGAGTACCGATTTTCATACGGATCTGTCAAGATATGTTTAGGTCAATTGAAAAAACTAAAAAATGTCACCTCAAACGCCCTGTATTTCAGTTACTATATTTAAGATTTGATCAACTTTTAGTCTTCTTTGCAATATTTTGGCCCAAGGAACACAGTTACTTCATGGACCATTCGTTATGAAGGAGCGTGTATAACACACAGGTTTCAATAATAAAATGTACTTCTCAAACATCAATTAGTAGATCTATGGAGGTGGTATCGAAATCAATCAAAATATATTTATAGATTGACTTCATTAGACCAGGCAGAGTATTGATGTGACTAATATGAGTAATGATTATTGAAGTAGAATTCCACTTGAATTTTTTTGAGCAAAATGATTGGCCTAGAAATCGCGACCATTTGGGAAACTAGTTATTTTGGCAGCTTTGTTTTTTTGAAATAGCTAATTGATGGATATGTAACTTTGCGATAATTTCAAATTTAATCTTTAGGGGCGAAGAGGTCGAAAGAGGAAAATTTGAAAGAGATGGGTGATGTGTCGTCGGGTATGGCTAGTACCGTTATACAGCTATATCTCAAAGAAATTCTACAATCATACTTGCATGCGGATTTGCAAGTTCGGAAACCTGCTTTGAAAGTCATCCAATTGGTATTCCAGCAAGGCTTAGTTCATCCAGTTCAGGTAAGCAGCAACTAAGTCTGGTTGAAAGTGATTTGGTCAAATTGGTCCTTGTGAAAGACCGCATTTTCTGCATTTCAACCATTTTCAGATAATCCCATATTTGATATGCATGAGCACGGATTGTGAGAAGCTAATATCACATACAGCCGACAAACAGCTCCAAGAAATAGATAAGAAATATCCGGGGTTCATCCACACGAAAGCATCATTTGGAATCCGACTGTCTTATCAGTTACAGAAAATTTTACAAGGAGATGGTATTGTTCGAGGTTCTCGCGTAAAAGAACCAGGAGAATATCCAACATCTTTAAACGGTTATTTGTATTCAATTCTTCGCAATATTAGACAGCAAAGACGTGCCTTAATTCTTAATATTTTGAAACAATTTGATGAACAGTCGGTGAGTTGTTAAATGTATTTTAAATGTTATTTAACTAACCCGATCGTTTTTGCAGCGCACTACCTTATCATACATGTTGTACCTGGCAGATAATTTGGCATACTTTCCTTACATGGTGCAAGATGAGCCTTTGTTCATTGTACATCACATCGACATAATGATTTCTATTTCTGGAACCAATCTGCTGCAGTCTTTCCGTGAGGTAAGTCTATTTTATTTCTTATTTCCAGCTTGGATATAGGAGAATTTATGTTTCAGTTATTAGAAATTTGAGCTGGAATAAAATACAAACAATTTTAACAAAAGTACTGTATTTAGGCTTTATTTAATAGAAATTCTTAGTCTCATCCTGGAGTTCCTATTTTCAAACATTGGTCGCCTGATTTCGCCAGTAACACGCACAATGTTTGTTGGTTTTTCTGTATACACCTAAGACTTTACATGTCCCCACAGATAATAATTCAGGGGCGTCGTCGCAGGCTCCTGCTGGCCAATTGACACGTCTCATTTATCTCCGAACGTTTCCTTCTAAACATTCATTGCTGCTTACGTGCTGTATGGCATTCTGTTGGAACCACATTCATTCCACTCAATTGGGGGCGAGATACTATCTTATCATGGCCCTATATCGTTCGTTATTGACAGTAACACGTTGGCCGCCATCATTTTTGCAAAGTACTGTCCGATAACTCATCCAGCCCAAATAGTGCATTTTTCTGGTTGTAATAACGAGTCCTTCCTTGGTTTTCTTTGAATACTAAAGGTTATCAATTTACTTATTTTATCAAATTCATTCTTATATATCAACTGCCTTGATTAACTAATATCAATATAATTTGCAGTGCGTGTACCGATAACCAGGAAGTGACCTGCATCACGGGTTTCTCATTAGCTAGGCACATCAGGCAATAATACGGTCAATAGATATATGTAATACTCACTCTCCTTTGGTTGAGACACTAACACATTAATTAAGGACTGTGTGATCAAGGGTAGTTTATAAATTACGCTAAGTAGAAAAACTCAATCAAAACAAATATAAAATATTTAATAATAATGAATAAATTATAAAAATGAAATAAAAGTTGAAAGATTAAATTTAACTAAAGTATTAATCAAGAGATTATGTTAAATTTAGAAAATAATTAATCAATTATTTTAAATCAAACTTAATAGAACCTAAATATGAAAGAAAAACTAATTTAATTCAGCCCGGATGAACCAGGGTAAGGAGTTAAACAAAACTATTATGATTTAATTATTCAAGGAATTCTAAATCTTGTGTAATAAGCAATATGACTTGATTCTAAATGAACTTAGCGGAAATTCTACCATAAACACCACAGCGCAAAGTTAACTAGAAAACTTGGAAAGTTTTCTAAAATATGATTAAAGTGAATCATGAAATAGGCAAAGTAAGATTTAATTCAAGAAGTTAAAATATAACTGACTTTGATGTGGTGAGTTTGGTTTATTATAATCTTGGATAACCACTAATAGTTTAATATGTTTGGGGTTAGCAACTTTTACCCAATAAGAGAGGAGAGACTTGCCTAGATTGCGGCAAGCTGAATATAAAGAACTATTCTATTTTTGTTTACAGGTACCTTGATTTTATGACCTTATTTAGACTTCCTTGAATTTAGGTATTAATGAAAATTATATCAACTTAATATTCTAATTACATATTTCATAAGAAACGACTGCGTCCTGCACGTCTTATGTTATGGTTACGTGAATAGATTGTAGCTTCAAAGGAAAAGACAGGGTAAAAAACCTTTGCTTAAACCATAGCAAGTGATTCATTTGCCGTTTCGAATTGATCCTAAAAATATATCTTAACTACCAATGTACTGTAAAGCACTTGTTTTCTTTAGAACCATTTCTGTTAACTTCGTAATTTATGACTTCCTATTGAAACTTTGTCGGTATTTTACAAATTACGAGGACCCTTCCTTCACAAGGATTCAGCAACTATATATTTCGTTTATAATAGTATTCTTGGCCTTGACAGTTGAAGCTTACTGAAGCCAGTAAACTCTTTTCACAAACACAAACTGATTGATTATCGGTTATGTTTTATATATTTTTTCAATAATCCACATACTTCTATTACAATTTAATTTGGTCTATTTCAAAATGGAAATTATCACTTAGCCAACCCTTGAAATGCTCATTAATGACCAATTCCATAAAAGACGAAAAATGATAAGGCTTGGTCACTGACTCTTGATAAATGACCCTACCTTACCTTCTCAAAAATGACCTGACTGCAGTAATTTATGGTTGGGCCATAAATGTAAACCAAGATTTTTACGTAAAATTTTCCATAAGGAGGACGCACAGAGGTCCAATTCTTGCGCATGGTGTAGAATCGAGAATTTCCTTCGAAATTTGCTCAAGACAAGCGATATTTCCTCAGTACGCACTATTTCTTTGTGCAAAGGTCTATTCTCTCCCCTTTTAATTAATAATTATAAAAATTGAAAATGTTCTTCAGATACCCTTTGTGGGTATTTCAATTGACTATTCAATACCAGGATTGCGATCAGTGGGGAAAAGTCATACTTGCAATTCTGATGTTTCTAAAACGTCAGGGACTTGAACGACATCCTCACAAGGTTCACTTGAATAAGTAACTCTAGGATACTGGTGTTGATCAGACTTGAAGTTTCGAAAATCTAATCGGGGATATCGATTTTGCAGGGTTTGATGCTAACAGATGCTCAAAGAATGGCGATGCAAACCGAAAATGGAGAACTAATCAACAATACTATTTCGGCCCTGGATGAGGATGATGTTGACGAAGAGGTTTTAGTAAGCAGGATACCTGAGGACACTTTGCATTTGCAATCGTGTATAACAGCAGCTCAAGGTTGTCTATTATTATTAATGTTGAAACAGCATATAAAAGATATTTATGGCCTTAGTGACAGGTATGTGAATGTGCAATTGAAATTTTATATGATTCTATTCGATTTTACACGTTACAGTAAAATCCAGCAATACTCACCGTCTGAAGCTGTGAAGGTATACGAGAAAAACGCAGCAAGAAGGAATAACACGCTCTTCAATCCGAGGGGCACTTTACAGAAATTGAAACAGGGTGATCTTCCCGAATATTTGGACGAGGAAGGTAGAAGAGATCTCATACGGCAATACATAGATGTGAGTAGCGCAGAGAAAATATTTCTTTATCGTCTAATAATAACTCGCATTATTTACATTCTATGCGGCAGCGACATCTAGATGGGTGGTCTGCACAACTGGAAGAGTGATTGTCTTTGTTTTCTTGAATGCATTTCTGGGATAACGAGAGTAGAATTTTTTTTTTAGATGCTCAATGTAACTTGTTGATATTAGACTACCGCATTTGTTCTGTGTGGATTCAGCGTTTACTTGATTTAATTTCCAAAAAGATGAAGCGCGTCCACCACATTCAATGTTGCTTCACAGATAATTGGTTCAGGTATTGGTATTGCCCCATTGAGGCTATTTCGCCGCACGTTAATCTGGCGCATTAGCCAAGGAATAAATTTTACAAAATTTCCTCCTTATGCTGAAACGAAGATTTGATTTGATTTCACTCACAGCACGATTTTCTTTTCGATTCCAAAAGCTATGCTGGTAACTTCCGTAAATTAATGTTTCAGATTATCTATGAGAGTGTTTTTATATTTTAAATACAATATATAATGTTCGTAGAACATCGTGTGAGACAACGATGGAATGTAGGGAGAGGAGGCAAGCATTGGAATTTTCTTGAAATTCTTGCCAAATCTTTCTTCATTTACTGCACCAACCTATCTTCTTATTGCATCTCTGGCTTCTAGAAAAAAAATCAATGTGAAGTGTACCATTTTTTTTTCAGTAGAGGATATTCCGTATTTTATGTCTGCTGAACGTCAGTAGATTTTTCACTCTTTGCTGCTGGAGATCTCCCAATAGTCGCTTGGAGTGCGACATACGGGGCAGTTGCCTCCAGTAGGCACGGTGGTTTGTCTCGAGCCATTTTTGGATTACAGATCCCTTCGCGTCTGGTTTACTCAGACTCCCATACTAGTTCCGCTCTATTGGGGTTCTTCACTAGTGCTGTTAGTTCTTTTACACAATCGAGTACACATGTTGTAATTGCTAATATTTTTGCTTGGAATTCTGTCGCAAATGTCCTTAGGTTGAAAGAAATTATTTCTCATTGGTCTGTTGTCTCGACTATTCCAGCATCTGTACTTTTTTCTGTCTTGGTGCCTTCGGTAAACCATACGGAATCCCCTGGTATCATATGAGGATTGCCCCCAGCGTTCTCCCGCCCATGCAAGGTTTGAATCGTGAACGGTACGGAAGTGCTGTGAACCTTGATCCTGTCGAATCTCATCCCCAATGCCCCAGGTGATCCAAGCAATCCAAGAATGCTTCGACCTTTTCTTGTCCAATAAGATCCAAGTGATTCGCTCCTCCTATGGCTCCTGCCTGAACGGTAAAGTGTACCATCATTTGCAAAGCTGTGGACGGGGCAGATCACTTCCAACGATCGTTGATAGAGCAGTATCAAAGTTGGTACCAAGACAGGTTCCTGTGCAATACCAGCTTTGATAGTCATTGTGTTGGAAGAGACCGTCAACCACCACATGGAGTTATATATCTTGGAGAAAACGCGATAATAAACGACAAAGTTGGGGCGGCAAACCATATGACGAAAGTTTCCCAGGAAGGTCTTGGTGTTAGACTCGGTCAAATGCTTTTGAAGTATCAATGCTACAGCTAGAGAATCCCCATATTTGTCAATGGATGCTTGCCGCCGTATACAAGGTGTTTCTGAATTGATGCAAAAGGAGGAAATTCTTCGGATGAAGTAAAGAAAAAATTCCAAATGAACAAGGGTGCTTCCTAATAGAGCTACAGCCATTTATAGGTTGAACGCTGAAGATCAATTTTTGTAAATATCTTAGAAACTGTTCAAGATGAAATTATGAAATTTTGAATGTTATATAAGCATGACATTCCTCATAATTTGGAATGATTCATTCATTAAATCCTTCAATTTTCACTTGATTCTATTGATTATCGTTTCAGATGAATTCTTATTTTATTTTGTGTTCCTAGTTTAAGCACCTGATGCTTCAATTGGATCCCGATGATCCTGAAGATGAGGAGAATAGTAAGGTTTTGGCAGCTCTCGCTGGTAACACGGCTGGCCTGCCAGGCACTACAGGACCTCAGTCTTCTGTACTATCATCGTCTGATCAAGTGGCTTTAGAAAATTACAAGGTAAATAACTCAATCATTCTTAACAATACACATCATCTTTATAGCTGATTCTGCACACAATGTTGCAGAAAAGGCACATGCTCTATTATGAATATTGGATATTATGAAAACCTCAACTATGAATGGAGATTGAATTCAATCATCTTTGTATCTGTCGATTTAAAAGTTCATAAAGTCTAAAGTAGTAACATAACCTTGTTCTGATATATCGGTCACGAGAAACAATGTTGCGTTTGAGTGCAGTTTTCGTTAGTCAATTATGCAAGTGTTATTTTTGTATTTTGAAATTTAAATTGCTAGGAAACACAAACAAATGAAGCTCGAAAATCTCCAATTCCAAAGACGAAAATTATATTGGTCATTGTTAATTACGTCAAATAATTTTAATTTCGAAATTTCTTGTTAGTGAATATATTTTTTTTCCAAACTGTTGAAAAAACTCGTGAAACAAGAGCTTCATTCTGTGTTTTCTTTAGTATCTCTTTCAATTTGTGCTTTTTTACTATAAAGTTTTATAATGGATGGTTTCTTTTGCTCCATCCAGTTTATTGAAATAATATTAATTTATTTCCGTTATTTTGACTTATTATACTAATGAATGTTGTTGAACTGACTTGAAACTTCTATAGTATCGTGTCCACGAAACTGGTTAAATCGGTTATTATTTAAAGAACCGTTTTTAAAATAATCAAAGATGAGATTACACTAAGCTTTGATGAATTAACTTGACTTGTTTCAATTGCACAGCACTAAACAAGGCTATAGATATAAATGATATTTATGCCGGGATATCAAAAATTATCTTGGTCAAGGGTGGTTGTGGAATCTAAAACGTGTGTCTTACTTTACGTTTGAAATAATTATGTCACTGTCACACTGACATCAATAACCTACAAATTTCATACCTATTTATTTCAGTTGTAAAACAATAATGAACTGCAAATTATGAAATAACGGTCTTAATAACAAGAAAAACTAAATTACAGTAATTGTTGGAAATGTCTCCCGTTTTGTTCGATGCACAAGTTGACGCGCATCCTCATGCTGTGAAAACCGTTTTGCAGCATTTCTGGCGTTATGGTTGCACATTGCTGAACTATTCTTTGTTGAAGTTGAAAGGTTTTGCAGGCTCCCCTTCCATACGTTGACGAACTTCATTGACAACTTCTTCTGTACGAACTCTTGGTCTACCAGCACCTTTTTTATGAGTCACACAACCAGTTTCGCGAAACACAATTTGTAAGGCACGCATAAAAATTGTCCGGTAATATTGCCACGTTTGGGAAGTGCTCTCGAAAATTGTCCAAACACAAACGTTGACTGTATTGCCAATTCCCATTAACTAGCGCACCCGTTCGAAAATAGGCTTCAATCATGAAAATGTTGTGCTGTCTGGTAAGAGGCATGATTCAAAAACTGGATTAGAAAATTTCAGCACAACAACAAAACATATTCAAAAATTTAAAGTAAGACACACGTTTTACATTCCACAACCACCCTTACCAAGATAATTTTTAATTTGTAGTTCATTATTGTTTTACAACTGAAATAAATAGGTATGAAATTTGTAGGTTATTGATGATGTCAGTGTGACAATGACATAATTATTTCTAACGTAAAGTCTAAAGCGCTAAAGACTTCTGAGTGTTATAACATTCGTATAAAATTGCGAAATTCCTCACTTTTAGAAACTTCAAATTAATTAATTCAACACAAGTTTTGATAACGTAAAGTAAGACACACGTTTTAGATTCCACAACCACCCTTGACCAAGATAATTTTTGATATCCCGGTACTAACTATAAGGCACATTCCAGGTCATATTCTCACTTCATCCCAGGTGAGGCCTTTGAATTGCGCTGAAATTTTACAAGTGGCTTCTAACTCAGGAAATATTAGCTTTCCCAAAATTTCAAGCCATCTAGAATATTTTTAATTTTTTTGTAATTTTATTGATTGAAAATGAAAAAACGGCACTTCTTCTGTAGAAACGCATTACTGAGGGAAAAAATATTCCAAACCATGAATTTGATGGGAATTTTTCCAAGGAATCCTACGCCGCCTTCAGAATTGGTGTAACTGATTTTTTTTTTTTTCAAAAATTCATATCTCCAGTGTTACTACTCCGATCGGGCTGTGAAGACAGTTAAAAGTGAGTACTTTAAAGTAGTGTATAACTGGTCATGCATAAATTATGAAACAAAGCCGCTAGAGTCAATTATCTATATTTTCAAAAATGCCTAGGCCATTTCTTTCAAGTTGATGCTGATGGGTGGATATAAAATTTCCAATCGATGATGTACTTTCTGAAAAAAAAATTCAAGTCGATTCTATTGATTTATTAAGAAGTGGAAAATTGCATTCAATTTTTGAAATATAGAAAATTTGTTTACTTGACCAGAACGATTCAAGAGCACTACGCGTGCACTACGTACCATTTGATGTTCACTTCATAATCTCGTTTTGTACTCATTACGAATTGGAAGAAAGCAATAATATTATTTATCACGAAAAAGTTTTGAATTTAGCGCTCTCACTGGCTTGACCGCGGCATCCAATCAAATTTACGCGCTCACAAAGAACAGAAATCATGTCTAGATTATACACTGTTGTTTTATAAAAATATTCGGGGTGTTAAGCGAAGTGACGCCATCTGTCGGTTTTTGCCAAGAAATAAATAGTACAGTAAGCTGGGACGCTTTAAAGTGTCCCGCGAGCATGTTTTTTTTCAATAATCAAATTTGTTTGAAAGCGCAGTGTACATTTCTTGATGAAAATTCAATTTATTTTTTTTATAATTATATCATTTTAACTCATTTTATTTAATTATTGTTTTTTTTTTAATTATTATTTGATAATATTTTGTATTATGTAACTCATTTTATTTAATTACTATTTATTTTAATATTATTATTTTTCTTAAAAAAAATGAATTTTAGTATTAAAACTCATTTTATTTGATTATTTCTTTTTAAAGAAGAAATTAAATTTTTATCAAGAAATGTACACTGCGCTTTCAAACAAATTTGAATATTGAAAAAAACATGCTCGCAATATCAATTGAATCGACTTTTTTAGAAAGTACGTAATCAATCGAAAATTTTCTGAGTAATTCGAATCAGAAATTAGATTAGAGATTAATATTCACCCATCAGCATGAACTTGAAAGAAATGGCCTAGGAACTTTAGAAAATACAGATAATTAACTCTAGCGGTTTTGTTTCATAATTTATGCATGATTATTCAAAAGTGAAGTATTCACTTTTAGCTGCCTTCACACAAATTTCAGCCCGATCGCAGTAGCAATACCGAAGATATGAATTTTTAAAGAAAAAAATTCGTTTTTTGAGTTTGGCGCGCATGCGCGATACTTAGACCTATTCTGAAGGCGGCGTTGGATTCCTTGGAAAATTTCCCATCAAAGCCATGATTTGGAATATTTTTTTGTCTCAGTACAGCCTTTCTACAGAAGAAATGCCGTTTTTTCATTTTCAATCAATAAAAAAAAATGAAGAATATTCTAGGCGGCGCATTATTTAAGTATGTAGCTTGAAATTTTGGGAAACCTAATATTTCCTGAGGTAGAAACCACCTGCAAAATTTCAGCGTTATCCAAAGACCTCACCTGGGATGATGTGCGAATATGACCTGGAATGCGCCATAAACAAATAGGAAATAGGCTTCAAGAGAGGAGAGTGCAATCAAAACATGCCAAAATATTACATCAAAGTTTGAAGTGTAATGACGCTTTGATTATTTGAAAATCTTGACATAAAGTCGAAGCCAACTTCATTTAAATGTTTAAAACAATTAATTTACTAAGCGAGTGCTGTTCTTATTACAGGACTCGACAACTACACCAAAAGTGCCCAAGTTGGTGATTTCTAATCGGAGGTTAGACAGTGATATGAAACGTACACCGCGTTCTCAAAGAGTGACGGAAAAGACAAAAAAACATAGACACAAAAAAAAGCGTAGAAAGTATGTAAATTCGTCTGGTGATGACAGTGAAAATGATTACAGTGATCCAGATTTCTTGGCCTAGCCAAGTCCTTTAAAAACAGTGCAGTGTATAGTGATTGATATATATAAATGAAGTTTCTATGAACTTTTAGAAAGTTTTTATCCTTTGGTTAACACTACTCAAGTGTAAAGTATCAGTGTTTGGTTGAAACATTTTCTAATTCAACTCATAAAGTTTGCTACGCCCGTTATTATAAATATGATAGAGTTATATATTATGCGTAACAAATTCTATGATTCTTTTGTATAGTTTTCTTATGCATTTTATCAAAAATTCAGGGGATACAACACAAAATAACCCCACAAGTATGCTTCCATTCCAGATAGTTCTATTATTCTTCCTTTGATATGAAAGTTGATTCGATAATGTTAATTTTAATTATGTTTGCAACTTTCCTATTTGTTTAAAGTATTACCTAGTTCAAACTAATTTGATATATTTATCTCATTAACAAACAATCTCTGAGAAATAATGCAGTGATAAATGAAACATAAATCAACAATATTACAATTACTATACAGGTGGTTCCGAAATTAATTGGGGGAATCCTGTTCAGACAGGTTAATACAAGTCAAGCGAGTTTTAACGCGGTTGCTGTATTCTCTTTGCTTTCCAGGTTTTTATTTCAATTGAATTTCAAACCGTTACTTAATGAAAGCTGTCTCGCAACTACTATCACACTAATGTTTATTGATAAACTAATTATTGAAATTACAATAGTTTGTTGTTAGAATGAAATAAATTCAGAATTATTTCATTTGCTGTGAAAATTATTCATTTACTACATAATGAGTTAAATGATGTAGTACATTTCTAATCTTGAATCACAATTAATTTTAAATTCCATATTCACTTGAGGAATTCATATAAATTCCTTAAAATACATATTTTATTTATTAATTCTTGAATAATTCCTTAATATGAGATAATTTTTAAGTTATCAAAATTGCAATAATTTCCTCTTATAATTAGGTTGATGCCAAATTAATTTAAAATTTCTTAGAATACGTATTTTAATTAATTACTTTGAAAAATTTTTATTCTGTTAAAAATTTTGTATTCATATAAATTCTTCAAAATTTTCATTAATTGAGTTTTTATGTAATTTGAGGTAAATCAAATGTTCATATATTTTAGTATATATCGGAATCAAATGAAACTTTGCCGTTCTGAAAATAATGTTCATTGATTGAATAAGAGATAAATATATTGAGAATTTCTTTCATGTTGCCAGTTGTTGAATGATTTATCAATTTACAAAATTTCCTATTCAACAAGTATTTATATTGGATTCCTTAATATCAATTAATGCTTATTATATCATATCAAGTTAATATAATTTGTAGCATCGTGTTTGAAATTAAGTTATGGTTGTAGTATTGTTGATTTATTAAACAAGCAAAATTTGAAGATTTAATCAATGTAATTAATTGAATTGATGAATTTAAGCTATTAATTCGAAATTTTTAAACTTTATTGAGTATTTTTGGAATAATTAATCACAAGTAAAAAAAAAGTTAATGCAAAAATTGTATGCCAAACAATGTTTTTAAATAACCCAAATAACTACAATAGTATGCTATATTCGACATTTATAAATAATATTGCGGTTTTTGGGTTTTATTTAATGTTGTATGTAATGGCCAATAGTCTTTGTAACCTAATTTATTTAATTGAATGCATGGTAATTGATATTTTATCTAATTTTATTTATTCATTCATTTATTCACACCATATCATAATTCATATCTCATTCGTTGCCCTTGTTTTCATGTTATGAAAAAATTTCAATATTTTTGTTTCAATGAATTGATGCACAACTCGTGTAGATTTCATATTTTGATTCGAATTGAAGTTGATTGTTTTCAGATGTTCATCTTATTTTTAAAATTGCTGCAATAAAAATAACTGAAGCAAAATTGTTACAATAATTGATAATTTGTAAAATCGAATTAAATTCATAAATTATATTAATAGTCGTATTTTTTGCATTAATTTGTTGATACTTAATTGGACAATTTTTACAATAGAGAAGTTAAGTTCAATTATGAACCAATAGAACAATATGTCACAGCCTTCTCACGTTCTTAAAATTTTTGAATTTTTTGTCAAAGTGTAGAAAGAATCACTACATTTTCGAACGGTTTGATTGAAATTTTTTTAATTACAAAATTGCAAGCAAATGGTTTAAGAAAGTAAATAAGTAATTATGTTTGTGTTTTATTTGTTTAAAATCACAAAGTAACGAAAAAATCGATTTTCTTCAGAAAACATGTTTTCAATTGAAGTGAGCATTAGATTATTCAATATACAGGGGTTTCTAAATTCATGCGAAAAATTTCAGGATGAAATTCCTCTTGAGGTTGATCACCAGCATCCCCCCCTAATAAAAATAAATAAAGTACAAACTGACAACGCTGCCGCAATGCACAATACATGTGTATGTGTATAGTGTATATTCGCCTAGCTAGATTTCATAAAAATGGTTTTCAACAATTATTTATTATTTAAAACTACCCTATATTCAATTTATTTTCTTAAGTGATTCATTTGTAAATTAAACACTGAAAATTTCATCAAATTTTCAAGGAATATATACAGGGTGTCCCAGGTTTTAGTAGCAGAACTTTAACAGTCGATAGAAAATTTGATTTTGAGGAAAAAGTTCCTATTAACATATATGCACAGACGCTTAATTTTTGAGATACAGGGTGTTGAATTTTTGAAAAAATTTCTTAATTTTGTTCGTATCTCCGAAGATAATCAAGATGTGTCAATTAAATTTGGTACCGTGGATGAGTAGATAGGTTACCACATTTGCATATAATTTGAGACCGGAATTACTTCCAGTGGCGTAGATTTAGGTATTTAATAACAATAAATAAACCCGAAAATTGTTATCACCCTGTAAAGACTACTTTTTAGGAACAAACTTCGATGCAGAATTCAAATCTAAACAAATAAGGTCTCTTAATATTTCGTTGTACCTGGCACCGTTTCACGGCAAATGCAATTTTTGTGAATAATTACCACCAACATGACAATCTGGTGAAAATTGAAAAAAGAGGAATCCTAAATTAAAGAGCGTCGTTGAGTGATAAAAATAAAATAAGCTGTCTTTCCTAATCTCTAGAGCGATACATTGCAAAGGAAGGCTTTTTATTGCCAAAAATGTTTAAGCCAGATAACTACAATGTACTTTAATTTATAGTAAGTCCACCAACAAGAGTTAACAAGACACCATTTCCTAAATTTTTGTAATAATTTTAAAGAAATTGTTCAAAATGATTCCCATTTTCTCGTACGTCGTACATTAGATCTTCTAACTTCAATGAATACCTTTTCCCAATTTTCATCCGATTTTCATGGTGGTGGTAATTAATCACAAAAATCAAATTTGTTGTGAAACGGTGCCAAATTCTGCATCGAAATTTGTTACTAAAAAGTAACCTTTACAGGGTGATAACACTTTTCGGGTAAATTTATTGTTAATAAATACCTATATCTACGCCACTGGAAGTAATACCGGTCTCAAATTATGTGCGAATGTGTTAACCTGTCTACGCATTCACTGTACCAAATTTCATTGACACAAATTTAAGAAATTTTTTATAAAATTCAACACCGTATCTCAGAAATTAAACGTCTGTGCATATATGTTAATAGGAACTTTTTTCTCAAAATCAAATTTTCTATCGTCTGTTAAAGTTCTGCTACTAAAACCTGGGACATCCTGTATAAATATTTCATGTTATCATAAGAAACAATGTAAATTTTAACACTCTGAAATTTTATTCCGCTCTATTCTAACGATTTTCCAAATTTGGTGCAATTCTCGTTGGGCAAAAATACCTGGTTAACGACATTAAGAATGAACCCTGAAGATATATTTTTGTAAATATCTTCGAAATTATTCAATCTAAAATTTCGGAATTCAAAATAGTAAACAAGTAGGTGGCAGGTTAAAAATTCATGAAAAATGTTGAAATTTGGACTTTTCTCGACAAATAAGGTTGATTTATCTTGTTTCCAATTCACATACCATTTTCGAGTGTAGTCGATTTGAAAATAATGTGACTAAACTAGGAACAAAATACTAATTTCTTTTTTTTAAGTAATAATAATTTCTCAAAAAATTTCAAATCGATTTTATTTGAAAATGGTGCTTCTATTCGAAACAAAACAAATCAACCTTTTTTTGTTGAGAAAATTGATCTTCAGGGTTCACCCTTTAGCTGTAGCTCCCTTAGTAAACATTTTTCGACCCTGTATAGGAAATTTTGGTCATCATCCGAGAGATTCCTGAATTTAGAAACGCAATGTAAATAAATTGCAACTATATTGAGTTAAAAGTTGCAGAAGTACTTACTAAATGTTCGACTCTTCATTAAAATACTTACATTTCCTGACTCATATAGAACTGAAAGTAAACTACCTTAGGAAAGAGAGAACATATTTTAAGTTATAATCTACAGTATTTTTGGCAATATTTATTTGCAATCAGTGGTGATTGGTTATTAAAACTTTGGAGCTTCCTGTTTAAATTTAAGGGATTATTGAAGTTGAACATTTGAGTTAATATTGGAAAAAGATTCAAACTCAGAATACCACATGCTTTTGATTTGAATTCCACTTATTTTGTAGAAAGTATAAATTTTATGCTTGTTTTCAATTCTAAAATTCTAAAAGGTTAATTTTCAAAATATTACGAGACCAACCATTTGTCATCTGTATTGAATTGAGGGAAATACGAGATATGAAAGGAGTTGGCGACCTCTGGAGTTTGGTTGAAGTAGCACATTTTAAATGTTCAGTTGTTTAGCTTTCCACATATTCACTATTAATGTTCAAGGAGACAATTATTGTAAAACCGAATTTAATGAAACGTTTCATTGTACTTGAAATGTAAAGTGATCAAATCTACTTATGTTTATTTTGTTGATGAAAGGAAGCATTAAGATTAAGATGTGTTGGCAGCCTATTTGTGGGTAAAAACAATTGTGAATGCTGGATTCATTACTTATAAATAGAACTAGCAGCTTTTGTATTTTAGATTGTAAATTACATTAGTATCTGTCATCTTCATTTTGTAAACGTGATAGGATTCAGATTGACTCATTTATTTATTATTTCTTTTAATACGCCAATGAAAGCCCATGTGAATAAGCGTCGTTTTTAAAATGTTATTTTTATACAAAGTATTTTTACTTTACCTAAAATTAACATTTCACTGTTCTACTTTGATTTCGATGTTTATAAATTTTGCTAACATGAATCCGTTTCAAATCTAAGTAGACCAGAATTTCGAGTAATTCCCCTCCTACTTTAAGTAACCTGTTTGTAATTTATATAAAGTTTATACGTAAATTATTTATAAAATTCTCAAATTCATTCATCATCATCTATTTTTCTACAGATTTATCATCGCTATTTTGTTCATTTTAAATGAAGTATGTCTGAAATAATTTAAAAATTTGTATTGCAAATTTTCAAATTTGAAGATATTTGTTCCTAATTTTTTGTAAGCTTCATGGTTAAACTTGAAGTTTTCGAAAGAGAATTGATCTATCAAGTTTTTTATCCAAATAGCCTCATAGTTTTCGTTTCAAAAGGAATAATATATATATTTGCATCATATTGAATAGAATCGGCCATTATGTGATGAAAATCTGTCATTGATTTGAATAAAACAACTATTGAAAGTTAAATTTTCACTAATTAGCTTCTTCAAAGTTCAGTATTTTGTAATATCTGTTTGAAGAAGCAATGTAAAGTATTGAATTGGTGAAAATCAAACTTTCAATAGTTATTTTATTCAAGTTTTGAATGTCACTCATTGTAATAGAATGTATATTGGTGATACTAATAGTTACATGTAAATTCATCGTTCTCATAATTTTGCTTCACTTTGCTATTGATTCATATAAAACTTTATAAAGTAGAGAATTAATCAATCAGTTGAACTGGCAGAAAACTGAACAATTGAAATGTTGAAAATTTGCAATAACTAAGCAACGTAATTCTTTGAATACTACATGTTTTCTGCACTTATTCATTGAATAATAAAACACATGCAGTGGGGTATTTAATTTATTGCTCGATATGTACATCTTGTTTGTCTTTAGCCTTTGCAAATACTTTCCAGATTCACCGTCTCCCATTTCCCAGGTATTAATGATTTCAAATAAATTTTAAAAAATTATGTAACTAGGTAATTTTGAGATTCATTAATTCTCTTCATCATAAATTCGGTGCTTTCCTTTTACATTCTAGTGAATTTCTTCATATTTCGAAAGGTACCCATTTAGATATACTTACAAATCAAGCCTGAAAAGTCACTAGATTGATTGGTTAATAATTTCGAATGTATAAAGATCGGCATTTCAACGAGAGACGAGGAAAACACTGATGTTAGAAAGATTGGGAGATATCCAAGGTCATTCACAACTCAGAGCTGCGGCTGATATTACTAATTTCTCTCATAGAAATGCATATATTCATATCTATGTAACAATCCAGTGATTATTTTCTCTTAATCTAAATGTGAAAACGACTTGATCGCACTTCAGAAGGGAAAGTTGATATCTTACTATTTGAATATGAATTCTAGTTCATAAAAGTGATATTCATTTGTATTTCCAGAATTAGGTAGACAATCAGATAAAAAGGCTTTTTCTTCCAAGATGCAATTTCTTCGCGATTTTTACATTTAAATGAGGTTCCATGTGATTTCATGTGTTAATTGATATAATGTATGTTTTGTGCGTACATGTTCAAATTTCACTCCATTAGTTTGTATAAGTTGTTTTATTAAAAAGTTCTGTCCTTATAATGATTTGTTATTTGTTATTTTCAGTATTTCAGCTTACATTTTGCATTACACTTTGAATGAATACAGTTAAATAAAGTGAGTATTAATATTTCCCAACTTATTCCAAATAATGAAATGGACAAATCGTTAGCATGATTGAGATTTGTTTTAACTTATTCCAAATCATTTAAATTATATGGGCCCTACAATTGGAAGTGGTAAAACTGTGAATTAATGTGAGAAATTGAAATTTGTGTATATAAGACTGAACTGGTTCCATATAGTAGGTCAGAAGTATAGGAAAATAAAAGCAATATTTTTTTACCATGCATCACACTTGAAGGAACTAAAAATTAGTAACAATTAGATTTTTCAAAAATTTGATCTCTAAATCCTGTTTAGAAAACACACCCTCTAGACCTCTAAATTAACATGAAAACTGAAACAGTCGTCTTTATTCGTACATACGTATTTATTTTGTAACATATAGGTTTAATTATGAAAAATGTGAAATTGTACAGGTTATTTGAAGTAGTATTTATTAAATTTAATTGAAAATTTTTAGTGTAATATCCTTGGAATAATTATTTGTTTTTGGTCAAATTGATTTTTCCTTATTCAGTTGGACCAATTACTGCATAATTATTAAGGATTATCCCATGTAAAACTCCACATTTGTATTTAAATAAATTTATATTTGTAACTAAATTCATTTCATTCCTTATTAGATGTTCCTAAAAAATTGATATCATCCAGAAATTAAACAGGCTTTGAGAAAATTACATTTTGCATTTGCGTAAGAATTTCCTATTTTGATATTTAAAGAAGTGTTTTCATGTACTCATTAATTGAACTATTGCTCCTAAATATTTACTTATGTGGATTTTAGGAGAAAAAGTAATGTATTAGGGCAGCCATGCATCTTGAATTCACTTTCACCTAATACATTCTAGTTTGTATGTCTAAGCTGGTAACCAATTATTTAGAAAAGCCATTTGGTTTTGATTATGTTATCCCCATAGAGATCTAGAATAGAGTACTCGTGTCGACAATTCAATAGCCTTGTAAAAAAAAAGTGGTGATAGCTCCGCCTCTGTTTTCACGCGACAGATCATCGAGCATTATATTATTTTCAACGCTCGCGTCGTTTATAAAATATCTTAGCGTAGCGCGCCATGCATAGTGGGCGGAGCTATTACCCGACTTTTTACTTACAAGGAGACATTTCGAAATACATTGTGCTTACACGGGACGAGTACTTTATTCTAGATCTCTATGGTTATCCCGAAGAGGGAAGATCGCTATCTATGACAGGTTCCTAATTCTATGGTACATGAGCAACCCATAGAAGAGAATTTTTTCTTATCTAGTCTGTGAAAATATTTTCTGTGTAGTTCATTCATGCAACAAGCAACATTAATATCAAGTGATCTGGTTATTCGGTAACTGTTTCGAAAAGTTCTATGTCCTCACTTTTAAAACTTCCAAACAATTTGAATTTTAATCTAAACTCTCATTTTATAATAATAAACATTTGGCAACAGCTAAAATCAAGTTCTTGAAATTGTCGATGGATGTTACTGAAGAGAAATGCCTTTTGGCTAAATGTGAAAATGAGTTAACTTGTTGTGTATGGTGAGTGGCACACAATACCTAAAACATTATTAAAATCAAAATTATTTCGTAGTGAACAACCATGTACGATGCCGCGGAGATTGAATACTTGTGGGCATTACTTATGCAAGTACTGTTTACCCAAGAGAGATCAAGTATGTCCAAAATGCAAACAGTTCTTTATGCCTGAGGATATTTGCGAAAATCATTCTTATGGAGATATAAAAAGATATATCACAATATTGAAAATGTTTTTGACTGACATTGAGATGTATTCTACTGAACCAGCTCCAGATAACCCTGCGTTCAAAATCAATTATGTTAATCCAAGTTGTTTGAAAAGGAACGCCAAAGGGGAAACTAAACTTCATTTAGCATGTAAGAAAAATAAACTTGATGAAGTTTCAAGACTCATCACAGAAGGAGTTGACGTCAATTGCAAAGATTATGCAGGCTGGGCACCATTGGTAATTATAACATACATGTTTTTGCTTAAAACTTATGATTTGTCGGTACATATTCTAGCATGAGGCAATTGTAGTTGAATCCGTAGAGATAGTTGAGGAACTGTTGAAAAATGGTGCAATAGTTGATATCCCAGGGGAGCATTATATAACACCTTTACATAAAGCAGTGTTCGTGGAGAATCTAGCGATTATAAATTTATTATTGAAGTATGGGGCAGATAAAAGTCTTATTGATTATGCTGGAAGAAAACCAATGTAAGTACATCTTGTCTCTACATCTTTGCGTATCCCTGTATTATTCTTTTTTATCAGAATTGGACCTTCATATTTTAGTTACTTATGATTTGTTATTGTTGTAGATACATTAGATAGATAGTACATAAAATATTTCTTTTTGTTATTCATAGCTCAATTCTTTGTTTTAGTGACTGTACAAATAAAAATAAACTCAAAATTGCTGTAAAAGGAAAAAGTACAGATGAACCGATCAAAATAACACCACAAGTGTCTGTACCTAACAAAATTACAGTATATTGTCACAGTATTGATGATAGTTTCAAAAGCAGGTTGAAATCATCCCGTGATATAAAAATCAAAGCTGATTTTGATGTTACCAAAGAAGAATTAACTCATTTACTAGTCAAGAAATCTCACAAACTTTCATTGAAGATATTACTTGGGATGTTGAAAGGATTAATCATCGTTCCTCAAGAATGTAAGTATTATAATTATGAATACATGTTTCGAAAGTGTATCTCGATTCCTTTAACCAAGTGAATTGTTCATGGTTGCTCATTAGAATCATCAGAAATGTCAGCATCTAAGCTGTTCCCACATGAGCAGTACGTTATTTGCAAAATTTATAATGTTCGTCTATGAAATTTCTGATATTATTGAAAGAGAATCAAACAAGTATGTATAGAGTTGTAACATAATCAAAGAGGGGATGTAGAAAGATATTGAACTATTCAGAGAAAAATGGAAAAATCATTTTGCTTCTGTTATTTTAATTCACTTCTTAAAGGTCTAATGAATAATTTTATTTAGTTCTGATCTTTGATTAGGGAATTTGTTTTGTGATATTAGTTTCCCATTGATTTTTCTCAGATTCATAATTGAAGGGTCACAATAATAAATTGTTGATGTAAATTCCAACAGGTTTCCTTTATTTAGTACGAATATTGACAGAAGGGTATAAATTGGTTATGAAAACCAAACTGGTTGTCTGTTGAATGGTTGAGAACAGAACCAATAATTTAACGACTTCAGGCCACTTTCGTCAGAGGGTTCACGTATCAGTCCAAAACCAACTCGTGCTCACCCAGAGTGGAACTTTCAGTTTCCCTGGAAAACTTGAGACCAAACTACCGAGGCATGCAGATTTATATCTGCACTGACAGCCGACCGGCCCTGGGCGCGCTTCGCTCCCATAGTGTGACTTATAGGCTTGTTTAGGAACCAATCAAGTAGTCTAAGTGCTGTGTCCCTGTTTTGATTGATTAAAAAAAAAATTCAGATTCAAACGAATTAACATAAATTGGCCATTAATCTAAAATATATGAGTGGGCTATTTGTGTACTTTAGTCATGTGATTGTCTCGATTTATTATTATTATTCAAGCTCAGTTGAGCTTGGATAATAATAAATTCTGTGTATATGTATATTACAGATATATGTAGATTGAATATTCATATAAATAGTCATATATTGAATTGAATTAGAAAATTCAATCTACATATATCTATAATATACATTATATAAAAAAAAATCTCGGGAATTAGGTCACATTAACACTCTGTTATAAATGTTCGTCTTTACGTACGTTTCGGTCTCACGACCATCATCAGAAGACTTATTTTGTTAAAAAGGGGTTAACTAAAACTAATTAGCACAAGCGTCCATATCGCACAATCTTCAATCAAAAAGCTCACGCCGTCGAAACGAACAGAACCACGAATAATCGAAAATTGTATCGTTAATAATTCCCGAGAATTTTTTTTATATAATTCATACTGGGTCAAGAATCTTATTATATTATAATATACATATACACAGAATTTATTATTATCCAAGCTCAACTGAGCTTGAATAATAATAAATCGAGACAATCACATGACTAAAGTACACACTCATATATTTTAGATTAATGGCCAATTTTTGTCAATTCGTTCGAATTTGAAATTTTTTTTTTATTCAATCAATCAAAACGGGGACACAGCACTTAGACTACTTAGACTAATTTATATTCAATATAGGACTATTTATATGGATAAAGGAAACTGGTTAATTATCAGAATTGAAATGTCATAGATTTGAATCCATCTGTAATTCAATTTTTACTTTTATTCATATTTAAAGTCGTATTTTGTAATTACTATGAGCTTAGATGTGTATTTATGTTATTTTTGTTTTTAGGGATTCAAGATTTTTTAAGCGGCGACTTCATATTACCTGTAGTTGATAGCAAAATGACGATATTTGAGGATAATAAGTTAAATGTAGGTGTGAAGAGAGCTTTTACAAATCACCTTTTGAAAAAACCAAATCTATTCGATGGCATAAAATTTTTCGTTGAAGGACCGAAGGCCGAATCCGAAGTTATCATATACAAAATGCCTATTACCAGATCATTCTTGAAATTATTGATAGCAACAGGAGGTGGAACGAATTTGAAACGGGCTCCTGCCCCAAGGACTGTTGAAAATTCCGTTAACTTCCCATACCATGCTAGTATGGATTCGAGTCTTTGTAAATGCTGCAATATTATTATCTTTGATCACAATAAACCTCCTGTGCTACAATATAAAATGCCTGAACTTCAACATAGATCTATTCAGTGGCTTATTGACTGCGTAATAGATTTTAAATTAGTGTAGCGCTGCTGATTGTAACATTTCAAAGTGACTGTCTGCTTGTTTTTGTACAAATAAATAATTATGTTTATTTTATTTTTATCATCCTAGGAATGAACTGCTATCATCAATATGGTAAAACACATATTAATTACTAGATAGTTATGGGCGACATGACATAGACATTTAGTTCGAGGGAATGGTAGCTCCACACGTATCTACTAAGAACCATCTATGTCATAGTGGCGACATCTGTCTCAATTCACTGGAACTAATTTGTATCGCCTTTGATGAAACAAAATATAGCGCCATCTATGACTCATTTTCGGAACTAATTTGTAGCGCCATCTATGAAAGTTCTCATGAACTATTTATTCATGGCGCCATGTTTGATAAACCAATTTATAGCGCCATCTATGACCGATTTACTGAACTACTTTGAAGCGTCATCTATAGAAGACCTCATGAACTATTCGCGGCGTCATCGATGATACATTTATAGCGCCATCTATGGTCGATTTCCCGAACTACTTCGTAGCGCCATCTATAAAGAACCTCATGAACTATTTGAAGCGCTATCTATGATAACTTCAATGAACCAATTTATAGCGTCATCTATGACCAATTTCCTGAACTACTTTGTAGTGCCATCTATGAAAGCTCTCATGAACTATTTTGTGGCGCCATCTACGATAGCATTTGCAAACTAATTTGTGTCGCCATCTGTTGCAATCTTCCTCAACTACTTTGTAGCGCCATCTGTTGTGGATTAGCTTAACTAATTTGTGGCGTCATCTACAACTCATATTTTGCAAGACGATTGTTACTCCTTCACACTATTCATCCCCTTCATATTAATAATTATAATTAACTGTTAGCTAAATATATAAATAGTGACGACGAAAATTCAATTACATTTCATTATTTTTTTATTGCTTACATGAAGTTAGAATATAAGTTTCTTTTCATCATTATTTCATTTTTTCAGTTTCTTCTTTCTTGTACTTTCACGGTTGGTTTTCACGTTTACACTTAAGGGGGATTGTTCCTTCTTTTTTATCATTGACTTTTCAGTATCAGATTCCACATTTGTTGAAGGGCGTGCCCGTTTTCCTTCATTTTCTTTTTTGCCTTTAGTATTCAGTTTCGCTGGCAGCTCTTTCCTTTTCCTTTCATTTTCTTCTTTGACCTTTGAATTTTCATCATCGAAATTGATTTTGGTAACATTTTTTACGCGATATGTTGCACAATAGGTCTCTATATCAAATTTTTTAGCTAAACTGTAGTCCACCATGTAGCGTACTTTTCCAAAAACCGGTCGTTCTTTCCAAGGATGGTCGTGCACTCCACAAATGGACCACATCACTCCTGGAACAATGTAATGTTACTGAAACTCTTAAGCCAAATAAATTCACCAATTAATAAGAATGTCTTCAAATGGAAATCCAATCAAAATAGGAAAGTAGATTATAAAATGATATATTAGTTACTAGATAAATAAATAAGTATATTTTAAAAATATGCCAAAACCTAGAAGAAATATTATTGGAAAGTATTAATTTGGAACATTCTTGAGAATTGCAATTGAATTGCCTTTGATATGAATAAACTGAAATTTGGTAAAGCAGTTCTTAATAAAATTTCATAGAAATGGGTCTTTTTCCCATAGCAAAAATTAATTTGTCAAAATGTGCAAAGAAAAACATTAAAGTAATATATCATAATCTCAATTTCTTTTTGCTTACTGTGTGACCAATGGAATATGAGATATTCAAAATAAGAAATGGAACACTTTTTCTTCAAATAAACATTTTTATGCCATCACTAGAATGATTAATACTTGATATATTGAATAATTGATCAATCAACCATAATAATATTGAGAAAAAAAGGATGTTTTAGAAGAACATATAACATCATGCAAATTTTGAAAATATGAGAACTAAATTATAATTTTATTTACCTACGAAGCCGTTAGGATCGCTACCATCGAGACTATAAGTGTCATTGAGATATAGAGCAATTCTGATGGCTTCTTCTGGAGATTCCGTCCATTCCAAAATTTTCTTACACCAGTACATTCTCATATATCCATGGAGTTTTCCTTCATCTGTTAACTGTAATTGAGCAGAATTCCAAATTTTATCATGAGTCAAACCCTCTTCCAACTGCTTCTGAGTGTACAAGTACGATCTTTTGTCATTTCTGAAATTCAGACTTGATTATAACGGAATAAATATTATAATTTCAAGTACCTGTGCAGATTCAAAGTTGTTTGTGCCCAGTTGTCAGCACCTTTCAGCTGGTCATACAAAGGATTGTAATAACAAAAGTTATCAGAGAGCTCTTTACGAACAATCAACTCTTCCAGAAACTTGGCAACTTGGTCTTTATAAATACGTTCAAAAGCTTTTGCTTCCAATGCACACCTCTGTGATGATATTTGACCTGCAATCATTCACAAAATTGAAGTTTTTGCTGCAAACAGGATAAAAAGTGTAACTTTAATCAATCATATGTTCTCCCATTAATATGAGCAGAAACTTTCCTTACCAAAATGCAACCATGGAGACAAGTTCGACAAATGTTTTTTAGAGGGATCGTTACTATCAACACCATAAAATTGGAGACGATCGACCAGAAACGTACGTAACATTTCTAAACCCCCGTCCGGGCCAGGTGTAGCCCATTTTATATCTTCTATATTCGTTGAAGACCACTTTATACTTAAGCTGTCATTCAAATCAATGGCCTAAAAATGTTGAAAATATATAAATCAAATATAAATTAAGAATCAACTGGTCTTCTCTTAATTGGTCGATCAAAAATCTTCCACAGATACTCACATTAATCTTACTAAAAATGTTGAAAATATATAAATCAAATATAAATTAAGAATCAACTGGTCTTCTCTTAATTGGTCGATCAAAAATCTTCCACAGATACTCACATTAATCTTACTGAGGTTTCCTTTGACACTATGTTTGCATACTGGAGGAAACGGAGTTAGGAATTCTGGTAGCTGACTAACAATTTTACGTCGAATAGTGCGAGCTGCTATTTCTTGTTTTTCTGATGCTATCCAACATGGTACAATATTATGGGCATCCACCTGTTATCAAATTTTCCAAATTTATTTCAATAGTTCTTATATGCAAGGACCTGCAACAAGCTACCACATCTATAGCTCTTGTATCATACAAGGTTGGAATTTTAACAAGCCCATACTCCACATTTACATACATGCCAATACAAATCCAAGGTACATGTACATACTTAACATACATAACAATATATGCCATTTCTGATGTTTAAGATACCCCTCATTATTTACAAAAAAATTTTTAGATATTCTTTATTCATTAATATACATGTACCCATGTGTGTGTTGAACATGTAAAAATAAATCAGAAAATAGAAAATGAATGTTCGAATTTCATTAGCCAATTTTTGATCAGTAAAATATTTTTCTATGGGGTATTATTAAAATTAAATTTAGTTTCAATGTAACACCTGAGAGACTTCTTTTTGTACTGGAACTTTATTGTATATCTCTATAATCGAGTAACAAGCATTTCTTTGCAAGTAAGTGAAATTTGTTAAATTACAAGCCAAATTTCCTTATTTCTAGTGTTATACAGTATCGGAAATAATTCTTCTGGGGTATAAACATAAATCTACACATGCAACAAGGAACGCAATGATACGATAATACCACATAAACAAGAGAGACGCACTGCTATGCGCCCCTCCTCTTACCCCACCCGAGGCGTTAACTGCGACTCGCACATTCACCCCACTGGTGCTGGTATGATACTGACGTCCTACGTTCTGAGCTGACCGACCTGAAATTGTAATGCTCTCTCTTCATTAGCAAGCTATTCTTTACGCTCTCATGAAGCCACCATACCCAAGATAAATAATTTCCGAACCTGTATATGCGAGTAATAATTTCATTATTAATGAATAAATCCCCGTTATTAGTGACAAAAATTATATCTTCATAGTACCTACAGACCGATTGGTGTAACAATTTTGTTTTCAATTTAATATTCAGAGAGTTAAAACTCAAGTAAGCCATTCAATATTAAATTACGATAATAATCATTAATGTGCTTTAAAATTTCTATTGATTCCAAAAGATTTAGTTTTTCACCTTTGTCCTCAATATGTAGAATGTCAGGATGATTTACATATTGAGTCTTTTTTTTAAGGGAACAGCTTCTAAATGTTCTTGAAAAATTATGCTGGCTGAAGTATCACATTTCAATTTATAAGCTCCAGATTGTTCAAACTCCCCCTAATCAACCCATAGTCCAGCCAACACATTTAATTTTATATTATTGTAATATATTTTAAAAATGACATTTGTATTTGTAACTTAATTAATAATGTCACTGTATGATGAAACAATTCTTAGCAAATAAGCTTTGCAAAACCTGTAAATTTCGATTTGTGTTTCATTTCACTATTCTAGATATTTGTGAAATGAATTTAAGCCAAGCAAACTCAAATCCATATATACTATTTACAATGTTTGTTCTGACATTAATCTTTGCATGATGAACTGGCAGAACATTCCTGCATAAAATAATTTTACAGCTATTGGCACATGATAACTAGTGCCACAGCTGTCTTGATCGGAAGCCCCATAATGCAAAAAAAAAACGTATATAGAGATAAAAATGAATGGCTTTTAGTTGTAGGTGCTTATAGACTAAAAGACAAGAAGCATTTCTTCAATAACGATAACTACTGCTTTCACTATTTTATAATTTACATGTTCAATATTTGTGAATCCATATTAAATACCTTGATTGTGAATAAAATAATTCTCAGAATAGTTCATTTCAAACTAGCCTAGTTCAAAAAAACTAACCATTTTGACTGCACTTTAATAGAATATGAAATATAATAAACCAGAAATTTTTAGTGATTTTTAGTTAAACGTTTATTTCATAACATAAAATCGAACCTGCACATCACCCAATATGCATAATTTGAGGGTAAAGTGAAATCAGTATTTGAATCAATATTAGAACTAAACTAAATTCAAATTCTTTTTGAACCATAGAAATTCACGTGAAATCATATAAATCACTATATAAAGGATAAAGGTTTAAATTTAATACTCACTTGTACAAGAGACACATCTTCTGGTAAAGATTCTTTCAGTTGATTTTGAATATCAGTTACTTTTCTCAAAGGTATAAATTCACAGACAACACATCCAATATCGTTAGTTTTAATTATGTTTAGTAATTCCAGAGGAGAACTATTTATTACATGAAACGCAATGTTCAAACTATTCAATTCCCGACTAATATTCTTAAGTCCTGAAATGTTAATATTAAATCTAGATTTTTGAATGATGTACGAACTTGCCTTCCTTCAAGAAATTTGTATGTCTTGTAGTTGGATACAACTCCACACAATCTTTTATGAAAAAACACACCTGGAAAGGTACATCAAATTTAAGAGATAACCTCTGAGCGTAAAGCAAAGCCCAATTATCCTGTACTCGACATTCACGATACATCCAATAAATTATTCCTTTTTCATTATCAAGGTTTTCAAATTGCGTTAGAAGACGGCATCGTTTTTTATTGAATTTGGTTACCAGCACATTTTCCCCTTCTGAAATCCTGGAATTAGCAATATTGTCAAAAAAATTATTCTTTCCAGTTTGCTTCAACAGATCTTCTTTATTCAAATGTTTTGTTTTAGCTAATGCCATTTTGATAAACCGCGAGATTCCAATTTTTGAATAAAATCAACAAAAACCACAAATCAAGTGACAAGCACGGATGTGATATGAACTAACGGTAATGATAATTATTCCAGTTCACTGCGTTCCATAGAGATCCTGATCTCAATGCAGCGTTCACGACTAAATGTGAGAACCATTGAATCAAATTAAGTATACACAACATCACAATATATTCTCTATTGTTCACCATAGAGTATATATTTCTCTGTCTCACCACAGACCTAAACAAACCTATTTATTATTTATTCAAGATTACTTTTAGGCACTACTTTTAATTGCATAATTCAGAAATCAGGACGATAGACATCCTATTTCACATGTCTACCACAACAGATACTTTAGCTTGAAATGTCACTGTGTTTCGATGGTTCAAATTTGCGATGGTTACAATAGTTATAGGTTAGGCTTATGCAGCCTGATAATTTGACAACCTCCATTTTACAAGAAATGAATGCCTCAAAATAAGAGGATTTATATTGAGTATATTTTGGAAAGAGGGTGAAAGTTTCAATCATGAATGATTTTGATTCATGTGTGTATCGCATTGTAAAACAAATTTATAGTGTTCTTGTCTATGAATATGAAATGGGCTTAAGCGAACCCCGCGTCGAATCCTCAGACATATTCTCTTTGCAATTCCTCAGATCTTTACACGAACATCCAGTCGATAACGTCCATAAAATACTATTGAGGGTATCTACATTCAAACAATTCATTTTAAATTGCCCTATATTTATATTTGTTTTTTAGCAAATTGAAACTGCAGTGACCTCTACAGAGAAGCAGTTCAGTACAACTGACAATAAAGCTAAAAAGATACTAATGGAATTTCTTAGCCGAATGAATAATATGAAATCACAGGTGGCTCAACGATGGTTGATGTTGCAGCATTATATGCATTACATTTACAGAAATTTTACTTCTCCTAATCCTCAGAGTACAGTTGAAGATATATCTGAAATGTTTTTGAAAGACATGAGAAGCTTAGTTGTCAGGTATAGCCCACATTTTCAGATATTTAAGGCTGCATGAACGTTTCTTATAACGATATGACATATTTTAAATGGCTAGAGGCAGTTTGCTAAATCAATCGTCCAAATGTAAAATGTAACTTCTATTTGTTTTCCTTCTAAAAATATGTTTCACCAACTGTTTCATTGGTAAAATTCAACACTAATACTTTCAAACTCTTAAAATATTATGCTGGTAATCAGTTTTACATGAAATATCCATCCTTGTAAAACTACTTAGTACCCTTAATTTGTAGTTTAACAGCAGTAGATGAAACCCAACTATACTTGAGGATATTTTCACTTTTGAGAGAATACACTACATACGCTTATTGGCAGTATAATAGAACAAGTGAAGATAAGCAACATCTTGTGAGTAAGTAATTATTTGGAGATTGATTTATGTTATTAAGACTTTTATAACCTTAGTTTCACATGTTCCATGTTAACATAAACAAAAGGTAATTTACCTAACCTCAATTATATTATACATTGTCAAAGTTAATTTGAGATTGCTATCCTAATTCATTAGTGTTGTGTAGGTACCGAATACTGATATATGTAACATTTTTAGTTGTCAAATATTCAATGTATTAGTCAAGTGAATGATAATAAATTTTCACAGGTATCAATGTAGCGTCAACAACACCATAAGGTGTAATTGAGGTGTTACAATACAATAATACAATATTGTATTGATAAACTTTAAATGAATTGTTTCATTAGGAAATTTTCAAACTGATGATTAGGAAAATAGGTTAGGTAAATATCGTTAACTTTTGGGTGGACAATACCACATTTCTATAAGGCAATTATACAAATCTGGGGTAAAGTATAATATATGGGACAATCTGAAAAGACAAAATTTGAATAGTTATAGTTGAAATGATCAATGAATTACAGAGTACATTCGATATGGAAGCGCGGAAAAGCATTTTCAGAGTTCACCATTAGATGAAAAAATAATTATTTTTGGAATACCGTTTACGACTAAATTGTCTTTGGAATACAGTTTATGACTAAATTGTCGCTATTCCAAGCGGCAACGTGATAGCAGGTTAGTTTGTTAAATATGGGTAAATACTGATGCTATATAAACATTTGCAATTGATAGTGTTTCATAAAATTTTCTGGTAAATTATTTTTCTCAAATGTGCCTTTCCGCGGTCAAAAACTATTCTAACTGTGTATAACAAATGCCCTAGTTCGCGAAAAAAAATTAAAAACGCAAATTTACACTGTCCCATATACCATACTTTTTTCCAAATCTGAAAAAGGCTTAGAACTCTTACTATTCACTCTCAAATCTAACCTATGGTAATATACCAATTAAGCTTGTACGAAAATATTGATTTTACAGAAGAAATTTAGGATAATAGATTTGTTTAGTGTTATAGTTGAAGAAACTGATACAAAGAAATTCTATGGTGATATGCCTGTAATAACTTATTTAGCAGATTATGGTTATATTATGCTAAAAAATATAATTTATAATTAATAAACTGCAAAAGAGTTCACACAATAACACTATAGATAAGAAACAATCGCCCTTATCCACTAAAAATTGTTGCAAATAGATTTGAGCAATCTGACCCGTTGGTGCGATATAAATATGCTCCATCTAAATATAAACAAATGCTATCAAATCACATTTTCGAGAATTATGAATCCAATTCAATACTCTTACCAAGTGAAAAATGTTAATTTGTCAGTGGCTGATAGTGTTCGAGATCTTGGCATACTATTTAATTCCAAAGTAACATTTAAGACACAGATTGATAATATTGTTTCTAAATCATTAAAATTATTGGGCTTCATTGCAAGATCTTCAGACAAATTTTCCCTATACACTTCTAAAATATTATACTGCTCTCTTGTTTGATCAATTATTGAATATACTTGTATGATATGGTGTCCGTTTTATCAAGCGGATATCAATAGAATTGAGAGAGTTCAAAATAAATTCTTAAGGTCATGTGCATTCAAACTTGGATATCAAAGGGGAAACTATGAATATTCTGACATTTTGAACATCTAAATTTATCAAGTTTGGAACATCGAAGAGCTGAAATAGACCTGAGATTTCTGCACAAGGTTATAAATGGAGCTATAAGTTGTCCTAATTTAAATGAACTCTTTAATCTGAATGCAAATCCCAGAAGAGCAAGAATTTCAAAACTGTTCATGGTTCCTCATCACAGTACGAATTATGGCCAAAATGAGCCAATTACAAGGATAGTTAAATTGGCAAATAAAAATATTGAAATCATTGATCTATTCAATACATCTACATATTCATTCAAAAATCAAATGAGGCACATTAATTTGTTGTAACTTAGTATTAGTGGATTATGATTATAATTGTAAATAAGGTGGCGTAAAATTGTCTCTTAAATATTTATGTTTTTTTTGTAAATCGGCATGTCCGTATATAAATAAATAAATAAATAAATAAATAAATACTGTTAAAAGTACTGAGGACTGATGATGGCTACCTGTTAGCTGAAAGGTCCTCAATAATTCAACGTATTTCATTATTTTATCAGTAGATAAGAGTGATTGCTTCTTATTTATAGTGGTATAGTTTATAATGATGTATTAGATCAATTAAAAAAAAAATAATAATGATAAATTAGATTGATTAAAAGTTTGAGCTGAGGTAAATTGCTTTTTATAAGATAGTTTGAGGAAATGTTCTCACCTGTGCATAATAATTCTAAAATCTCTTACATCTAGTTTTCATTTACAGAGTTATACAACTGCTATCAATCTTATCTCAACGCATCAAAAAACTTATCGTCTGTTTTCTTAGACTTTGAGGCCATTTTGAAAGATAAATGTAACATGACATGGATGGACTTCAATAAATTCATATTCTTCAATTACTTTTATGAAGCTAACAACATTCATGTAATTTCAAGACAAACAGAACAGGTGGGTGCTGTTTCATGTTTCATCTCTAATCTGCTTTACATTTTAAAATGCTCCAAGATAAATTATTGCTATTTTCAGGGCATTGAACCAGCTTCTGAAGAATTCCTCGCTTTATATGAAAATATGAAAATGGATTTTGACGAATTGAATGCGCTTTGGCTAACATTGAAACAGCTAAGGTAGAATCCATTAATCTCGCTCTCTCATCCATTTAACAGATTTTCTTGGCAAATATTTTGATTTTATTTTTAAATTGTTTGCAGAACGATGAATGATATGAATGATAAGGAGATGACAAGCGATCATGAAAGAGTTCTGAATAAGAATTTTTGGATTCCAAGGACAAAAGACGAGTAAGCTATGTCATTATAATTTTATTGAAACTTGTTTTCTTGAAATAGATAGCTTAAAGTGTAGAGAACAAATTGACTTGCCTAGAGACGGTAATAAGTTCTTTGCGCAAGGAGGCTACGCATAACGTGTATATAAGTAATTGATTTAGTGCAATTCAAATTACAGATTATTGAAACAAAATATGAACAGACTAGCAGCGGAACTTGTGATATTGGCAAGTGAAAGAAGGGTCCGCGGGTCGGATCCCATACTTGGCAAGAGCGGTCAATGTTTATGTGAAGACTGTTTAATACTTAAGTTAGATTCTTTAACACATAATAATGGTAGTGAAAAAATGATTTGTGACCGATTGTCTCCATGCCGAATCTGTCATCAAAGTGTAGATCTCAACAAATTTCATGAACATGTTTGTGGTAAGTTGTTTCATTAGCTCGATGAGGTGAATGTCAAAAGAAAACTTACAATTTTCAGAACATTTGGAAAAAATAGAATATACTCGTTTAACAAAGGACAAATATAATGCAAACTCAAACAGAAGCGACATCAGCACTAGCAGCGATTCGTCAGATAATTGTGTACTAAAATGCGAACAAACGAATGATCCAAGCCCGGCAACTAATTCAAATTCAGATCTCACGATACTACAAGATTTGCCATGTGAGGAGCAAGTCCAACCACTCAGCTCCCCAAAAGTGAGGTAAGAAATAAATACTTTCTTTATTTTTCTTAGTAACAATATACAGTAAAAAAAACAAGATATTAGATAATGCATTTCTCATCCAACACTTTTGTTCTGATGAATTGTTGTATTCATTGTCTAGTAATGGTGAAATAAGTGTGTATTCTGAAAGTTCTCAATAAGTTCTATCAAAAAAACGGAATTGTCTTATTTATATTGGTTCCATTCAATTTTGAAAGAATTTTAATTTAAATGTAATAAATTTATGTCTATTATTTTAATAATACTTACTATAATATTGAAGCCAACAATACCAGAAACTTTTCAAATCTAAATTTCCATCATTGTTATTATCTTCGAATAGTTGTTATAGTGGATTTGGAATACGCTTTTTGAGGAATTTTTTATTCATATTGGCCATGATACACATCATTCAGTGTATACTTTTCACAGACGAAGTCAGTATATTGCATTTAATCAAGCTATTTCTAAAATCGTGAAAAAAATCTTCCGCCATAGTATTTCTCATCGAATTTTAAGCAACTTTGAAAAAATTCGTAGGTCTGTCTGGATGTATGTCACGAAATGCTTGTCTGCACGATAACTAAAAAACGAAAGGTCCTATCATATTCAAATTTTGATAAAAAATCGTTTGCTGTTCGGCGAACCCTATTATTTTTCAGGGGAAATCATGTAATAGACACACCCTTTTCTGAAGGGTTGAAACTCCCAAAGTATACATTGAATCGATTCAAAACTTTTGCAGTAAATTTAATTCAAGGTAATTTAAAATTTTTCGACAAAATCGTTCGGCAAAAACAATTATTGAAGTAAGCTTAAATTTACACCGATCTTTACAGTTTGTAACAAACGGCGATATGGTCTTAGAGGCTAGGACTTGTTGCCCACTCTGTAGGCTTGGGTTCGATTCCCAGAAGCGGAAAATTTGTTTTTGTACATTTTCATAAAACATTAATTTGAATATTATTTAGTTGCGTAAAGATAATGAATTATTTCATTATCTTCTCACAAATGTGTATATGAAAATCAGTAACCAAATCAAATGATTTGGGAAGAGTAAATTTCCTCGCACATACTATTTACCTTTTCTCAAAGCGGCAACACATTTTAAGTTTTTATAGGGTACTCACAATCATCCATTTTTTTTACTTCTATTTGAAAGCAAAAATGAATTATGTACACCGAGTAATTTTTCGATCTATGGAATTAAAAGTGTATTTTTTATAAGTATCTTTTTAGAAAATATAGTCAGATCAGCTACTTGATTGACAAAAATTAACTTATATCTTATTCGCTTGAAGAAATATGAAATCAAAGTGTATTATTATTGCATTTGTTGCAGACCTAAAGAAAATTTACCTGGAAACATACCCTTAGATGAAGTTAAGGAAAATATTAGGTGAGACACTTCAATAATTTCAATTTATAAAACTATCTATAATTAAGGAATTTCTAGAACTGTTTTTTAAAACTAATATAATGCCTCAATAATATACTTTAGAACCATCATTTTACCCATTATTTATTTATTTTAATTGTTGCAAAACAGGTGTACCTATAAATATAAATTAAATTATTACTTTAGCAATAATTATATTTATTATTATTAATGATTTGTTCTGCAGAGATTTATGCTATACCTGTAAGCGGGCCTGTGAATTATGATAAACAACATTACAATTTCATTTCTATATTTCACTGATCTTAAATAATTTTCAAATAAATCAAAATCAAATACATGATTCAACATTTTTAGTATTTAATTTTGACCATTTCCTTTCTTACTGTTTTATTGACTCACTCTTAATATTTATTAATTTTTGAAAGTAACATATGTTTATTTCCACTAGTACTTGATGTATTGTTAAATCATGTAATCATCCCTTATATGTCATACAAGAGATTATATAAATCAGAGCACGGTATCTGCATTATTTATCTTATTCCGATTATATTCAATATCATATCCATCCAATTTGAATAGTTATTGGTCTCGAATAATTTCTTAAACATATTCTTGAATTGTAGTACAAAATGTGAAGCAGCCAATCCATCCTCACCTCCTTGTTCTCATAATTGTAAGCATGAAGAAGAATTAAAAGCAGGTATGTAGTACAAACACATTATGCTATTCATAACATAATATAAATGGTAGTTGGATTATCATTTTATAATTTTCAGAACTGAAAAAACTTCAGGGTACATGTGACCATCATAAAGATTCAAAGAGATGTGATTGTACTTATTGTGAAGTATTTGGTTCGGTAAGAATTAAATTTCTTTGTAATCAGTTGAAAATTAATTCTGGCTTCTCTTATTAGTCTGTCGCTAATCATTTGCATAAATCCAACGAAACAAGAAATCGTTTGAGGATAAGACTAAATCAAAGAAAACAAAAATTAGTTTCGAAGTCACCTTTAATGGATAAGACAAATAAGCTTGCATCGGTGAAACCTAACTTATCAGTAAAACAGGCCGACCCCATTAAGACGACTACGATTATTGAAAACGGTAATCAAATAAAAGGGACAACAATAGTTAAAACAACTCTGACTAAACCGGCAGAAGTACTGAAGACTGTTCCAAAGCCAACACCACCAACTGAACCTCTGAGGAATGGTTTAGCACCAAAGCAAACTCAAACTCCAACTTTATTCAATGACATACCAGGCCTTATAGATTATATAGAAGGAAATTCCGGAACTGATAAAATGGTTATAGCTCAGAAAAAAGCAGCGAAAAAGGCCAGACAACGTCAAAAAAAGGTATGTTCCCTCTATCATTAGAAACTTCATCCATGATAAGTGTCTCTTGCGCATGTACTAGTAGGCGTGTCCTCAACGTCTGTATCGTGATTGGCTTACAGTTACACTTAAATATTCTTGTATCTAATGCTCCTTTATAAGTATTCTGTGAATGTTGATAAGAAACAATAATTCAACAGTAATTATTGTCATTGTTAACAGGAAGAAGAAAAGCAGCGAATAGAAGAGGAAGAAAGGAGAGAAGCTGAAGAAAAGCGACGAGCAGAAGAAGCCAGGTTGAGGGCATTGCGACTATTAGAAAAAGAAAAGAACCGAATAAATGAAGGTACGTACTGGATAAGCAGTTCATTAATAAATTTCTAGTAATACTGAAATGTAGTCTTCAAAAAATTATACTTATAAGTTCTAAATGAATCTGTTTATGAACTATTGTGTTTGACATTTGGAGCTAAATTTTTAATCAAAGTAATTGAATTTATTCTAAAGAAAACCAAGAAACTAGTTCTACTAGTATTAGATTTGAAAAAAACTGTATATGAAATTTTTATTCATTTTGATTCTCCATTAAGATGAAGATTCGTGATATTTTCAGATATTTGTTTGCCAATTATCTTATCTTATCTGTACTACTTCTATAAAAGTTATGTGTTTCCCCTATTGTTGCGGTTTAATTTTTCTTATGTTATCCTCAAATCGAATGAAAAGAGTTTTATTTACAGATAACAACAAGAAAAATTCTAAGAAACGTAAAAATAAAGAAAAAGTGATAACGAATAATTCCGAAAATAAGCCTAGATTAGTAGAGGAAACTATCCCCGCAATGGTAACTATAAAAAGAGCTATGGAAAATGGTGAAAACTTGCCAACAGTAACAATTACTTTGAAAGGTTCTACACCTGATCAAGATAAACTTCTATACACTCTAGTGAATGGTCAGACAAATGGAGAAAAAAGTAACAAATCCAAGAAGAACAAGCAAAAGACCAGTAACCAAACGGAGCAAAAATCAGAACACCTTGTAAAGTTGCAAGTTCTAAGACAGGAAAATGGAAAGACTGATAACGGAAAAATTAGAACATCCCTAGGGAACGAGGTGAAAGTTTCTTTAGCGGTGAATAAAAACGAAACAAGTTCTGAAAATGCGAAAACTCGTAAACAAATAAAATCAGAAAACAGGAAGAACAATGAAATACAGAATCGAGATTTTCCTTTGTTAAGGCTACCTCCAGGTATCACGATTACCAAAGTCGATGGACCCATTTCTCAAAAAAACTTCAGAATTTCCATGAATGGAGTTGACGGAACAGGGGGAAGCGTTCCTGTGAATAACAGTAACAATAATTCTGGCGTTATTGTTGTAGATACTGAAAAATTAGGTCACACGAATGATAGTAAAGAAACAAGTAATAACACTAGCAGGCGAAGTCGAAAAAAAAAGAATAAAAAACAATCTGAGAATCAGTCCACTCAACCCTCCATGATAACTCTTAAGAATCCCATTTTCCAAAATCTTTCTGATAATAACAGTCGGGACAATCCTATGTCAATCGACATTGCAGGTTCTTCTTGTGCCCAAGCATCAATCTTCAAAAATGAAAATGGTATGGTTACCATCAGAAGCTCACGACTTCAACAGTCTTTGAGTAATGGCGTACCCATGCATAGTTTATTATCGGACTTGAAGCCTGTCATGGGTGCCGATGTAGTAACGCCAACCTCGAATACTTGTTCTTTGCCCGAAGCTACGATGTCGCCATTTAATGCACAAGAAATATTATCTGGGCTTCCTGGAATTGAAATTACAAAAGTTGACAGGAAGAGTGCTAAAGTCGAACACGAAAACAAAGCGTGCCAAGTTGCGCAAGTGTCAATCATCCCTACCATTAATGGCGATAAATGTTCTTTGGATAAGGATGATTGGCTTTATGGTGAGTACTTCTATATTATTTGACATACTGCTTTTATTGCTTGTAGAGGATATCCCATCTTCGATAGGTTTATGAGAAGAGCTTACTTCAAATTGCAGATAGCATAGGTTAACTTAACCCGGCACTGCGCGGCAATCAAATCCTTGTTTTTTTTCGATTTCTCTTTAGGCAACATTGCACCTTCCGTCAAAATAGTTCCGCAATAAAAAATATTAAATTTCACTTTGGTTTTATCTCTGCTCAGTCGATTTCCATCTTTAGATGAATGCCGCTGATAATACTATCAGAGGCTTAGTCCTGTCTTACGTCTTTTGTTTTAACACCCACATCAGATTTATGCTCTTGTCTTTCTAATAAGTTTGGATTCGTGTCTGCAGGGGCATAACGCTTTGCAATCCAGGTGAAAATATAGCCATTTTGATGTGAATAACGTCTACGCGCGGGGTATTAATGCAATTTGCGAGACGGAAGTAGCCAGACGAGTCCGGCGCCACGAAATTTTGAGTATGAGCATCACGTTAATCACGGATTCCTATGGCTCGAAGGAGGCTGTTTAGTTGTCATTTTTCGTTACAACACGGCGACTCCGTGTATGATTAAAGCGATCCCAGAGTGGATTAAAATAATGTGAAAAGTCATTGGCAGATTGAAAAATTCTTCAATTCAAGATAGGACAATAAGCTTACCCTGTGTAGTAAATCCTCTAAGAAAATGGGACATCCTGTGTGTTATACTTAATCCATTACAAATAAACAATTCAACAGATATCTCCTTAAAAAATTTCTAGCAAAGAAGTTCCTCAAGAATCTATTCTCAGACTACTAACATGATAGTTCATCTTATCAACAGTATTACTATTTCAAAAGAATGTCTGTGCATTAGGGCTTATTTCTAATTCTCCATTCCAGACAGCGTATTTACCCCTAAGGATATTTTAGAAGATGACATGGATCCAGAAGAGTTGGAATTGGAGGCGTTCAAGCGTTTCTGTCAGCAATCTGTTCCTCCAAAACGTAAAGAGAAAGTTGCTCATCTGAATGTGAAAGATATAGTTTTAAAAAAGAAGAATGAAAAAAGTACTGTTTAGATACAAATAAAATAATTATTAATTTTTTATATAAATATTTCTTTCAATTTGTTTTGACTTGTGATAACTTAAAGATTTTGTCACGACTATTTACACATTTTTTTGATAAATAAAGTGTTCTATGAATTACACAAATTTTCTCCAAGTTAAACATAAGTATCCGAAATGATTGAATGTTGTGTTGTAGTAGCATTACAAAATTTTGTATACAGTTTCATATAATCAATAAGTTCATTGTTTTCTGTAGAACCTATTTCCTACACTAGCTCCACGCTGAACTATCTGAACATTCCCACGGTCAACTCTGAAGTTATTCCAGAAGTATGAAGCAATTATGTAAATCAAATTATTCTAATTCTAGATATTTGATTTTTACTTACTTCATTCCAATTGAAATTAAAAGGTGATAAACATATTTACATCTAAATAATTACCTGTAAGGGACTGTCTACCTCCCCGACGGAATGGGGATATTAAAATTACCATCTTCACGTCCGAACGGGGATATTAATATTACTATCTCCACGTTCAAACGACTATCTCTATAGCTGGATACACACGTAAAGATTTCTCTGTACAATTAGAACAACTTATCTCTGAGTTGTCAAATCTTAGAGATAAATCTGTAGGTTAGTGTTGTCTATAAAAACTGAAAAATCAACGATAAATTGGTCATGAATGGTCCAATTTCTTTCTGGTGCTATTGCACACAAGAAGATCGATCGGTGGCAACGGTGGCAAATAAATCGTACCAATCACAGCCATCTGTGTGGGTAGGTTACGGTTAAGGTTACTTTTTGGTCGCTTCACGTGAAAGTTAAATTTAAAATTGTTCAGTTTTTAAATAATCTATTTTATATCTCCTAATGTCGTCAAATAATTTATAGAAGGATTTATTGAAACGTACCGAAGTCATGAGTGTTTATGGAAACTAACTTCACCGGAATATACAACTAAAAATAGCTCTGTGTAACGCATCATTCCAAGGGAAAGCAGGATACCAAGATTACGGTTACGTACGTCTACGTTCATAACAAAATTCCAGAAGTAAATACAACGGGGACCCTGATGATGTTTATACCCAACCGATATCGGTCAAATTTTATTGAGATCTGAAAAATCGGCGATCGTATAAATATCTTTCTTATTTAAAAGATGAATCGTTTGTCCAGCACACATTGTACCAAATTAACTGACCGATAAATTTGTTACAACAGATCGCTTAGATGAATTTGCTTGTTAGTGTCAAATGCCAAATTTATCTTAACGATATTTTAAGCCAATTTATCGGTAAGATTTATCTTTACGTGTGTATCCAGCTTATGTCCGACCGCAGACGAGCGCTTTCAATATTCAATCACATTGCCACTCCCGATTTCGAAACTCCAAGCGACAAAATATTTTTGATTTTTTCTTGCCCTTGAACACATTAAAGTGCATGTAATTGATTGATATTCCTTCTTTATATATTATTAAAGGCTGATAGATATTCGTCAGACCGAAATAATATGTAACAAGTAACAACTGAGTGTTTATTTAATTTCTTAATAAATGGACTCAAACGTAACGGTTCTTTTTACCATACCTTGTAGGAACAGCAGGTACATCGGTATTGTTGGGAATATTCTCTCATATAATAAAAGTATCAATTTGTATTGCACTATAATGAAACAAAGGAATACAACACAGGAACTACTAATAAAAATTTGACATTTAAACATCGACAATTAATTATCTCATCCGCCCCGGACGAGTAGATAGTAATATTTAATATCTCCGTTCGAACGGGGATGGTAATTTTAGAATCCCCATTCAACGGGGAGGTAGTAGACATTTCCTATCTGGAATTATATGTTGAAAAAGTTGAAGAAGCAGTCAGCCAGTGATAGATTCATAGATAACTCTACTACCGTAGTAGAGTTATCTATGGATAGATTAAAGTTAAGAACTGTTCCTTTTTAATAATTATCTTCACGAAAAGATCTCAACTACGTGGTAAATTGTACAGAACAACTATAAGTAAATAGGTTTCTCATTAGAAGATATTAATTGATGAACATGGTAAATAGTCAAAGTCAACTCGTTAGAATTTTAAACATATGCATAAGAAATTATTTCATTTGCAGATAACTATAAAATATAATACATAAATCCTTTGAAATTTTTTTCTAAATGTATGGTTCCCCAAAACGATGTGCGCATAGAAGATATTGTTCTATGGATGTGTCACAATAATGAAGTTTCTCTATGGCTTCAATAATTATAACAAAATTTGAGAAATTAAAGTGTTTTCCGTACATAGATAACTATTCCTACGGAGTAGTTATCTATGGTTCCGTAATAGCAGAGTCAAACCGGCCCGTTCCGGAATGGTTTCTAAAATTTTGGTTACTTAAGGAACGCAAGTGACTGTGGTTTGTAGAATATCAAGGAATAACAAACTCACAAAACATGAAACTATCCTTCATAACCACAGAAGTAAAAGAAAAGCACGAACCAAACCGTAACACCCGCAACTTTCGTTGGTTAGTTTGGTTTAATCAATTTCGGGAACCGCATTCCAAAAATTAAAATTTTTCAGGGATCCGCTATTTATGGAACGAGAACCTGAATTCTGATTAGGAAAGTTAATTTGCGAAACATACTCTAACTACTAAACTAAAATACAAATGACATTTAAATTCTATATAAGGTCGTATAAGGTATTTGCAGGGCCCTAGATATTCACCAGTATACTTTGTGTAATGTGGGAAATAGTTGCACTTATTCAATCTGATTCAATTCGCTACCCCTACCCAAAAGAGAATCAAAACAACGCACTTCTTCTAATCGGTATATTTGATCGTGTTTGGAATTATCAGTCCAGAATATGAGGGTTTCTATTGGAACAATATGGCTTCCACGGTTGTTTTCAGTAAACTGCGAAGTCATACTCGACATGATCGCTGATAAAAATATCGAATATTCGCGAATAGTAACGTTAAATCGGAAGAAACAATGCCTCGCCGTACATTTTATCCCATTCCCTACAATTTAGTTATTTGCATAACTCGTTTTTACATAATAAAAGAGCGCCATATAAGAAAAGCTTTACAACATTAATTAATACTCCTGCACAAGTTGGCGCATTTACAAATTCCAAATACTGCGAAATACGATCCACGAGAGTGGCCGGTTGATTACCGATTCGCAATCACTTCAATGGAACTGGTTTGTTGTTATCCAACTGAACCACTGAACCAAAATTGGCTACTCACCAAAGTATCAACTTCAATGGAAAATGAAAAAAGATAATTCAACTCACGTGATAGGCTATGATCATAATCCTGTATGGTACGTAACTTTATCCGGTATGTTATTGTCTCAATCTTAGGTCAGCTTTATTTGATGTGGAATGTACTTTCAGATTCAAAAAAAGTACATTTTTCGTACTTTGCCTAGGATAAATATAAAAAGTAGCTTCGTCTTTCAGATGCGACTTTTCGAAACAAAACTTACGCTTTAGAGCTTCTTTGATTCTCCATCTCCATGACTGAACCAGAGAGAACAGTGAATGTGATAATATTTCCAGATCAGAGTACAGAGTATCATAGAAAATATTAGAAGTACTGTAGTTCGTTCGATCATACTTTATGAACTACTAGGAAGTAGGAAGATAGAATGTGAAACTATCAGGGAGGAAGAATATGAACATTTCAATTAGAAATATCTATTAAACATGTCACGAATATTTTACAATTGCATTTGAAGACTTTAAATATAAGCATTATACACATAATTATCGCAAACACAACAATAATGACAGTGAGTTATGAAAATAAATTATACAGAGATGTACTTGTCCGAACCTAAATAAAATGACCTAAGAAAATTAAAATAGAAATTTTTTGTTCTTGTATTACAAAGCAAACAATTATTCATAAAGAAAGTCAGCAACCAAACTTATCCAGATCTACAAAGAATATAAAACAAATGTCACTTGCAGCAACAAAAACTAAACAACATGAGCAATATCCAATTAGTCTATACAAGTGAACGACCATATTATTTCTTGAGTAAATTAACACCACATACACAAACAAATAAGACAAGAATAGAACAACCAATAATATTATTAACATTTTCAGAATTCGTCATGTACATGTGTTACTCCTAACTCCTAAGGACCTTAAGTACAGTCTTACTTGAAATAATCGAGATACCATCTAAGAATGCAATCGTAGAACTATACCACTTGGTGAATTTTGATTTATTCACTTAAGCATCGAATTCACTTTTGTCATTATTAAAAACGTACAGAAAGCAAAGTATAGAGAGAGGTAAACCAATTATTCTCGATTCAGCTAATATAATTGGGAATTTTCATTCAAATACAAAAATGATAAATCAATTTCTTTGGATTTTGCAACATAAAAATGCAAATTCTCTTTTCACATCAATTAGAAGCCCTACGTTTTAGTGCTTTTTAGCCAATTAACTCTAATCGGAGAATTGTGTATGTTAGAAAATTAATTGTTATAAGTGAATGACATTGACATACTGGATCATGGATTGATAACATACTCAATATTACTTTGTTATGTAAAAATTTGTTGATTTATTAAGTTAATATTAAATCCTCCAATCTCATATTATCAAATGTGTGATGTATATCAGCCATTATGTGGTGAAAATCCATTATATCTATCGAAATATTGATTTTCACTAATTCAATATATTAAATGTGACTGGTTTCGCTAAAACCATAGCTTCATTGAACACATATTTAACAGTACTTATTTCGTGATATCTGTGTGACGAAACTATGATATTAGTAAAACTAGTCACATTCAATGTATTATATTAGTGAAAATTAAACTTTCAACAATTATTTTATCTAAGTATATATGCTGTACTTTGGATTTGAGTAAAAATGTCGAAGCATTTTTTTCTTAAAAAAACCTGGTCTAAATGAATTAAAATTCAGTCTATTATATTTTGCTAAGGATCTTGAGTGGTAATTGTACTGTCAATATATCCGATACAGAGACCTTTGCTGCTTTAGTGATGTCAATTTTGGTAATTTTATTAACGCAAATTAAGTTTTATCAACAGATTCAATGATTAATATAAACCAGTACTTTTTGTTCTTCAGTCATTTTATTTGAATTGACCCATAGAAGATGAAATAAGAGTTTCATAATATTGAAATGATAATACACTTCTCCTTACTTCCATTATTGCAGCATTTTGAAAAATATCGAATTTGATAAATTTGCCATTAAAACTGAATATTTTATAAGAAACCAATTAATTTTATATCTTTCCAAGTAATACTGTACAACCTTGAGGTGAAAGTGACACAATAGATATTTGAATTCCAATTATTTCACCTATAAAACAGTAACATCTTTTTGATATATAATTTGAGACAATAACAAAATTGAAAGTGTTAATTATTAATTATCACTTAAACATAGACATGTAAAAAATTAAGATGCATTTCCGCTGCTCGATTCTGAAAGTAATAAAATAATTAATATGAGACTATTATTTACCATTGTCAATATATAGCTTAAGACTAGAGAACGACTAGCAGACGAATGCGAAAATACGAGTCCAGTTCATAATATCTGTCAAGTGGTAAAGATTATTTTAACAACTCTGTTTGCTGCAATTGTTCCAATATGACCGCTACAATATATCCTGCTCTGTTACCTTTCCCTTGCCACACTGACAACTTTACAAGTTAACAGTAAAATAAAATTCAATCAATTATGATACATTTTTAAAACAATATAATGACTTTAATACTCTTTTGGATTAATGATATTCATGCCAATGGGAAATTTATGTAACAAAAGAAATAAATTATATATTAATCAATTTAGTTAGATAACACTAAATAATAACTTGTTTCAAATACTTAACGTTCATTTTAAAACATTTGGAATCATGTTTATTTTTAATTTTTTTTATTGTTCCAAATTAAGATGCAATTACGCATTTAACAAATTACGTATATGAAAAACTAGATATTAGTAGACCCACGGTTGCGATATTTTTGGATCTGGCTAAGACTTTCAACACAGTTGACAGGAAAATATGGTTGAATAAACTATATGAAATTGGAGTAAAGGGTGTCACTAATCAACTTTTTGAAACTTATCTTGTAAATCGTAAACAAAATGTAAGACTAAACGGAGTTTCTAGCACAACTAAAGAAATTGAATACGGTGTACCGCAGGGGTCAAATCTTGGTCCGATACTATTTTTGATATATATGAACTCTATTTTGAGAAAAGAAGTACATGGAGAGTTAATTGCTTTTGATGATGATACGGTTACAATTTGTGAAGCGGAAAATTGGGAAATGGCTATATTACGAGCACAAGAAAATATAAATTTATTAAATAAAAAACTTTGTTTAGTTGATATACTAACGGTAAACCCACAGAAAACTGTGTATGTGACCTTTGGCAATTACGTTGACAGTATTCCTAAAAATTGTTGCATAAAAGTTCATAAAAATGATTGTAATAAAGAAAAATGTAGTTGTAGCGAGTTGTCAAGAGTCGCATGCACAAAGTATCTGGGGGTACATATAGATCAACATGTGAGGTGGACCGAGCACATACAAAGTATTATCAAAAAAGTGAGATACATAATTTATGTTGTATATAGGTTTGAGATACATTTTGGGGACTCCGGAGTTGCTGCAGGTGTATCATGCATTATTCTGTTCGATAGTTTATTATGGAATACTAGCATGGGGGAACTTATAATAAATATATTAAACCTCTAATGAAAATCCAATTGAGGGTGCTAAGAATAATATACTTTAAAGATTCAACAATTGAACTAGACGAACCATTTAAGAAACATAAGTTACTTACAATAAAAGAAAAGTACAAATTGGAAGCATTGTTGTACAATTATATAAATTTAAATACTGATTATGAAAGTAGAAATTTTACAAGGAATAATAATTTAAGTTTAATCAAATGTTACAAAGCTGTGGGACAACAAAGAAATGGATATGTTGCGAGATTGTTGTTTAAAGCATTGCCAAATAATTTTAAAAACTTGAAAGACTTAACAGCTGTAAACCGGAAAAATATAATTAGTAAAAATTTTATTGAAAAATAAAATACGTTAAGTTTATCAAAAAGATTGAGTTGAATGATTGATTAATGTTAATTAGTTAAATAAGGAAAAAAATATGCAATTGGAAATAGGCTTTAATTAGAATTTATAATTTAGTTTTCAAGTTATTATTGTTAAGAATCAGGCCTGCTCATGGAGAACCCATCTCAGCAGGGCAAATGTTATATATTGATAATTGTTGTATTAACACCTGAATAAATGAATAAATAAATTAATTAATTAAAACGCTTGCATATACAAGTAAGCAAGTGTATTGCACAGGTTGAATTGTTAGTTAGTAAAAATTAGAGATGGGTTGCTACTCAGCCATCTGTTGTTATTTACCGACTGTTGTTGCATATTTTATCTAATATCAAATAGCAACTGCTATTTTGTACCTCTTATTTGAAACAGTTTTTGAGATTTGAGATAAAAATAGCAGTAATAGCATAGTTAATTAGTAATAAATTAGTGTTGCCCATCTCTAGTAAAAATACTGGTCTGTGTCGTTAGTTAAGCGGTACTGACATGCGCCCTATAAATCACGCCCACTTTGTTTCAGGTTGAGGATGCAGTCTCACCTGCGTCGATTATCAACTTCCAATACCTCAGTCGATCTGACTCATACTGTATACATACGGATTTGAATAAAAAACGCAACACCCAGTATTAGTTTGAAAATACTGTGCATTGTGGTTTTTATTCAAAACAGTATGTATATGTACATATTGCATTTTTACAAACCCATAGTTTTATTCTGATCTTGATGAAATGTTGCACACTTGACCTTCAAAACAAAAGGAAAGTCACTGCCTATATGAGATTTCTGATAAGCTTTAACATAAGTCAAAACTGAATAGAATCAGCCATTACCAGATGAAAATCCATTCTAAACTTAAATAAAATAAATATTATTATCAAAGTTATTTTATTTAAATCTGAACAATGATTTTATAGAAGAAAACCACAACAAATAAATTATGTTTAAACATACTTGATGAACTAAATAAATGATCCAAAGACAATTTAAACCAACTTACGTTGATTTACTTGCTCGTCTTCATCATCATCTTGGATTTCCTCCACACCACTGCTGTCGCTGGCTTCCTCATTTTCCATCCCATTTGAACTCTCCATATCAGGGACTAAGTAATATTGAAGTGGATTTTGATACAGATCATCTTTGAAGATTTCCGCAATGTCGTCACTTGTTGGATCAACCACATCACTGAACCATGCAAAGAACGACTTGCTTTCCAGCCGTCGTTTGCGGCCTCCTTTGCCAGAATTATTTTCAGCCCTTCTGCCCAGTGTAACACCTTCTTTCCATTTTATTTCAGTACTTTTTGTTGTAGGATTGCCTACATTGAAGATAATAAGTAAGGCTTCTTCATTTGTATTCACGACTTTGTATCAAACAAGTTCAGAAAATTCTTTACCTATACTTTAACTATATATAGTTTCATGGATGAAAATGGCTGCAACTAATAGTTACTTGAAATTTACATTGAATATTCAGGTTCATTACAATGATATATTTCAGAAATCAACATTTAATTTTGAAAATGGTCTTACAGCAATTAATTAATTGGTATTATATGTTGTTCCATTATACAGCAACGAAAACTGAAAATAGTAAGTTTACCACATGAGAATAAACACTAAATAAAAGTTGACACAAATCAAAATTAAAAATTAGTACTATTGAATAACAAAATAATTGGCGATTAAATGAGTATCGAATGGAAATAAATAATATAATTCAACCGATATGATTAAAATTGTGCCTCTCTGTGATGGGTAAAAGCAGTTAACTTAATCACTTCACCATATTTGTGAATAAAAAATAAAGAATTCCCAACTGTGACTGACAATAACGCAAATTGGAGTTGATAAGTGGAAGAGAAATTGATTTACCTAGTTCCATATGACATTCCTTAGTTAAAACAGTATTCTCGAAGTACGGATTCTCTTCGAAATGGAATTCAATTTGGTAGCCAGATTTGATATCCTCAAACTCTTCTACTTCAATTTTAGTTAAATGGTGCAAGCAGTCTTCCTCCGAATCATCTATAATGGCACAAAGGTCTGGATGATTCATTAACTAATACGTAATTAAGGAAAGCACATGAAAAGTTAGGTTAAAGCGAATGGAAGCTAAAAAGGATACAGCTGTGAGCCAGAAGTTTGGAATATTTTTAATGATTTCGCATCGCTTTTCAAAATGTGGCTTTCTCAGTTGGTTAAACTTCTGTTCGATTTTCAATATCTCTTCACTGGCTCTTTCATTTAGATTGTCGATTTCAATCTGACAAACATCAACTGCTTCCAAAAATTTTTGTGTTGCTGCGTCCAAATCTGGGCTGTTTGTTGCTCCACTTAGCGATACGTTGATTCGTATCATTTTTTTGGGTGTTTCATTAGACATGCTTCTTCACAAAACTTGAATTTTCTTAGAAAAGTGGACAACTTTCAAAATATGAACGCTGTTACTCGTAAACGAACGCGCAATAGACAACAAAATATCGTGAATCCCATTGGTCGGAACTTAATTATGAATTAGCGGTACTTTTAAATTCGCTCCATTTAAGGCTTCCTATAAATGGATTGATCTAAGTTTCTCTATATATTCTTAGACGGGTCCATGATATTGTGGAACTAATTCGCAGGTATCAAATAACTATTAATTCATCATCAAGTGGGTAAAAATTGAAATTTTTATTTTAACCGTTTATTTTCTACTCATCAAGCTCAGATATAACGTAACTACTTTGTTCACAATGTTCTGAAACAAATTGAAGTCATTTGTCATTTTTTCGCCAAGATTTAAAGCTGCGGTCCAGGTCTAGATTAGATGTAAAACATTGCCATATCGTTCTGTATTGTTAAAAAAGATTAAGCACATAATGTGGATAATTTTTATATCCAATTAAAGCTGAAATTATGCAGCATTGAATGAAGTAATTTTCAATAAGGTTGATTAATTTACTCATTCGATATAACTTATTGAAAACATGCTATTTTCGTTAGGTGTATATTTTTTGTATATATTCACTAATTTTGTTTTAAACAGAGACAGCTTAGTCCTCTTTTTTTGGCAATTTTACTTACACATTAACAACAACATCGGTTGGATTAACATGAATTTCTCATTTATACACATTCAAAATAATGTTTTTTTTTTTATTTTTGACTCAAGTGTCCTTACTTGTCTCTTTTTAGTGGATGACTGATCTTATTGGAGACTTTTATGTAAATCTCTTTCATAACAAATCATTTCTAAAATAAAATTTGATAATGTGACGATCTATTTTTGTAATATCTAAAATGAAATTATTTTATCTGTTACAACTGAAACGAAAATAATTTATCAATAAGTTATGACACTGCGAAAGGAAATTTTGAAACGTGAGAAAAAAATTGTTTAAGCATGTTCAGAAAGTGGCAAATTTAAAATCTCAATCGATAACTTCGTTTTTTTAAATAGGACCCCATATTTTTTGTTCTAGATTGATTATAATTAAAATAAATATGAGGTACTATGAGGCCTAACATCGATATTTTTTGAGGAGATTAGAAAACATTTTTTATATAAAATTGCGAGTACTTATAGTATATGTAGACCACGGTCGTACATACAGGTCTGGGAACTCGTATGTTTGACATGGGTCTCTTACGCGTCGCCAAACTCGTAGTCCCTCGCTCAGCCACTAGCTAGCGCTTGGATCGAAGTGGTAAAGCGATTTCTTTCCGGAATCGCAAGCAGTGTACCTAAGTATTCTGATTTGAGAGAGGATTAGAACTGTTACTCTTGTCAAAAATATTACTCACCTTAAAAATAACTTCCCCTTTTTCGCACACATAAAAGACCTCGTTAAAACGATTTCTTTCCGGAATCGGAAGCAAAGCAAGCATCCACTTTTTTCGCGTTTCCGAATTTTTCGGTACTTTAAAAACAGAAGTTTCTTGCTTTACACTTTTGTACACCGTTTTGCATTTCAGCACAATGCACGGTTTCGTAATTTGTTTCTGAAAACGCAGGTATTCCTTGTGTTTACAAGTCAAGAATGACAGTTGTCAGAGAACACTCTTCGACTACTGCGCCACCCTTTTTGGTACTACGCGACAGTTGATGCTTAGCGGAGTCACTTCTCACATAGGAAACAGCCTCGAGTTCCAAGACCTGTATGTACGACCGTGATGTAGACTGATACTGTGCTAAACATATTTAGGTTGCCATGGATGCGTGTATTTTTTCGAATTCAAGATACGTCAGCAGTAAATGTTAGAGTTATCATTTAGCTTGAATTGAGAAAATTAAGGAGCTCCTGCAAATCTTGAATATTCGACACCGGCGTTCTAGCACCTTTAGAGGACCCCAAAGCAAAAAATCTAAATCCATCCAATTGCAAGCACAATTAATAGGCCGCAGCTACTTTAGGTACTAACGGAATAACCTCAAAGAACAAAAGTAATCAAATTGATTCCGATAGTGATGTCGTTACACGCCCACAACTGGCATGAGAATTTCAGTACATTTCAACGGTCTAGTACTGAAAAGAGACAGAATAATTTCATTTTTTCCCTTCATAACTCTCTTGTAGCAAATATATATTATTATAAGCAATGTGATGGTGGTATACTTATTGGAATATCTAAGAATGTGATGAGAGGTTTGCTTCATAATTTTTCAAAAATTGAAATTAAATATAAACATGACAATTTTATGTCAAAATAGGAGCAAACTATTCAGATCGTAGATTACAGTAATCAAAGTTCTTGAATAAATATTCTACTTCAGTTACGTACGAATCAATGTACCTATATTTTACGGTAATATATTATGATCATAGTCAAAGTATAAAGGTCTGCTGGAGCCTCCCTACCATAGTTTCTCGCGCTAGGTGACGTCACCTAGCTCCTCCAATCACAGCCTTGCTCTCATCGGCTCGTTGCCGGCACGTAACAACATCATATTATGTCGTCATCAATAACATTAAATAAACGAAATAAACGATCAATCAGCTTGCACTCGAATTTTAAAAAGAATAGAAGGGACGCTCCAGCAGACCTTTAAACCTTTGATTATGGTTATAATTACGTTCATAGAAATAAACACCAATTGATAAATGTTTAGAATTTGAATCTACGATAGTGAAAGATGTGGTTGTGACGTCACACTATCGGAGTCAATTGGTACCAGCTTGTTGCCAACTGGTTCAATGTTCAATGATAAAATAAATCTAGAATCACTTCATTTGGATAAATTTTCTCAATTAACGTTCTAATATTCACAAGCTAATAATTATGATAAACTCTCGACATTTACTTTTGACGTAATTATCTTGAATTCGAAAAGTTACGCGTATTCATGACAAACATAAATGTGTTTTACACTGGTTTTTATAAATACTAGCAATTTTGTATTATATATTTTTTGAATTTCTTCAAAAAATATCAATTTTAGTTGCATAGCACCCTATATCCTTCTTGATAAGAATACATGGGTCAATCTGATGGTGGAATAAAAATATGGGGTGCTATTTAAAGAAATTAAGTAAGATTTTAAATTTGCCACTTTCATGACTGTCCTCTTTTTCGAAATTTTCTTCTCAGTTTCATAACTTATTGAAACATTGGTAAGTTGTCAAAAAATCATTAAAGTCTATCAATGAGTTTTGCAGATAATCACAACAAAGTAAGATCCTGCAACAAAAAGTATATATAGAGTAGACAAGTAGTGTGTTAAGCATAGGAAAGCGCTGGAAACTAGTCGGACATTCTGTCCTTCTCGCACTTGTTAATGCGCTCTCACTCGCAAGGTCTCCCCTTCTATCACAGAGTATAAGAATACAAGAATAAGTATAACGCGCGCACATCGTGCGAGTGGGAGCGCAGTACATGTGCGAGAAGGACAGAATGTCCGTTTACATTCCAGTGAAAGGATATTCTATATATAGAGCTCTTTGTCCTGCAAACGCTATAATATATTTAAAAAAAATTATAATAACTCAAAAACAGTTGATGATTAAGATAGGGTTGTATCCAATGAGTTCTACAGATAGAGGAGACAAGTCCTATACCTATAATATAACATTGGTTCTATCTCGTGGGTTATCTGTCCTTGTCGCACACCACAAGAAGCGTGGTGTATACCGCCTCTAATTCTCTTACGAAATTACTGGGAGTGGTGGAAATCGTGCGAGATACTGGGAATGGTGGAAATCGTGCGAGAGAGACAGAAAGGTCACGAGTTCGACTCGTGGAATCCCACTTGTCTCCTCTATTAGTTGTATCATCAAATTTGCTCTCAATTTCGACGAAAGAAACAAAAAATGCAAAAAGTTGACATCACCGGTATAACCGGAAGTGAAGGAAGAATGGAAATATTTTGGAATTTTGGGCCTTTTTTGAAATAAACAATCTACCAAAAATTTAAAACGAATATCCTTTTAGGTCTGAAAATATGTCTAGGAGGTAGGTTGAAAATGAACAATCTTTCACATTAGGACCATGCTGCAATAGCAAGCATGTGGGCTTTTTGTTGTTTGGTATGAAGCGTTTTGAAATAAAAAATATCCCAATTCTGAATTCGCTTCACATTTTATCATCAGTTGTGCCAGTTATCATTTGTGTAGGTCATGATATAATTTTGATTAATTGGATTGTAGGTATTTTTAATTCCAATTAACCCATCGCTAGTAAAAAGTGACCAAAACTCACTCTGTTATCAAGCTGAAATATACTAACAGAGATAATATCTTTTCCAGTAGATTTATGACCAAAATATAATCTACTCTGATCTCTTGTATCGGACAAGTCTATACTTACTTACATATCTGAGAATAAGTTAAAAAACAGAGCTTCCTCCTCCTCCAATTACACCAAATGTTGTAGTATTTCAATCAGCCCCTATGAAGTTATAAAAGATGACAAAAGATCATCAGAAAACTTTTTTGTGAGCATAATTTCATAGAACCTTTCCTGGCAAAAACAATAGAATTTTTTTTTAGAACTTGCTCAATAACTCCAGATCAATCCAGTTGGATTGAATAGATACAAAAAGAACAACATATATAATATAGAATTTTATTATTATCATTTGATTGATGATTACTCATAAAATGTACAATAAAACGAATAACAGATGGATAGAAACAAATTAATATGAGCAATAGTGAAACCTCTGTCATAAAAGGACCTATAGCAAGTCCAACACTTAATGATTATACTAAGTCTCTAGTTATGGCAAATATACAAATCCAAAATAGCGTAGACAGGCTAGGCAGCTTTGTACACAAACAGCGGACACTGACCCAGTCGCAGTCCTTAACTGCACTTGAATTCGATGCGTTCAACTTAATAACACAAGAATATACAAACTCAACTTCACATTCTCATTATTGCCAGGTTACTCAATTAGTAATATCAAAAATAAAACAAAACTCTGTTCTTCAACTCAGCACCACGTTTGCTATTTAGGATTAAAATAAGGAGCTTGTGGATGTGGAGGTCCCGGACCCATGTTCTGTCCTCCCATCTGAGTGCGTGTACCAGTAGCATATAACTGTTGTTGAAAATTATGATACTGCTGAGCATAATTGGGATCTGCAGTAGTCGGGCCTACGAATGGAGAATTCTTGAAGGTGTTATTTTGTCCCATCGACGGTGGCAAAGGTTGAGTTGCATCTGGTGCTCCCATTCCCATAGGGCTTCCTTTAGGACCACTAACGAACATTTGCGCATTCGGATTTCCCATATTTGGAGGTCCAGGATTGAACATGTTTTCGTGGCCGGGACCAGGTGGTCCGCCAAATCCCATTTGTGGCATTCGCATCATACCAGATGGTCGCATAGGAGGTCCTCTCATCATAGGAATCATTCCGCTAGGAATTCCCATGCCGCCCATCATAGGATTCCCGTTGCCCATTGGTCCACCCATCATAGGTCCCATATTGTCTGGGGGCATCGGTCCTTCCATATGACCCATATGAGAAGGTACGGGACCCTGCACTTGCATCGGACCATTGTTAGGACCACAACCATGGAAGTATTGTAAATTCTGCGAAGGCATTTTCGCGTCCATGTTTGAAAGCGGGTTAGCGAAACGTTGTAAGAAATCTATACTAGGTGGTCCACGTGGGCCAGGATTATTACCGACTTGGGGTTTGGCGGGTAAATATTGTATAGTATTGGGGGCATTTGGCTTGACCTGCACGTTGGCTCCGTTGTATGGATTAGGGCCCGGTGGACGACCCATCATCCTAGGCATAGGCATGTGATTTGGAAAGGCACCTGGCAGTTTTGGAGATAGAGAGCGAATAGGACCCATTGGAGAATTAGGATGAAATCCATGAGGAGGTCCTTGCATAGACATTCCCATCATACTGGCAGCATTTTGATCGAGATCAGGCATTCCGTGGCAAGCACCCATCTCCATCATGTGCATTGAAGGAGATCCAAAATTCAGCATGCTCGGTCCTTGATTTCCTTGTCCGTTCAAAGAACTGGCCACACTATTCGTGAGTTGTTGGCTCATTTGTGCCAAGGATGATATAGGATCGAAATGCGATACTTTCGGATTGCCGGGCATACTACTAGTACAATTAGGGTTTAACGGGATATTTTCAGCTCTTCCACATCCATAATTGGGCATATCCATAGGATTAGGCTTTCCAGATGGAGATACGTTAACGAAACCTCCTCCCATTTTAGCACCTGGAGAAGCGTTAGGTCCTGGAAAGCGGGTTACATCCATCATGTGTGGACTGGGAGTTGGGAAAAGATCACCTTTTAGAGGATCGGACGTGGGACCTGGTACTGTCTGTGGACTCAATCCTGGACCAGCATTAGATCCTGGGCCGCCCATCCTTTGAGATTTATCTCCTGAAAATATAACAGTGAAATTTCGCATTCACCAACAATTAAAGTTCGAATTACCTCCGGAATTTGCATTGGGAGTGTGAGGACTAGGTATCTGAAACCTACATCCTTCAGGGGGAACACCGGGCGTTGGCGGGAAACGTGGACCAACATCCATGGAAGTTGGAGTGTTTGGGCCAGATACTCTTGAATGAGGAAGATCACCTGCGTTGCCGGGAAAACCACCATCTAATGATGTATTGGGTAAAACCCTATGGAAAGGAAATCTTTGTTTTAAACAAAATTATACAATATAACTTGAGATTTTTTTATCAATATGCCCATTGTTTTATGATTAAGGTTGGAGTTGAGCTTTAGATCCTTTAAAAAGACTTGATATTTTTCATGGCTCCAATGGTGTAATTTTCTATATGTGTTGTTGTATTCCCCGACGTATTTGCTTTTGCAGAGGAATGTAGCTCCTCAGTCGGTGAGCCAATATATCACTGTTTCCTCCTCTTCTATGCAGAACCTGCACGGCTCATCATTCACTAGGCCAATTCTTCTCTATTGGCCATTGAGTTTGCAGTGTCCCGTCATGAATCTGGTCATGATACTTTGTTTATTCCTGTTTTTTATGCTCTCTAAGACATCCGTTTTTCCTAAATTCATCTAGAAGGATTATGGACCGTTTATGTTCCAGAAGAGAACTCCAGTGTTTAATACGTTCTTTTCTTTCAGCGGTGAAGATTTGCTGTAGCGTGTTCCTATACCGCAGAGGGGTTCCCGGTCCTATCAGCGGCATTTCGGCTATGCCATGTGCAAGGGCGTATAGCTGTTCATTTCCCCGCAGCTGGGAACCATCCTTGAGCTTAGGGCTTTTATGGTTACTTGACTATCAGACATTACTATGTCCTTTTTGTATTCTTTGTCTAGATTAAGTGATGCACATCTCTCAATTGTAATGACTTCAGGTTAAAAGATACTGGTGCAAGTATTTGGTCCTGAGCCGAAAGACGCCTGCTGTTCTCGCTCCGTCAGTGTACCAACAAAAATCCGCTTTCCTAACAGGATGAACTCCACTCTTCTTGGATTCTAAGGTGAGTTTGCAATGATCACGTTGCGTATGTCCCTTGGTGCTATGAACATTGGGTGCTCCATCTTAAAATAGTCGTTATCGTTCTAAAGGAATTGTATACCTCCCTGAGAGTTTGCTTATGTTAAGTAGTCTTTTTCACAGTCCTTTGTATTCCCACATGAAGGTTAGTCCCAATATTTTCTCCATGCTGGCCGTAGAATAAAATCTTAGCGCCCTAGTTATGCATATCCATGCTACCCTTAGTGGGTTTATAATAAAACTTATAGTGTGATTGACAATGCTATTGATTAAGTTCAGTGAGCTCCAGTCTGGATTAACTTTAACATATCAACATGTCTGGTTCATGTTGTATTAGTCTGTATAAGCCTACCTTCGCATTGTACCTAATAAGGTCACACATATTTGATTTGCATAGCTGAAAAATAAATATAACAAGAGAAAAACTACTTACGAAGGAGATATCATGTTTCCGTCTTTCAAGCTTGTATTGGGTTGTTTTTGAATTATCAACTCTTGCCCTTCAAATGTGTTTAGGTACTGTATTTGTTGCGGTGAGGGTACAGGCATAAGATTTGGTTCTTTCGCACTTGTAGAAGGTGTTGTTGAACATGCTGTTGTGGATGTGCTACTCATTTGCTGCTTCTGTTGTGCCATAGATTGCAGTGTTCTCCCAAACATCCCATCTACTGTAAATTGACACAACAGATGTAAGCACATTAATATAACTACGAACAAGTCGTTCTAAACATCGAAGAAGACTTCGAGCCCATATACGATTGAAATTTACATCTTAAATATATCAAATGGATTTTTTTTTATCAATTTCCGTTGAATTATGAACAATCGTAGTCAAGTTGAGATTATCTAAATTTTGGGGTAACTTACTTCTCGAGTTTTCTTATAGATTCAAAATCAATTAGGTTTTGTTGCATATGTTATGATCACTAAAATTGAGTAAATTATGTACATAACACGTTTTAACTGAAACAACCTGTACATAATAGAACCTTGTACGAACTTAATTAGGAAGGCATGCAGAAATTCACGGTTATAACTCTAATTCATACTATAATTAAGAGAAATTGGCGAATAAAGAGGCCAACGACTTACAATTAATTGTTTCGTAAAAACATATTTACTTTGAAAGTAATTTTATTCCTTTTTATTGAATTCTATAACCAGTTTTGATAAACGTTATTACACTCTTGAGTATTTCTACTGCATTGAAGTCAACCTGCCCTACTGAAACAATGATTGCAGGAAACATTCTTGCAACTTTAAACAATCGTTAAAATGTCCGTCCGTCTGTCAGATCTTTAGTGAGTATGACACTAAAGTTGGGAAGAGAAAACATCCATTGAAGATCTGAACAAAAATTAGTATAAATGAATTAAAGCCTAGCCTGAATGAACTGAATTTTATTAGAGTTCATGTCATTATTTAATTTATTCGATCTGTTAGATGACGATCCTTCAAATATTAGGGCGCCTCTGCTTATTATCCCGTAGCAGTATCAAATTATTTCAATAACATAATCCCCCATGGGTGGATAGGACGAAAAAGTGAACATCCATGGCCTCCACGAAGTTCTGATTTTAATCCTATGGATTTCTATTTCAGGGGATATAATAAATCTAGTCTAATCTGGACCTAACGATAATTCCAGAAATAAATTGTGGCAGCGACAAATGATATAAGGCATTCTCGAATATTAGAAGATATTCCATGAAGAGATGTCGAAAATGCATTGAAGCAAGTGGCGGACAATCCGAAAATACATTTTTTCTGTTCGTTTCAATTTGAAATAGTTAATAAACTATAAAAGAATTCACACTATGAATATACTATAACACTATAAATAAGAAATAATCACCCTTATCCACTAAAAATACTCTTTAAGTACTGAGGACCTTTCAGCTACTAAGTAGCCATCATCAGAGTAAAATTATTATTTCTTATTTATAGTATTAAATGGTTAAGTTTTTTTGAACTTCTAAAGCCCGCAACACTCATGTTGTCATATTTTCTATGTTTAATTTCATGCCGTTTTCGTTTTCAGTTGTTATAGAAATCCAAAATAACTTTTTTACCAAAATTTGAGTACAATAATTGTCTAAAAAATAAATTATCGTAAAAAAAAGAAATAAAACAAAAGTTCCCATGCCCATAACTGCTTAAGAAAGGAAATGTATATTGAGGTGAGACTTAAATCACCTTATTTTCATACAAGGAAGCTATGGTTCTTTGCTCTAAAGATCTCGAGAGAGCAAAACAGCTGTCCGGAACTATTAGCGTTTTACTGGTCGATCTAGAGAAACCTAATTACCTTTGGGAGATCATTAACTAATTTTACCCTACGAAGCACCCGACTGCAAAAAATATTGACATCACACTGAATAAAATGGGTCATAAAAAATATTAACACCCAAAAGGGACGTAATCTCTTCCAACGCTTTTAAGAAGCACGGGTATTGATCCAATGCTCTTCTTCAGGAAGCTTATACAAACATTGATTACAAATAATTTCTGAATTAAATTCTAAACTGTCATTATGTCTCTTCCTCTCTCAAAATTATAATTATAATTTTTTAGATCTTACCAGTAAGTATACGAAATACAAATTAAAATAAGACGTCATTAATTTTTTTTATGCGAGAGTCTCTAAGCAGAACAGTTTGTTTTGGTTTAAAATTGTGCTAATAATATTTTCTTTTGATATATTTTTGATGATGATAAGCTGGTAATACTTTCACATTTTCGTTCTGCTAAAAAAAACTGGTGGATATAACAAGGTAGATGTATACACTATAACACTATACGAGGGCAAGGTGAAAAGTTCCTGAAAAATTCAACAAAAATGATTTATTTCGTCAAAACTTATTTTATTTCTCAACATAATCTCCTTGTAACCCGATACACTACGTCCAACGTTTTCCTAATTTTTCGATCCAAATAATACGATTTTGGCAATCCTTCAAAATAGGCGTTTGTTTCAGCGATGACCTCATCGTTAGAGCTAAATCTCTTTCCGCCGAACCATTTCTTCAAGTTTGGAAATAGATAAAAACAGGGGCCAAATCTGGAGAATATGGTGGATGACGAACCAATTCGTAGCGCAATTCATGCAATTTTGCCATTGCGACTGCGGACCTGTACGCCGGTGGGGTCTTGTTGGAAGAGCACTTTTTTCTTTGCCAAATGCGGCCGCTTTCGCTTCAAATCAAATCGCTTCATAATGTTTAACAAGCGATGCTTTGGTTTGCGTAATGTTTTTTCCAAGCAGGAAATAATGTTTAATCAAGACGCGGAATTCACTTTTTTCCATGTTTACAAAAATCTTCAAGGTTGCTTGCTTTCGATGGGTGTCAATACAGAACTGAATGATATATCAGTTTGAAAATTTTAATGAGCTCTAGTTAAAGATGGTACATCACAAATGTCATATGGGTATTCCAATTGTGGCGCCATCTGTTTTATTTTTCAGGGACTTTTCCCCTTGCCCTCGTACATGTGAAACAATCACCTTTAGCCACTAAAAATAATGTTAAAGAACCTTTCAGCTACCAAGCAGTCATCATCTGATTAAAATTGACTCCGATGATGGCTACTTGGTACCTGAAAGGTCCTCAGTACTTCAACAGTATTTTAGTGGATAAGGGTAAAGGTAGCATAAGTATAAGTTGGTTCACCCTCCGCATCAGTAAATCGCCATTATACTGGGTTCCCATAATAGACTACCCATTTTATATTATTAATAAATTCCCTACGAGATAACTAAATAGGTTGTTCTCTGTGGGATTATCTTCTGTAGTCTTTGGGATTTAAGTAAATTATTAATCAAGTAGGCGCCTGTCACAAATTTTAAATTAATAATTTTGTGGAACGCCATTTTTCTACGAGAAGTTAGTTAGTTTTCATCAATAATTATTTATTTTTTTTGCTTTGAGACATTATTTCAACATCCGTTTGAACTTTCATGGATTACTCAGTCCAACAACGTGTGTTTTGTGTAGAAACTTACATAAGAAGCAATTCGATAGAAGAAGTTAGGCGTGCATTCCGGCGTCAGTGTAATAACAACAATAGGGGTCACGCGCCAAATCGTAAAACTGTTAAGTTATGGGTTCGTCATTGGCGTGAAAATGGTTCCTGTACAAAATTTGAAGAAGCCTGGACGTCGAAGAACAGTTCGTACACCAGAAAATATTGAACGAGTTAGAATTGCATTTACGAGAAGTCATAAAGGTCTGCTAATCGACAAACCCTTATCCTAGGATAAGTCCCCCGACTTAACGGCACCCGATTTTTTCCTGTGGGGATATTTAAAAGCCAAAGTGTTTGCGAGTAGTCCAGGTACAATCGAAGAACTGAAAGTCAAAATTCGTTGAAGGAATAGACGAAGGTTTGCTACGCCGTGTAATGAACCACTTTTTATCTAATATTGAAAAATGTGTTGAAGTTGGTGGAGGTCATTTAGAAGACGCGATTTTTAAAAGTTAGAATTAAATTAGCCAAATATTTATAAGTTATCATAAATCCCAAAGAGTTAGCTGTAATTTAGTAAAATAAAAAGTTTGTTTTGTTAACTAAAAAAATTGTAATTCAAATATTAAAATGGGTAGTCTATTATGGGGAACCCAGTATATTATAATACAATAATTGGACTTTCAAGGGTCACTCCCGAGTGTTTTTACTTCATTTGTTATTCATAATATCATATATCATATCATATCACCGATATTTTAAAATAATAGCTATTTAATGTAGAATCTTTGTAGAAATCAATTTAAATCCAGCGGTATTAAATGATTTTTTCTTCTAAATTATTTATTCTAAGGAATAACTTCTTCTATCAATAAAAAACGAATGCCGTTGTAAGTTTACTTCTTATAAAGTTTATTGCTCTGAAAGTTAATTATTAAGCAGTGTGATGAGTTGAAAGCTGAGTCAAGGTGTGGAAAATTTCCCAAGAAATAAGAAAAGCTTTCAGTTCAAACAGGTATCTTGTTTCATATGAGAAAATTGAAAATTTTAGACAATAATTTACCTTACTCATTTTGAACCAAATCTACAAACTTGTTTTGCCGTTGTAATTATTCCTACAAATAATCTAACTAATATAATATTTCACGATTTTTTCTATTTGCGAATACAATAAAGAATGCTCTCACTTCAGACTAATTTTTCGTGTTTTTATACATAAATTTTTCAAAATGTACCTATTTTGTCCTATACTCGGGTTTATGGTGTAAATTTTATATAAAAATTTGTTTTTGAGGAATTATTTTCAAAAATGTTGCTGTTGTCAAATTTTTTTAATCATCCTGTATATGAAAACTTCCTCTGCCATTTAAAATTCTAGATCTATATCTATGATACTATGATGAGTATGGCAATTAATTATTCAACCGTAGCCATATATTTTTTTTATATGCCGTTGAGGAAGCATCGTCAAGATATTTACTTTTTTGTGTACCAATTAGACGGGAAACGATTTTTCGGTAGCGGTTAAGAGCACATCTAAAAAATGTATTAAATTCAACCTCGGCATTTATGATGTTTTCAACATTTATTCAAATCAGTTTTATCTTCAAGGTCAGGAAGAACAATTATTTCCCATCCTTTGTAATCTCTTATTATCATAACATTAGGAATTGAACTATCTGATATTTTTAATGACCAAAAAATGGAATAATGCCGGTAATTGTGACATATTGGGAAATATGAATGTGTTTACGACTCCATTTTCGAATCACCTAACCACCTTCTAAGTTGAAATTGCGCCACTGATTTCGTTATGAAAATAAATATGCAGTAGTATTTGTGCGATACTTCTTTGTAATATAAAGGCTGTGATTATGACTACCGCGTGACCAAATATGGTTAACTATCGCTCCCAAGAACATTTTCCAGTTGGAATCCTTCTATTAAAATTCTAGAATTATTATTGTATTGGGAGAACCGAGTTCGGCAAAAGCGCTTACAAAGAAATGCCATTTATGCGAAAAAATTCTGCAGACTTTCCAGGAAATTACTCAGCTCAGAAGGATGATGTCAATAACAAACGAAGAATGGAAACTTGACAGGATAATGATAAAATAGTTTTAAACGACATGCAATTGTGAAAAAATATCCAAGATCTTAATTTTCTGAATTTTCTCATTCAATCTTTTGTAAAATATATCTCAATGAATATTGTAGTATTACGGTGTTTAAAAGGCTCCGAAATAATATAATCTCCATTTTATGTTGAGAAAAAATAATATACACGAAGTTGTAGGTGATGGTTTAAAACAGAGGACAGGAACGGAAATAGTTTCAATAATGAACAAATATTAGGAAGTATAGATAATATTCGGTGATATTTCGTGTTTTGAATTTTAGAAGGAATATCTCCTTTATGATGAATCAACTTCTAAGATGTTAACTTACTTATGTTCGTTCTTGAAATTGGGTTTCATATGTTTCTTAAGTACATTTCAGATGCAGTTTATAATTGACATTAATTTACATCTTACAATTTATAAGGTGCTACACCATCATTACCCCTGTTATAACGAAAATCCATACCTGCCATTGACACAAATCTTGTATTTTGTAATATTTTCTATCTGAATAAACAGATTTTAGAGCAATTTTTGCGTTTTTGCGCAAATCGGCAGAAATTTAATTTTACATACAAGAAAACAAATAAGGCAAAACAAAAATGTCACTTGTCGCGGTGAGCGCATGCACTTTGGGCTCCAGCCGTATGACGGCAACGATTTTGATTCAACTACATAGAATACATAGCTAGCAAATAAGTGTTTCATGGAAATAAATAGACAATTATTATATTTAAAAAATCGATGGTAGAAGCCGTTACTTTATGATAATTTATCATTATGAATAAATGAAAGAACAATTGCTTAGTTTTTATAGCACTTTTAATAATAACATGAAAACATTACTATAGTTTCAACACTATAGTGCTATTGTAAAAAAGATATAAAATTATAATTTTGTATCTGTTTAATAAAGGGCAGTTTGATGTTGAAACTATAGTAACATTTTCATGTTATTATTAAAAGTGGTATAAAAACAAAGTAATTGTTCTTTCATAACTTGAATAGTAGACTTCCGCGCATAGCTAATCTTGAAAAATCTTGGCTTCCGGATGGATTCCGCGTCACAATAGCTCGACTTGATGCCGACGTTTCGCCAACCATTACAGGTGGCATCTTCAGGGCAGACTTGAGGCTTGAACTGAAACGTTTCGGTTCAGAATCCATCCGGAAGCCAAGATTTTTCAAAATTGTTCTTTCATTTAATCATAACTATTATAGCCCTTTCATACAGTACACAGTAGTCAAATTTCATATTCCTAGTAAATGGATTAATAAAGTAGCAAAAACACCAAATAAACAAAATGAATTAATGTTCTTTTCTGTGTAATAATAACTCTCTACATAAGTTGGGTTAACATCTTGCATTTACTCAACTAAAATTATATTATTATCAATTAGTTTTAAGTACTTATATGATAATAATAATTGAAATTAGCATCAGTATCAACTGTGACTAGATATTAATTTTCTATTACTTACATATTTTGAATATTCAACAGCATTTTTTGGTTAATTCCATTGATCATCATTTTGTTTAGTTACATTTTCATTTAAAAAAATCAATATATCTAGAAACAAATACTAACCTGTTGATTGATGGGTTGAACAGGGTTCTGCACCATTACTAGTTACACTTGGTGATAAATGAGAAGAAACTGGAGTGCCAGGATTGCTATGGTTGTGACGGGATGCCGAAGGTGAGTCTTGGGAAGTAGGGCTTTGGCCGGTACTCATATGTCTACTTAGTCCAAATGGTCTATTGGGATCAGCAGGGGAATTGAGGGCTGAAGATGCTCTTGGTGAGGGCAGTGATAAATTAGATGTGGGGTTATTGGGTGAAGCGGGACTTGGGCTTTGAAGCGCTATGGGTACACTTGCAGATCGTTGAGTCTGATGATAAGGGGGTGGTGGCCCTTGTAGACGTTGTCCAGATCCAGGCCCCCCTCTTGATACTGGGGGGCCCGAACATAAAGGGGGTCCTGAACTCACCGGTCCCACTGGCACTACTTGACTACATGATCCTCTGTTATCAGGTGGCTTTATTTTACGATCTTCATAATACTGACTATGTAACTTTTGCCATTCTAGTTCTGGTGTTATCGACTGTTGTTGACTACCTGGTGGCATGTTTGTTGGAGCTTGATTCATAGAATGTGCTAAATCCAATGGGGGATTTCCTTCAGGGTTTTGACCATCCAGGGATTGAATTTCAGGGAACAGCATCTGATGCATTTTTTTAATAGTAGCCAACTGTACTTCACGGTGTTGACGTTGTTGAGGGGTGAGGTTTTCATCAGGCACTTTAACACCCTGCAAGGAGGGTTGAACATTTGCAAGGGAAGGACTGCAAGCATCCATGTCAGGACCAACATCGGGTAATCCGTTACTAACACCTTCCAAACTATCTAAATGATTATTCTTTTGGTCCCATGACAGATCTCCTTCTGCTAGGGCAACCATATCGTCCAAACCTTCAGGTCCTAAGAAAGAGTCAATCGATGGTTGGCTTTTAGGACCCAATGGACTTCGAGTACATCCTTTATTTTTCATCATAGCCAGATTATTGAGCCATTGAGCAGGATTTTGTCTATTAAATTGTGTCACTTTCAAAGGATTTTTCTCTAGATATTTCTTGGTACCAGGCTGGGCACAATGATATGCTATGATAGAGGGAAATCGGGCTTGTAAAACTTCTTCGGCACCTGAATTAGCTAGCATTGTAGAAAAAACGAAAATTTGACTTTGTTGTTGCATATACTGCACTTCCATTGTACTAGGCTGTTTATTAATAACATTGCTAATCAAGGGTTGTACTCCGTCAGGTGGTTGTGGCGCCGGAAGGCCCAAAAATGATTCACTAGGCAATTCTTGCTTTAAATTATCTTCTGATTTCATCGGCAAATTTTCTGGATTTGAAGGTGTTTCGTCATTATCAGTTTTTCTATCTGTAGGTGTTTGCATGGAACCAGTATTTGTAGAACCAATGAGGCCCCCATTTTTAGTGACAGGTCGGCCAGGCTCTTTTTTAACAGGGCAAGAGCTTCCTGTAGCATCCTCTTCTTTTTTCACACGCACATCGCCACTTGGACTGTCTTTATCCGAACTACCCGGCTCCTCTTTGACGTTGTCTGAGCTCTTTTCGTGCTTTTCTTTGATCATGTCGCACTCTTAGCGCGGACTCCTACCATTCATGCTGTATTATTATAACACCTAACACTACACTGCTAGCATGTTCAGAGATGTAATCGGAGTCTAAGCGGCCCACTAAACGTTATTTTGATGCCTTCCATTTATTGTTATACCACTAAATTACGTTTCACATCACATATGTTCTAATGTTTTTATTTGCATTCCATCATTTTTTATTTTCATCTCTTAACCAAATTTGTAGAGACGCATACAAGGCAATCTAGAATCCTTTATCATTGCACTATGAATCAAATCGGAAGACTTCGATGTTATAATCTTTAGTATATAAATGGCATTAAAGTTTGTTGGATTATTTATAACTAGACCATAATAAAAACTTTTATTGAAATCTCACATCACAAAATGCCAAACTGTCCACACGCGTTGCTACCAACATTACCAACAAAACCATAGAGTATATGTGATGACATTTCACAAATATTATAGAAAACTGCTGTACCTTTGTGCAATATAAAAGCGGTATATTTAAATGTTCGAATATATAGTACAATAAAAGCTAAATGGTTAAAAATTAATCCATTTAAAGTAAACATTTGTTTATTCGCAGACAAATTTGCTGATAATTAAGAGAAGCAGAATATAGATCAAAAATACTAATCTGAGTTATTCACAAAATACGTTTCTAGTGTAGTTATGACGTGAGCCAGCGATATGAATGAATGAACAATAAAGTTCAGGGTAAGGAGCTAGTACCCCTTCTCTCTATAATTACCAAGTTCAGTTTGAGGTGCATTGCATTACAATAATCTCTAATTAATTTAAAATTTGTAAATGTACATGATTCAAGGTCCATATATATCTGGTAAATTCACTACTTTTTCCCTAGAGGTGTTACCAACCAATAACTGTCATACCGTTTTTCTCCCATTTCAATCAGATGTCCGTTACCACTTAGATAATGAAAACCATGAAAATAGAGACGATCTAGTTTGAGGTAAAATCTCGGAAGATGAGTAGATGATACTTACCGTATTTGAATAAGGAACATATTTCTTTTTGAGCTTTGTTTCAATTTAAATGTGACCTTTGACGCCTATTCAAATTAATAGACTGATCTGAATTTGAATAGTTGAAGAATATTACGATATTTAACATATTGCAAAACTTCTTTATAGTTGCTATGAATGTTTATTATAAATATGTAAAGGAAAGTAATACTCATTTTAGTTGAATAAGATGTTATTTCAACAAAAAATTTTAAATTGTACATACTTTAAGAGTATATGACATTTACCAACGCTTGAAATGCGTAAGCTGTGAACGTTTTTCTACCTTACATTGAGGCTTTCATTTTTCATTACAGTTTGAACAGCTTTATAACATATCTATATTTTCAGTATCAAATAGAAATCATTCGAAAAAATATTTTTCTTAGCAGTTTAGTGCCACCTGAGGCTGAACCTCAGTGATTACTTGAGTAGTCTGCTTTTGATAGCACATTCTACAGACAATACATAGAGGGTTTTTGAAAATCGCCTGTTTTAGAGATATTCAATTTGGATTTTATCTACCCAATTTTTACGAGATATCCAAAGTAATTGGACCCTTATAAATGTCTCCAAATTGTGTAACTCATCTTTCGAGTTTGCCTGTATTTCCATTGAAAATGGTTATTGGTTGTAACGGGACGTGACCTTTTGACTGAAAATTCTGTAATCTTTACAACAAATTGAAATTCTGTGGAGCGTTGTTTTATTAAACTGGAATAACGATTTTGTTACCAAATTAACGTCGTTTCCAACCAATAAAACATTTTTCAGTGGTCCTCTTTGTTATGTATTAACAATTATTTAAACTTTTCAGAGATTCTCCATGTCTAAAGCTGAAAATTCTATAAATGGTTGCAAACCAATTCTAGATTCAGCTTCTGAATTTAAGAATTGAATGGTTCCATTCCAATAATTATTTGACAATACAAGGTTTTTTTTTTCCCCAGGAATTAACCCTTGATTGGTATCAGATTGTTTAGAAATAATATATTTCTGAATGGACATTGCATAGAATCAGCCATTAAGTGATGAAAATCAATTTTAAAATTAAATAAAATAACTATTAAAAGTTTTATTGTCATTAGTTTAATAAATAAATAAAACTATAGTTTCACTAACAATGTAGCTTCTTCAAACAGATATTATAAAGTACTAACTTACTACAAATGAGCTACCTAATATATAACTTTAATGATAATTTCAGGATGGATGGTTATCGAAATTTTACCTAATTGAGGGTTTAAACAATAAACTGGTAGCAAACAGAAAATCTAATAAGGGAGGATTATTAAGTATTTGCTGATCATTCAATAGGATATCTTATATTTATTAATTTCTGGAGATTCAAGCAAATTTGTTCTAAATGTATAAAATTTTGAAATTATCATTGAAGTTATGGTTTTTCATAATTAAATGTTCCATCTGATTTATTGTGAAATTACGCCTATATTCATAGATTCTTAGTGTCTGACCAATGTATATCATAGGGCAAGACCCACAACTTGTAAACCCCACATTTGTCTCCATCTGATTAAGACTAATGTGGGGGTTAGTGAAATTATTATTATTTATTAATTACACTAGTGAAAATCGAACTTTCAATAGTTACTTTATTAAAGTTTTGAATGGATATTATTGAAATATTGGCAGAAATTCTATTTTTAAATTAATTGGTTTTGATTTATTACTAGAAAAGTATGCAACAATCTCCAGTTTCAGACTATTTCTGTAACTGAGAAATGAAGTTAAAACATGAGGAAAACTCAAAAGGAATTCAATAATTTTAGGAAACAATGTCAACACACAAAAAAGTAATTTATTTCTACTGCTTCATGAAATGAAACCTAGATGTTGATGTTATTCTTGTTCAAGGAATATTCTGAACCAATTACCATCTGATTTTTTTATTTGTTTGAAGATTTTGGCTTGTTCTATCTTCAACGTAATGTCTAAGTAGGTGAAGAAGGATTTTAATGACAATTTGGACAAATGTCATCAAAGTTTTCAATGATTAACCAGAATATCAATACGATCAATACTATAAATTAGAAATAATCACCAGTATCCACTAAAACTACTCTTTAAGAACTGACGTCCTTTCGTCTACCAAATAGCCATCATCAGAGTAAACTAAATTATAAAAATGCAAAATGTTTAAATACTATTTGGGGATAATAATGTAACCAAGGGGTTATCTTCAGCTGGAGATAAATCGGAATTTAATAAACTATTTTTTAATTTAAACATTTCCATCTCTTCTAAATTACCTAGATATTTGTTTGCAATGTTTTAAAAGTGATAAACTTTCTTGAGAAATGCTCTGACCTATATTTAAAATATGTTAGACTAACGCTGATTTTTCACCACTATTTTTCTTTTTATATGGGCACAATGTCCTTTATACGCAGTTGAAATATTCCTTCTAGTTTGACCCACACATCATTTTGATCACAATTTAGAATCGATTTTGTAAATCTTTATCAAACATGTTGTAAATCAAAATTTTTACTTATAATTCCGAAAATATGATCGACATATCTATACCAAACTTTTGGAAACCGATTTAATTTTGATTAAAAGGAGGTTTCAAGTTGACTTGAAAAAATATTGGCCAAAAAGGGAGTTTATAACAGTTTTATTTAAAAGTAAAATAATTTTACTCCATACATGAAGACAAAAGGATCGAGCATTCTGTGCAGTTTATATCGGGAATATTGATATTTGAAAGACATTTCACAAATAATTTGTTACAAACTTTGTTTATAGAGAAGACAATCTCTGGAGCTAGATAATTCTTTAAACTGAAAAAGAAAAGTAACAAAAATTTAAAAAATTTTTATTTCATTAAACTGTGTGAAATTCAAAAAGTTCGTAACAATAATAATTTAAAATAATTTAACTAAACGATAGAAAACATTCATTCATGGCCTTTCGTCCAGAAATTGATTACTTCTGCATAGTCAGATTCCCCTAGTACTTTGTTACCCTTAGGATTTTCCAATACTAAAGTGCCTTTAGTACCTTTTTCAACAAAATTGGATACTTTACAGAACGGAGCACTATTTTCAGGTATAACTGGTTGTACATCAGGACGACACACCACGATGGTAGTTCCAGATAAATCAGTTAAATGTTCATTATTAGTTAACTTCCCATTTTTACCCCATAACGCAAATTTATCAACTCCAAAAAGTGACGTTACTTGTGCCTCCAATTCTTTCAGTTTCAATGCCTTTTTTGCAGCTTCGAGGAGAATTAATCCTTTATCACTTTCGTAAAATCTTGATTTGAAACCAAGTAATAGAACATTAACCCACTTCACCGTTGGAGTTTCCACGTTACAGTACTTTGTTAAAACCAGATACAAGTTACCATTCTTCATGGTTATAAATTCTTCGATTATCAACTGGTCGGTGGTTTTTCTATCAGTAACCGGTTTAAATGATGCTTTAATGGTTCCTTCAATAAAATTTGTATATTCTATGGCAATGCGAGCAAAATCATTTTCGGTTTTATAAAATACAGAAATTTCATCAGTAGGCACTAAATGAGCTTTCTTCCTTAGTTTTTGCACTCGATTTATTATTTCTCTGGCAACTCCTTCATCTTGCATCGAGTTATCAGGTGTTACATCCAGAAGTATAAGTACATCATTGTCACTGTTCACTTCGTATTGGCTAGTACTGACAGAATCACATTTCAGAATTAGCCTCACTTCTGAGATATCTATACGTTGCCCTGCGATATCTCGATATCCAGATTTGACCATCTCATTAATTTCATCATCCGTTAATACTTTAATAGCTGCTATAACAGTTTTCGATTCATTTTTCAATCGAAGACCTAGTACTTTTTGATCTGGTTCGGCCCTAAGTTTTATCCCAAATTTGGATTTATCCCTGGTGGTTGAAAGATTACGAACATTCAACTCTGACAAAATATATGCTTTCAAAGAGACAATGTCCGATAAGTATTCAGGATCTTGGTGGATTATTATAACTTCCGGTAGTGGGTACTTGATAGGAATCGTTTTCCTATCACGTAAAACTCTGCCTAAATCGATAATGCTCTGCATCCTGGAAACGGCTCTTTCTATGTTCATATTAATCAAATCCGTCTTAGGCTTTGGGAACATCAAGAAGTGAATACTATCTGAAGGAGAATCTGTTAGTCCTTTCAAATGCTGGTACATAGTTTCCGACAAAAATGGTGCAAATGGCGCCATCATTTTGGTAATATTAAGCACCACATTAAACAAAGTCAAAAGTGCAGCTTTGCAATCTTCTTTACCACCTTCACCTTTCAGTCTCTTACGGTTCATTCTCACATACCAATTGGTCAAATAATCGACGAATTTGGTAAGGCGAGGGACGACGTTATACAAATGATAAACAGCCATTTCTTCTAAAACGTACTGCAGTAATGACTGAGTGAAAGAAAGTATCCAAAGATCCATTACATTTGTGCTCGACACATCGGCTTCCTTATAATAAAAGCTATTGCCCGCTTCAACATAATTCTCAATGTTTTGTAGCAAGAATCTAAACGCGTTGTACCAAGGAAGAAAAACATCTTTTATAATATCTCTAACACCTTCTTCTTTGAAACGTAGATTTTCTGCCCGTACCACAGGTGAACTTATCAGGTAAAGTCGCAACGCATCAGCTCCATATTTGTTGACAACTTCCATGGGATCTGGATAATTCTTCTTACGCTTCGACATCTTCTGACCATCACTCGCCAACACCATACCGTTTGCTATTAGATTCTTGAATGGAGCCTCTCCAAACAAAGCTGTCGAAATGACAATCAAAGTATAAAACCATCCCCTAGTTTGATCGATACCTTCAGCAACGAAATCAGCTGGGAAAAAGTCTTCAAATTCCTTTTTATTTTCAAAAGGATAGTGCTGTTGGGCGTACGGCATCGAACCAGATTCAAACCAGCAATCAAATACTTCGGACACACGTCGCAATGGCGGATTTCCTGGAATCCTGGATGGTATTTCCAAATGATCGATATTTTCTCTATGTATATCAGTCACTGTTTGTCCGGTTAAGGAACATAGCTCTTCCAAACTTCCGATACATCTAATTTCATCACCATTTTCAGACATCCATATTGGAATTGGTGTTCCCCAGTAACGGTTCCTACTAACCGCCCAATCTCTAGCATCTTTCAACCAATTACCGAATCGTTTATCTCTCACAAATTCCGGAACCCAGTAGGTTTTGCTGCTAACTGCTTGCAGTTGGTCTTGCATATGTTCAACACGTATGAACCATGATGGAACAGCACGGTAAATCAATGGTGTATCGGATCTCCAACAAAACGGATAACTGTGCTTCATCTAAAGTAAAATAGTATTAGGAAACCTTCAACTTGAACAAAATATAAATAGGACTAACTTGAGACTGAATAACGAGTCTATTGTTGGTTTTCAGTAAAGCCATAATATTCTTATCGGCATCTTTGACGTATTGGCCTTCGAAATGATGGACCGGTGCAACAAAGCGTCCACTAGCATCAACAGGGCAAATCGGATCCATATCCTTCGTAATAATACCATTGGCTAAGCAAACGCGGTAATCGTCTTCTCCAAAATAAGGCGCCTGGTGCACTACCCCTGTACCAGATTCCGCAGTCACATAATCATCCAAAAGGACTCGGAATGCACCATGAGATTCTCCAAGAGACTTGAAGTAAGGAAATATCGGTTCATATCTCAAGTTCCTGAGATCTCTACCAGGAAATTGTTTGATGATCTCATAATTTCCCTGTTCCAATACTGTTTCTACGCGATTTTCCAACATAATATATAATTTTCCAGTGCTTATTTCTTTTACACGGACATAAGTCAAATCTGTAAAGAAATTTGAAAATATACATTAGGCACAAACTATGAATAGAAAAGTCAAGTCATCATTATCAAGAGGCATTATGAGTTGACGCTAAAAAATTCTGCAGAATTTGGCGCAAAAAGTGGATGAGTCACTGTTTATTTAAAATTGAGATTTGTATTCCAAGAGCTTCTACAAACCATAAGTTAACGAAGTTATTAAGACTTTTAAAAACTCGGCTGAGAACGACATAAGTCATGAGTACTTATCTCATTTATGCACTGAAACCCATTAACTTTAATAGATTTAATAGAAAATAGAAAAATGTACATTCTAGTAATAATCGATATTACAATAGTATACATTACAGTGTAAGTATTTAAATTTCATAGGTATTTTTCTAAAATTATATACACCTAGACCCACACCTAGTATGTGTACAGAACAATTTATTATTGTATTATTTTGCTATTTGTGACAAAGTATTAATATAATAATATTAAGCTAATCAAATTTCGTGTAGTTCGAAAGACTGTAACAAAAAAAATAGAATAGGTACACATTAGTAATTTTACAACTAAACAGAATTAAGTTGCAAACACAAATTATGATGCTTTACTTCCAGATTACATTGTTTGGAATTAATAAATACATAAAAGTATATACGAAGCTATGGGCACTTTAAGCATAAGAAAAACTGTTCTTACAAACTCCCTTGCTTATCTCTTAAAAAATAGAAATCTTAATTCTCAAATAACAGCAAGATCAGTGAGAGAAAAGAACAAATATCAAGTTATAATTGATTATAAAAGAACACTCTTAGCGGAAACATGCTTCTCTCACTTGGGGAGAAAATTATTTAACTCTCTACCTGTAGAAATCAGAGGTAAATTCTACAGAAACACTTCGATGGCTTATCTTACAGAGGCAATAAACTGGATCAGAACAATAGATATTGACAGTTATAATTTAGGATAACCTTAAAGAAACAATTAAAGACCCGAAAGCATAAACAAATAAAAACACAAATACTGTTAAAAAGTTCAAACAGGGTCCTCAGAGGTAGCCATGCTCCCAGTTTGTAGCAGGATACATCGGCCTGAATGACGCAAGTACTGAAAGTACTTACTGTTCAACTTGATGTGTCACGTGAGGATGGGGTCAATGAGCTGGAGCTCCGGATCTTGCAGGCTTTGTGAGAATTTGGTTTTTAAAATGTTTTAGTGAAAATTGTCTAAACCAAAGAGTGACAAATTATGTATTTGTTAATAATTTTTACTTGTTTACATATGAATATTTTTATCAAATTGTACAAACATAATTAAGTAGATTATAAATGTTAAATTGAAAATACGTGTATCTATAATTAATTTGGAAAATAAAGTTTCCTAATAATAATTGAGACTCTGGATGCTAATAAATTTTTAAATCTAATAAAACTGCAAGACATGAATATAATAACCCAAATATAGCTTATTCAAAATTTTTGGATACATTTATTGAAATACATAATCAGGCCATAAATAAAAAAGAAGTACCCATCAAATGTTATAAAAAAATAAAACCTTGGATTTCACAGGCCATTATCAATTCTATAAAACACAAGGACAAAATGAAGTTCAAAGCGATCAAGAGTAAAAATGAGTTACTATTGAATGAATATAAATCGTACCGTAATCAACTCAACAAAATAATACACGCAGCAAAAAATAACTATTACAAACAATCAGTAAACGAAAATAAAAATGATATTAGAAAACTGTTCAAAGTAGTCTCAGAATTAAGCAACACCGACAGTAGCAAAATAAATAACACAATAGAAATTCATGATGGAAATGATGTAAGATTTAATAATGATGTTGATATGGCTAACTACTGCAACAAATATTTCAATGAAATTGGTTTAAAAATGGCTAGTAAGATCAAAAGATCTGCTAATAAATACAAAAAATTCTGAATCTATGTTCCTCTATCCAACCACTGAAAACGAAATAATCCAATACATTAACTCACTAAAAAATAACTCTTCTCCAGGAATAGATGGGATTACCTCAAAAACATTAAAACTTATACACTCTTATATATAATCAACTTAATATTTGAAACGGGCATAGTCCCAGACAAATTCAAAATCTCAATAATAACCCCGATCTACAAAAATAATAAAGAGACAGATATATCTAATTACAGACCCATTAGTGTAATAAATAATTTTTCCAAAATTTTCGAAAAATGCCTAAAGAGTACTCATGAATCATCTAAATAGACATCAAATATTACATAAACATCAATTTGGTTTTAGGGAAAGTAAAAGTACCTCTGACGCAATGTATGAAGCTGTTAACTCAATAAAAGACAGCTTAGAAAGAAATAAAAAATGTATTGCAGTCTTCTTAGATCTAGCAAAGGCGTTTGACACGGTCCCACATGATAAACTCCTTGAGGCATTATGACACGGTCCCACATGATAAACTCCTTGAGGCATTAGAAAATTACGGGATCCGTGGAACCGTGTCAGAAATTTTCAAGAACTACCTCAAAAATAGAAAACATTCTGTAAAAATTAGAGACTCAGTAAGTGAACCTTTAAATACGCAATTAGGCATCCCTCAGGGCACCGTATTGGGGTCGATACTCTTTATTACATACATAAATTCACTACTAAACCTTAATATAAGTAAATCCACAATCTCATATGCAGATGACACTGTATTGATCTTCGAGGACGACTCTTGGGATGGGGTAAAAGTAAATGCGGCAGAAGGATTACAAAAGGTTAAAGAGTGGTTGGATTTTAATAAACTCTCGCTTAACACAAAAAAAAACAAAATATATAGCTTTTTCAATCACAAATTACAATAGACCTAATTACAATAACCTCAAAACTGAAAACTCCAATGATCTCATAACAGAATGTGACAATATCAAGTATTTAGATTTACTATCGATAAACATCTTAAATGGGATCTACATATCGTAGAATTAGTAAAAAAAGTTTGTAGATTCATTTATAAAATGTACCTAATTCGAAAAATCCTAAATAAAGAACAGCTACTTATTATATATAGATCACTGGTAGAATCCATTATAAGATATGGTATATTAGTATGGGGCGGATCATATGAAAGTACCCTTCATTCACTAAATGTAGTTCAAAATTATATACTAAAAGTTATGTTCCAAAGAGGTAAGCTCTTTTCAACCAGTTTATTATATAACGACAACATTTTGAATGTCAGATGTCTTTATTTCATAACAATTTCAACTTTCTACTACAAAAATAGTCAATATCTCATTCTTATAACACACGAGCAAAACAAAATGAACAAATAGCAATACCAATGTTCAAAAAAGACTCATCACAAAGATTTGTGAATTATTTGGCACCAAAAGTTTTTAATATACTGCCTCTAGAAATAAGAACATCTAACACTGTAAAACTTTTCAATAAAAATTGTAAAAAATATATTTATACAAACTATAATAAGTTTGGAGCTTTGTTATGAAAGCCATTATAAACTTAAAAGATACTCAACAAATATCAAGTTAATTAATTATGTTACCGATTATCACTTACACATTACAATATGTTATAATACAAACAAACACTTACAACTAGATACTTGTCATATGTCTCATATTACTATATTCTTGTTAACCGATACTTGCACATACAAGTGTTATATACTTAGGTGCAAAAGAAAAAAATTTAAGTGCAATTTATTATTTCCATAGTCTTTGTATACATATGTGATAAATGTATATTATGTAAGAAAAATAAAAAAAAAAAAATAATAATAATAATAATATATTTTCAGTAATTATATGATATTTAAGTATTTAGCTTGGTTCTTACCTATATACGGTTTAACATTTTTTTTTGGAAAGTTTTAAGATTGTTTATTTTTTTATGTTTGGTGGTAAAGAATTGATTATTTTAGGAGCTATTGACGTAATCAACCTCTGGTTAGCATTTTTCTGATAAAAGGGACTTATTAGTATATTATTAACTTTTGACCAAGTTTCATGCTTATGTGTTGGATTAATTTTCAAATGGGGATGTGTGTGTCTAGATGAATATGCAGCATGTGTGATAATACAGTGAGTGTATTTTCAGAAATTCCTCATTGTAAAGTAAGCTTGTAGATAACAATTTTTTTTTTCGGAGTATTATTTTAATAATGTAATTTTGAAAAACGGTCAGGGGTTGTAAGGCATTATTATAAAGACCACCCCACACAGCAATACCGTATCTTAGGATAGATTCAATTAACGATTGATAGAGAATGATTAATAATTTCTTATTTATAAACTTTCGTAGCTCATAAAATTTATATATAAATGTTCGTAGTTTTGCTGTTAAGGTATTAAAGTGGTCTGTCCATTTAAGGTGTTTGTCAATAATTATACACAGGTATTTGGTTTTATCAGTACTGTTTATTTCAAGATTTGAGTCTTCAAATTTTAATTTAGAGAAATCAGGTCTGTTCGCTTCTGTCAGAGAAAAGGCTATATATGACGTTTTGCCTACATTTAAGAACAGTTTGTTGAAGTCTAGCCAGGTTTTAACTATGGATATGCCATGTTGAGCCTTTTCCTTAACAGTGTGCCCTGTGTTGTCTTCAAAAACTAGAACTGTATCATCAGTATATGATATTATAGTGCCATCTGTATGTGTGCCTAGTGAAGAGTTGAAGTAATGAAAAGCGGGGGACCAAGAAACGTCCCTGAGGTACTCCTATCTGTATAGCTGTACGTATTTCTTATTTTTACAATTTGTTGTTAATGAAAAGAATAACTGTTTAAATGGTTGCCCCCTTAAGGATCCAGAATTTAAAATTTTTATGCAACTAACTGCAGGGCATGAACCAAAATCTGGCATTTGAAAAAGTAATTTGGTTGATTTGCAAAATGATAAATAATAATAAATAAACTTGAATCTGAGTCATCTGGCAATCAATACAAGCTGTACACTTACTTGGATTTACGCAGGCTGCCAAATTACTAGGTAATGTCCATGGGGTTGTGGTCCAAATGAGCAGGGCAGCACCTTCTACATCATCTAACAATGGTAAGCTAATTGTGACAGCTGGATCTACAACATCTTTATAATTTTGACCAGATTCAAAATTAGACAGAGGAGTATTGCAGGCTGTAGAATAAGGCATAACCTTGTTGCCTTGATAGACAAATCCCTTATCATATAACTGCTTGAAGATCCACCAAATTGTCTCCATATACCATGGATACATAGATTTATAATCATTTTTAAAATCTATAAGGAAAATTGATTTAGACTGGTAATGTAAAATCATTCCTTGTGAGAATGAAGAGAAAATAATGTGTACCTATCCATCTTCCTAAACGACCCATAATAGTTTCCCATTCATCTGAATATCTCATTACGATTTTACGGCAATGCTCATTGTATTTGCCAATACCCATCTTCATTACATCATCAGGCCCTTTAATTCCAAGTAATTTATCAATTTCGAATTCCACCGGCAAGCCATGACAGTCCCACCCAAACCTTCTCTCAACATGGAAACCTTGTTGATGAGCATAACGTGTCACAACATCTTTAATAGAACCTGCTAAAATATGGCCGTAATGGGGCAAACCAGTAGCAAAAGGTGGCCCATCATAAAAAGTGTACCTGAATGAAGAATAGAGGGTAATTGTGTGAAGCATTAACAGTTTATTTCATAATTTTACTACCTGGGCTTTCCTTTCGATTGCTTTAGACAATTTCGGAAGGCATCAATTTCTTTCCATAAGGTTAGAATACTTTCTTCCTCACGAGGAAAATTAATTGTTTCGGCAACTCGTGGGATGTATTGCTTAGAACTGTCACTAGTCATCGTAACAGGAATTACTGTTGTACATGGAGTTGAAATTGTAAATAAAGGATTTTTTCACATGCGTAACCGGCGAGCTGGTTATGAGAAATTGACAAATATTCAAGAATCTAGAAATAAAAGTTAAAATTGGTCATAGAAAATCTCAATGTCTCCAATTCATAGAACCTGTTCCAAAATCATTGATTATTTTTAATACTATTTTGTTACTCTGTGTTTGTCACAAACTATAATACTATTTATTGTCACGGAACCCTCATATTCTCATATTGATAAGTTAATAACACGAATATGAAATTATAAGTTTCAGCTTACCACTTATTTTGCATTGTTTATTTACTATACAATGCCCAATATGATAAATAGATTGATTTTCAATGTTCCAAATATTTTTCTAAGAAACGACGGTGATCTCGACCGAGGTTTGAGTTAAGAATGTATAAATAGAGACAGGATACCAGTCTGAGGATACGGAACTCCGGTCTCTTCGGTGATTTAAAATTTAAAATCTGCGGTGGGCAGTTACTGAGTCGAATAATACCTAAGACCAATTCGTTGCAATGTGTGATAATTTGGACAACTGCTCCAATGTTTGGAGCAGTTGTTCAAATTGTTGGAGTCCAAAAGTTTATCGAAACGCCTCCAAATCCACGTGTTCTGCATCGGCGACGCGAGATTTCTACGTTAGCTAGCCTTAGGTACAACGTGAAATTAAAAAAGGATAGTTCATCTGTCTATTCCTTTTATGCTTGCGATAACCAATTAACCAACGTAAACGTACTACATGCAATTTCACATTTTTACGAAACATTTACATTGTAATTAGCTGTGATCAAAAAGTAGATCAAATTATTGTTTATTAAAAATATTCTAAGGATATTTATCTATTTGATAGCATGGTTGATGAAGTTTGAATTTGAAAAACATGGTTATCGGTATCGTATCGTTCAGTAATATGGCTGAAAATTATAATAATCTACAAGAATGCCGAAACTGTTTTAGGTGGCAAATAGGAAAAAATCAGTTTGAATACACGTCAAAAAGGGAAATGAAGCTTCGCTTAAAAATCAAAAGGAATATCCAATTACGTAACGGTACATGAATATGTAAATTTGAATTTGATGTTCCCTGAATTCCTGCTCACAGGTCACAGGTGCTGTGCACTTGTAGATGTATTTTATGACGTCATAGATGTTGTTTGTTGTTGTACATCATACATCACCAGAAAATTTTCCTTTTTCTGTGTGAATCCAATACTTTTGGTTGGAAGGCAAAGTGAATAAAAAATTCAAAGTATTAAAATAATTTACATTTCAGGTAAAGTCCATTGACTTTTGATTGAATGTGTTTTTATTTCTTCGAGCTATTGTAATCTGTGTGGATTTTGATTTTACATGCGGCATTCTCTGATTGTTTTTTCTAACTTGACTTGACGTTTGAATCTGATTTTGAGCTGTCAAGTCAATAAACAAATGACTTTACTTGTTAAAAATGCCTGTAAGCCGCTTAGACGTGATTTATAGGAAAATTTTGATCACCAAATTTTTCACCAAAGGATGGGGCTCGGCAGAAAATTTGAAGAAGTAAGTTTTGGCAATTTAAGCCGAGAAACGATACATTTTCCGAACAGTGAGGTTAAGTTCTAAGCAACAACTCAATTTTATTTTAAGGTTATTTGAGTTTCGCAAGGTTATATCAAATAGAGAAAAATGTTACAAGCTGGTGCCAGAAAATTATCCCATTACTATAATAAACGTGAGTTGAAAATTAGTTTTTAGCCAGAAAAATGTTTCAAGCGAAATGTGACTGACAATTCTCACAACTCAAAATTATGTGCTGATGTTTGTAGAATGTTATGCAATATGCAGAAAATATGTAATTAATTTCAGCAAGAATCAAGATCAGATTGCACAATTATAGAAGGAAAATTTCTCAGTCCATTTGCTCTACATATGCCCGATCTGATGTGTACGGAAGTCAAAAATGCATTTTTCCAATTGGTGTTACCTATAAAGTGGCCTAAAGATGGTTATAAACCGATTTGTATCCACTTGGCAGGGACAGGTGACCATGTAAGTAGTCCTGAAACAAAAATTTTTCAAGAAATATTAACATATTGATGTATTCTAAATGATTCTTCTTGTCTGACATTGTTATGTCAGAATAGGATGACCAGTCTTTGCACATGTTAAACACTGGGACCAGAACAAAAATCAACCAAAGAGTGCCAGGAACAAAATTAAACTTAGTTTAACATTTTGGGTTCAAATATTGGTATTTCTTATTAAAATAATGCAGAGTATATACCATAGTTGTATACCTTTGCTTTAGGATATGTAGGGGCAGTATCAAATTTTTGCATACAATATTATGGGTACTAAGTAAAATGTCAGTTCCATGAAGATTAAGCCCAACAAAATTATTCATGAAATCCCAGTCTCTTATATGATCGTAGAATTGATTTATGTGTGGCCCCATTCATTAAAGTGATGATATAATTTATCGGCAAGGTAATATTACCAGCAAGGATTAAAATATTGGACTATCAAGTTCTACAGATTTCCTCTATATTCTTCTACTTGGAAAAATTTCAGAAATAGTTATGCCAACAGATAGTTATTGATAGTTATATGGTTGCCTTATCACACATGGAAGATATAACCCTAGTTATAATTAATTTTATTCAGCTTCAGAATGTCAACAATAAAAAATATATCATTTCCTCTCTCATGTTTTTCATTTCCACGTTTTTATCATTTTTCCGTGATTCAGATAAGTCATTCACAAAATTAAGTAGTACGTAAAATGATCTTACCAGCCTTGTAATTGGAGTCTCCACTCACTCAAAGATCTTGCTCCACTTGATTTAAAGCTATCTTAAGCTCCACTTGATATAAAGCTATCTTAAGCTCCACTTGATATAAAGCTATCTTAAATCAGGGATACTTATGCCTTTCTTTTGTTTTATTCGTTATGAAAATCTTTTCGAAACTCGATCGGGATAATCTTAACAATGGAGTCCGAAAAATGGCGAACCAACGCTCCACTTTGTATTTTATGGTTGTCTGTGAACATAAGTTCTATATTCGATCATGCGCAAAGAACACCATTAATAGAACTAAATTCAACGTACGTATGTGTAAGATGTAGGTACTAGAGAATTAAGCGAATATTAGACGCAAGAATAATTCTAACACTTTAGCATATTCCATAAAATGAAATCTAGAATTGGTAATTAGAATACAGTACTCGAAAAATATTTACGATTTACCCAGATATTACCTATGAGCTAAGACCAAATGACATATTCTATGTTCTAGTAATATCATTGGTCAACGTCTGAATGAAATGAAACAAATGAACTGAAATTACTTTTTGTTACTAACGTTGCTTCCAGAAGGGTTTATGGACGCCAGCCACAACAATATTCTTGGTTTCTGCCGGGCCACAAACTTACTAGAAAGGTTACTGATAATGGGGGGTGCACAATGCGCCCAATCCCACCCCATGCCCTGGATCAATGATGATGCAGTATATTACAATCTGCAAAGACTTTAATGTGTAAAAAATGATAATAATACACAATAGCATAAAATATAACAAATTTTGTACTGCAATTTTGAATATTTGATCAATTTTATTTGCAAGCAGCTGTAATTCTTCATAATTGCGTTTATTTTAAACTGTTTTAATGGATGTCTGAAATAATTTTTTTATATTTGAAATTCTATTTTTTTAAATTCAGACACTCTTGGAGTTCTATTGGAAGCCTTTCCGAAAAACTCCAACTTTGCATTTGTACTCTTTGTGTAATCGTAACTAAAATTAGCAGATGTTCATTCATCTGTGAATCTGATTTTAGTTTACACTATCAACCTTTTTACACTTATAACTCATCTAAAGCACTTTTCAACTGCGATGAAGCCATTATTGAAGACAATCTATGTAAACTTTGTCTTTTATAATGGCTGCATCACACATAATTTTAAGTGGAAAAAGTGTGATAGTGTAAACTAATTATTAATTATTATATTACATTCCACAGAGGTTCCTCATATAGTATTATTATTCTAATTTAAAAATCTATAGATTTTTTGAGTTTATAAGTAGAGAAAATTTAAATGTATAATTTTATTTAGCATTCTTCATATTCCTATGTACATTTTCATTGCTCTAGTTCTTCTGGAGGAGGAGGAATATAATGGCCAAACCCTTATTGAAAAAAGGAATAGGATCTTTAATTCTGGAAAACCCCTATTATGGAGTTAGGAAACCTGTAGACCAAGTACGATCTAGCTTGCATTACGTTTCCGACATATTTGTTATGGGAGGGTGCTTGGTTTTGGAGTGTATTGCATTATTGAACTGGTGTGGAAAATTAGGATTTAGCCCACTAGGAGTTTCAGGCATCTCAATGGGGGGTCATGTAAGTCATCAAATCATTAAGATTAAAGATTTGTAAGTGCACCTGTCTTATTTTACTTTTTCATTAGATGGCATCTTTAGCTGCAACAAATTGGCCTGAGCCCTTAGTTTTAGTTCCTTGCTTGTCCTGGTCTACAGCTTCATCAGTATTTACAGAGGTAACACTAGGAAGAGAGTTAAAAATGGTTTTAATGAAATATATTGATTTTCAGGGAGTCATGAGTGATTCTATAGATTGGGACATGCTTCAAAATCAGTATTTAACTGATCCCATGTACTGTGATACTCTTTCTAAGCTTTGTAAGATAGTAGATGATCCATTTGCATGTAGCATTCTTGAAGGTTAGTTTATCTGTATTGTTTGCACCCAGAAATTCAGCAAAAGTGTTCTTTGTTTTCTATTTATTAATTAAGAACATGTTTTCAATTCAATAATGTTGGAGGTTGACAATATTTCACTCATTAGATGTCGAATTTGAAACATCTGTTTGGTGTGGCTCTCGGTTTGGGTGGTACCCTCGGGCGGAGTAGTCGCCGAAACGCTCGAAAATCCTTCTGTCTGAGCCGAAGAGGTATAAATCTGGTGACAGGACTTCCCACATCACACTGTCATCTGAATAGGCATCCATTAGGTGTGGGCATCGTTGATGACCCAGGTTGTAGTAGATGCGGAGGGACGGACGAAACTGCCTCTCATATCCTAGTGGAATGTCCAGCACTGGCTTCTCTCAGGTTAGAATACCTCGACTGCGCATTTTTCCGCCTGACGCCACAACAGGCATCAGTCTATGCAGAATTTTAGCCTTCGGCCTGCTGGAATAAGTCAAATCAAGGGGCGCACAATGGACCTAATCAAGCAGTATAAGTGCTCTGACCTGTCCGCCCCCGTTTTGATTGATTGGTCTTCACCAAATCATAGTTATTCATTTCTTAAAAAATTCATTGAAGTTTTAATCCCGCTGCTTTGATCTCAAAGGGATTCAATTTATTATAACCATAGGGTTATTAAATCATTTGGATATAGTAGTCAATTTGAGTTAATTTTATGAAAATACCAACGACTAGAATATTGCCATTGTTTATTATTTTTAGACAATCTTTCAACTTGAGAACTTATTTACAAAGTATGGTAGAAGAAGCAATTGCTCTTTATTGGTAAGATGTTGAAATTGGGTGGGTCTTCCTTTGGGAACTTCAATGAAGAAATTTGGGGACAAAAAATGACCTCAGAGTCCAATTAATAGTTGTAATTGTCCCAATTTATCAGCTGATGCTATATTATTTACCTCTTCTTTTTTTCTCAGAAAATGCATTTCATTTATCGATTAAGCAAGATATCCGCTTAAGCTACATAACTCCATACGATATGATGAACATAACACGCTTAGTATCGAATTGTCCTGCCATAGATTACAAAAACGGAGAAGCTGCAACAAAACTGTTCCTGTTGAAGGAAATATCGATCTTCAATATATTAAAACAAACCAAGCCGTTTGGTAGAGGACAAAAAGTCTCAGAAATGAAGAAACGTAATCAAGAAGCCTTGTGGTTTATGAGAGGAATTATGGATGAATGCACACATTTGAGAAACTTCTCTGTACCGTACGATACCTCGTTGATAATTGCAGTATGTGCTCGTGCTGATGGTTATGTTCCAAGAAGGGGTGTTTCAACACTAGAAGAAATTTGGCCTGGCGTTACTGTTAGATATGTTGACGCTGGACATGTTGGAGCTTACATTTGGTATCGGAAGTTGTTCAGGTGAGGTTAAAAAATGATACTTGCAGTATGTTTTAACAATAGTTATGTATAATTCATTAATACCTATATCATCTAACTTGGCAGATGATTCAGCATAATTAACAAAATATATAAAAAATTCTTCACAAATATACAAAAATATAAAGTATTTTTAAATAGTAATACACATAAGCATATGAAAAACATTGTGACAAAGTTCTAATGATTGAAATAACGTACAAAGGGTATCCCCGATTAAGATGGTCAAAATGCCCCCCTCCGCGAAAACTAAAATCGGAGTTATTACCTGTTTTGAACTGTCAAATAAACATGTTTCCTGGGGTGGTATGGTCGATACCCCCCACAGACCCCCGTAGAGGAGAAAAACCTTTTTTTTTTTCATCGTCACGTATATGCAACATTTTATCCCTCGTGCAAAAGTATGGGTATCATTGGTCACTTTCACCACAAATTTTTTGACCCTCATCTAGGTCCATCTAAGGGTCCAAAAACTTGTTTAAAACTTTAAAATCGATTTTTATAGCCCCAAACCAAGTGGTACACCAAAGTTCGATTCACCATCGTATTCCTGAAAAAAAACCTAAAAAAAATTATGCGTACATGATTTAGATAGAAGTGGTGGTTCACATGCAAAAAGCTATTTTTTATGTTTTTTACTATTTTTTATGTAAATAAAGATATATATGAATCCAAAATTATTACTTATATTAGCCAGGGATGATGCACCTCTGACATATAAACATTTTGATATTTTGTTTGCTTTTTTACTTGCAAAATTCACTAATTTATTGGATTTCTAACCAACCAGTACGTGACATTACGGTTAAGAAACGTATTTTACCTCAATTCATTATATGAATTAGCTTTTTCAGTATTTATTGGCAATAATTGATAATTGGTTTCTCTCTGAATTGAAAGTTGCCATCTTATCTCTCAAGATAACTTATTCAAAAAGAAATAATCCTTTTTCTTTCTATTTAAAATGACAGGAATATATTTTTCTTAATTGTGTTGAGATTTTTTTAAAAATAAGTTATTCTGAAAGCGGTGAAGAGAAATTGTAAAAAAATAAAAATTTAAATTTTTTTTATCGGAGCATAGCAATTTTAAGATGGCAACTTTCAATTCAGAGAGAAATCAATTATCAATTATTGCCAATAAATACTCTGCTTATAATGCGTAATGTCACGTACTGGTTGGTTAGAAATTCAATAAATTAGTGAATTTTGCAAATAAAAAGCAAACAAAATATCAAAATGCTTATATATCAGAGGTGCATCATCCCTGGCTAATATAAGTAATAATTTTGGATTCATATGTAAATAAATAACTGCGAAAAATAAGAACAATAAAAACAAATCATTTGACCCCCTAATGTTAAGATACAGCCCTTTAAATGGGGCGCCAAAAAAGTAGTTTTTTATTTTTATCTTCTAAATCCAAAAAGTTACAAAAATAAAATTAAGCACACATTATTTGCTATTAAGAAGGCATCCAATAACGGAGTTGCTGGTTTTCCATTATGTTTGTAAGGGGTAGAAATAACCACCCATAAAACTTGTTTTTCACTTAACTTTTTCTCTCATATGTATATTGCCAATTACATTTATTTCAGGTAGATTGTTTCGTTCTGAACAAAAAAGGTTGTTGACATATTTTGTTAAGACAACTAAATTATTTTTAGTATGTGCAATAATAAGTTAAAATCATTGTTAATTATCTTACACTTCCATTTTATTGAAATTCTTTACAAAAGGGCCTCAAAATGATAACAGTGTAAGACAATTAACAATGATTTTAACTTATTATTGCACATACTAAAAATAATTTAGTTGTCTTAACAAAATATGTCAACATGACAGCCGCCTACTAGGTAAATCAAAGTTTAATTAAAATTCCACACTATGAGAATCGTGCCATGTACTTGTAAGTAAATTTTTTTTTCTCAGAAATCTTCAATTTTTCGAAAAAATCACAAGAAACTTTTTTGTTCAGAATGAAACAAGCTACCTAAAATAAATTTAATTGGCAGTATACACATAAGATAAGTTAAGTGAAAAACAAGTTTTATGGGTGGTTATTTCTACCCCTTACAAACATAGTGGAAAACCAGCAACTCCGTTATTGGATGCCTACTTAATAGCAAATAATGTGTGCTCAATTTTATTTTTCTAACTTTTTGGATTTAGAAGATAAAAATAAAAAACTACTTTTTTGGCGCCCCATTTAGAGGGCTGTATCTTAACATTAGGGGTCAAATGATTTTTTTTTTTTATGAAAGACCCACCTTATTTTTCAACAAGGAATCACCCCCTGATTTTTTTCGCAGTTATTTATTTACACCCTGTATACCTTTATTTACATAAAAAAGAGTAAAAAACCTTAAAAAACATGAAAAATCGCTTTTTGCATGTGAACCACCACTCCTATCTAAATCATGTACGCCTAGTTTTTTGTAGGCTTTTTACTCAGGAATACGATGATGAATCGAACTTTGGTGTACCACTTGGTTTGGTGTTATAAAAATCGATTTTAAAGTTTTAAACACGTTTTTGGAGCCTTTGATGGACCTAGATGAGGATCAAAAAATTTGTGCTGAAAGTGACCATTGACTTTTGCACGAGGAATAAAATTTTGCATATATGTGACGATGAAAAAAAACAAAGAAAAAAAGATTTTTCTCCTCCACGGGGGTTTGTGGGGGGTATCGACCATACCACCCCAGGAAACATGTTTATTTGACAGTTCAAAACAGGTAACAACTCCGATTTTAGATCTCGCGGAGGGGGGCATTTTGACCATGTTAATCGGGGAGACCCTTTACATACATTTGAAGTATGACAAATATTTCAATTATAAAATCAACTTGTAAGATTTCAATGTATAAAAATGACATTTTTAATTGAAAAATCTTGATGACAGACAATACATTTATATTGCATTCATTAGCGTTGTACATGTTGAATTATATGAAACTTTGTATTTATTTCAATGTAAACTCAAGAGATCTGCAAGGTATATAGTAAATACCATTTGCAATGAATATCGATCAATTAAATGTTGTTAAAAAGTTGAAGTGTAAGTGATAAAAACTAAAAAGTACATTGAATTCGAGGTTATGTTAGTTTTTAACAACTATGGAACATAAATTTGATCAGGTGGTCCTAACCTACCTTTTAGTAACAAGTAACAATGTTGTGGGTACACCGAAAAATGGTGGAAGGAACAAATACTACAGTAATATTTCATACAACCAAAATTCTTACAGAATCGAATGCAGGGGCCTCCCTTACATTCTGAGCAACTCGATTCGTATAAGTACGGCTGAATAAGTATGGTTCGGTTAATTCTGTTGGAATAGATTTCGATACCCCCAGCAACAATGGCATCTATACAGGATTGTAAATGGGCAAAGCAGACACGACCAGAACCGATGGCACTACCTCCTTGGTGGTCTGTTCGAATAGAGGCATAAACAACTTCCCCGAATGATTCTGCAAAAATTTTGCCTATGTCTGATGCACTGAATGCTCCACGCATTCCAGATACAAATACGGTTTTTACTAAATCAACAGTTGTGGTTCTAGTTTTTCTAAAGCACAAATCATCCAGATCTAATGGTATAATCTGTATATTTATCATTTTGCCATGTTGAGGTACTTCCAGGTACCATTTTCCACTTTCACAGATACAACTGCTCAAAAGAGTACCAAGAGACCATTCAAAATAAAAAGTTGCATGAGCATATCCCCTGAAATGATGACTGGCATTTTCACTATAAGGCCATCTAAGAGTTACAGGCCCTCCTTGTTCCAGTTTATTTATTAAATCAGGTTCTGAAAGATCGGATGGAATGCCTTCCAAGTATATTTGTTTTGAAAAATTGCTATTTCTTGTAAATTTCATTTCTTGTAAGGTTCCTATCCATTGTACTATTTCTGGTTTAGAAAACTGTTGAAACACCTTGCTGTCTTCTCTATTTGCTAAGATATTTGTACGAAAAACTGGTACTACATTTTCATAGTTAAAACCTATTGGGTCAACCCTAGTTGGACAAAATGGTCGCATCGAATTTGGTTGTAAAATTGGTACTACATCATTGTGGGAGAACATTGAGGAAGATTCCAGTATGGGGAAGTAGCCTCTTTCAGGTGGTGCAACGAAAGGGGCTCCACTTGTGTTGTAATTCAAGTTCATCAAGCAATTGTTAATGGGTTGATCAGATGGTCTCAGACATTCAGTAGTTGTTAATGAGACGTTTTGTGTCACTAAACCAGGATCATTCGCAACACTTCCTTGAATCCCTATAAATAAATACAGTTGATATAATTATTTAATTTGTATTCAACTAATTTTTTACCAGTTGAATCGCATAAAACATTCTCTATGCATTCTAAATGAATTTTATTATAATCCCCCATTTCTCTGAGACCAGGGTTATCATCAATTTGTAGATTTTCTAAAAAAAAAAAGTTTCTATTTTGTTATAATAAGCACTACTTAAATTTTACCAGGCACATTGAACAGTTCATGCTTCACACATTCCAAATGAGCATTATTATTGACCATTTTTGAATCTTCAGATGTGGGAAAAGTCTTTTCTGTATGGACATTGTCATTTGTTTCTATATAAGCTACAAATAAATTAAGTTGTTATTGTGCTTTTTGAATTAATATGAATTTTTACCAAGCAGTTTGGTCAATACTTTGTCAATATAGTCCAACATGTTGTTATCAATTTCCACTGTCTGGAAATTAATAAGTTTGCGAGCAGCATTCTCAATAATTTTCCTATTTTCTTCCACATTGGCAGTAGCAACAATTTCTTCATTTTCTACAAAAAAATGTACCGATTATCATGATATGTGATTGTACTAAATTAGTTTTTACCTAATAGCTTATACAAGATGTCATGTATATATTTTGAAGGAATGTTATCATCATCAGATGTGGAATCAGTATCTCCATCAATTGCCCGTTTTTCTACAAATGAATGTAGTTGTTATTGTGTTACATAAAATGGTACATAACTGTATACCTAATTGATTAGACAAAACAGTTTTTGCATGCTTCATGCGATCATTATCTTGCACTGTGACAACACCATTTTCAACAGTTAGTTTTCCTTCTATCTCGATTGTTTGAGCTTCAACGAAGAAATTAGGTTACTTATTGTGTTACATGAATAATAATAATTTTTTACCAGATATCTCGAACAAAGCACTCTCTCTATCCATTGTTTGTATATCATTAGATGTGATGGTAGTATTTTCAATAGTTTCTCCATTCTCTAAATAGAAAAATGTAGTTTTTAGTTAACAATGTAATACTTGGATTATTTTTTCTTACGTAAAGTTCTGGGGGGAACTTCATCTTCCTTGACAAGCTCCAGTGGAACACAATTATTGTGTTCCAAGTTTTCTTTTTTGCTTGAGTCCAGGTTTTCTCCTGTAGAACTTTTTCCATTGTCTTCAACATTATCAGTTATCGCAGTTGTGGTCGATTCGTAATATCTATATGGTCTTCTAGACCGGAATATCCGGGTTTTAAATTTTCTATCAGACATTATCGTATTAGGTCTATATAATCATCATTATTATCGAAATTTCTGATTTTAGAACACTGTCGCATAAAATGACTATCAAATACCGGTTCCAAGTTTGACGTTTGTAGTTCGTGGTTCCTCACATCATCGCATCTACAACGTTCTATGCGCCTGCGCAACACTTTACCGCGCTGTCATATTTTAAATTTGGGGTATTGATGCCAATATTGATGAAAGAACCTTGAAACTAGTTTTAAGCGGGTCATATTAAGTTAAACTGGATATATCTAACGCTTGGGATAACAATAATTTATAAAGGGTCCTTTTTTAGCCTGATGAATTTTCTGATCGACACTAGTTATTTTTATTCGGTAGCATTGGCCATTTCATCATGCAAAAAGTAATGCCTGCAAATAGTTCAAATTTATTATCATGGTTCTGTTCGCGAACATATCGCTGAGATCACTTTACAATCGGCATAATCGCATCTGAACAAATAATTCGGCGAACTATGGATCGTTTTAGCTACTTGATGTAGATAATCCTGTAAGACGAAAAAGTGTCGCACACCAAGGATGAATCAAACACACGGCTACACACTATGCAACATGACATGAATTAAATGTTGTATGCTGCATAATCGCGCATATGTAAGCAGCAAATTGATTCGCAGTAAACAAAATGTTTTCTAGCGAGGAGGATATCATCTAGTATCTTGACAATTTTTGCGAAAACGACTGTAACGAAATAAAAACAACGTCATTTCTGGATGTAAATAACATATTACATAGCCCAGCTTCTGTTACAAAAGAGCAATTTATTAACACTGTAGGATTATTTGGCAAATATATGTTCTCGTGTAGCGACCAAATGGTAAATACAATCCACTTGAAATGTTGACACAAAAGATATCGTGCTCGATATTTTCTGGCATACAAATGTCCTACCTTTAGCCGTTACCGAGTTATTCAGCAGAGCTGTCCGTCGAAATACTGAACGTTATTCGCTTTGTTTCGCTCACTGTTCGGTTGTCTAACGATCTGGCCGATTCTAGAGAGAAATAGTGCTTATAAACTCAGCGATTAGTACACGTACCGGAGCGCCCTCTACAATTTACGGGTGGTCGTTGAGAGAACTAGCTTTGCCAGATGTCTTGACTTTATCAGCGTTTTGATGCCGACTGATTCATTTCATGGCTTTGTAGCTTATGATAAGTCTATTCCTTCCAAGATAGAGCATCGTCCCCATGAACAGAATACTCGCATCGTGGTTTGAAATTCAGACCAGCTTAGAACAAACATGCAATTTTGGTTGGAACGTTAACAAATTTAATGAAAAGGAAATATACTCAAATCGGTTCAAATGGCACATTGTTGGTTTCTACATAACAATACAATCGAACTCGCACAACTGGACAAACTGCGGCGCGAGCTCTTTATCGGGTTATGCGAAAGACTGCGTGAGCGTAGTGAAAGTATAAGCCCGTCCTTTCGTCGCACTCACTCCGTCTTAACCCTTCGTGTATGCCAAGCGTACTGACCTCCTAGTTATTATTATTGGCGTGTTGATTCTGATTGATCACGCAATATATACTGCGCAGAGGCCGCATCCATGTATTTATATTGTTTTTATGCGATACGAGTCTACGCGATATTTACCTCATGTCGTATGTATGATGCATACCTAATGTACAACCTGCCTAATAGATAGTTAGGCAGGCTCCAACTCCTTGGGAAACTTTGGAGCAGTCTGTGAACCAAGAATGTCCGCCCTCAGTAGATTGGTTTTGTTCCGAATTCATTCATCTCTTTCTGGGATGATGTTGAATGCGAGGTTGACGATGGTGGTTCGTATATCTGAGATCATTCCCAGAATACTGTGACTTTGCAAGTCTTCCAGCAACCTATTCTACTCTAAAATCCCTGTTTGTGACCTGGCAGAAAAAATCACTTGTCGATTATAGATTATTCATCTATGGCACCAAAACGTTTGCACAGTTTTGTAGATAAGTGCCATATTTCACTTTTTTGTATATTTAATACAGATATAAGCTGAACAATGATAAACCAGACATGTCATATAATTTAGATATGAAAGCTACTTGGTAATTAATGTGGTGTTAGAAACTAGAAACTTCACATTGTTTTGTTGAATAAAACCAAATATTTTATGAACATTATTTATTGGAAGTACAGATATAGAAATACACAAACAATAACATTTTCAAGTCACAGTTATTCATCACATCTTCAGTTGAATCGAGCAATCCAGCCCCTGAACGTTGTTCATTTTGGAAATGAAAGGCAAATATTTCGTTTTCGAATCATTACAATAATTGTAAATGATAGTAAACAAGACGTGACACAACAATACAATAGAAATAGAATATAGCAGAACAAGTATACTTATAAACTAGAACAATTAACACATAAATGAAAAACATTTATTATTAATTTAGATTTCGAAATCATGGAGCGGCAAACGGATTGTTACAATAATTAGTAACTATATAGAGCATTATCATTCTTATTAGTTATGTATATAACTAATGAAACTTCTGGATTAAAGAAAATAACTAGCAAATCACGAACTGAACAGAAGGTGTTCAACTGGTTTTCGCAAAAATGTTCTACAACTCACTGATGGTGAATTACACAAATATGGATCCATTTATATTAGTTGATTCACCCATGAAGTTTTCGAAAACAATCAAATTAAATGGCATCAATGTCGCTCGTAAACTTCAGACCAAATATTTATTACAATCAATAGTAACTATTTACACAATATTCTCATTAGTTATGTAAAACTAATGAAATTTCTGGAGTAAAGAAAATAACTAGCAAATTACGAACTAAACAAAGAGCGTATAAATGATTTCATCGTCAAATAAAAGTAATGTGTTCGGGGCAATTCATCATGATGTACACCCCAACAGTTTTCTCAAAAATGTGTTAAACAAACGCGAGCTCTACAGAAAAAAAGTAGCAGTTGTTCCACATTTGACGCATGCCAAATTACACAAATATTTGTATTAGTTTATCACCCTTGAAGTTTTCGGAAACAATAAACTCAAATGCATCAATGTCACTGGAAAATCTTCGGACTAAATATTTATTAAAATAATCAGTAACTATATAGAGCATTATACAATATTCTTATTAGTTATGTAAAACTAATTAAATTTCTGGAGTAAAGACAATAACTAGCAAATTACGAACTAAACAAAAAGCATATAACTGATTTTAGCGTCAAATAGATGTGTTCGGGGCAATTCATCATGATGTATAGCCCAACAGTTTTCACAAAAAAATGTCAAATAAACGCGAGTTCTACAGAAAAAAGTAGCAATTATTCCACATTTGACTTATGGTGAATTACACGAATATGGATCCAGTTGTATTCGTTTTCGAAAACAATCAACTTAAATGGCATCAATGTTGCTCAAAAAATCTTCGGACGAAATATTTATTAAAATAATTCGGAACTACATAGAGCATTATACAATATTCTTATTAGTTATGTAAAAGTAATGACATTTCTGGAGTAAAGAAAATAAATAGCAAATTACGAACTAAACAAAAGACGTCCAACTGGTTTCATCGTCAAACAGATGTGTCCGGGGCATTCATCATGGTGTATAGCCCAACAATTTTCGCAAAAATATGTCAAACAAACGCGAGCTCTACAGAAAAACGTAGCAATTATTCCACATTTGACGCATGGTGAATTACACAAATATGGATCCATTTGTATTAGCTTATTCACCCATGACGTTTTAATCTGGATGTGTGTGAACGCTAATGCTCTTAAGAAGTTGTCATCGCTGTTGAATAAAACATAAGCACATCCTGTTGGATAGTTCAAATTATCACAATTCATAATTACTGTGTCAATACCTCCGAATAAATCCTCCATTATGTCATACAAAAGCTTGGCATCTATTGCACCATGTACTCTGGAAACGAACAGAGTTCTAGATTTGTTTGGTATAGCTGGTGTTGAAGAAGTTGTATATATAGAATTGTGTATGCACCATGGAATCGTTTCAATAGTTTTCTCATAATTTCCTGGCAATTTTATTTTCATAAAGTAATGCCCATCTTCATATGTACAGTTTGATAGAAGTTTGGGAATACTGGATTTTTCTTCAAATATTGCATAAGCAAAACCTTTGTTATGAAGATCTCTGCTGTCGCATTTTGGCCATCTTATTTCAACGTTGCCACACTGAGTCAACACATACAATAATGATTTTTCCGATATGTTGTACAAAATGTTGCCGAGAAAAACTTTTTTTGAAAAATTGCAATTGTCATAAATTCTTCTTTCATTAGAATTTCCACACCAAATTCGTATTTTTTTAAGACCTGTGTAACTTACGTGATTAGCAAAGACAAATGGCGTTCCGTGTAATTTATCCAGTTCAGAAATTGGAAACAAATGGTGTAATAAATTTTGAACTGTTATGTTCAAGGTGCTAGTGGCGTGCATACATTTTTCATTATTTTGTTCATATGTAGTTTGCAGGTTCGGGTTACTTACTATATTTGCCCTTTCAGATACTTCATCTGGGAGTGGAAACCATCTGACAATTTCTGTATTGGCATCTATTTTATTGCTTTGCTTGCGATTCTTATTCAAATGTTTGTCAGTTGACTTGTTGTTCAAAGTAATATCAATATTCTTATTATTTTGTTCGATAGTTTCATTGTTAGATTGATAAACGGTGAATAATCGACTTGAGGCCCTTGAAAAATTCAACATATCTAAAAAAAAATCTTCAGAGAAACAATCTCTTTTAGGGGTATCATTTTTGGATGCAACATTTTTACGTTCTTCGGAATTCATCGATTCTATAAAATCATCTACATTGTTTTCCTTGACACGACCACTTTTGGAGTTGGCTACATACTGATCACATGGACCAACTTGGTTGATTGAATTTTGTAATTCTCCCATATGAAACTTGAATGTTGACATGGGATCAGACGCCTTTGCTATATCCGGTTGTGGATTGTCGGACTCCTCGAAAACGTTGAACTTCATACATTCATCAAGAAAGTTATTAATATCTTCCAAATCTGATTTATTCAATTCTGGTTTGGGTTTGTCAACTTTTTTTGCCTTTTTATCGATACTGGTTTTCTCAGATTTTGAAGGCCCAGCACCTGAAATTTTTTTACAATTACACGCATTCCACAAACAGCTTTCGTAAATATAATAATAATAATGTTTATTAATGTATCTTTAAAATTGTGCAATGTAAATTTATAGCGAATAAACAGGGTAATCACTGAAGCTGTACAAAGTACAGCTTGTCCCTGATAGATGATAGAATTATATTCATATACATATAGAGCAAAGTATCTAGGTATCACACCTGCGAGCAAAATTTAAAAAAAATCTTGATATGTCTTTACTCAAAATAATATATTGTGCACTTTTTGAATCAAGACTTTGTATTCTTGCCTGGGATGCAATTTTAAAAGTTCACTTGAAGAAACTTAATATTTCACAAAAAAAGTTGTTAAATAAATATGAGGCACTACTGTAGAATGTCATACAATATAATTTAGTTTACATTATCACCTTTTTTCCACTTAAAATTATAACTAAAGTACAACTGGAGTGCAGCCATTATCAAAGACATATGTCTTTGATAATGACTGCATCACAGTTGAAAAATGCTTAGATAAGTTACAATTTTAAGTGGAAAAACGATGATAGTCATAGATATCATATATACATACATGGATAGCGCATGGTATACAAACCTCTGTTCAGTCGATGACTCCAACACGTAAGAGAGACAGAAGACCTATTTCAGCCCGGTATTAGACAGAGATGAAGATCATTCTGACCACGTGACAAGTGGCAAGAACGTGCATAATTTACATTGTTTTATATGGAGCACTTTACGAATTTCATGAATTATCAAGTTATAATCCTTTTTGATCGGTTTTCATGATTCAGCAACAATACATAATAGTATTATGTACAAAATTACATTAAAGATATATAATTAAATATAGCTGATTTTGAATTTAGTCATATTTCCATGAAGCACCCATATGCAACTTATTCTGTATTTCATCAATGGAAAACTTTAGTACGTAATTAACTGAAATTACTCTACCCCACATTAAATGACATATTTAGTTATCAACAGCTTCAATTATTAATTAATACATATATTCAACTACAGAATCATTACCATACATGACCTAATAAATAAAACAACATCTTTCATAATGTCGTGAAGATTTAGTTATAATATGGAAAACAAGTAACATATAGATAATTAAGTAAGCTATATAGAAGAAATATATCTATAAATATCAAAATGCTCAAATAATTAGACAGAAATAATATTGCTATTTCTTGGAGTGGTTCGAAAAAAAAGAACTATGTCATTTATCAAAATTATTAATCTAATTCTGCTACCATATAACCCAAACCTGGATTTTTCCTGAGCCAGAGATTGAATCCGATTGAGCCTCAAGATGCTAAATATAAAGAAGAAGAACTGGAAATTACATAAATGAAAAGTTATTGTTATTCAGTGGTGAACTTCTGGTATTGTGGCTAGTCGCAGATGCCAAATCGCTAGCTTACCTTTTGTGTTATAATAATAAACATTAGCAAAATATTCCAGTTTCAAAAGAAAATAAAAGTGATATAAACAGGGTTTTAGTTCACAGCATTAATGTTTATAGTTACAATTTAGATTATAGGTCACCTTAATTTTAAACTTAAATTTTACCAACAGAGGAACATTATTATATAATATTAGGTACTGTTACTGTTAAAAATACAAATTCTTCGGGAATAAAAGTAAATATTGTTCTGAAATGTCCTGCCTATCATTCACATGTTTTAATAAATTTTTCAGATTTTTTTAACCTTTGCATTCATTCTACGATTCCTTCTAGTCAAGTATTTGATTACTATTTTTTGCTTATCAATAGTATGCTTCGTAATTTGAAAAATTATATGCATGATGCTAGGGCATGACGGTAAAGATGGTATCAAAATGTTATAAATCTACTAAGTATATAATCAACCAACCTTCTGGTTCATTTACAGGTTGTTCTTCATTGATCCTGAATGAGGTGCCCTAAGAAACAAATAATGTTTGCATCATCACTAGTAAAAACATAATAATAACAACATAAACCCAGCTAAAAATTATGAAGAATTCATATTGTTTACCGATTTCTAAGTTCTCTAGGTTTCACCTTACTTTTAAAGACATTCACCGGAAAATTTAAAATACTAGGAGGAACTACATGGTCTTTTACTGATTTCTTTCCAAATGAATACACGAAATCATTTTCTGTAAAGTGTTCACTACAAAGATGATAATTCTTGTTGGAAACGAAGTTTTTTCTCTTCATTGCTATTACCCATTTTTGTTTCAATTTTCATCTGAAGGAAAACTGAAATGAACAGTAATTATTACACAATTAGTTTCTATTTTCGATTGTGCATAGTCGATTAAAATTGTACTTCTAACGTCTACGTTTTAATTACATTATTGTGAATTAAGTATCTAACTACCACTATCCAGTATCCACTGAACTTGTAAATACCAGTGAAAACTAGGTTCTCCTTTTTGATACCGATTTGTACATCCAAATGCGGAACACGATTTCACCATCGTTATATCTTAGATTTATTAAAAGTATCCAAAAAGACTAATTAATCACACACTTCACTATTATAACCTTATTGTCGTCGAAGTTATTACACACTATCATTTGATAAAATGAAAGTAAAAAGCCAAACAACTAATTACAACTAAAAAACAAAGCACTAAAGAAGTTTTCTGTATCAAAATATTGCTATTTTCTTTTGAAAATAACATAATATGATAGATTACAGTAACATGTACTCTTATGGCTAGAACGATGTTTTGCCACTTGTCAGCTGTTCCATATGTTGGAGTCAATAAAAATCCCTGATGCGCTATCCATGTATGTATATATAATATCTATGATGATAGTGTAATCTAAATTATAAATAAAATAAGACTTATCCATCCAGTGCATTATACATTGAATTATACATTATCAACATTACTTGAAATTATGCCTAACATCAATTCCTCTCCAAAATAAATCACATGTATGAAAGAACGTTGCACACAAAATCAACGTTTGATAATAATAATAATCTTTCCAAATAATTACAATACATTGCATGTAGAGCAACCATTGAAAAAAATAGTCAATCTCAAAAACACCTACATATCATAAAATTCTTCTATTGTATAGGGTTCCAAGTTTATCAACATATAGATTTCTTTTTTATATGCAGTAAGATTATTGATAACTTTGATGTGTTCTGGCAATTTCTGAAACATTTGAGAGAAAAGTACATTGCACCTTTTTCAGTTACACTCAGTCTATGTATTGGATACTGCAGATTTACATGTCTAGTTGGGTATAGGCCTCTTGTTCCAAATTGTGTGAATAAATGCCTATTTCTGAACAGCAATAATAGACATTCTTGAATGTATAAAGCTGGTAGTGTTTGTATCCTATTTTTCTTGAAATAGCCCCTACATGACTCTTTGTACTTCAAATTTAACATTATTCTCAATGCTCGTTTCTGAATCAAGAACACATTTTCAATATCTCAACTACTGCCAAAACATATCAAACTATATCATATTCTTGTTTGCATATACACAATTTTCAGTGTCTGAAAGGTTGCATATTTTTTAATTACCCTGAGTGAGCAACAGATTTGACTCAGCTTCTTACAGAGTTGCTCAACATGGATGTCCCAACATAAAAAAACTATCTATATAGACCCCCAAGTACTTGGAGTGCTTACTAACTATAAAGTTCTTATTACCTAAACTAACATTAGAAGGCATGTCAGTGCGGGCATAGTTTGTTTTGAACAGTACGAGATTTGTTTTATTTTCATTGAGAACCAGTTTATTTTGTATGAACCAAGATTTGGCTCTTTCAGTCTTAAAATCAAATAAAACCGTTGGTCAAAGATGTTTTACCTTTTGGTACCCAGAATGTACAATGCTATACCTGCCAAAACCTAACTCCTAGCTTTGAGAATGCCACAGTGTGATGAAACAATTAGTCAGTATTATTTTCTAAATTAAATGTTACAAGTTCTGTGTAAATTTGAATTTAATTCTCCAACTTCTGAAGATTAAAATGATTTTACACCACGTAAGCGCCGAAACCATAGATATCCTATATAGTTTATATGCACATATACTGACATGTATTATTTATTTATTTATTTATTGATAACGTGGATTATAAAAAATCACGCGGTCAAAAGCTCTTGTGGTTTGTTTTTGAAGTTTCTGTTAACAAGTCTTTTCGGCAAACAATTTTCATATCATGTTATGAAAGTCTATTTAATAGTCATAGCCGATGTACCTAATAAGACTTATTTATTTATTTATTTGTTGATACCAAATCCTTGACCGTGTACTGGTACATAGAAAAATAGCTTTAAACGAATAATAAAAAAAAACTATGGACAAATAGGAATATATTTTGGAAATATGTCACATTATGTCTTGCCACAACTGTATAATGCACTTCCCAAAGACCTCAATACTTTTAGAGGAGGCCTCTATTCTTTTGTTAATTTATTAAAACATCTTTTTAAAGCATCTCATGGAAATGATACTTTTGTAACATTGTCAATCACATTTGAATTCCCACGTAAATGTGGCTCTGTTCATCATTCTTCGACTAATTCTATTTCTCCTCATTGTCAATATTAATACTATCCACTGTATTCACTATATTTTTCTTATAAAATTTTATAACACTTACTAATATACTAGAGATAATGGCAATAATCAAATATCCCTAGTCCTGTCTGTGACAAGGTATTATTCTTAGGCAGTGCAGTTAATTAATAATAATAAAAATAAAAATACTAACAACTCTTATAAAACATTATGTATATTTTCGATAAGAAATTCTAAAATAAATAAATATTAAAATATAATTAGTATCACCCAAGTGCGAGTTCATATTGACATATTGACAATCCATTAAAAATGTTGTACTACCAGTTTAAAGGTCTATAATTGCACCTCATCCTCAGGTATATATATAAGAAATGGCTGAAGTAACGAAATTTGTATCAAATTATTGTTCAACAATTACAGATTTATTCATTCAGTTAAATATGTTGTTTTCTTATAAAAAGTTTTAATTGTTGATATAATAAAATAAAACACTTTTACTTTGTTTTTTATCACATTTATTATAGAAACTAATCGTGACTATAATAATTTCGACACTAGCGTGTCATTTTCAAACGATAGTAATCTATGAAAATATTCATATTTTCATATATTAGTATTGTTTGAAGATGACACGCTAGTGTCGAAACTATAGTCAAGATTTGTTTCTATATATGTGATAAAAATCAAAGTACAAGTGTTTTATTTTAATATATCAATATGATAAATTATCACAAAGTAATGGCTTCCACCCTTGAAGTTTTAATTGTGTATAATTTTACAAGATTATTACTTACTTACATTCATTATATATAAATTTTGTACCAGATCATGTGGACCATTGTTACTGATTACAAGTTTATGTAAATCACAATTATGTAATACTATGTTGAAATATACAAGTTTCCAGTAAGAATTTCAATAAGCTACAAAGCTTTCTTTCTAATAGTAGAAACAATATGACTAGAGATAACAGAGTACTAAAAACTTTAATATAAAAAATATTATTCTCGTAAAAGCGAGTTGTGAAATTTAATTCAATTTTATGGAACATAAATTTGGAGACTTCTAGTGGTAAAATGTTTAAAGACAGTATTTCTATAAATATGATAAAGGGTTATATGATAATTATTCATTAGATTGAAATAAATAAAATTATATTATGGCAGAATTGGTTGTATTATAATTCAAAGTTATTTATATATTTGATGTTATAGTGTCATTATTTTTGACAGATTTATGTATTTCTAGGGGTTCCAAGTTCCTTTGGTTGCTAAATGTAATATTTTGAAAATTATTTCAGGGTTGAATTCGTGTTGGTTTTCAATGAGATGGTTTGCAAATTGAGAAAAACCAGTAAGATTAATACATCTTGAATGTTCTTTCAGACAGGTTTTGAAATTACCAATAAGTAATAATAACTTTGAATTATAATCCAACCTTTTCTGCCATTATATAATTTTATTTATTTTAATCTAATTTATAATAATCATACAACCCTTAATCATATTTATAGAAATCATGGATTTTAATAAGTCCACAGTTCTCTTAACACTATTGTATGTGTTGTCTTTAACCACTAGATGTCTCCAAATGTATGTTTGTTCCATAAAATTCAATTAAATTTCACAACTCATAACATTTTTTATATTAAAGCTTTTAGTACTCTGTTATCTCTAATCACATTGTTTCTACTATTAGAACGAAAACTTTGTAGCTTATTGAATGTCTTACTGGAAACATGTATATTTCATTATAGTAATACATAATTGTGATTTACATAAACTTGTAATCAGCAATGGTCCACATGATCTGGCACAAAATTTATATATAATGAATGTAAGTAATAATCTTTTAAAATTATACACAATTAAAACTTTTTATAAAAAAACAACATATTTAACTTAGTGAATAAATCTATAATTGTTGAATAATAATTAGATACAAATTTATTTACTTCAGCCATTTCTTATTGTATATACCTAATGATGAGGTGCAATTATAGACCTTGAAACTGGTAGTACAACATTTTTAATGGATTGTGAGAAAAAAACATATTAACTTCAACAAAATATTCAAATGCCTATGGGATAGGAATAGTTATATAAATGCATATAAGCTCCGAGCCTTGAACAAATTTTGGAGAATAGTTTAAAATATTCGAGCCCCATCTTTTATTACAGATGATTGAAACGTAATCACAATGCTAAAGTTTTATATTATGTAATAATTTACTATATGCTATCACCCTTTGTGACATATATTATAAATTATCTAACGCACTTTTCGGCTGCAATGCAACTCTCATCAAAAACATATGAAAACATAATTTAAGTGGAAAAATAGTGATAGTGTGAACTATATTATATTATATAAAATTCCACAGTTGTACCTCATAAGTATATCTCAAGTCGTATAATAAAAATCTAATAGAAATGGGGCTCATATTATAAATTCCACAAATTTTTGAACTCGAAGTCAAAATTAATGAAGGAGAAGGTTTTCGACATACCAAAAACACACCAAAACAACAAGATTACACAATTAAACCTAGAATCTTAGTATAATGGGAGGTTTTGGGATTCTCACACAAATTTAGGTTCCTGAGAAAATCTTCATTAATTGTAATTCAATGTCTCACAACTTTGACAATGTCCAGGTTTATCTTAAAAAATCACATGTAACTCAAAATCATCGGTTAGTAACTTATTCAGAAGATGCCCCACAGTGTGGTGAAACAATTGTTTATATAACTGTAAATTTGTGTTTTATTCATATTTTACATTAATTCATTGATAATTGAAATGCTATCTTTATTAATCTTACTTGCATATACATACATAAGTTATTTCTGATAAATTTAGTAGGTAAGTAAACGATTGTCATGATTCATACTCACCTTTTGGAGTGGCCCCATTCTTGTTCAATATTTTCTGCAGCGAATCTTGAATTGTGTTGGACACAGCTGGAATGTCGGGACCATCTGTACGAAATTGTGTTACATTTTCAGTAGGATGTGCCTCTTCCCAGGTTTTGAAGAAATGATCCACTGTTTCTTCCAAAACTTCTCCATGTTTGAAATTGTTCTTCTCCTTTTCAACCATCAATTTGTGGTTGTAAGCGAACGTAACAAGGTCGTTTTGTTCATTCAGAACATTATCGACTAACGAATTAACCTTGTTAGAAACATGCGAAGACTCAACTTGAGTCTTACTTCTTTTACAAGGTGTCTTAATAGGTTTTTTCTCCATTATCTTCTTGTCATTACCGCCTGTTACTCAACACACATTCGTTCCCAATTCGCAAGGAGAAATGTGCTCACGTGTCGTACAGCTAAACGACGCAGTGGCGTGGCCTTTTAGGCGCATTAGCTTGCTAAGGGAAGTGGAAAAGGCGCGAAAAGGAAATCCATATATTCTTAGAGTATATATTACATAGAGACATAGCCTTCTTTATCTCCAAAGAAGTCTGTGATAGAGACCTCGCGTATTTTTTTCACGATCGCCTGATAGGACTCTGCTTCGATCCTAAGCGCAAAATGGATTGAGGTAGTAACCGGTTACTAACTTTATTTAGCAGGAAAATGTTAGTAATTAATGTATCAAGTTGAATGCTATTTTTAAATTTGTGCATTAATTCGCATGCTAATGTCAAGTTTGTTTTGTTTCATTATTTCATTCAATTGAACGAGTAGCGGCCCTTTTTCTCACATGGAATAGGGCCAACTCTACCATCCTATTGACGTGATGGGATTTCCATGTACGAGGCATGTTTTTTAAGTAAGTACCGTTTTGGAATTAAAAAAAGACGTGCAAAGATATCGCAATAATTTTATTTTTACATGAAAGCCTGTACCTTAATCTACTTTTCTACATAATTTCCGTGAATATTGAGGCACTTGTCATAACGTGGCACCAGTTTTTGAATACCCTCCTCATAAAATCCTGCCGCCTGACTTGTTAACCACTGCATCACAAATGTTTTGACTTCGTTATCGTCTTGAAGACGCTGACCGCCCAGGTGTTTCTTCAAGTGCAGGAACAAATGGTAGTCGCTGGGCGCCAGATCAGGGCTGTATGGAGGATGATCTAGAGTTTCCCATTGAAAAGATTTGATGAGATCTTTGGTCCGATTAGCCACATGTGGACGGGCATTGTCATGCAGCAAAACGATACCCTTACGCAACTTGCCACGTCTTTTGTTCTGGATTGCACGACGCAGATTGTTCAATGTCTCACAATAAGACGCTGCATTGATTGTCTCATTACGAGGCAGAAACTCCACTAGCAATACTCCTTTTTTGTCCCAAAAAACTGTGCACATGATTTTTCGGGCAGAAATTGTTTGCTTAAACTTCACTTTTTTGGGTGATGATGAATGTCGCCATTCCATGGATTGTTGTTTCGATTCTGGTGTGACGTAGGCCACCCATGTTTCGTCACCAGTAACAATTTGGTCTAAAAAATCTTCACCTTCATTGTGGTACCGCTCAAGGAAAGTCAATGCACTGCCTAAACGTTGGGTTTTGTGCAAATCCGTCAACATTTTTGGAACCCAACGTGAACACAATTTCCGATAATTCAAGTTCTCGGTCACAATGCGATACAAAACACTACGAGAATATCGAGGAAAGCAGTCGCACAATGATGAAATTGTAAAGCGTCTGTTTTCTCTCACCTTTTTGTCCACTTTCTGCACCAAATCTTCATTAACGACCGAAGGACGCCCACTCCGTTCTTCATCATGCACATTTGTGCGACCATCTTTAAATGCTCTCACCCATTTCCTTACCATTCCATCACTCATAATGTTTTGTCCGTAAACTTCACAGATCTCACGATGAATATCGATTGGTTTCACGCCTTTAGCACTAAGAAATCGTATAACAGCCCGTACTTCACAATCGGCGGGACTCACGATTGTCGGGGGCATCTTAAACACTCAGTAAACAACGTATACAATGAAGAATCAGACTGTAATGGAATCAGTGCATAGACAAGAGATGTAGGTAACCAGCGCGTATGCGTGGACAACCGATCGCAACGTTACAGCGGCGGAATTTCGAAACGGTACTTACTTAAAAAACATGCCTCGTATTATACTCTAAGATCGAATGACGTAGCTTCTGTTTTCTATGCGCATGAGCTTGCTAAATTTTAAGTTGCGAGGTCGAGGGGGAAAATTAATCTTATACTATCAACGTGATTTTAATGAAGTTTTTACTTGGAGTAATACATAGTATTTTCAACTATATTGTTGAGCAATCTAGCATATGTTTTATTTATAATCTAAGAAATAAAGCACTAAAATAGACCAAGCCTTCCAAAGTCGGCGCAGTTGAATGGATTGAGATGCGGTTTTCTGCATTCGATTCAGAAAGTGATTTAGAAATTTTGTGCCGGGTTTGTTTTTTGCGGAAAAAAATTAATGCATTCCTACGGCCAAAAAATTAATTTTTCTCTCGAAATGGTTTCTCGGGGGTTTTTGGGGTCGCTGAACACGAATATGCTATCAAAAAAAATCCCCGAGGTCCCCATGGACCATCCCCGGGTACCCGGGGCTGACGCCTCGGATATCAATACATTTCATTAGAAAATTATTTTTAATATTTGTTAACTGTTCGAGAGGTGATATAAAGGTTGCTATGACCCTCACAATGTTCTGCAAATCACCTGGGGGTGTTTCCGACTCTCTGGAGCCTTGTGTATCTACGTCATCTTCTAGGCATGAACTTTCTGAGTATCATAATCGTGATCGGCGACTTCGAAAATCCCCGTGAGCCAGAATTTGTTACCTTTTATGAAGAAAAATTAACAAATTCCTAGAAGATGACGTAGATACACGGGACTCCAGAGACACGGAAACACCCCCAGGTAATTTGCAGAACATTGCGAGTGTCATAGTCGTGATAGGCGACTTTGAAAACCCCCGAGAGCCGAAAACCAAAATTTCAATTATATATTTTCTCGGCTTATGCCGTTTCTCAAATTTATGAATTGATTGAGGGTTGGAAAAGGGTGTATAAAAATAAAAACCAAACTTGAATTTATACAAGTTTCACATTCACTGTATTTATGACGACTCACATACAATTTTCTACTTTTGAGAACTATAATTTGTTTTTTAGAGCAATGTGTTTCAATCCTTGGTATTCGATACTCGTAAACTATGAAAGAGTTCACACTGTGGATACACTATAACACTATAGATAACAAGTAATCACCCTTATCCACTAAAAATACTATTAAAGTACTGAGGACCTTTCAACTACCAAGTAGCCATCATCAGAGTATACTACAGAGTTAACTCTGATGATGACTACTTGGTAGCCGAAAGGTACTTTAATAGTACTTTTAGTAGATAAGGGTGATTATTTCTTATCTATAGTGTTGGATACTTGATTCAATTCAACCAAAAAGAAAAGTATGTGGAGCATTTGAGACAATGTTGGGACTCATTTCGATGGTCATAAAATTTCACACAATGTTGTTGATAAGTAAAAGATTAAACACTTGTTTATTTTGAACATTTATTAGAAAAGTTAAATTAACAAATTTACACATTTAAAACAATATTATGATCCAAGGACCATTATTTTACAAGTTCATTTCTAGATTGGTACCAACATCTGGGGGATATTCTTCAATTGCAAAACAACTTTTTAAATTAAATAATGAACAAACAAATGCATTGTAAATGTTCTTGCATGTAAGTTCGAAATGTATTCAATAGAAATATGTTACCACGATTATACTGAATCAACTTTTCCTTAAGATTTAATATTTGGTTAGTTCAGATCAGACCAAAATTACATGAGATTTCAGTTATGACAACATTGTGATTGGAAAAATATTTCAGTAACTAAAATCTGATATCCGGGATCAGTGAAATAGTATTTCAGAGAACTCCAGGATGTAATAAAACTGGTAGCTCACGAATCTCAGATTTTGAATAGAATACTAATAATTTGAAGGCAATATTCATTCTTCATAAAACTTGATATTTTTTCCTTTTGAGTATCCCGTTTATATTACTGGTTCATAATTTAAGTTTGAAAAATTAAGCTTAGCCGATTGAATTTCTCCAATGTAATGGATAATATTAGTTTTTGATATTCTATTAACTAATTAACTAAAGAAAATAATTTCGCCTACAGTGTACAGCGACTTATAGTACAAACAACAACTTAAATTTAAAAAATTACAATTTTCATTGAAATTATTCTTATACATAGTAAATTGATTTTTCGTGGCGGTGGCTTAATAATCATCTACTACGGAGTAATGTAATTTATTACTGAGTTCAGTTCCTTAATAAAGTTTCAAAACTGTCTAAATTTATTTATATCTAACCGATTCACTTCAATAATGTTACTATATAGTCTAGGAGCCAGAGCGATATTGATGAACTGAACATTAACCCGATGGCATTATGGTTTATCGTTAGAGGATGGTTCAATGACCAATTCATCTCTCAGACCGAATTTTCCCCGGCTGCTAGATCTCGAGATACAGCATCCGCATTTTTTTTTTTTAGACTGGAGGTTAACCCTTTCCAAGTTGCGGTTACTTGAAAAGCATGCCATTCTTATACACTTCCACCATATGCCATCATTTTTTATCGTGCCCGTTTATCAGGCCGACCAGTTAAAATTGAACCGAAAATGGACTGCTAGTTAACCCTCCCAAACCTGGTGGGAAATGTTCATTGGTGTTGGCAATTGTTAACATACCCTATGCCATCAAAAAATATCGGTCCATTTCCGAGTAATTGGCCATTATTTGGACCAAAATTGTTACTTTTTTTCATTTTGTGGCTAAAACTTGCGGGTTACAAGATAACATGATGGCACCATGTTAAATAACTTTATTGGAGGTCAAATATAGATTTGAAATTATTGCCATCACTCCTTGCCTATTCAAACCCCCCCAAAACCCCCAAAACAAAACAAAAACAAAAAAACTGCCGTTTCGATTTTAAACCCAGCCAGAATCTCAAAAATTGGTCATATTATCCATATTATTCATATTTTTTTGGGGTGGTTTTGGGCGATTTCGGGGGGGTTTAAATAGGCAAGGAGTGATGGCAATAATTTTAAATCTTTATTTGACCTCCAATAAACTTATTTAACATGGTGCCATCATGTTATTTTGTAACAAAATGAAAAAAAGTAACAATTTTGGTCCAAATAATGGCCAATTACTCGGACATGGACCGAAAACTTTTGATGGCACAGGGTATGTTAACAATTGCCAACACCAATGAACATTTTCCAGATTTGGGAGGGTTAACTAGCATTCCATATTCGGTCCAATTTTAACTTGTCGGCCTGATAAACGGGCACGATAAAAAATGATGGCATATGGTGAAGTGTTTAAGAATGGCATGCTTTTTAAGTAACCGCAACTTGGGAAGGGTTAACCTCCAGTAAAAAAAAAATGCGGATGCTGTATCTCGAGATCTAGCAGCCGGGGAAAATTCGGTCTGTGAGATGAATTGGTCATTGAACCGTCCTCTAACGATAAACCACAGTGCCATCGGGTTAATGTTCAGACCATCAAAATCGCTCTGGCTCCTAGACTAATATGTTTTCATCTGCATTCACAAACTAATAAATGTTATTTCTATCATACAGGAACATGAACTATTTTTTATTCAGAACAGGACTTGAATAAACTAATGTTTATCTAATCAATCCATATTGGACAATTATTTATCTCAAATATAGAGATTTGACGTTACTTGTTGATTATGAATAATTTCAAGTGAAAAAGTTTACTAATAGGAATAAATATGTTACGCTAGTTTTTGTATTGGTGGTAATTGCTGTGGCTGATAGTACATCCAAAAATAAAGGTACTCTTTTATATAAACATATTTCCGAAAATTAATAATAAGCGAGATTTTTATGAAAGTTTATTTTTCATTTGTGTATAAATGAATAATAAACTTTTAGCTATCCCACGTTGGATTTGAATCCCCGGCGATGACACTGTTTCAATTTGCTAACATAGATAAATAAACAATAAAAAAACTGAAAATAACGTATATAATAACAAATTAACACCATGTCGAAGTTGTTACTCCACAGAAACATCTGATATGTTGATGTCAACAAACAGCTAATGTCTTTCTATTATGAAAATACAATCACAAGTTGAATAGTAATAGTAATAACAGTATATTAAGAATTATCCCACCACTCAGTGGGATCCTTAGAATGAGTTGTTGAATTCATAAAACTAAGGTTCAATTCGTTAAATACCATGGTGTAAGTAAGGTGGTGTGGGCATGGTAAAGTAGTTAATAACTACTTTTGAGGATTTTAACAGTTTGGTGAAACAGTTGTTATTATATTGTGAATTTGTATCATTACCAGTTTTTACTATTCTATTTAAATTATTCAACATGTGGTAACTTGTAAATTCTGATAATCACAATTCGTGCAAAAGGTGTTAAATTACATACTAGTTTTATGTACCGCTGAGTTTAGTTGGACCCACAGTAAAAACAAATTGTATTCGCAAGAATTTAGTGCGAGAGCGTTCCAAGCAATACATTCCCCACATTAATTATCGATTATTCAATTAAACTTTAAAACATAATATGGGGTTTGATTAGTACAATTTCAACGTAATGACCTGTATTGATTTCAACGTGACTATGAGCACAAGCTTTCAGGTATGCATCTTCACAAGCAAATCTAACATATCCCGTTCCTATTGGATAATGCAAAGGTCCAACATGGAATATCGTTTGACAGACAGGTCCAAACAAATCCTCCATAACAATGGTTAAAAGATTGGCATCAATAAGACCTGGACAGTTTGTGACTTGTACTTGAACTATTAAAAGTCTAAATTGAGAGGGACGTCGGGTGAATACTGCATTTTGATAACACCAAGGAACTATTTCGAGTACTGCCTCCATTTCTGGATTTATTTTTGCTTTTATGAAATGTTTTCCTTCGACAGGGATACAGTGAGCTATTAGCATTTTCAAATTGGCCGTTGATCTGAAAATTGCATATAAATGACCTCGAGGAGAATTGGCATTTTTTTTCACTAATGGCCATTCAATAACAGCTTGTCCGTAGTCGCTCAAAAATTCTATAATGTAATCTTCAGCCGATACAGAAGGTAAGTTACACAGCAGGAATTTTGCAGATATTTCCGTGTCTCTGTAGATGTTAATTATTGGAGGCCTACCAATCCATTCACGAACCGTAAATAGCGAATTTATCGGGTCAATGAGAGGTTGTTCTAATATCTCCATTCTCTCTTCAGCATTTGGTTGCGGTTGATTTCTTACCAAGTTTAGTCTTTCAGGATGATTTGCTTCAAATCTATCTCCATTGGAACGTCGGGTATCATTGGAATTCATATTTCTAGAGTTGTTCACTTGTCCATTTGACGATGACGCTCCAGACTCAACTTGACATTGTCTTCTCATACGTTCATCCAAACTTTCTACTCTTTCATCATTTGAATGAGAAACACAGTTGGCGAGATCGCCTACTGTTATTACTAGTGGCTTCGTCCCTATTGCTTTACTCCAAACTTGAATTTTCTGGTTGGGAAGTACTAACGTTACACCTTCGCTGTCATTTCTGGATCGTATTGCCTTCATATCGTCTTCTGAAGGTGGTACTTGACCATTGAATGCTATGTTAGGTCTTGTGTTTCTTGGAACCACTTGGATATTATCGCGAGCATATCTGCATTGACCGTTCATTTCTTGTACTTTGCCTTGTATATTTCCAAACGGGAAATTTTTTGCCCTATTAGATTTAGAGCTTTCCACAGCATTTGAAGACTCTTGTTGCGCATCGTGTTGGATAAAACTGGAGTTGCTATTCAGTACTGGATTGATAGCATTAGCTGTAGGAGCTTGTAGATTCCTTGGTGTGGGTCTGTTTTGACCAGAACTTGATGGCATATAAATATTCTTCGAATATGCTGTATCATAACGAAGATTTTGGTCCTCGCATGGTACATAGAAGTATCCATTCGGTAGCTCAAGGATATTTGAAGGCATTTCACCACTATTATTGGCATTCGGTTGTTGCTTGTATTTCGGATTTGGGTTATTTCCGTTTTGGCAATTCAAAGTGGAATTGGTGTTAACATATGGTTTAAAATTATTGTTAACATAAAAACTCGAATAATCTGCCTTTTCTTGAGTGTTGCAAGGAAGGCCTTGAATATTATTTAGAGGTTGACTTGGAATATCTAAATTGTTGCGAGGCAAAATGTTATTACTAGGTGTGACGTAGTTGAATCCTGAGAAATTGCTATTGGTATTATTAGCAGCGTTATTAACATTTTGTAACAATGCATTTTCATTGTTACATTGATTGTTGGGAAGCAATGGATATTCATTGGTAGTTCCATTGACAGTGGGAATGGAAGATGTGCTGTTTTCACTGTTCAATAAAGCTAGACCGTTTATATTATTTTTGAAGTTGGAATTCATATACGCATTTGCTGGTGGAAATAGTGGGTTTTGATAAGTAGGAGAAGGTCTTGCTTGAGGAACCGTCCCATCAGCGTGCTGGAATTGTTGACGTCTAAAGGAAGTTGTTCCCACGGCACTGCTATTGGGGCTCATACCTGAAATAACACATATATTCTTTATACGAAACGATGTTGTGTTGTTGTTTCGTTTCAAAATAACTTAGATATAGATTTGCATTTATTGAGTAATTTTTTTGATAATAGGTGTAATATAATAATAGTATAATATAACATAATTCATAATCATTACAAAGGATATTACACCTAAGAACTGCAGTACTGCACGAATATACCATTAATAAGTAAAATAATTTATATAAATTTATTATGTAGTGATTGAGAATTAAAAATAGTTCAGTAAAGTTTAAATTTTCGTTATTAAATGATTGAGGTCATCATATATGATTGTACCATATAAATTAACATTTAATAAAGGATTAATGTAAGCTTTAAATGAAATGGACCCCAGTACTGTGTTGATGGTGGAATACCTATAATGGTTATCGAAGGGTCACTTATAACTATTTATTTTTGCTCTCAGATACCCTGCTGTGAAACTACTTCAAGCAGTTTATCATAGGGGACAGTATCAAAAGCCATTACCAAGTCTATATATTATGGATTTATTATTGGGTTATTTGGATATGAGCTTGTAGTCACTAGATCCTTCCATGAAATCGTATTGATTCTCAAATAATATATTATTTACATTAAAAATTCAGTTTTTTTAAGAATTTTTCAAATATTTTAGCAAAGTTGTTAATTACGCTGATGATAGAGAATTTTTAATTACGCTGATAACTGAGAATTTTGCCGGTCATCGTATCACCGGCATAAGATATGTTATAAATAAAATGGGGCCTGGTACTGTAGCTTGTGGAATACCTATGATGGTTATCGAAGGGTCGCTTATAACTTCATTTATTTTTGTTGTATTTGACTTTCGAATACCCTGCTGTGAAACTACTTCAAGCAGTTTATCATAGGGGACAATATCAAAAGCCTTTGCCAAGTCCATATATACTGTTATGGATTTATTATTGTGCTATTTGGAGATGAGCTTGTAAAGTCACAAGTACAGATCCTTACGTGAAGTCGTATTGATTCTCAGATAATATATGATTTACATTTAAAAATTCAGTTTTTTTAAGAACTTTTCAAATATTTTTGCAAAGTTGTTAAATTCGCTGATTGGACGATAGTTTTGGACATTCTTTCTTTCCCCTTCCTTATATATTGGTGTTACGATTACTTGTTTAGTTGTGTTAACTTTATTTGGTTTTATCTTTCGAACACAGGCAGTAGCACAGGCTATTCTTGATCGACATTATTTATTTATTTAGCAATAAACAAATGAAGCCCAATACAACATTTTCAGCTAAAGCAATAGGCGTCAAAAAAAAAAAATATAATAATCATTATATTGAATATGAATTATTAACAAAATCACAAAAATTATAATATCGATCTGTACATTATTAAGTAATACTTAACAATAATTCAATTTGAACTACAAAATAATTCATCAAATAAATGAGTACAAGATTGATTCATGCTAATTTTATAAGAAAAAGAAAGCAGATCTAAATAATCGAACAACGAATAAATTATTACTCTCATGTTTTCACATGATTTCTTAACAGTTTTCTATTTGAACAAAAGTATTGTATTTGTATTTCAATTTACAAATTACTTGTTTCCCAATAATTTTAAACTTATTTTTTCTATTCGTTAAATACATTGTCCGTTTATTGGTGATACCCTGTTGTCCTGAACTTTCGAACAAACCTTTATGTTGATCAGAAATGGATAATTAACCACATCAAGACTGGAAATATTAATTTTCAAAAATCATTGATATAATAGATAAATGTTTTGTTATTCTAGATGTTAGGAAAATAATGATAAACTAATAAACTTTATTCAAGCTGAGGGCACTTTCAAATGCATTATAATTGAAAGTGCTCAATTAACTTCTATAAATCTTACTTCTCATTATATTTTATTCCATGGAAATAATAATAATAAAAATGTGTTTATGAATGAAGTACAAATGATTGAATCTTTCTCTAAGCGAAAACATTGAAATGTGAAAGCATTCTTCCGGATAGAGAAATATATTTGATATACAAGGAATCGTAGCCTATTATAGAACAAGTAAGTATTCTTTAAAAAATCTTCTTCGGTTTGGAGATTATGAATGAGAAATATATTTTGCTCAGAGAAATTGTAATTGTACCTAATGTAACTGATGGTTAATGAAAAATAATTGCGATGAACTGGAGGCATCTTCTTCGTGTAAGAAGGAACAAATTAACATATAATTATACCTTATATTTCTTCAAGAATATAGTTGTGCAGTTTGATACATAAAAATTGAATTGTGCTTAATACATTAATGAAAAATAAAAATTATTTTCTACGATGAATTGTGAATATTGAAAAAGTTATCTCTTGAATTCCTTTTTTGGATAAGAACACAATGAAATATATAACTATAACAGATTTATTATGCACGATTGCTTTTTTCTGAAGATTTGTAGATTTTGTTGTAGAAAGGGTAGGTAGTGAAAAATAATTGATTTTGAAGGTAAACTTTGGGCACTCGCATGAAAGAATGTACTCTTCAGGTTGTCCCCTTTGAGAAAAATTATACAATTAAAATTTTTTTCACAAGAACAATTACTTGGAATTGTTTTCTCTTATACCTCACATACATATTATGTAATGTACATACCTCCTACATTTCCAAATTGTGGCGTGGCGTTGTTCATCTGATGACCTCTCATATTCAACCGATTCGATGAATTTTCAGAAACAGGGGGGTTATTGGTCGGTGGAGAATAGCGATTCCAGTTATAAAAAAAATCTTGAGTTCTTTCTGATAGATCTCTTCTTTCGAGATCTGGTTGTAGAATGAAATGCATTGGCCCGGCAGGGCGATTAGAATGTTCGAATTGGTTAACATTACCATTATTCTGATTTGGGTTCATTTCCCCTCTAGGTGTATTAGCTCTATTATTTTCCATCTCTAGTTTTTCTTCAAAGAATGAAATATTCACGGGGACCGAGGCTCACGAAAGGAGTTGTACGCAATCGCAATGGCGGGCTGTCAGAACAAAAGTAACGCTATGTACATATTACTATCGCCGACTTGATTCACGTAGTTATTCCGGTTTTGAAGTAATTGTTAACTCTTGATTCATTACATTTTCTAGGTTTGCTATTTTGAATGTAGAACTCGTCTTTAATTTTTTTTCCAATGTTCTACTTGTGATTTGATAGAAACTATAAGTTACAATAACGTTTTAACAATATAGTTTTTAACTTGATACTATATTATTCGGAAATGACGCGTTCTTGCGTCACTGATATCACATAATGCGTTTGCGCAAGCAGCTAACTTCTATGTACCGCGTACCTAGTACTTTCCAAGGATCTTAAATGAAGGAATATTGAGTTTACGACTGTTTTAATTCAACGCAGGTGTCACTACCAGCATTAATACTAATAGCTTAGTGTTACTAATTATAAAATTAGCAAGCATACTAGAATTTTTCTTTTTCAGGGATTCTATCGTAGATGCGTTTGAAAAGGCTAAGAAGATCGTACGACCGTCGCCTAATAATTATTTGAAGCTGTGATTACGTAACGAATGTATATAATATATATATATATATATATATACCTCCAACGTGTTCTCTGAAAAAATTGTTAGTTTTCAATTTCATTACCACATGGTCTTTCAAATGGACAAATGATTGCTTAGTGTTATTTATTCCATGATTAATATTTTTCTAGAAATTAGGTGCGAAATTAATCTTTGTTGGATTACATATTCTATTTTGATTCTTCATGCAATCAAAAAATATGTTATAAACCCTTTTTCACAATTGAAGGTAAATTACCTGCATAGATTGAGAACGGAAACTTTTCTTTTGCCGCATCGCTTGTTCAGCCTAAAAACAGGTAATTGCAAAATGATTCCAGGCTATGATCATCCATTTCGACCAGCTGGTTCGGAATTCATTAGAAGGCACAATACAGCTTGTTAATATTATTTATTTCTATTAACTATAATTTTTTAGCAAATAACGCTTTCAAAAAATGTGATTGTATTATTTGTTTGTTTGGAAGATGTGACGTTCTGGTATATGAAAATATTTCATCGCTCATGAAACAGGCTGTATATTTAAGTATTAGGTTATTAGGAACATTGATAAAAGTGCCTCTAATATTCTGTTTTATCTGATTTTATGTAACGTACCTGATGAAAAGGTTAAGTTTGTGATATATTTTTAAATAAATACGACTGTTGATTGTTGATTTTTATTAATTGAAAACATCCAATTATTTCTCGAAAATTTAGAACATACTGGACATGGAAGGTAAGACTTGCGGTTCTATGTTCGAGAACTAGAAACCAACTACCAACTACGGAATTTCAACTCATTATTTTCGAGTGCATGTATGGTCGTGATCCAATGGTTTCGAGTACAATATTGATTTTGCTTCAGCGATTTCAGCCTAGGTGGTAGGACTCCTGCTCCATATACTTTTACTCCGTAGGTTTGAAATTCCGAGCGGCAACGTTATCGCAGGTTAGTTTGTTAAATTTTTGACAGGTTACTTTTTGAATTTTTATAAATTTTTGAAATACTAGGTTAATAGGTTATCTGAAAGTTTGTTTTTGTAATTGATTGATTTTCCTTGCTCTGTACACATGTATTATTCAAGTGCATATATTCAAATGTATTCTTGAATAAAAATAAATTCTTTCGAATTATTTTTATTCATAGCCACGGTCGTATACACAGGTCTGGAAACTATTGTTTGGCATGAGTCTCTTACATGTCGCTAAACTCGTAGTCCCTCGCTCAGCCACCAGCTGGCGCATGGATCGAAGTATGTTGTCAGTATTAGGCGCCATATCGTTCAAATTTCAAGCCCCACAATACAAAGATTGTCAGAGAACATCCCTCGACTCATGCGCCACCCGTGACGTCTTTTGGTATTACGCGATAGTTAACGCTTAGTGTATACGACCGTGTTCATAGCAGATATATTTCCACATGATGCAATGTCTATTAATTAAATTCACCAGTGAATGCTGGAGATCATATTGACCAAGCGTTTATGCATAATCCCCGATTCATTACATTTACCGTAACATTATCAATTCCAAATAGTATTAAACAGGCACATTTTAATTAAGACGGAGTGAGTATAGCGAACAAAGTCTTCTCTTGAGTCGGGTTATATGGCACAATGTATGTTTTCATGTAGCGGCGAAACGGTAAATGCAATTCAGTTGAAATTTTCACAAAATCTAGGTAATGATGCTCGAAATTTATTGGTATAAAAAAATCAATGTCTTACCTTGAGCTCTTTTCGAGTTTTTGAGCAGAGCGGTCCTTTGAAATACTTGACACTATTCGCTCTGTTTCACGCTTCTTTCTGTGCGCCAACTATCTGGTCGATTGTAGAGAGAAATAGAACGACACGACGTTCGCCGCCGATCGCATATGCTGGTGCGGCACCCGATAAAGCGCTAGTGCATTCCGTTGAAGACACCCGGCAATGGACGCCTTTCACTAATTTAAGACGGAGTGAGCGCAGTGAACATTAAAATGAACAAATAAAATAAATATAAGAGTTTGATTTTCACTAATTTAATTGAGACGGAATGAGCGCATCGCACGAACTCTTTCCTCGTCTTAACCTTCGGGCTAATACTGACCGAACTCCTAGTTTAGTTTATTCTGATAGTGGCTACTTGGTAGCTGAAATGTCCTCAGTACTTAAACAGTATTTTTAGTAGATTGTTTATCTTTGTAGAATTATTATAGTGTATCGAAAGTGTGAACTCTTATAGTTTATTAGGCTTTTGCTGCATAACAGGCACTATTGTTATAATAACCATATGGTCTTTCCTGATTCCTTGGAGGTTATATTCCAAACTTTAAGGAAAAATTCTCAAACCTACCTCCTCTCGTGTAGTCAAAAGATTTAAAAAACGCTGTGATCAATTGATCTTGTGACTTCTCTCACTATTGTTAACAAAATATCTCCTGCCGGTCAAATATATATGATTGTAGAAAATCAGAAAATATATTGGAAATGAAAGACTATACTATAATCTCTGTTACATTGAAATTTTATTCAAATGGTGTACATAATGTATTTTACTAGTGTTTTATACTGAAACTTGCTGTCAGGTTGACTTTCGAAATTATTCACATCATAATAAAACCGTTCTGACACCTGCTGTCACATGAAGAATCAAAATTTGTCTTAGAATAATGATATAGAATAGACTGTGAATTCACTTCAATTTTAAAATGAAAATTTTGGACACTTCTGCAGATTATATATACGTGTGATACATATTTATAACCAGGAAAACATGGTGGTCGTTATTGTTCAATATACAGGTTGAGTCAGATCAACCGGGTGTGCTGATAATCTTGTGAGTGTAAGCGAGCCAGACGCTTGTATTGTTTAATAAGATAGACAAGAAGAATTTGTGCGGTAGGGAAAGGGAACTGTGCACAGATTACACTAGCGAGGCGTGTATCTCGCGAGACGTTGAGGTTGTACATCGATTTTGAAATTCATAACATCGCGAAAGCCTGTTCAATGAATAATAAAATAAATATATAGTACTGAAGTTCTAGCACCATTTTGAGATTATTTATGCTTCAATAGAATTGAATTGTTCCTCATCTGCGCCGATTTTTTTTATTATTAATTTTCAATTCCCAGTTGATCTGACTCAAGCTGTATATACTATAAATTCATTTGAAAAGGGGCCGACATCGTCCTAGTAAGTTACGGTTATATGGCGGTCTACCAACCGTCATGCATCGCAGTGTTGACGCTTGCGCGCTTTTCCCTAATTTTCAGTGGCTCATCCTAGCCAAACGACATGTTTTTTCATTGTTAGTTTTTGACACATCTACAGTCCTTTAGAACAATACTTCATCCACCACCCTAACCTCTATAGTTTTCTGTATCGAACTCCTGACACCCTTTTACATTACGGTATTAATACATAGGTGTCGACAAATATAAAAGTCGTAATCATCAATATTATAATAACGATATCTAAACATCAGGAAGAGGAAGCGATAGTCAAAGGACACAATTCGGCAAGATATTTGTCATTCTACCCAGGTTATAATACTAGCATTAGACAGTTGGTGATGCCGTCTACCCTTTAGAATATGAATTAATACTAGACACTTCAAATTCTTCTATAATTATGTCGGGATCCTTGCGACCCCATACGCCAGTTATCGGGACGGGTTATATTTTCAGAAAAATAAAACAAGTAAAGCCTTACAAAAAATGTATTCATGAATTACTCAGATACAAATAGTGAATTCCTAAAGTCTACCTCCAAAAATGTCTAATGGTGACCTTAGCTACGCATTTTATGGTGCATCTGAATTTTCAGAATTATTTGTAAGTTTAGGAATATATATATTTTTGTATAAATAATGGTTTCAAAAGAAATATATACAATTTTATAGGATACAATAGAATCCACTAATATACATTATTATCAATGCTCTAATTTTATGAAAATCTACTTAAATCTACATATACATTCTAATTATGACCCTAAATTGAAGTTTTATTGATGAAATAATTTTATATCCCATCAATATCAGAAAAACGTTAATTATACTTCTAGTTGTTTGAATATCGATTTAGGTGACATTATCAGTAATGGTGAATATAGTACATAATAGCCTTGACTCATTTCAATTCTCAATGTTTTATACACGGAACTTTAAACAATACACGGTGCGATGTTTCAGATTCATTATCTGTACAATATAGCTTCCTATTTATTCTAGTTTCTAATACAAATTGTAAAATATTGTTAGGATCTTTTTATGTGCAAAAACCGTTACCGTGGGTTTAAGGCATCGGTGCTTTTGCGTATTAAAGACTCACAGCATCATATGGTGTTACTTTCATCAGTTTGATCCTGACATTCTCACGCCCGGCCCTTATCGCCAGGGTGGATGATTTTTTTAAGTTCATATCAAGATACCCATAGTCGAACTAATCCTAAAGCCAGTGAAAAACTAGTTATTTTTTTCTTTCCAAGTATTTACGTACAAAGTGATTAATGTCTCGCTAACTTTTTATAGAGGTCGCTTCACTGAAAAATTAACAAATAATCCATGTCAATATTTTTGTAATAAATTTGTTCATCCCTTAATAAGATTAAGAATGTCACTGCCGCAGAAAGGACTATTCTTTTAGGCGAGGTCGGATATGGAACACCATTTGGCGTTCTTCTAAGAATCCTACTTTACGCATAAGCAAGCACCGAGGCCCTCCTACATTCTCGTTAGTAACCCACAAACAGTTTTGTTTTGAGTCAGAATTTAATTCAAAATGGGAGTTTACCTTGTTCCTATTTCCTTTTGGTCATTTTATTACATTAGAAAAATATCACTATTATTGTGGGATATGCCGACTTATGCCTTCCATTTTCACTAGTGTTGTCTCTTTCAGTGGACCTCTACAACTTCTTTTGTAAGAAGCAAATAAATTTCCAAAAATATCAATACCGATAACCCTGTATATTCAAAATATTTTATAGTGGCATCAATCATTATAAGGAGTGGTTTAGGGGTCGCGACCTCACAAAATTCAGTAACAGATTTTCATGAACTGGCAAAGCATTGAAAACTATAATTTTTAAAATTCATTCATAGATTAGCAAAACAGACATATGACAATATGTATTAACATTAAATTTTGACAAAACAAGTTTCTGACTGAACTCATTAACCATGCAAAATTCTAGAGAAAATAATAATTTAAAATACATATCCATTTTTCCAGTTGCAGTCGTTAGAAAATGTTTATCCAATATGTAGGTTTTTAGTTTATTTTCAGTGGTACAAATATTTTTTTTTTTATTTTTGAGGATCTTTTTTCTAGATATTTTATTGTAGAATAAAAAATGGTTTTTCAGTATACATGATGGATCATTTATTTACTAGATAGGCAGCATTCGTAATCAATACATTCTGACCAGTCTTATTTGAAAAATGAAAGATTCTTTGAAGAAATGTAATGAGGAAAACCATAAAGCCAGCCTCCCTTTAAATTATATAACATATATTCTAAGAGCCTCCCTTCTCCTACCCGCAATTATAATGGCTCTGATGACTTGAATTCAAATGAACAACAGATTCTAATCTATATTTTTCATATTTCAAAATAAAAACGTTTGAAACGAAAAAAATTATTCACCATTTTATTAATATTGGGAATTTATAGTTTTGTGACTTGAATTGTCGTAAGTTTTGTACAATGTAAACAATTCGTCATTTTAGACGATTTTTTACATTGTACTATAGAATTAAATTAGTATTTTACAAAAATGTAAGAAAAAATTATTGTATTTTACTAAATAAGAAAATAGAAGTATGTGTGTAAAAGAAAATACCTATATTTAAAATAAGACGGTTTACTTTTGATAGTTTTCAATTCTACGCTTGTTCACTTATTAAACAAACAATTGAAACAGTAATATTGTTAAAAATATACTAAGAAAATTTTGTTTAATTTTGCTTTTAGGACGGTATATTAATTTTCGTTTTGATCAAACGATCAATTGGATGCTTTCCGTTTAGACAATTTTTGTTGCCCTTGTGAGGTCACATTCCTCCCTTTTGTTCCTTCGGATGCGGGATTGACGCCATTATGTACGTGTATATCTCTCTTAGAGCCTGTATATTTGTAAAAGAGTGAAACAACTGTAAAAAATCTATGATTGTCCTAATTAACTTTTGACACAGATAAACACGTGTATTCTACTCATTTCTGGTTTTCAACTATTTGACTTAATTGACCTTAGGTCATTATCAGTTCTTAAACAATTTCTTATCTCAATTCGCTATAAAATGATAACATTAATAACTGCAATAACTGGAGAAATATAGATTTTTAAAGCTATCAAACGTTTCAACGAATGGGAAATAAAAAAGTAATTACAAATTATTGTGGATTTAATAAATATTTTCTTGGAATACAGAAGATGAAACTAATATAAATTTTTCACCAGGAAAAAAATTAAAAGGTTATTTGTACTTGTACAACAAAATACATAAATATTCTCATGTTTTAAACAAATATAATAAATTTAAAAGTATTATATACAAATAGTTATATCCTACCCCACAGACAGAGCACTACCAAGATTCGTTTTAAACTCAGGTAACATATAGGAAAATACAAAATCTACATATACATATATATTTGAGTCAACCAACTTAACTACATTAGAGTCAGAGTAATAAAATTATTATAAATACAGTAAAGATTAGTTTTAGAGTTATCAAATAAGCATTTTCCGTGACAAACTGGTTGGAATGTCACAGAAAAAATAGAAAATCCCCAGTATCTCTCAGAAGGCAGCGTTCACAAGCCAAATATAGAAAATAATCACATAGGCATATAAAACGGCATACAAAATTTCTCATAAAACGAGAATCAGGGTCTTGCTTAATTTAACGTAATTTGATGGCCGGAACGAAGAAACCGTGCTTGCTTAACCACAGACCAATACCTGTGCCCAGAAGCAGGGACAGTATGTTTGTTATGAACAAGGTGCATAAACCTTTGCGTGAAAATACGTTATTGTTTCCGAACCTAGCATACCGAATACTCAGTAGTTCCCTCTTCGGTGGGCGGAATCCCCAATTTTTCGGTGGCAGCTGATCAGGACGGCTACTCCAATCGTTGAAGAAATCTGAATCCTGTAACAAATAACAACATTTGTAAAGAGCTCATAAAATGAAAAAGACGTGTATAAATGGAAAATCATCCAGTGCCTCGTGTATACATATTGGAGTACCACAGGTCTTTGTTTTCGGACATGCTATTTCTCTTCTATATGAATGACCTAACTGACATCTCTGCCTATCCACATGTTGCGAAACGACTGGGTTATTTACAAGCATCTCAGCCACTCCCATCCACAGTTAACGCATGTCCCTTTAGCAATGAAATTTGATTTCATCAACTACATGTTTATTCAACCATCGTAAATGTCTTGTTTATCTTATCGTAAGGACTGTACATTAGGAAAATTCAGTTATTGCTTCTTCAAATAAGATTTGGACTTGACTTGTGTAAATATTTTACATTTGAAGCACTCACAAAACTTCTATTATATTCTATAAGGAAAATTGAGTCACAGCAAATATCCATGACAACAACTAAATTTGTTTTGCACAGGCTACTGTTTATTCTATAAATTTTGTATTAATATCAATTTTATAGTACCTTATATCTTTTTTAATCAGAATCAATCGGTCAATCTGATGGTGGGAAAAAATTTGGGGTGCTATTTAAAATTTATTGAGATTTTAAATTTGCCATTTTCATGAAATATTTACACTATTTACTTTTTCAAAATTTTCTTTTGCTGCTTCATAGCTCAGTGAAACATTAGATGTCAAAATTTCCCTGCTGCCCCCAGGCGGGCTCTGATGGTTTATAGATGGATCCAAGATAGGTCCGGCTTCGGGAGCTGGAGTGTACCCAAAAAGCCACTAATCAGTGGTCCTAGGAGGAGAACAAGGCAATTCTGAATTGCACCTTGGAAAACATGAGAAGCAACTATATAAATAGGCGAATCTACATCAGCACAGACAGCCGGTCGGCTCTGGGAGCTCTCAAGTCACCCAGAGTCGCAACAAGGCTAGTCAAAGAAAGCAGAGATGCACTAGCTGAACTAGCCAGGACAAACAAAGTTCAACTCATCTGGGTTCCAGGACATAGTGGAGTTGAAGGAAATGAAATGGCCGACACTCTGGCCAGGCAGGGGTCGTCCGGTACCCCTGTTGGGCCAGAATCAATGGTCCCAACATAAAACTGCGTGGGGGTATCGCCCTTCGAGGCCAGCTGAACAAACAGTGGTCTGACTTTCGGCGGGAGTCACCACGCATAAGGCAGGTCATGCTCTTTATCAAAAAGCCTGTGCCTAGACCTTCAGCTCCTCCTGGAATCCTCACGGGTCACTGTCGTCTTAACAAATACATTCATATCATGGGCATCGTAGATGACCCTATATGTAGAGAATGCAGAAAGGTGGAAGAAACTGCCTCACACATCCTGTCGGAATGCCCAACTTTGATATTCCTCCGGCACCGTTACTTCAGAGAAGCAAAATTGTTCCAGAGGAACTTATGGAAGCTAGCGTAAGAAATATTCTGGGTTTTTGGCGGGCCACAAACTTGCTAGTATCGAATACGCTTCTGATCATGGGGCGCAGAACGGCCCCAATCAAACGGCCTAAGTGCATCTAGGGGTTAAACCCCTGCCCCTAATGAAGATGATGATGATGTTAAAAACTCATTATCTTTCATTAGATTTGAAGATAATCGTAACAAAGTAAGACCATGCAAACTATTTTTTTTTTCAATTGTAATAACTCAAAAACTGTTGAGAATCAAGATAGGGTTGTATCATCAAACTCACTCTCTGCATCTTTGTTTTCTTCGTCAACATTATTATTATGTATTTCTTATTGAGTATAAAATTAAACTACTTACAAGGTTAGGCAGGATGAGGTGTCCATTTTCAAAATTAATTCATTTCATAATATAATGCTATATAAACTCTAATCAAGTCCACGATAAATGAAAATTTGAGACAGTTGTGAAAGCATTTACAAAAATGTTAGTTTAGTTGGGAAGGTGAAGCGTTGGTCAAATATTCAACGTAATTTTTCGGGCTATGAATCACATCCATCCTATACCCATCTTTGTAGAATCTTCATCGCACTTGTTAAATCTCTCAACCTGTATATAGATTTGCTAATGTTTGTGATAGAATTGCATCGTTTGTTAATAATATTATTCAAGAAATGGAGACAGAATTGCCACAATGATTCTAATTCCTCACATTGTCCCGCATAACCAAATAACTATGCCTATAAAATGAAATTCATATTCACATATTCTTTCAGAGAATAAGAAAACAAACATTTCGATTATACAATTTGTCATGATCAATTTACAAAATGACTTGTTTGTTATAGTGCAAGTGTTCTCAGAGCAACTACTTCCTATTAAAATGAGATTTTAGACAATCTGAAATGGTGTCAATCTATTTTCGTTTTAATCCGACACTAAAACCAGTTTTATGGTGATTTGGCTGACTAGCTAGCTTCTCATTGAACCGTGCTTCATCGTTTTATTAATATGTTCCGACATTTATGTTTTATGTTTGCATATCATTTTTATTCATATGTTCTGGTCCGATGATTTAGCAGAAATTCGTTCAAATATGGTAGCTACTTCATATTTTATAGCTCATTATTTACAATCTAGTTTACTTGCACAATCACTTCCGTTATTGATGCTTTCATGTATTGATTACTGAAATCACATTTAAAAACTTTCCTGTTTGCATTTAAGATTACAAATATGAAACAATCACCCTTATCCACTAAAAATGCTGTTAAAGTACTGAGAACATTTCAACTACCAAGTAGCCATCATCAGAGTATTCCATTATTTCATTCCCACTACTACCCCTTAGATCCAATCTCAGACAAATTCATAAATACTCATATCTTTGACACTATAAAATACTTTTTACATCGTTTTTCATATTAGAGATACACTAACATGACTATAGTTTCAGCAGCTAGCGTGTCATACTCAAATATGAACTAAATATGTAACAATTGGGGTTGTGTTTGTAATGAACAATAGGGTACTAAGGGCATAAGGTAATTTTAATGCACAGATATACTAGACAGGTACAATATATACACACATCAAAAGAATCTAAGGGTCAAGCATATTTTGGGATTGTTTGTTAATTCTCGGAGATCCACGTGGCATTATCGCGTTGCAGATGTTTGTTTGTTATTTACACAATACTTTTTTATCATGGCATGTGTTCCTCTTTTTTCCAACGACTATTCATTTTCTTCATGTCGTTCCTTGTTTCATTCATCAGATCAAATCAGATGTTATCCGACCAGCGAATGGTAATTATTGCAAATTTTGAGTAGTGTTGTTTGTCTAAATTATGGAACGTAATCACCTTCAGAGAGACGTGCACTTAAGGGCCATTGGAATGCTTCAAGCTGGAATGTCGCAGAGGGTTGTTGCCAATGAATTAGGGACTAACCAGTCCACTATAAGTAGTTTATGGATTCGTTATAATCAAACTGGTGATGTTAAAGGGCAACATACTGGCCGTACCAGAATAACAACGGCGGCACAGGATAGATTTCTGAGAATTCAAGCTCTGAGAAATCCAACCCACACGGCAGGTCAACTAAGTTTGGAACTCAGAAACGCTCACCATATACAGATAAGTGACCAAACTGTGAGAAATAGACTACACGAGTCCAATTTACGTGCCAGGCGTCCATGGAGAGCTCCACCATTATCCAGAGGAAATCGCGAGGCCCGAATAGTCTGGGCTAGAAATCACATCGAATGGGGCGTGCAAGAATGGACTCCTGTGTTGTTTACTGATGAATCGAGATTCGGTTTACGTCCAGATACTAGACGTACTCGTATATGGAGACAACCTGGAAATGTTTGGAGACTTAGGACTGCACAGGAAGTTCACAGCTACCAAGGCGGAACGGTGGTGGTTTGGGGTGGTATCAGCATTGGCGGAAGAAGCGACCTCGTATTGCTGGAGAGGTTTGTAAATGTTCTTAGATATAGGGACCTGATATTAGGACCATTTGTCATTCCGTATGCAGCTGCAGTAGGTGAAAACTTCATCTTCATGCATGACAATGCGCGCCCTCATACCGCCGAGATCGTAAGAGATTACTTGGATGAGAGTGGTATAAGTGTTTTGGATTGGCCTGCTCAATCGCCAGACCTGAATCCGATTGAGCATGTGTGGGATTTGCTTGGCAGAAGAATTTTAAGGCGTAACATTCTCTTCCAGACACGAAATCAATTGTTCCATACTGGTTGAAGAATGAAATGCAATTGATCAGGAAAGCATCGATAACCTTATTCTCAGCTCACCAAATCGATGTAGGGCAGTTTTTAACAATCGCGGTGGACACACTCTGTATTAGACATTGACCAGTGAAAATTTTTTTGCTCAGAATCCTAAGTGCATTGAATTCGAATTTTTCGCTCTTTTCAGTTAGATTAAAGCTTTCAATTGATTTGCAAACTTTGTATGAAATTATAAATAAATTATGTGGCAAAAGATTATGTTCTACGTGGGTAACAAAAATTGTATTGAATTTCCCATTACCAAGTGACGAAACCCTAAAAATATCGCTGACCCCTACATTTTTTTGATGTGTGTACATATTGACAGGTCACATTTGTGAATGTAATATGAAAGCTCACAATTACCAAGAAAAAAATAGCACTTTGGAGATTGTACAAGAGAAGGGGGGTAGGTGATGTTCTGACAATATGCAAATATTGTTGTAATTCAAGAAAACGATAATTATGTCAATTTTTAGCGTTTGTATACATTTTTTTTAGCTCAGTACAAAATAGAATCGTTTTTTGAGAGCAATAATAGCTAATAATATCAAATCAGTCATAGCGACTTTTCTACCAATCGTTTTTTCAAACACTACAACCGATAAATCAACAAATCGACATCAACTAGAAGTGCCCACAAAACTATCGAAATATTTTGCATTTGTTATGTTATTGCCCATGTTGTCAGGTCTGCCATTCAAGGTGGGATTTTTGATGGCGATTCAGAATTTTCAAACGGCAGGTCACAATATGAGCAGAATTTTAAATTTGAACAATTGTCGTAACAAACGCACGAGCAGGCGGTGAGACTTAAAAAACGAGCAAGGTCGTATTTTAAACATGCCGCGTCGAATGGCAACAGTGCCAGAACGGTACGAATCAGTGTTTTTTCATGAAGCTCTTGTACTAGAAGTGTGGGTATAGTAGGCAGTTCTGTGGGCGAGCCAGCTACCGGCTACTACCAATCACTCAATATAGTCTAGGAGCCAGAGCGATATTGATGGTCTGAACATTAAACCGATGGCATTATGTTTTTTTTTGACTGGAGGTTAACCGTTTCCAAGTTGCGGGTACTTGAAAAGCATGCCATTCTTATACACGTCCAACAGGTGCCATAATTTTTTCATCGTTTCCGTTTATCAGGCCGACCAATTAAAATTGAACCGAAAATGAACTGCAAGTTAACCCCCCCAAACCTGGTGGAAAATGTTCATTGGTGTTGGCAATTGTTAACATACCCTATGCCATCAAAAGTTATCGTTCCATTTCCGAGTAATTGGCCATTATTTGGACCAAAGATGTTTCTTTTTTTCATTTTGTGGATAAAACTTGCGGGTTACAAGGTAACATGATGGCACCATGTTAAATAACTTTATTGGAGGTCAAATAATGATTTAAAATTATTGCCATCACTCCTTGCATATTTCAACCCCCCAAAACTCCCTAGAATCATCCGGCAGAATGAAAAAAAAAATAAAAAAGAGCCTTTCCGATTTTAAACCCAGTCAATAATTGACTAATTTATCATAAAATTGGTCATATTATCATATGATCCATATTTTTTTGGGGCTCTATTTGACCTCCAATAAAGTTATTTAACATGGTGCCATCATTTTACCTTGTAACTCGCAAGTTTTATTCACAAAATAAAAAAAAGGAACACTTTTGGTGTTCAATTACTCGCAAATGGACCGATAACTTTTGATGTCATAGGGTATGTTAACAATTGCCAATACCAATGCATTTTCCACCAGGTTTGGGGGGGTTAACTTGCAGTCCATTTTCGGTTCAATTTCAACTGGTCGGTCTGATAAACGGACACGATAAAAAATGATGGCACATGGTGGAAGTGTATAAGAATGGCATGCTTCTCAAGTAACCGCAACTTGGAAAGGGTTAACCTCCAGTCAAAAAAAAGAAAAAATGCGGATGCTGTATCTCGAGATCTAGCAGCCGGGGAAAATTCGGTCTGTGAGATGAATTGATCATTGAACCGTGCTCTAACGATAAACCATAGTGCCATCGGGTTAATGTTCAGACCATCAATATCGCTCTGGCTCCTAGACTAATACTAATACATCATTTATCACAGCTTAATTGCTTTATGATACAAATTACTTCTCCAATAATCCATGACATTGTCAACATATTATCTGGAAAGTTACCTCAATTACTGGCTTCGCCATGCCCACCCCACCCCAAACATATCATAGTATTCAAGGGATGACAACGTACATGTAAAACTCACTATGTAAATGCAACTGTACATGAAACAATACATGTCAATATATTGTTGTTGAAATATGAATGTGTTTTATTTACGTTACATTATTCAATTTGCATTATTTCACATGACTCAGAAATGGATTAGAAATAACGCAGTATTACTTGAGCATCCTATGTTATACTTGGTGCCATCCACTGTTGAACACAATTAAAAACTTATGGATCGTTGATTTAAATTATGTTGTTGCTTGCAACACAACCTTCATAAGAAATGATCATTTGATATCAGCGAATGGAATACTAGCTAGGATTACAACAATATTTGTAAATATGTGGGAAAAGAGAAGAGGAATATTTGAGCCAAACATACATAATGCATGAAGTTGGATAATCAACTATAATGCTAGACGATAATAATGAAGGACCAGAATTTATTTGTTATGGATAATAATCTGAAAGTCAACTAACAATCTGTTGATAAAACCTGAATTGTTGAATAACAGTTTTTGTCCTTCATATCATTCGTTTAAAGAAACAGGTGTAAGGAGACGAATATTTGAGCCAAAAATACATTATGAATGAACAATTAATTAGATTTTTACAAGATATATGTTGCTAATATGAAGAATTAACATAAAATCGATGGTGGAAGCTGTTTCTTTGTGATAATTCATCATATTGATTTATCAAAACACTAGTTCCCGCATTGTCAGTAACAGCCAACTTGGTCAGAAACAGAATTTTGTCTTTTTTTAACTGTATTGAATCTATCTTGGATAGTAGACTTCCACGGATAGCTAATCTTGAAAATTCTTGGCTTCCGGATGGATTCCGCGAATTTTCAAGGTATTAAATCTGTTCTAGTTTATTTTAGTACCTGTACTGCAAAATTATTTTAAATCCTACATGAGGGTTCGAGGGTCGAACGCAAATATGTGAACAATTAACAAGAAAACAGTCAAACAATTAAATAAATTCAAGTGTATAAGTGATTTATTCACAAATACCACATTAATGAGATATGGATTTCATGTGGCTTCTAGTTAATTTTGTGTATGATAAACGATTATCATTTAAGACAAATATTTTCCTTCCTGTTGTTTACATTGTTATCTGCTCAGTCATAACACAAACAAAATCGATCGAAATAGAAAACATAAATTACATATGATTTAATTAGGTTATTGAATCACTTTTTACTTCTACCCATTGGGAAAATCGAGGAAGTAATTACTTCTCTCCATGTTTCAAAGTTGATTCTCAATTTCAGGTACTTTGAAACAAATTTTTCTCAGTGGAATTAAGATATCATGTCCTGCAGATAGGTGGATTAGAACATAGGAGTAATCTTAAAAAGCGTCTGAATCAATTGTCAACCCAAAAGCGTCTACTTTTTGAAGAGGAGCGCCTAGGGCCTAGGGGATTGACAATGTGGCTATTTTTAGGCTCAACTTTTTTGATAATAAAAAAGTACTATAAAGTTTCATTGTTGTTTCAGACCCAAATATAAGAGAAAACCAAAAGCTACCACTTACCCTGGGGAGGAAAAAGTAAGCCACCCTTTAAACTTATGGTTTTAGAGGATACATTTTGTTATATTTATACGGACAAGAAATTATGATGAAAAATTCAGTATATAGTGATCAGATTTTTTTTTTGAGTCGAATTTCACATCCATTTTTTCCCATATCAAGTGACCGTTGACATCGAGAAAAATGCATGTGTAATTCGGATTTGTCGACCCCAAATCGAAGTTTTTTCTCATTCTTTGAGTGCATTTTCAACAGTCTGAAGCTATTGACAGAGTTCGTTCTTATTGTTCTGTCAACTGTCCCTTGACAATAGAAAAAACGGAAGTCAAATTCGTTATCAGCGACCCAAATAACCGCGAGATTAAAATTAGATCAACATATACTGATATACTGTATGTTTCATCATAATCCCTTATCCGTATAAATATAACAATATATGTAAACGCAAAAAAAAACGACATTGCAGGTATTGCCACTTGAGCCGTGGAACGAACTTCCAAAAGAAAAATTCGATCGGTTTAATAACAAAAGTCTTATTATTATGACATAAAACATACATCTAAAACCGTAAGTTTAGAGTGTGGCTGCTTTTCCCCGCCCTTAGGGAAAGAGGCAGCATTTCGGTTTCTCTCATATTTGGGTCCCAAACAACACAGAACATTCTTATTATCAAAAAAAGTTGGGCTAAAATTAGCAACTTTGATCAATCCCTCAGAGCGAACACGCACTCTTGGATAAAGGAACGTCCCTCCACAAAAAGTGGCGTAGTTTCATTAATAATAAATCGGATTCGATTTTAATTATAGAAAACATTCAGAATAAAACTAATGAATCAAATTTGCTGGAATCCCTAGGAATTAATGAATATTTTTTTTATATATACTTTCACTACGCGCGGGAAACCTGCAATGTTCGAAGAACATCGTGTGAGCCAAGTCCAATATCCTATTGAACGATCAACAAATACTTAATAATTCTCCCTTGTTAAATTTGTATAATTAGATTTTATATTTGCCAGCAGTTTATTATTTAATCCCTCAATGGGTGAAGCCCAGTTAGGTAAAATTTCAATAACCATCTATCCTAAGATTATTATTAAAGTTATTCATTATAGCAAGTTAGTACTTTGTAATATTTGTTTAAAGAAGATACTGTGTTAGCGAAAGTGCAACACATTTATTTATTAAACTAATGAAAAAATAACTTTTAATAGTTATTTTATTTAAATCTTAAATAGGTACGCATTATTAAATATGTTTGAGGAAGGGGCTTCAAAATTCAAATGGTTCACAGAATATAAACTTAAATAAAATAACTATTGAAAGTTCGATTTTCACTAGTTCAATATATTATATAATTATACTGATTTGAAACACACGATATACGTGATTTACTTTGAATGGCGACAAAGAAAGCGCCGACACAGCCTTCTAGATTGTGATTTCCGCATGCGTCAGCACGCGTAAATTTGAAAATTTTTGAATCAGTAAACTTAATTGTGAAGATTTCAACATGGTCCTGAAAGGATGGAAGATTTTAAGAATAGCTCAAAATTTTCGTTTCAAGAAACAGATGTGTAACTGTCAATAAGTCAACAAACAAAGAAACGATTTTTTGAACAGGTAAAAAAAACCTTATTGAAGTGACTGAATGCAAATTCAACAAATATAATCTCTGGAAATAAGATTAGAGTTTATATCTCTTAACAGATGAAACGCGTTTTCGCTACGAATCTGCACGCAATGATTAGTTTCATTTTCATATATCCTCTCAAGACAATTCAGATTTTTAATAGCATACCCTATCAAACAAAGGTATAATAACACACATTTTCAGAGAAAAATAGTTTAAAGTTGGTTCCTAATATGAAAAATTCTCTGTTGGAATTTTATAACAATAAGTGGAGGTTTTATATTTAATATTTCAACTTCATCATTCCCTTTCATTTTTGGTATTACCCAAAGTGTTGAATATGTTAAGATGTTACTCCAGATGAGAAAGATAAGATTATCTCAAAGCTTGTGTAGCTAAGACTATTTCTATTTTGAAATGATCAGCTGTGATATCCATATAATATTGGAGAACATTTTGTATGTATGTATATACACAACACAGTGACCTGTCAATAAGATTATATAAAACCAACTGTTTTTAAGGCATTGTTCTGTCATTTTATTGAATGACAATGAGATTGAAATTTAATTTGATTAATAATTAGTATTACCTTCAATGTTGATACCACCCATTATCACCAATAATATCCAGGTTAATTAATCTCAACTCAAATCAATTAAAAACAAGTAATTAATTAACAATTGACTGCTTGAATGATTTGTTTCTGCAAAACAGACTAAAACTGTCTGTGTCCTATAGTTAATAAGAATTGGATTAATCAAAATACACATCGTTGTTATGCACATGCTATGTTTTATCAAACATTTCTTGATCGATTTCGATTAAGAAAAAAAAATCAACATTGAATCAGTTAATTAATGATAGTTACACACAAAGCTACACTATAAGAAACAATAAAACCATCTAAGCAGCAATTAAATGCTTAATTACTCATGAAGCACAAGGTAATTTATTTATTGCAAATTTTATTATAGTTTATGTTTGAGTAAAGATTTGCATCTAAGTCATATGTTAATTGTGATATGTAAATATTCTATGACAAACAATACATTGCAATCAAATAAAACAAAAATATTGTTAAACAGTTCCTTTGTAGATTACAAATTAATCTGCATGAAACAATAACTTCTGCCCAGCTAATACAAACAATATTATCGGCTTAATTAGTGTTGATACTAATTTGAAAAATAAATATTTACTATTGTCAGCTGGAACTGAGCATACAGGTGGCAATAAAAAGTTCATAGCCAACAAGATAAAAATACAATTTGGTATGATTAACAATTAGAAATTAATGATTTGATTAATTTTAATATATAAAAAAAGTTTACTAACCTCTTTTGACTCAGAATTCAAATAGTATGATTGCCATTCCAAATTGAGTGGCGTGCCTTGGACAGGACTGTTAGGGGGTGATTTTGGACTGCTTCTTGGAGAATCTCTTCGTGATCCAGCAAGAGATACTCTTGCTGACGACTGATTTGACTCTCTTTGTGCTTCTCTCAACAGACGCAAATAATCTTCAACATTCAGTTGTTGTGTTATAGATGCTGGTGTTGCAGAGCCGCCCACTTGTGTATTGACACTGACGTCCACCCAAGATTCTTAAAAATAAAGATGGTAAAAATCTAAAACGTCAAAACATAGATGCGCAATATTAGCAACTTTTTACTTCTAAATTAAAACTGGTATTTTCTGTTTTATGAAAATGACATGGTGTCAATCAGTAAACTCGATGATTAGATTATTTTGGAAAAAACTATTGGAATATCACTTAAGAGTGAATTTAACTGTCACGCCAGATGGATTTGTAAACAACGCAACTTACCACCTAATACATCATCGACACTAGATTTTGAGGATGACATTGTAATTTAACACTGAAATCGCAATTATACAAAACAGACGTGCACTAGGAAGTTCAGATATTCTCACAGAATCGTTGCAATATACACTTGTCTCGAGATAAAACTACGAAGAACCCAACACTCGAGGCGTACGTGACTTGACAAGCGGATATCAACAGTCAACACAACAACCAGTTAAATTTCTTCCTTTGTCTGGCATTAGCTTGACGTCATAGATCACGTGATCCCTTGGCTCCAATCCCAACGCACATAAACACACAGAATTTGTTGTACCACTCAAAAATAACATTGGGAATAAATATATAGTGAAATTGTGGTGACAAATTAAGACTAAAACAAAACAAAAGGAATTGAGTTTTCTCTTTGTTGTTAAAAATGTACCTACTTAATGACTCGTATTAATCTGTATTCCCGCTTTTTCAAACATGCAGAAAATACCAACTATTAGATATGTATTATTGCTTGCCGTGAGTTGTCTGGGGAGATCGAAAAATATCATCGACCTGATGATGCATAAGGTCAATGATGAGTTGTAATTATTTTTATTACTGAAAATATTCGAATGCGGATCAAGCTGAATTAAAATATCGTGTTTTCATGGAATGTTAGAGAGGCATTTTCGAAATAATAAATTATGATATGATGAATAATCACATTTATCCAATGAAAATACTATTGAGGACCTTTCAGCTACCAAGTAGCCATCATGAGAGTAAACAACTGATTATTACTTTAATAGTGTTTTCAGTGGATAGTGGTGATTATTTCGAACTTTATAGTGTTTTGTGATATTTATAGGATAGTAAACTATAAAATATTACGACTGTGGAAACACTAATAAGTAAGAAATAAGGATACTCGTTTATATTTCTTAGATATTTACTAATTTTATAGGATAGTTCGACTACACCGTCTGCTACCTACATAATTGTAGAAATACGATACGAGTATACGAGTGGAGTAATCGAAAAAGAATGTACAGCCGGCTAACAGCTAAAGTGACAGTATATCAATTCAATGTTATGTATACTTATAGACTTATATTGCCAGAGCCAGTCTGCGTCAGATTATCTCCGACTGCGTTTTATTATTATTTATTACATATTAGCGTAGTCGACTCGTCGTTACCTCTTTTCTATAGTACTTTATAGTGCTATAGTTTAGTTTAGTTACCTCTCTGAAACTCGGACTCTCCACTCGCGTCACGCAGTGGAAGGGAATAACCACAAATTACCCATCTGTGGGAATACCAATTTACCAATACGACGTTTGATATTCATATACAGTTTTCTGTATGAGCAGAAGAAGTATGTTTCTTGTAATTCAAAGATGCCTACCCTCCGCAACCATACTTGAGGTATTAGTGTTGCCCTCTATTTGTCACGAATTACAATCTGTACAGAACACTGAATAATAAATCAATTTTCATATGACGTCCCAGCAACCGTCAATAATAAGGATTCATCTTTTTGGAGGAATTACGCATACTAGCAGTAAACAACTTTTGATCGCTATACGCATTAATATTCAAAAAGTCTTGGAACATGTTAGCTACTACCACGGTCGTACATACAGGTCTGGGAACTCGAGGCTGTAACCTATGTGAGAAGTGAGTCCGCTAAGTGTCAACTGCCGCGTAGTAACAACGGATGGCGCAGTAGTCGAAAAATGATCTCTGACACGTATGACTTGTAAACACAAGGAATACCGGCGTTACTTAGTAACACTGCTTGCGATTCGGGAAAGAAATCGTTTTACCACTTCGATCCAAGCGCTAGCTAGTGGCTGAGCGAGGGACCACGAGTTTGGCGACGCGTAAGAGAACTATGTCAAACATACGAGTCCCCAGACCTGTGTGTACGACCGTGGTCTATACTAAGCATAGACAACAACGGCTGCTAGATTATCCAAAACTTATAAATGTACATGATCTATGGTTTTTGTTATATTATTGACTGAGTTGTTTGAACGTATTGTTTTGATTTTTGATTATACAAAATAGTCCACTGTCATCTCTTGTTTATTAAAAATATCGTTTAAAGTGAACAAAATTCAAGTTGTGATTCAAGAGCACTAAATAATATTTTTGTTTTGCTTTTCGAAAATGGTTTAAAACAATAACCTACAAGATAATGAAAAATGATAAACAAATATATATCTATAAACATCTGAAGTAGTTCTAATGTTTTAATATTGTTTGTATATAAAACTTCCGGTTTTGATACCGGAGAATTGGGAACTATTGGAAGAAATGGAATGTCAAAGAGATGAACTAAGTTTATTAGATTTCACTGATGGAAATTGTGAAGAAGCAGGTAGGGGCTGCCGAAATAAGAAAAAACACTTAGATCCAACTTGTTGCCCAGTTTGTAGCGTTACTCTTAGAAGTTCAGAAGTAGACATCCATTTAACATCTGAAATAGAAAAATTGAACAAATTGCCATTGGCCAAACATAAAGTAAATGGTAAGAATGTCCCTTGTGGTTCCTTAGTAAACGGCAACAGCCCCAGTCCAAGTGGAGCAGACAAGAATTGGGAAACTTATCAAAAGGTACGTTCTAACAGACAAACTCGGCAGAGGCTTAAATCCAGAAAGAGAAAGAATGATGAAGTTTTGTGTCCAATTTGCAATAAAGACATTCCAGAAGATATAACACTCCATGTTGAAATGTGTTTGCGTCAATCAGAAACAACTAATGAAAGTGAAAGTGATGAAACTATAGATGTTGAGGCTTATGAGGAATATGAGTGGGCAGGTCAATCACGAATCAGAGTGACTTCTTTGTTACCCGGTGGTGTATCTAGTTTAGGTTCCTCAATGAGTGTGACTGAAGAAGATGAAGATCTTAATGTAGATGTTGATGATTCTCAAGTTTATGGATTACCTCAGTACTCTGAGGGGGATGTTATATTGCCATGTGCAGACAAAGAGGATGTAGCATTGAGGAAAGCTGTAACAGGCACAGATCCTAAGTTAGTGAAGATGTCAGATAGGAGTGACAATGAGGAAGAGAATGATAATAAAGGAGATCCTGTAGTGGAAGTGTTAAAAGCTCGCATTAGAGAACTAGAAAGTCGTGAACAAACTAAAGATATTTATAAGTGTTTAATTTGCATGGATAGGTACCGAACACCTGTTATATCAGTGTGTTGTTGGCATGTTCATTGTGAACAGTGTTGGTTACAAACATTAGGAGCTAAAAAATTGTGTCCACAGTGTAACATGATCACGTCACCATCAGACCTAAGGAAAATATACATGTGAGATTAATTCCAAGTTATTGTGAAGTGTAGAAATTAGTAACGAATTCTTGAAGAAATTATTCCAGATATTGTTATAACAATTTTTTGAATTTGAAGCTTTTATTAGTATTCTTTGCAAGGAATGCCTCAAATTTTCTCATTTTTAACTTGTTTTAACTTATATATAAAAATTCTCGGGAAATAGGTCACATTAACAGTTTGATTTATATTTTCGTCTTTACGTACGTTTCGATCTCACGACCATCATCAGAAGACTTATTATGTCAAAAAGGTTGTTTTTTTTTAACTAATTATAGCATAAAGCGTCCATATCGCTCCAATTTCAATCAAAAATGCCCACGTCGTCGAAACAAACAGAACCACGAATAATCGAAATTGTACCGTTATTCGTGGTTCTGTTCGTTTCGACGACGTGGGCATTTTTGTTTGAAATTGGTGCGATATGGACCCTTTATGCTATAATTAGTTTTAAAACATAATAACATACTAAGTCTTCTGATGATGGTCGTGAGACCGAAACGTACGTAAAGACGAAAATATAAATCTAAGTGTTAATGTGACCTATTTCCCGAGAATTTTTATATATAATTCATACTGGGTAAAGAATCTTTATCATTGTTTTGACTGTAGTACTTTTCATTAGGCCTTAGGACCATTACCTACATATTAATTAAAGTTGACAAGGCTGGATAGAACAATACAAGTTGAATGTATTCCAAAAATACCATAATTTTGATTATGAAGTTTGATTGTGTTTTGGCCATTCAGTTGCCATCTTCAATACCTTTTGAAGATTCAAAATCAATTATAGACGGTGTATATTTCAGATATTCTTGAAAAGTAAAAATGAAAATTTTTCTGAAAGATTTAAAGTACTAAGCATTTTGGCTATATTAGATCTAATCAAGATAAAAAAACTGTCCACAATAGATTTTTAATGTGATAAAATATTATTGTAATTTTATGGAAATAATTCAATTTTCATGTTAAATTGGAAGAAGTCTTGTGGAGAGAGCATTCGTTCAACAACTTCCAACATAACACTATTTGGTCACAACTATCATTCTGCATTACTATTATACTAATAGTCAGAGAGCTATTGGCCAATTCCCTTACAGGTATTTAAAGCTTCTGCTTCAATGATAGTACATTTGTCAAAGGTGCCCCGAACCCCCTGACGCATTTTAAAACTTTCCCAGGTAGTATGTAGGGTACCATAGGGCACCCTGAAGTGTAGTTAGTTTTTTACAAGTCCGGTAAGTTTCTCCTTTTTTTATTTAAAGTTAGATATGGTCAAGACCATACTCCCTTACAGATTGCAGACATGCAGATGGTCCAGATCCTAAGATATGGCCCAAAAACCGCGAATTAAAAATTTTCCCTGATGGCAGTGGAAAGAAAATATTGTTGGTGAAAAGTCCGGTAAGTGCTTCAAACTTTACCTACATATTTTAGGCTGTAAAAATGTGAAAAAAACCACAAAGCAGAAATGTTAGTAGTCCTGGAAATTTTTGGCGCCAAAAATTTGTAGTTTTTTTCACATTTTTTACAGCCTGAAATATGTAGGCAAAGTTTGAAGCATTTACCGAACTTTTCACCAACAAAATTTTCCATGGCCATCAGGGAAAGTTTGAAATTCGCGGTTTTGGGCCATATCTTAGGATCTGGACCATCTGCATGTCTGCAATTTGTAAGGGAGTATGGTCTTGACCATATCTAACTTTAAATAAAAAAAGCAGAAACTTACCGGACTTCATCAACAAAATTTTCCACTGCCATCAGGGAAAGTTTAAAATTCACGGTTTTTGGGCCATATCTTAGGATCTGGACCATCTGCATGTCTGCAATTTGTAAGGGAGTATGGTCTTGACCATATCCAACTTTAAATAAAAAAGCAGAAACTTACCGGACTTGTAAAAAAACTAACTACACTAAAGGGTGCCCTTAGGGTACCTTACATACCACCTGGGAAAGTTTTAAAATTCGTCAGGGCTTTCGGGGCACCTTTGACAAATGTACTATCATTGAAGCAGAAGCTTTAAATACCTGTAAGGAAATTGGCCTACAGCTCTCTGACTATAAGGTAAGTTTAGGTTTTCCACACCTGAATATTCTTTATCTAAGAAGTGTTTCAGAAAGACTGACTGCCAAGGCCATAATTTGAATATTCTGATACTGGAAAAAAAAATGGAATATCAAGTAATGTTTCTATAGCCAAATTGTAATTGAATTGATGGAAAGAGCTTTTTCCTCCAAAGCTTAAACACTAAGCTACTTCACATTCAAATTGGAAATTTTGGTTCTTCATTCAGCAGTCTCTGGAAATGGTTTTATACTTAATAGTATTGTTGCTTCAGATTACTGTCAGTTGAACACTTAACATTCATGAAAATTGTATTAGTTTAATATATTCCTTATATGCAAAAAACTTACAGAAATGATCTAGTGATAGTTTGTGATATTCAATAATGTTGAATTAGGGTATGATTTATCCTTATTGAGTAAATGCAAGAATCAAGTAAAACAAAAATTAATTAGTCAGCTTAGTAAAAATTAGTATATCTTTTCAATTTACCAGTTTACTATTTAAATGTCAGAAACATTACAGTTATTGAACAAAGTACTAGTCATCTCGTCTTCAGAAAATTTGACGATTATTAGTAGATAGTTTACAGTCATTAATTCCTGAAATAGTTTTTATTTGATAAGATAAATAGACAAGAATTCTGAATTTATGAAGTTCTGCCCATAATCAAATTATTTCACAGAATTTACTCTTTTATTTTCTTCCTGGTGAAGATGGCAGCAGTGCTGTCACATATGTATGTGAATTCAAAGGCATGTGGTGATGTTAAATGTTATATTGATACTTAAAAACAGTGCTTTGTATTCTTGGAAATCACTAGGTACTGTTAGGTTATGATTATGAACTGCCAAAAATGTACAGCATCATAACTTTCTTATTCACCAATTTTACGTGGATATAATAAGGTTCTCAGGAAAAAATGTGAATTGCATCTCAGAAGTAGCAAATGTTCTTTTTAATAGATCGTCCTATAATAAATTTGTTTCCCCAGATCAAATAACAGATGTACATTTTAGATAAAAAAATTCAAAATCGTAATACAACTTTGGTATATATGAATGAAATATGATGCTAGATTTTTTCTCAAACAGTAGCCTTCAGCTTCATTCAAAAAAAGGAACAGATTGAAAAAGTTATGGACCTATAATTTATCAGAAACCTTGTAGTGTATATTAGATTGTTTGCAAAGCCTACTTCAGAACTGATTTTCTAAAAAGTGTCAAATAAATCATATTTAATGAACATGTACTAAATGAATTGATCGAAAATATAATAAAACCTATTTTGTCATACAATGTTGTACTGTTTCATAAGTTTAAGTATTCTTCAACACTTTTTGGCATTTTTAATTGTGAAATTTTCACATACATCTTCAAACAAACAACTGTGTTTCTGAAATCTTATATTGGTTTCAGTCTTTTCAGAAATATGCAATAAACCTTATTTGTTCAACATTTAACTAAAACTAAAGATAGATCATTTTTATTATAAGAACGTGTTTTGTTTCTTATTTGATTTGAAAAATCTGATTAGATACTAGAAATTAATAAATTGTTTTTTTGAATTTCTCAAATACGTGTATATTTTACTAATTATTACATCACAGAATATTGTAAAATGTTACAAGTTCCCAATTAAGTTATCTACCATCATCCCAAATCAAGATGGTCCCCACATTTCAAACAAAAAATTAGTTGAATAGAACAATTGAATATCAAGTTCTGTTTCAAATATCTGCATAATTGTTCATGCTGCCTTTATATTATCAAATTCTTTTCAAATTAATAGTTGAATAGAACAATTGAATATCCCTATCTATCGAATTAAATTCCGTTATGGTGAGTGAAATTAAACTTTATATTACTTATTCAGTTAGTGCTAGGAAAAAATTGTTCCTTGAATGTACATTGATTTATTAGACTGAATAAATTTTGCAAATAACAGTTGATACATTTTATTTCATGTCTAGAAATATTTGGTTGAATAGAATCAACCATTATGTGATGAAAATCTATTCTAAACTTAAATTAAAATAACTATTAAAAGTTTGATTTTCACTAGTAACTATAGCTACTTCAAACAAATATTACTAATAGGCTATGAACCGGAAAATAAATAAATAATAAAAAACATGTAAGTTCGAATCAAAAAATGTTTTTTGCATTAGCTTCAGGAGGTTCTCAGGATCATTCATACACCTTAAAACCTCTTGGGAACCCCAACCCCACCCATTGGGGGCGAAAGTGGCCCGAAATCTCCAAGTCTTGAATTGTATTTTCTTCAAAAAAAGGTATTTTGACATTTCGATTGTACCTAGGTTTTTTTTTGGGTCGCTGAACACGAATCCGTAGCCAGATTTACTTGCATCGTAGGGGTGGTCATATCGACAAAATTGGCCAATTTCGCACCCCTATATGTTATTTTGCAATTTACATGTTTTAGGCATTTCGAATGCACCAAGGGGGTTTTTTGGGTCGCTGATCACGAATCCGTAGCCTCATTTACTTGCAATCCATCGTAGGGGTGGTAAGAACGACAAAATTGGCCAAATTTGCACCCCTATATGTTATTTTGCAATTTACGTGTTTTTGGCATTTCGAATGCACCAAGGAGTTTTTTGGGTCGCTGAATACGGTTCCGAAGCCAGATTTACTCCGAAGTAATTTTAAAATGCAAAAATAAAAAAAATTTAGAAGCGTGTCAAATTAGCAATTTTTGTAAATTTCCCACCCCTACGATGATATTCGAGTAAATCTGGCTTCGGAATCGTATTCAGCGACCCAAAAGAAACCCTTGGTGCATTCGAAATGCCTAAAACACGTAAATTGCAAAATAACATATTAGGGGTGCAAAATTGACCAGTTTTGTCGATTTTATCACCCCTATGATGGATTGCAAGTAAATCTGGCTACGGATTCGTGCTCAGCGACCCAAAAAAAACCCTAGGTGCACTCGATATGCCAAAATACCTTTTTTGTAGAAAGTACAATTCAAGACTTGGAGATTTCGGGCCATTTTCGCCCCCAATCGGTGGGGTTGGGGTTCCCAAAAGGTTTTAAGGTGTATGAATGATCCTGAGAACCTCCTGAAGCTAATGCAAAAAACATTTTTTGATTCGAACTTGCACGTTTTTTTTTAAATTATATCTAAAATCCCGGTTCACAGCCTGGACTATAAGTAATATTACAGTACTTTGTAATATTTCAAAAAGCTACGATGTTAGTGAAACTATAATTACATTTATTTATTAAACTAGTGAAAATCGAACTTTTGATGGTTATTTTATTTTAAGTTTAAAAAATATTTGGTTCTTTATATTTGTGGTATTTCCATCAGTTGTTAACATTGTACATCTACATCCCAAATTTAAACACACTTGATAATTTTTTCCTATATATATGTGACTAGCGACCCGCCCCGGCTTCACACGGGTGCAATGCTGATGAATTCAAAGTGCTATAGGGAGAACCGCGGCCTCCAACGCGCTATTTATAGGCACGCTCCCGCCCGGCCGGCCGGTACCGCCGCAAACGCTACGTCCCGCAATTTTTAAATCTGTAATATCTTCGAAAATATTCATTTAAATCATATGCTGTAAAGGGCCATATAGATCTATATTAAATCAACAATGTATTCAAGGTATTTAATTGGATAAGGATTAATGCGGTATTGGTTAAAATCGCTTCGAAAATTAGCCATTATTTGTCGTAAAAAGTAAATGACAAAAAAATGGTATTGTGGGATAACCATAAGAGATAGACATATACCATCGCGGAGTTTTCTGTAGACGTTTTCAATGTGTACAATACTTAGTACATTATTTTGATATATCTCGTAGGGTTCAGCCTGCGTTTGCAATGTAAGCGGAAAAAATGTAATTATTTACGACATCACATTAGTAACCTCAAAAATAACAGTATTTCTCCACTATTTAATGGATGTTATTATACATATAAACCTTCCTCTTCAATCAATCTATCTATTAAAAAAAACGCATCAAAATCCGTTGCGTAGTTTTAAAGATTTAAGCATACATAGGGATATAGGGACAGAGAAAGCGACTTTGTTTCATACTATGTAGTGATTATTTGAATTAAACAATGAGAACAGAACAATTTAATTAATACTTTGTTCATAAAATTCCGAAATTGCCGTTTTTATTTTCGTGAAACCTTATTTTACATTGATAAAAACAATCAAAATGCCTGAAGTCTGTAATCCAACAAAATAAGATTATTCATATTCACATGTCCCAGGACGACCTAAATGAAACACTGCTTTCCTTTTCCAACAAGATTTATTTCTGCATGTCCAAATTTGTTCAACTACCACTCAACTTTAAATATTATTTTATTTACATCTATTTACAATTAATAAATTATTCACATTTCATTATTTTCATAACATTCCTATTTTAACTGACATGTAGCTTCAATAATTCTTACATGACTCATATACAGGTAACCATTCCACAAACCCAATTATCTTACATATTTTTGCACATTTGGATGTCATAAATCATAAGGTTTTTTTCAACTAAAATTTGTAACATGTTGAATAGTTAATTCAATGTAACTTGTACAAATTTTATCTCAGATTGACTGAAATTATAATTATAGATTTATTTTTAATATATTCAACAATTTTAATGTGATTTTTTACACAATATACATTTTGTAAATCGAAGTTTTGTAACAAATTTTATCAAACAATACCACTTGGAATACAGAATAATCTTATTATTTTATCACATTTGTATTTGTTAATCATAAGGTGAAACAATTTCAACTATGTTTTGTAACATGATGACCAGTTAATTCAACTTAAAATTTCTTTCTCAGATCAACAGAAATTATAAGATTTATTTTTAATAAATTCAGCAATTCTAATGTGATATATTTACACAGTTTACATCCGAATATACTTTAATGAAATAATATTAAAAATTGCTTTAATATTACTCTGGTCTAATACATTTATAATATAAATTGAAGTTTTGTAACAAAATCTCATCATACTATACCACTTGAAATACTCAATTATCTTGTACATTTTAACACATTTGGATGTGATAATCATAAGGTGAAATAACGTGCTTACAACAATTTCAACTATGTTTTGTAACATGTTGAACAGTTAATTAAATTACAATTTTTCATCAACGGAAATCCAAAAGTTTTACTTTTAATACATTCAGCAATCTAATGTAATATATTTTACATAATTTACATCCAAATACTATACTTTAATAAACCAAAACTAAAAATTACTTTAATATTACTCCATGTGGATATAAATTTGTAATATAAATTGAAGTTTTGTAACAAATTTTACCATACAATACCACTTGGAATACTCAATTATTTTATATATTTTAATACATTTAACGTTTAAATGTATATTTTAATTATCAATGTCAGCAAAATATATTCTCAATGTCCTGATTTTATTTGATCTTTTAAGCACCATTTAAGAGCATTCAAAAATATTTTTCTCCCATAATCAGAAAAAACTCTTATGGTATCATTTTTGGCTATTTTATCCAAACGATCTCTGGAAATAGTGTGTTAAAAGTGTATTAATACACAAAAATATTTACTTACACATCTTTCTTGAAATTATACATCTCGCTTCTAAATATACAATTCATGTCGATGATGTTACATTGCAAATCGGGATCTGTAGAAAAATATATTTTGAAATTTTGAGTTGGATCAAAATCTTGTGAATGTATTTTTCCCATAAAATTCATTAAAATAACTTACCATAAGCATATTCTAAGATTGCATTATTGAATATGTCAAGCCGTAAGTTGATCTGATTATTTTGAATTAATTTTGGTGAAGGGATTAATGTCATCAATGTAACCCTACTATTTTTTTTCTTCAGTTCATAAACCAATTTTCTCAAATCAGTAATCATGTTGTTTGCATTTCTTCTCTAGAAGCGTGAAAAACATTTATGGAATATTTTACTTGGAAGCTACGAATACAAATTAAATTTTACCTGTAATAAATCATTCATCCCTATCATCACTAACACTCGGGGGGCTAAGTTATAGGTTTGTTGGATTTTTTCTGTCAATTGGGCAATGGTTTGACCAACTTCACATAATCCACAAGTTAGAGGTTCTAAAATAAAATTGAATTGTCAATTGTTCCTATTATCATTATATTTTTTATAATTTGCAGGCATAAATTAATAATTAATGCTATAGATTTAATAATTCACCTGTATCTGACACATAATATCCCAATTTCCTATCAGCCACATCTACAAAAAAGTCATCACCTAGAGCTTGATGTTTATAAATTAATGGTAACATCGCCTCCTGAAATTAGAAACTCGTTCAATGATACATCATATCTCGTAATTATTTTAAAAACAAGTTGTCAAAAAACCATCAAATTAATATATGTAAGAATTGAAATTTTTAGTTTCCCAAGTAGCCATCAATAGATTAGCTGTTAAGTTGAAGATGTCAACTACTGGAAACAGTTGAACCCGTATGAAAAAATATGATTGGATTAAATATTCAACAAATACAAATAAAATATAGTTGGTTCGTAAGGTAATTGAAAAATTAACTTACCAATTTTTCAAATTCTTCATATCGGTCAGAGTTGTTCAGGCTCATTTTATTTATAGAAGTATGGATTGATGATCCTTTGGGTAACTGGTTTGAATTCGGTCGTCGTTTCTTATTTGAATAAAAGTCGGTCTGATCAAGCTGTGGCCTTTTTTTACTGCTTGATTTATTCCTTTGTTTCGATATTAGGTTTTTCACATGTTTAGTTTTTACACTTTGTTCAATAATAATTTCATTGTTAAATTCATCTTTCACTATGAATATATCGGGAAGGGTGATTAAAAATGATTTTAAACTATCACAGCCGAATTTCCTATATGGAATTGGGTATCCGCAGAATCCCTCAAATTCCTCGTTTATTTCACTTAAAGGTACTCCATTATTTCCATACAAACTGATACATGATACTAATATACTTGATATTTCTCGTTCTTCTTCCGAAATAAAGTATGGAAACATAATTAAACTTAGGAAATGAAAACCACGTGCTGACTAGATGGTTCATATAAGGAGAAGAACATTTTTAATTTTTTGCTATTATACCCTAAGTATAAAAAAATGTAATTCAAATTCAACTAATAAACATAGACAAACTACAGAACAAATAGCACTGCTCCAATCACAAGACAATTTAGAGCCCTGACCACAGACTTGGATCTACTAGCAATAGGCAATTATCTCATCGATAACCATGTGATATTTCATAATAATTAATAAAAATAAAGTTCCACGAACAAAAAGCTTATTAAAATAAAATTTTGGATTTAACAAAAGAAAATTATGTAATTCTCTATGGTTCTTCTGTTGATGGATATCTACAGTTCAATGGTTCGATATAACCTCAACCTCAGACTAATAAGTTATTATTATTAATGAGTTAACCTATCTTTCTAACGTCAAGAAGTTCTAACAGTTTAATAAACAATGAATGCAAAAGAGGATTCCGTTTGGAAGGATACTTTTTTTAATGTAATAGCCTACTCAAAATGAAGACATTTTTTAAATTTATGTTTTAGGAGGATTTCAATGTTGACTTGTGTTTGTCAAAGTACACCCAGAAATCTGATTTGGAGACACTTAAAGCAAATTTGAAAAATTATGGTCTGATGTTACATCAACAAATGGCAGATATTCTGAAAACTGAGACTGAGGCTATTGTGAATTTGGCAGAATATCTTACAAATCTAAATTCAAGAATTGAAGACTTGTGTATACCAGTTTCACAACTCCGTGAAGAAATCAAGGTGTATATTTAAAAAGACTGTTCAGTAGATTGGGTTTTATCCCATATGGAGCTTGAAAAAATTATTTGCAAAGGTCAACAAGGAGCCACAACTTTTTATTAAACTGTTAACTATGTTATACTTGTTTTAACAGATAGTATTTGTTTTAGAGTTTGCATGATTTGATTGGAAAAACCGAAGCAGATTATAAATGCACATTGGAGCTTATAGAAGAGAAAAGTATCAAGAAGAAACATTTGATTTTGAAATCGGATCTATTTTCTACAACATTATATGTGGACAATTTAATTAAGGCTAGAACAAATAATGTTAAAGAAGATATGACATTGCTGGAACGTGCAGTTATGAAGTATTCATTCCAAATGAGTTACTTAACAGAGTTGGGTATAATGCCAGATTCCGATAAAACTATTTTTGACACTGAAAAGAAATTAACAGACATGGTAAACCAAAAATTTTTGTCAGCTGTGAAAAGCAAAAATGGAGATTTACTTACCAGATGTCTGAGAATGTACAATAATTTAAACAAACATAGTGTAGCAGAAACCTTTTATCAAATTCAAGTGGTACGACCTTCTATTCAACGCATTTTCACAGAATCAAATTTAGAAAAGTGTAATCAGGATGTGAATCAACTCTTTCTGCAAACTTTAGAATTTTTGAATAATGACATGCTTTTATTGAATGATATTTTGAATCGGTAAGTAACTTTTGAATTTTGTTTGATGATGGTGAAGGCAAAATGTATTTGATTTGAAAATATCTGCATTCCAGTTCTTTTCATACAAACAATCCAAAATCTAAAAGAAAATCGTCAATCTGAAAATTAAATTTTGTAGGAACATGGACTTGAAACCATTCTTCAGCTTTGTGTTGAATAGTTTTTGGAAAGAAGTAGATAAACAATGTCGAGAAGGCTTGCCACATATAACAGCCCCTGGAAATCCTGAATTATTCCAAAAAAGATTCAAAAGTACATGGAATCTTTTGATAAAAATTTCGGAAAAATATGGAGATCCAAGTCTCATTAAAACCAATCGAACTTTTCAAGAACACATCAAAAGATTTAATCTTCCTGTTTATTTTGAAATTAGATTTCAACAAATTGCAGGCAAATTCGAAACAGATTTGGTGGTTAAACCAGGGGATGCTGCTTTAATTTTAGATGGACTTGCTGGATATCAATTGAGCATCACAGAAGGATTACATAAAGCATTGAAGAGATGTTTATCTTCTGATGTGTTTATAGACCATTTGACAGATCATTTCCTGAAACTGTCCATGCTGCTGCTATCTAGATACTTCAGTTGGTTTGAGAAGGCTTTACTGGTAAGATCCAAGGTTGGTTTTTGTTGTATCATAATTGTTGTCCATCTAGAGATTTCTGTAGTTGGTTCGTATAAATTTATATTTAATAATTGAGCGCCGGAGTAGCAACCGGCGCTATGAGCGTCTTGCGCAATCGCTTTAGTAAAAACTTTAATATATCTTGCTAGAAAATAATTTTGTGCTGCGCTCTGAATCATATCGTTACCCTTTTTTAGGAAAATGATAAATTCCATGTAAGTGCTGATAAATGGGAAGAGTTTGTGATGAAGTCCCTGGTAGATTTACATAAAGTTAAGCAGATAGCGGGCAGTAGCGCTTGTAATGAAGAAATGTTCAATGAAAGTATTTATGGAATAATTCCAACTAAAATGCAACCATTACTGTTGAAAATAGTAAAGCTTAATGACAATATGATTAACAATTTTTGTGTTAAATTAACAGACCATTTGGTGTCTATAAAAGTCAAGGAAATCAGTGGATATTTACAAAACGTAGGAGCAATACCACGATTATTTCGCAGAACTAACAGAAACGCTCCCAAAGAATCTAGCACCTACATGGTACAAGCAATGAAACCAGTTACTGATTTCCATAAAAGCTATAGTACAATAATTGATTCTATTTTGGTACCTGTATTAGATGGCATTATTCTGACAATCACCAATAGGTAAGCATTATATAAAAATGGGGGTAATAAAAATTAATTGATACAAGCTTCGTGTAAATTTGAGTTTGATTCTCCAACTTCCAAAAGTTAAAATTATTTTCCACTTTGTAAACGCCGAAACCATAGATATAATAAACATTACTTTACTATAAAAATTACATATATTACACATTCTTATACTACAGATTTTATAAAAACTTGTGGGTAGGCCTGAAAACTCAAAAGGTGCTTAATAGGAAGTAAGAAATATAAAAAAAAATTGCTTTAAGGAATATTTGACAATTTTTTAGTCTTTTTTTTCTTATTAATCATTTCAATATTGTTAATACAATATAATATATCTTTATAATAATGCCTTACAACCCCTGACCGTTTTTCAAAATTACATTATTAAAATAATACTTTGAAAAAAAAATTGTATTCTACAAGCTTACTATACAATGAACAATTTATGAGTATACATACGCTCACTGTATTATCACACATGCTGCATATTCATCTACAAACATCCCTATTTGAAAATCAATTCAACACATAAGCATGAAACTTGGTCAAAAGTTAATAATATACTGATAAATCCCTTCTATCAGAAAGATGCTAACAGAGGTTCATTACGTCAATAGCTCCTAAAATAATCAATTTACATAAAAATATAAACAATCTTAAAGCTTTCCAAAAAAAATCTAAACAGTATATAGGTAAAAACCAAACAAAATACTTAAATATAATATAATTACTGTAAATACATGTATTTATTAATTCCAAACAATGTAATCTGAATGTAAAGCATCCGAAATAATTGAGTAAGACAAATAAATAAATAAATAAATAAATAAAAATAAAAAAATAAAATATTCTATAATTTATTATCTGATATCTCAACTGTGCAAAGGTTGAAAATAAATATTTTTTATTTATTTATTTTTATTTTATTTATCTTATTTTATTTATTTTTATTTTGTCTTACACAATTATTAGTTTACAAAAACTTATATAATAATAATATTTCTAAAATTATATACAGCTAGGCCCAAGCATGTGTACAGAACAATTTATTATTGTATTATTTTGCTATTTGTATGTATTAATATAATAATATTAAGCAAATCAAATTTCGGGTAATTGGAAAGACAAGCGTAGCAAAAAAACAAAATAGAATAGATTCACTTTACTAATTTTACAACTAAAGAGAATTAAGTTGCAAACACAAATTATGATGCTTTACATTCAGATTACATTGTTTGGAATTAATAAATACATGTATTTACAGTAATTATATGATATTCAAGTATTTTATTTGGTTTTTAATAGGTAAAAACCAATACATAGTACTGTTTATAGCAATACACTTTGTATGTGTATAAACTTATTTAAACTTCAGAAGTTGGAGAATAAAACTCAAATTTTACACAAAACTTTTAACATTTAATTTAAAAATGCTGACAAATTGTTTCACCACACTGTGGCATTATCAAAGCGAGGAGTTATCAACTAAAGCTAAATCTAAAAGTATGTCCTTAAATATCAGGGATCAGAATGTGGTGTAAATTGAGGGATGGGGGTGGATAATGGTGGGAGTGTTAAAAATTCACAAAGACGATACTCCCATAAGACCCGTCTGTTCATATATCAATGCACCCTGTCAAAAAATAGCGAAAAAGTTAGTCAACATAATATCAACATATACAAACTTTAAACCTAAATACAGTATAAAAAACTCTTTCCAGTTAATAGAAAAAATAAAAGATGTAGAACTAAAGACAAATATCAAACTTGTATCTTTTGATGTCAAGAACCTTTTTCCAAGTATTCCCACACAATTGACCATCACTCTAATTGAAGATCTTTTAATCCGCAATAATACTTTACCGGCAATAACACAGGAAATATTAAGTTTAATCTCACTTTGCATAGACCAAAATTATTTCACAATTAACGATAAATATTACAAACAGAACACCGGACTCCCCATGGGTTCGCCATTATCTCCGTTGCTAGCAGAAATATTTATGAATTACTTGGAAACTAAGATTTTAAATTCCAATTTTCAGCACATGTTTGTATATTGGTATCGCTATGTTGACGACGTAATCGCTTGCTATACAGGCAGTAACCGTCAAATAAATTCTTTTCTCACCTATATCAACAACTTACACCCAAATATAGAATTCACATTAGAGATGGAAAACAACAAGTCCTTAAACTTTTTAGATCTGACAATTTCACACACAAATAATTACTTTTCTTTCGCTATTTATCACAAGCCCACCCACACAGATACCACAATACACAACACTTCTTTACATCCACAATCACATAAGCTAGCAGCATATAATTGTATGATACATAGATTAATTAATGTCCCATTAAGTAAAGATAATTTCCATTTAGAATTAAACAGAATCGTAGATATTGCCAAAAATAACGGTTATAATGTCAAGATAATTAATAAAATACTCCAAAATAAACTCAATAAAAAAGCCTTAAGCATAATTTATCCGCAAATTAATAATAATACAAAATCAAATTTCACATGTCTAACATATTTAGGTAAACATTCACTAAAAATATCTCAATTCCTTAAAAAACAGAATAAAAACGTCGCCTTTAAAACAACAAATAACCTATGCTCGTATATTAATAACTCGAAATCTAAAAAAGATAACTTAAATAAATCTGGAGTTTACAGACTGAGATGTGATGACTGTAGTGCTTTGTACATAGGACAAACTGGACGCAGTTTCAGCGTAAGGTTCAATGAACATTTGAGAAGTTACAGGCTCAAAAAAGAAGACTCTAATTACGCAAATCACCTGTTAGAACATAACCACAATTTCACCCTTAATCCTGATATTCTACATATTCAGGAAAAAGGACATAAACTTAATACATTAGAATTCATAGAAATTTTGAAACACGCAAAAAACAATAATAATGTAATATTAAATGATCAAATCGACACATATAATTCACCGCTTGTAAACAATTTTGTAAACACACTCCCACCATTATCCACCCCCATCCCTCAATTTGCACCACATTCTGATCCCTGATATTTAAGGACATACTTTTAGATTTAGCTTTAGTTGATAACTCCTCGCTTTGATAATGCCACAGTGTGGTGAAACAATTTGTCAGCATTTTTAAATTAAATGTTAAAAGTTTTGTGTAAAATTTGAGTTTTATTCTCCAACTTCTGAAGTATTATGAATTTACACTACGTAAACGCCGAAACCATAGATATATAGATATAAACTTATTTAAAATTAGAAAAATGATTTTCACCCTAATATAGGTAAATATTTTTCATATTTCTTTGTAGTTTGGGGAACACAATTCAATTGAAATTTGAAACTACATTAAAAAAAATCAAAATAGTCTTTTAAGTTATTAGCTAGAAGGAGTTATTAATTTATTCCAGATACCTGACTTTGGTCCAAGACGTTCTCAGATCAGTTTGTAAAACTGAAGAATCATTGCGAAGATTAAAAAATAGAAATTTTACACCAAGTGAAGAGCAAAATACAGCGACCAGTCCTGAAACAATGACTGATGAGATGAAAATTCGGGAGCAAATTAAATTGGATGTTAAATATTTCGTTGATACTGTAAGTTTGATCCTTGAATTGGTTTCACTACTTCTTCTTAACAATGTTTATTCCAGTTGAATGTCCTGGCATCACATACATCGCAAAAAGCTATGGAAGATCTTCAAGAACAAATCTCTTTCTAGAATCAGTTGGATATTGTGTAATAAACTATGGAGCAAAATTTTTCAACCCGTTATTTGCCTTATAAAAAAACAAAATGGGGTATGTTGTTCATAAATTATTGACATGCTGATCTCATGTATATAGTTGAAAGTTAACATAGGTGAGTGCTAAATTGCTAAATAGTTTACGTTTCTCCCTAAGGATGATTATTTTTCAATATTTCATCGTTAACTTCAACTTGAGTTGTATTTAGATGAATATTTTCATATAAAATGTTGTATATAAGATGATTACATTTATTTATTGTTGATAGTATTCCAAATAAAACGATTATTTCTTTCTTGAAAAACTTGTTTTACTGTCCTTCAGACCTTTCATTCTTTCCAAATACATTAGAACTTGCAGACTGTCTCAATTATGATTAAAAATAGCGACAGGGATTTTGAGAATTGTTCTTATAATGATATCTTTATTTTATGATCTACAGAAGGTGCTTGTTTATCAGAGTATTAACTGCCATGCTAAAATGCTAGAACCTCATAATCTTCCCCCAAAGATCGATAAATGTTGATCTCTATGATCACCTTTGAGATGCTTCAGGTCAATTGTAGGGAACCGAAAGTGTTGATATTGGCACTGGTTCTATTCTTCATTACAAAAATACAGAGTATGCGGTTATTAATAGAAACACCCAATGAACAAACGTACGACGTTGTCCGTGATCAGCCGTTGTAATAACTATAAGCTTTTAGTCCAAGGTCTTTGTGTACAATACTGTGCAGGTGGGCTGTTGTTTGCCTAATTGCAGTGAACATGTTCCAACCAGGGATGTTGCGGATGCAGATTTTTGGAGGCTCACATCCGCTAATGCGGATGCGGATCTGAAGATCTTTTATAAAAAAAGTAACTACGGGTGCAGAAATAAAATAATAAGAGTAATTTTTGATATTTTTATTATATGTTTAGAACGAAAAGTTAAAAATTGCAGTATTATATTTAATAAAAAGTAATATTGCCGCTTTTTCGGGGTCAAGTCTGTTACGCAGAGATTCGTAATTAAACTCGCGCTACTGAACAATTGTTCGCTAGGAACACTGGCTGGTGGTGTCGATAAAAATCTGCGTGCTATTGGTGATTATAGTTTCAATTCTTCTCGATGAACGCTCCACCATTTAAGAGGATTTTCAGCTACATTGACCCTCTTTTTATTGCGGTAAGAAAGCAATTGCTTTTTGCGTACAGCTTCAGCTCTACCATTTTCTGGCGTTTCTTGGCTCTCATTTTCACTTGACGCATCCAACATATAGCAAGATCGTTTTTTAGGCGTGGTTCTCTGACCAAACCGGACGTCCCAGGTCCTAGTTGTTCCGTATCTTTTTCCGAAGAATCTGTGATTCTCATTCTTTTAACCCCTCCGGAATTAAGAGAACCGGGGACGAAATTCTCAGCATTTCTCATCATCCAAGTCAAAAGGTCTTCTTTAATATTTTCCTGTCACTGGTGTAAAAAACTTGTGCTTATAGGGAGGTGGCGATGACATATAACTTGTTCTCTATTAACTTTGAACAATAAAAAACGCGTCGGATCTTGTCACCGAACGAAATTTCCGCTCCTATTGTTCAATTAGCACAAGCGTACAGTACATGCCAGTCGCCGGCCCCGTCTAATTTCTTTCTTGTCGCGACCTTTGCTACATCCGCATCCGCATGAACATTCGCATTGATTGTTGCAGATGCGGATACGTATGCAGATGTCCAAATCGATACGGAAGCTCCGAAATTGCGGATGCGGATGCGAATATTCGCAACATCTCTGGTTCCAACTGACACCAATATTGTGACGTCACAACCACGGTCGTACATACAGGTCTGGGTACTCGAGGCTGTTTCCTATGTGAGAAGTGACTCTGCTAAGCGTCAACTATCGCGTAGTTCCAAAAAGGGTGGCGCAGTAGTCGAAGAGTGTTCTTTGACAACTGTTATTCTTGACTTGTAAACACAAGGAATACCGTCGTTTTTAGAGAAAAAATGACGAAACTGTGCATTGTGCCGAAATGCAAAACGGGGTACAAACGTGAAAAGCAAAAAACTTCTGTTTTTGAAGTGCCGAAAGATGCGGAAATGCGAAAAAAGTGGATGCTTACGATTCCGGGAAGAAATCGTTTTAACGAGGTCTTTTATGTGTGCGAGCATCACTTCGAAAAAAAATTCGTAAGAAAACAGTGTGTCATTTATAACGAAAAAGGGGAAGTTATTTTTAAGGTGAGTAATACATTTTGACAAGAGTAACAGTTCTATTCCTCTCTCAAATCAGAATAGTACGTTACGAGAAAAATTATTTTACTTAATAATGTGATTGTTGCCATACTTCGATCCAAGCGCTAGCTGGTGGCTGAGCGAGGGACTACGAGTTTGGCGGCATGTAAGAGACTCATGTCAAACATAGAGTTCCCAGACCTGAATGTACGACCGTGGCTGCAATAGATTCAATATATTGGGGAATTTAAAATTCAAGGTTTTATTTGAACACCATGAGCCTAAGCCGGGTTGTACCAAAGTTAACTGATCCGTAGTTCAACTGAACTCCGTTCAGTCGATTGAACGTTGTACAAGTTGAGGTTAACAATAGTTCAGTTGAACGCAAATTTATTGATGTTGGTAACCGTAAAGTGTCATTTATCTGGAACTTACATTTTCTAAAACAATTTTCAAATTAATTTTCGAGTTCTTGTGTTGTTCTGTAATTCGGTTGTCGTACAACTTGCGAAAATTAACTTATTGTGGCATTTCCTCAATTTTATTTATTTTCTAGAATTTATTAAGCTTTACAATATCAAAGTATGTATGACAATGCTAACAGTAGTTACATTCCCAGTAACATACGAGGCGTTTTTGATCCTGTTTAATTCTTGCTTTAATGGTGTTAGGTTGAATTGTATTGCTTTGGTTAAGGGTCTATCAAGATGGAAAAGAAGTTCAAAAGATCATAAAATTTTTTAAAGAAGAAACAATTCTGATAAGTTTGGTGAAGAAGTATAAAGATAAGATTGAATGTAAGAAATCTGATACATTATCTATCTATTTCTTCAATTATAAACGTCACTACTTCTTTTGATAACCTAAATCTTTTCCTAAACTCTTCATCGTTCCACTTATTAAAATGATTCGATTAATTCAATCATATCCATTTCCATTTTTTTTTAAATTCTAACAAAATCAAATTATAAAGTTATAATCACTTGAAGCAATAATTGATAATTATTGCGTATGCGAAATCACTGAACTTCTATTGAACTTTGATTTTTTGAACCGGAAAATTGATAAAGATGAACCTGAACTTTTGTGGTACAATGTGGTTTATACGTAAACTACAGATCAACGTTGATTTTAGCTGGACGACGTTGTTCATAGATAACTCTACTAGTTAGTAGAGTTATCTATGACGTTGTTACAACCTGCTTTCCACCAAAGAGATCATGATCTCTATGCTTTCCACAGAATAGATAAAAAAAAGAGTACTGCAGTCCTAGAGCTTCTAAACTATGACTGGATCTCTGGAGGAGATCCTACATCCTAGTCTGTGTGTTCAAGGGATATGTAACTAAGAAATGATTTTAGCCAAGACGAAAACCATAGATTAAGACGTGGAATATATTTTTAGTGAATTTTTGTTATATTTTGAATTGGTCAAATTATATTTAGCTCGTTATTAGTTCACTCAAAATGTGCGTGTACAATGCCATTTTCTTTATATGAAAGATGTAAAGGTTTTTACCAATGCTGGGATATAATTGTACTCTCACTAGGTCAGATTCATGTGGATTGGTTTAGGATTTGGGTATTTCCTGTTTTGAAATAATAATTGCAACGATTATATAAAAATTTATCTCGATTACAAGAGTAATTCGTGTATAAAGTTGCCCACATTTTGGATTAAAATTATTAATATTTCAACAACTTTGTCTGTAAAATTAAAATAACATAAACTACAGAGAATAAAAATGAGTGGCAGTAGATGATTGTAATTCTATTTGCCCCATTTTGAACTGCAGCCGCTGTAACCATTTTAGTAAAATTGGATTGCGCAAATGAACTTTGATCTTTTCCGAATGAGCTTCCAAATGTACTGTTGGCGGAAAGTTTCTACAGTTCTGTAATCTTACTTGTAGATGGCCAGGTAACTGAAATGAAATTAAAACGATTAGACAACTTATGTGTACATTAGAAATAAGAAATAATCCACCTTATTCACTGAATATGCTGATAAAGTTCGGCCGAACATATTTTGAATACAGGTCACACCATTTCTCAAGAAAGTTTATCACTTTTAAAACACGGTACATACAAATATCAAGGTGATTTAGAAGGGATGGAAATGAATAAACTAAGAAGCGATTGTACCAAAGTTAACTGATCCGTAGTTCTACCGAACTCCAGCTCACCGAGGTTAACAAAAGCTCAGTTGAACGCAAATTTATTGATGTTGGTAACCGTGGAATGTCATTTATCTGTCACTTGTTACATTTTCTCACGGTCGTACATACAGGTATGGAAACTCGGGGCTGTTTCCTATGTGAGAAGTGGGACCGCTAAGCGTCGACTGTAGCGTAGTACCAAAAGACGTCACGTGAGAGTATTCTCTGACAACTGTCATTTTTAAGTTGTAAACACAAGGAATACCTGCGTTTTTAGAAACAAATTACGAAACTGTGCATTGTGCCGAAATGCAAAACGTGGTACAAAAGTGTAAAGCAAGAAACTTCTGATTTTAAAGTGCCGAAAGATGCGGAAATGCGAAAAAAGTGGATGCTTGCGATCCCGGATAGAAATCGTTTTAACGAGGTCTTTTGTGTATGCGAAAAAGGGGAAGTTATTTTTAAGGTGAGTAATACATTTTGACAAGAGTAACAGTTCTATTCCTCTCTCAAATCAGAATAGTAAATATTGCGTTACGAGAAAAACTATTTTACTTGATAATGTGATTGTTGCCGTACTTCGAGATCCAAGCTAGTGGCTGAGCGAGGGACTACGAGTTTGGCGACGCGTAAGAGACCCATGTCAAACATACGAGTCCCCAGACCTGTATGTACGACCGTGCATTTCCTGAAACGTATTTTCAAATTAATTTTCGACTTTTCTAGATCTCGTGTTGTTCTGTAATTCGGTACAACTTGCGAAAATAAACTTTATTGTGGCATTTCCTCAATATTATTTATTTTCTAGAATTTATTAAGCTTTATAATATAAAAGTATGTATATGACAATGCTAACAGTATCGTTACATGCACAGTAACATTCGTGGTGTTCCTAATCCTGTTTAATTCTTGCTTTAATGGTGTTAGGTTGAATTGTATTTGAAAGAAGAAACAATTCTGATAGGTTTGGTGAAGAAGTATAAAGATAATATTGAATGTGAGAAATCTGATACATAATCTATTAGGAATTCTTATTTATTCGAAACGCTTGCAATAGTTTCCGATATTTTTTCAATTATAAACGTGATTCTTTTTTATTCTTTTGATAACCTAAATCTTTTCCTAAACTCTTCATCGTTCCACTTGTTAAAATTATTCAGTCGCTCTGCAATTATTTGGAGATTTCTAGGATGTAATACCAATTCTACTAATTCCGCAAATTCTTCATCATCAGTTAATGCAAGCATATCTATTCCCATTTTTTTAAATTCTAACACAATCAAATTATAAAGTAATCACTTGAAGTAATAACCTAATAACTGATAATTATTGCGCATGCGAAATCACTGAACTTCTGTGGTACAACGTGATTTATACGTAAACTACAGATCAACGTTGATCTTTTGCTGAACGAAGTTGGTACAACCCGGCGTAGATTCAAAATCACATTTAGGTACTTACTTGAATTTGATTTGAACACAACACAGGAGTCCATAGAGGTAATAATTTTCCTACAAAGGTAGATTGACACTCTAATAAAGCCTCTATCATACTTAAAAAATGTAGGCTCACTATTTCACCTAGCTAAAACATAAAATGGTTGATAGTTTCTGTATTATTCATAAGCTCAGATTTAATGTATTACCATTTTAGACTGTTGTACTAACTGTAGTATACATGGTGTAACCTTTGTCCAAAAATCGAACAAAATATTCATTGTGACATTGTAGGCTTCTGTAATGGGTGGATGGTTCGATAGACCGATTTCTAAATACACGGTCCATAACTGGAATTGATAATAGAAATAACTAATAGAGTTCTTCTGTGATGAATAGTGTCATCATAGAAGACTATGAATTCTTGATCTGAACTGACTGAACTCCATAAATCAATTGCGGGATTAATTTATTGTGGAAGGTATCTGAAATACCGCTAATATGGATGAGTTTAGATCAGAAATTATTACCCAACCTTAGAAATAAGAGCCTCATATAAATCGATGATGATGTATTTAATATTTGTGCTACATAGAGTTCACAGATACTGAGCCAATATTATAATAGAAGCTAATTCACCCACGCCGTACCAAAGTCAGGTGCGGATCTAGGGGGTCATGGGCGTTGTAACCCCCTCCCCCAAATCATAATTTTTTTAAAAATTACGGCTCTAACAGTTAAGGTACATAATTTAAGAAACAAAATTTATTTTTAAGATATCAAGTAGAAAATATTATCTAAGAATCGAAGATTCTAAAATGATCATCAATTAAGAACTATCGGTTGGTTCGCAATTCTAGATATTTCTGATTTCAATTAAAACTATGTGTAATTAAATAAACGAAAACAAATATTTTGTCGGTATATTATTGCGACCAACAGATGGGAGAGCTGTGTCATTTAAAGCATAGTGGACCTTGTGACTACTGACATTTGCACTTTGTAAATTTCAAAATCAACTTCTAAAATAAATTCATTAATTTTTTTTATACTGCTGAAGAATCTTTTCAACTTTCTGACAGCTGTGCGGAAAGTGCCACAACGGTATGAAGGTCTATTGTGTGATCCTGCTTCCCTGCTTCTGTTGGCATAGTCGAGTTTCGAGTGTGGGTGACCCAATGGAAACGTATGGTTCAGGATGGCCTGAAGATGATTCTTTGATAGAGATCATTCAGATATGTGATGAGGACCTCTACCCGTGTATCGAGATGTTTCCCAGCATTCTCGTAAGTGGAACTGCTGAGGGAAGTTTTTCAACTTTACGGCGGCTCAAAACTTGGGCTGAGAGCAACCTTGGAGGAGAAAAGGCTCAATGGTCTAGCTTTGCTGAATATTCACCGCTAGATACAGTTTGACGTGGATAAAATTATTACAGGATATGCGAAAAGTTCTAAAAGACGAGTTGAATTTATCATCTAAATAGATGAAACAGTACCCTGGATCCGCCCCTGACCAAGGTTGTCAAACCAAACCAAATTTTTGACTACATGTGTACAAGGGCAAAGAAAATCAATCAATCACTAAAGCAAACTTTCAAATTACCTATCAACCTAGTATTCCCAAAAAAATATAAAAATTTAAAAACTAACTCGTGAAGAATTTAACAAACTATCTTGCGATAACATTGCCGCTTGGAGTTTCATACATACGCGATTGGAAGCAAAATAATATGAAGCCAGGGCCTTTCCAGCTGAACTAGAATTGCCGATGCTGAAGCAAAATTGAATTCGGTATATCAACTGTTAATTCGCTGCTCACTCTTTTGGCAACATTGGTAAGATCTGGGTGAAATAGTCAATCATAATTCAATGAATTCACATTAAACAGTTTTTCCCATTCAAAGAGCAAACTAGGTTTGGCATTCTTCCCGCAAATTAACTAGTTCAAACAAAATATCTTCCATTGATAAATCTTTTAACATGAACGAAAAAAAAATATTTTGGTTACCTGGCATAAAATGAATGTGTGGAATAAGGAAGACATATGAAGGACGGAAGCTTTAGGCTGCTCAGCAAAACCGACCATTATAACTTGTATGTGATCAGCTATTTGGCAAGAAGTTTCTTGTGGTATAGGTTGACTCATGGTTAGACCTTGACCTGTTCCTTGGAGAGCAGTGTGCGTTAGTGATCCTAAGAGAAGCCAAGACAATAGTCTAATATGTCCTATGGATTCTATAAACTCTCGCGGTCTGGAACGGAACATAAACATAATTAGAGATCATCCGAAATATGTAGGTACGAGTTACGCAAATTTCAATTTCCAGCATGGGTGTAAGCTTGTCATTATCTTATCATTAAGGCATAGCCTGGCGGAGAGAATGGCTAACCACCTTGGAGCTCACGCTTCTTTATTTTAGCCGGATTTGGTGGCCATGTACAAAATTGCTAAGCAGTCAATTCTAACTCACGGCATATAGAATTGTGATACTGATTGATAGCCAGGAAGATAGTTTGCATTGACACATTTGTTGGAGGTCAAAGTAATTCAATGTATCAATTCTATAAAGCTGTCAAAGGAGCTTTAGATTGGCAATTTATGGTGGAAAATTGAAATTTATCATAACTTTCTGTATTTTTCTAAGTGAATACCAACACCAAACTTACGACTGCTGTGATGTAGAGCTACTGTAAAGCCAAGGGAAATATCTCGTGACCGCTCTATTATCTCGACCATTGCTTTTTGTTATTTCGATCGCTAAATATTGAGCTACACTGCATTTAATTATACCTCCCAATGTATCCTCATTCAAACCCACATGTGAACCTTTGCAATAACTCTGGAATAAATTCAAGTTCTAGAATATTGTACATGAACAGGAAATGTGGTTTTTGAGTGTTGATATAAGGATTTTGGAGGTTAAATGGAATATAATTCAAGGTTAACGGATTTACCTTCATTTTTGATATTGTATGAAAGTCAGTTAGAAATTCTAATATTTCGCCGAGATGTAACCTCATGCATTCTGATATTCCAGTGGTACATTGTGGAGTAACTTCTATGCCAAAATTTTGGGTTTCTTTCATGACCACGTTAGCTGGAATCAAACCACCCACATCCTGAAACATAGTTTGCTCCACGTGATTCAGAAGAATGATGTGTATTTCGGGAAAACTATTTATTATTGAAATTGATTATTTGTTGGCATTATGAATAAGACTGATTTCTTACTTTCAAAGATATTTTTATGCAATTTTTGATGTTTGGTCCCTGTTAGGACCACATTGGTCTTGACGGCGTGCAGTTCTATGATGGTCGGCGATCTGTGGTAATTCTCCTGTTTGCTAGATTTAGTTTCCATATTTTGATAGTCCTGGGTATCATTTCGTGTGTTGAGATCACGGTCGTATATACAGGTCTGGAAACTCGAGGCTGTTTCCTATGTGAGAAGTGAGTCCACTAAGCGTCATCTGTTGCGTAGTACCAAAAAGGTGGTGCATGCAAGAGTCGAGGGATGTTCTCTGGCACGTATACGACCGTGTTTGAACGATATGGCGCCTAATCCTGACATACTGACAACATACTTCAATCCATGCGCCAGCTGGTGGCTGAGCGAGGAACTACGAGTTTGGCGACATGTATGAGACTCATGTCAAACATAGAGTTTCCAGACCTGTATATACGACCGTGGTTGAGATTATGAGGTTTCTTCTCTATCCCCTTAGCTTCTCTGGTTATCCTGGTTTTATAGTTTTCGATGTTGCCTAGTATCCTGGTATTGTCGAAATCTATGTTGCTCCATGTTGTCTTCTCTGTGCTCAGCTAAGAACGATGTTTTCTGGTTATATCGTACAGCGTTCATGTGCTCCTATTTTCCACTCCTATTCTTCGATTGGTCTGTCCAATATATGAACTTTTGCAGTCTTTTCAAGGAATCTCAAAGCTCCTTGAGATTCTAACGGAATTTTTGTTTTCGGATTTCCTAATATTGAGCCTATTTTCTATCGGTTTTGAAAGTGGTCCGAGTTTTGTGTTTCAACATTCTGCTGAATTTATCGGTTGTTCCTTTCACATAAGGTAAGTATGCAGCATTCAATGCCTGTTATGTAAAAGGTGCCTGTGTTATGCATTTTTTGTGGCATGTCTCTGGAAACGTCATCTTACCATTTTGGTATTCAAATAGACTTGGGGCTGCCAGATTTTAAATATTTAAAAGCCCGTAGGCGGCAATTATCACATGAGCCGCAGCCAAATAAGCTAGTTTGGGTTATTTAGGCGGATAAAGAAAATGCCGCTGAAGGCAAAAATTATTGAGAAACCTTATTTTGTAAATTTGTTTGCTCTTTAAGACCGCCTTTAGAGGTAACGGTAAGAAAAAAAATTGAATTGAATTCATTAGCACCTAGCGTAGCCATATATCCATTTTTCAAAATTAAAAAACATGATTTCATTGAAAATTTCTCTCGTTTTTTTGCATATGTTATGTCAGAACTATAGACTAATAAACAATAATTCTAATCGACCGTAAAACTAATTATTATAAGCTGGTCCCTACCTTTTTTCGAGGAGCTTTTACATTTCATAATTGCATTAAATATAATGAATGTGGGAGATTCAAATGAAGATCGGAAGTTTAATGACTAGTGAAGGCGGGAGAATGAAAAATCGGAAAGTTCCCGCCTAAATCAGGATGTCTGGCAGCCCTAATAGATTGCATGTTTGAAAACTTACGTTCAATTTCAATAATAAAAAATTCTTCTCTTATTATCACTTACTTGTAATATTAAGTTAATTAACATCAATAGATTCGAATCTGGAATCGCCGTTTTAAATTTCATTGCTTGAACTAATTCGAACACAACCATTCTGCTCAATATTAATTTATCTCTTTCCTAAAAATATATGAATACATGACGTAAAACAATGATTATGCGATATATCAAGGGGTAGATTTCTACATAAAATTTATACAGCGACCCCTCGATTTCTAATGTCAGTGAGCCAGTGTCTCTAAACAACCTTGTGATGATTTTTCAATTTTATGAAATAAACAAAATCAAAATCCATATAGATTTTGAATCACTACACGGCAATTTTTTATTATACATAAATTCTCGGGAAACAGGTCACATTAACACTTATGCTTTATATTTGATTTCTTAAAACTAATTGTATTGGCACAAAGCGTCCTTATCGCACTAATTTCAATTAAATGCCCACGTCGCCGAAACGAACAGAACCACGAATAATCGAAATTGTACCACATCAATGTTTCAAGTATTACTTATATCAAGAATTCACTATTTAGTAATATTCTCATAATATACAAACGCATGTTAGTGTAGTCTGTTTATGACTGAAGACCAAAACTATTACGTTAAGTATCTACTTTCGAACCAGATGTTAGGATTTATGAGGTAATAGAAAAAGGTTCTGTCAGACTTTATTGGAACTTACTTCTGAGCATTCTTCCTAAAATATACTTTTAACATTATAAAGACGCATTTAGGAATTTGCAAGAGTTTTAATTAACAAAATTAGTATAAACCTGACTCAATGTCTGAATATCTGTCCTATAATTTATAGATTTGTTCTTTTTTGTTAATATTGTTTAAAGATTCCTGCATAAGTTCCATCGCAATCTAAACAATTTAATTTGTATATTCTGTGGGTTTATCTTTAGGTATTAAGGTTTTAGATTTTAGAAAAATTTTCCAACACAGTTAGTAGATTTATGCGCGACATATATATCATACTTTTTTATACATTTTAAAATTTTCTTTGATGTCTCCGGAATGTATGGTAATGTTGTATAATTATCTGTAATACCTTTTATGTTATTTATACAGTATCGGAAAGAATTCATCTTGGGTATGGTGGTTTCATGAGAGCGTAAAGAATAGCTTGCTACATGTTGAGAGAGCATTACAATTTCTCCTCGATTCGCTCGAGGAAGGGATAGGATATCGACGTCACGACACAGAGATAGGAGAGTCAGGGCGGTCAGCTCGCATTGCCACGTGGTCAGTTAACGCGTCGGGTGGGGTGAGAGGAGGGGCGCACAGCAGTGCGTCTCTCTTGTTTATGTGGTATTATATCATTGCGTTCTTTGTTGCTCCTGTAGATTTCTGTCTATACCCCAGAAGAATTGTTTCCGATACTGTATTTGACGTTCCATTATAGATTTTGTTTATTCTTTTGAAAATTGAAAAATGGTTTTGGGTAGCCATTCATTTCCAATGTATTACGAACAATTCTTAAATTTTTAGGACGGTCCTCTGGGTGGGACAATTTAACCGCGCGATCTGTAAGGCACTTTTTTTATAAGTTGTTGGTACAACGGAATTGAAGTGAATATAACGTTGAGACCAAACTTCTTTAATAAACCACGAAGTTTTTATTTTTCCATCTGCATCATGCCTAATGTTCATATCTAGGAAATTTATGTTTTTATTCACTTCTATTTCACAAGTAAATTGAAGTTTACAGTGGAAATTGTTAAATTTATTAGTCACGTACTGAATTTTATCGTTGGGAACACACATGAGGAAATATCATCTACATACTTTTTAAAGAATACGGGTTGAAAATCTAATGAATTTATAGCAGATTCCTCTAGGCATTCCATAACAAGGTTAGTAATAGTAGCTGAAATAGGAGATCCCATTGCTGTGCCGAATATTTGCCCAAAATATTGCTCACCGTATTGAAAATAAGTGCATTCTAAACAAAACTGTACTGCATTTATGAATTCAGATTGATCTAGAGGTGTGTGGATTTTAATCTCTGCCCAACGTTTTTTGATGCTACTCAATGCCAAAACGACTGGTTTATTTGTAAACAAAGAAACAACATCCAAGGAAATTAGTTGATGATCTACGGGTACGGATTGATTTTTTATAAATTCATTAAAATACCATGAGTCTTTCACATAAAATTAATTTTTTCCTATTATATTGTTGATAGATTTTGATACAAATTTTGATAAATTATAGGTAGGCGCTCCAATATTACTTACAATGGGTTTTAAAGGTATATCACTTATGTAGTTTCGGAACCCCATAGATATAAGGTGCTAGCCCATTATATGGCACATTAATTTATCTTTCAATTCAATAGAGATTATCTTATTTTTGTACCACTTATTTATTAATTTATTCATGTTATTTTGTACTGATAATGTAGGGTCAGATTTTATTTTTTGTAAGTTATTTCATCATTTAAAAGATTTCTTATTTCGTTTTCGTAGTCATTTCTATGCATTATGACGGTTTTATTACATTTATCCTCGTTTGAAACTAATATTTGAGGGTTAGCATCTAAGAACTCCTTAGTCTTTTTTCTGTGAAAGTTATAACGATTTTTTGCTATGCCTATTCCTGCTTTCTGTTTATTCTTATTATTTGTCAAGATGTTACAAATTTTGTTTCTAATTTCATTTTTTCCTCTAAATTTGTATTCCTAATTCCGCATTCTAAATTAGCAATTATATTGTCAATAGGCAGTTTTTTATTATCAGGCAATGCAAATTTCGGGCCTAAACTTAACGTGTGCTGCACCTCATCCGGAATTTTTGTGTCAGTTAGGTTTTTTAACCATCGTTCATTGATATTTTGTTTTTCATAAGTTACGCACTTCATTTAATTATTTATCTTTTCAGATTGAATTAATCGCTTTGATTTTGTTGAATTTTTTTTCGAAATTGTTATGCTGATTTTAAAAAATTGCGAGATAAAGTTGCTATCAAAATTCAGATAACAGGTAGCAATTTTGTATTCAAGATATCTAAAGGATTTATGTTGGGTATTATGTGCCAATTCACTGTACCTCTTCTACACTAAAATTCATCTAAAAAACTGATTGTCTAAAAATATTGGTGTACTTCACATATCTATATGGAATCGATATTTTTGTTATTATTGTGAGGTTGCGATTGATCCTAAATTGGATCATACTAGACATTTCAAGGCTGTAACTGGGAAAACAATTACTATAGTAACAGTACAATGTACTTACTTTTGTAAACGCCCTATTACATAAATAACAAATTTCCACTAAACAACTATACTTTAGAGTGTGTGTTTGGATTGCATAACTCAAAACTTTGGAAAACGGGTCGAGAATTCCCTGGAAATATAGTTTATATAGTTATAATGCGATGATAAATTTATTCATGATTACCTACCTTAAATTGTGAAATTAACGGTATCTTAAAAACAGAGATTATGATCTTCAGTAATGGTAGGATATTGTCGATTGTATTCAACAGTAAGAGCAGCCGCCTATATAAAGTTTCTAACTGTTGTAGAACAGTACTCCACATGGGTGTACTTGGACCCAATGCAGCTTCTAAAGGTAAACAATTCAAATAACATGACATATTTTGTAGAATTGTTGGTAAAGTATCTACTGGTAATGTTTTTTTAGAATTAAGCATCTGCAACAAAGTGAAAATTTCTTTAGGCGTTCATTGGAGAATTTCAAACTCAATTACCTCCAGAAGAAGTTGTAATGGGGCAACTGGATTCAATTCGTTGAAATCGATAAGAGCTTGGATGACACTCTTGAAGAATTGCACTCTTATGGATTCGGATGCATTAGTTTGGAACATTTGGGAGAAAATCCCATTGGGTGCTAGTTGGTGTAAGACGCATCTCAAAAACTGATGAGCAACGCTTACTGCTCCACCCGGTAAATGTATGTTAGTTTCACTCTGCCATGGATACATCGCGTTGGTAGCAACTCTAAAAACAATCAAACATCAGACCAGTTATTAACACACGTTGATAGTCATTCAAAAATACCTGGCCACTATGCTCAAGATATCTGGCAGTAGAGGAGCTGCTAGAGCAGGTTCACGATGTATAAATGTTCCAAGGGTTACAATGCAAAGACCAATCTCTTCATCACTATATTCTTCTCTAACCGTTCCACATTCAGAACATCGCTCACTAACACATTCGTCACCAATCCGAAAAGAACTCTGTTTCATGTCTGGTCCATCGAATCTAGGTGATAATTGTGGACTTAACCATGAACCTGGTCGTCTAGGGTCGCGGAGAGAATATGAACCCATTGTGAAAGGTCCGACTTTCCTCATCCTTGGCCTTTGAGTTGTGACCGTTTCTCCTAGAAACATTCGATTCAGGAAAATTAATTATTTCCTATAATACTTACTTTGGTGATCCACTTTTGTTGTCTTGAAAAAGTGCCCATTATCTTCCGAATCCACTTGATTAGGTGGACTTTCAAGGGCAACTTGTTTTATCAATCTTCTAGGACTGTGGTGATGAATATACTCTTTTTCTGGTGAGAATTTCTTTTCGGTTGACTCAATTTTGTTGTCAGTTTTTACCAGTTGAGCATTAATTCCTAATGCTTGACGTACCTTTTCCACCAATTGAGAAATATCCTTTGTATGTTGTCCGATTGGTAGTAATCTTTCTTGGTTCGGTATTTCCAATTGTGATTCAAACGTTGGGGAATATAAATAGTCTTTGGGCATTTCTAAAAGTAAATTCAATTTAGTATAATTGAATAATTCATTCTAGGGATGAACACAAGCTGATCAACTCACCAAACGGTCTTTTTGATCCAATGGGTAATAATCTTTCAAGTGAAGGAGTAGGTAAAAGAGCTTGGTCTTTCCTAAAACAGTCGTCGCAATCTGAAACTGGTGTGCAAACAGGTGTGATACTTGGATCAATAACTTTCTTATGCTTCCCAAGAGGTGAGAGTTTTCCATATTTTGATTCAATTGAATTAGAATTGGGAGAATGTCTGTGAATATCGCTTGATTTGATCGCATGTGAACCGTTTTTCAGATTAATTGTAATTAATCTGGAGCAGTTCTTATTCTCTATAAGAGATTTCAGTTCGTGGGATTTTTGATTGTCGCAGGATTTAATCGATTCATCTTCACTTCCAATTATCCAAGTTGGTCTTTTACATGAAGTTTTTGTTAATGGACTGAGTATTTCTTTAGGTGATCGTATAGTAATACTTTCCAGTTGTTCGTAGGTTTTCATTACTGTACACGTTTTATCATGTTTGAAGGGGCAACCATTCTCCTCCATGCCTTCATCGAACGAATCTTGAACACTGCCGTGCAAAGTACTATCAGATAAATCACTTTCCGGGATGGTTATTAACTCAGATTCGGTGTCATCTGCATCCAAGTTGAAATCTGTTATTTTTTTAATACCCTTCTCCCATTTCTTTTCTGGTTGAGTACATTGTATCGCTTCTTCCCAATGAGTTTCCATGCTGGTAGTTGAAGAAGGTTTGGCGTAAATTACTTGGGCTTTTCCTCCCTTTGAGCTCAATGAAACTTGTATGGATTGACCATCTGAAGAGTACATTGGCGAAAGTGGAGGAGTAGCTCTTTCCATATGATCATTTTCAGTGCCCAAGGAAGGTTGACTTACATCTGGAAGAGACAAATTTGATAATCAAATAATCATTATATCTTGGAAGAATAAATTGAAATAATGCCCAATTCATTAGAGGGACAATCAGCAAGAGATTTAAACTGAAGTACCTCGTGATCTAGAAGGTGGGGCTCCCATAATGATGGTTCCAGGAATTCTTCTGCAGTGATGATGTTGAGAATCCAAAGTATTTAATACTATTCGTATCAAAGCAGTTAACTGCATACAATATGGCTGTTGACTGTATTGATACTGAAACATTTTTGATATAATTGTTGTATTCAGCGTCTTCTTCTAGAAAATTACCTTGTACAACATTACAACAAGTGTCATTAACCAGTGTTTCCTAAAATGTGACTCTAGAGCCCATAAACTATATATCGGCTGTTGAAATTCTATAGTGTTAGGAATATAGTATGGCGACGGGGCATACTGCAATAAAATTAAACATGTTGGGAGCATTAAACGACCCATCATATGGTTTTGATCGAGAATTTGTGGTAAATTAGACAAGAAAACGCTAAATGCCGGAGACGCTCTAAGACGTTGCGGAGGTAAATATATACCTCGATCATTTTGACTATAACCTAATAAAAGATATAAATGTCTAAGTACTATTCCTTGAATCTTGGCTATGTGCTTTTCTTCTCCTGGGAAAGCTTGGTCTGATCTTGATAGGAATTGCATTAGTAGAAACACAAGCAAATGCATTGTTTCTTTATCTGCTTCTTCAAGATCTATCACTCTTTGTAGAAATGTTAAAAGATTTTGGTCGTCCACCACATTTAAAGAATGCATATGACCATCTGAAATAATTTTGTTAGATTATTTTTATCTGGAGTCTTCAGTTTACCTATTATCGGATCATGCTATAAGTTCCAAAATTAAAAGTACAATTATATACGTTTTCCTATCAATCAGATGCCATACATCGCTAACGAAATATGTATTTGGTGGATTGTGGGTGTGTGTCTGTTAGTAAATACTTGTTAGTTTAAAATATGGATCTATTACTTCATTCATGTTCTTATAATGAAATCGAGCATGAATGGTAATAGATGTGTTAGTGGATGTAATTATGAAGATTTACATCCGGGGTGTCCAACGTTTCAGCTGCTTTTAGCAATGGAAGAAGTTGGGCCATACAAAAAAATTCAGAAACATATATTGCGTGATAAAAGTAGGAAGCAAGAACGCTAATGCACCGTTTATTATGTAAAGAACTAAACACTATCATGGGCAGGGTCGTATCTGAAGTTTTCGGAAGTTAGGGCTGCCCATTTCCGGAATTTTCATCCCAATTATTTTTATAATTCACCAGAATATTTTGAAGTTATTATTATTACCTATAATAATTTACCATAGAAAGTGTTTTATTCAATATTATCATAATGTACGGAACGTGGCGGCGGATGTTCATAAGGACAATAGGGCTTCGACCATTTAAGACAGAAAAAGAAAAATCAAAAAATTCGGAAACCATGTTACCCACATTAAACCTATATAATTTTAACCTATATTTCTAACTTCCAATTCAAAGCGGTTTGACCTTATTCAAAATTTTAGCCTGCGGCGGCGTTGACTTTCCAAGACGCAACCTCCCCCTCCCATTTTCTAGGCTAGATAAGACCCTATGCATGTATTACTGTTTTAAACAACTATCATTATTAGAGAAGAATTTAATGAATCTATTATTGCTAAAGAACGAATTAAATTCAAAAATTCATCGCCTATAAATTAATAGCATCTTAATATTGTCTTTGTGGTATTATTAATTGTTATTGAGTAGTAATTTCTTGTATGTGTAGTATAGCGGGTATTAGTTGGACAACCCTGTTATACGTAGTACATCGTGTAAGGGAAGTATCGGCCCAAAAAACATTTTCGCAGATATACCCGTCTTGAGCATTTCTGAATCGAACTAGACTATTTTTGACATGAGGTCTGTGTGTGCGTGTGTGCCGCGCACGCGTAGAAACTATGGGAACGATTGTGCCGTTCGTATTGGTCGTATAAATTTGATGATTTTTATATCGCTTTAAAGTGGCGAAAGTAAGAACTGTATTGTTTGTGGTTGCGGCAGCCGGGTTTCGAGTGGTATTTCCGACATGCATCTTTATTTTTAAAATGGAATTATGGTATTTTATTGAACCGTGTTTTTCTGGTTATAAATATATAACACACGTATTTATTTACATTTTGATAGTTCGTGTGACAGCAAGTATCAATATAAAACAAAGTTATATTATAGTGTGAACAATTTCGAAAGTAAACCTTAAAGCAGGTGTCAGTATGGAGCATAGAATTGTGGAATACATTATGTAGGCCATTTGGATAAAATTACAATGTAACATAGAGTATAATTTAACGTCTTTCATTAGCGGTTTCTAAATCATTTCCAATATATTTTCTGTTGCTACAATCATTTACATTTGCCCCGCAGGAGTGTCTGAAAGCTATTTCACTAACAAAGTGAGAAAGTCACGTGATCGATTAATCACAGCTTTTTTGATTTTGACTACATGAGAGGGAAACCTATAATTTTCGTAGTATATCGTGTGGACCAGTGGTGGAAGTTTGGAAAACGAGACGGAATTTTTCTTAAGCGTTTCGAGGCAAGTTTTCAAAGAATTTGTTATCTTAGAAATAGAAACTACAATTTTTTACTTCAACATATGAAAAATGATGCAATAGATCTAGTCTAGCAATAATAAACAAAATTTCTCATATTTTATCCGATATTTTCTTAAACAGTTATATCAAAATAGATAACAATAATCATTCTTTAACAAAACGCAAACATTTTAATAGAAAACTGATGAAATTTAAAAATCAGTCATAGTCATTCAGTCGTTTTCATTTTCGTCGATTTTTTGGGGGATAGGGTCGGCGAGGCCCATATTAAGTGCCAAAGCGTCTAGTGTTAATTTGGAAAGCTTTTATTAATGTAATTTTAAATGTTATTCAAAGCCAAATTTTATTTGATTTTGTCACGTGCCAAATTTTACACCATAACCTGGTATTGAATACGGACTTTTCCAATATTTTGTTACGTATTCTAAAAATAAACACTGAAGTTTAGTTTAGATCACCCTTAATATCCAGGAAATCATCTTTATCATTTCACAATAGGGGCAACCACCCTCTTGCCCCTACCTGGCGGGGCCCATGTCATATGGCAAAATCAAGTATGATGTATTGATGTGTATCAATGGATGATAATGTACTTCTAGTTTTGGAAGTGTTATGTGATGTGTTAATCTGCTAAGTGTTTTGGCGAATTATTGGAAATAACTTACATTCATGCGGCTACTACAGCAAGACACTACATCTACATCTACCTGGAATGCTGTTACTAGTGCCTAAAAACTGACCGAGTCCAAAACGTGAACTCTTCCTTTTTAAAATTGGTGCAGAATATTGCCGGCTGTATATTTTCTCTTTTGTTTCTGTAATAACTATCATTACTATTATTAGCAACAAGAAAACATTTACACTGAAACACATTGAAATGTAATTTATTAGATATTGGATCAGCAACTGAAATTCCTCACTAGATGCGTGGGATCAAAAAGTCTCATGTGGTAATACAAAAATATTCATTACAATATTATTATCAAACGCCTATACCTTGGATACTTTCTTATTAATCTGAGAATATCATTTAGAAATAGATTTAATTCTGCATCCATTGACATAAGAATATACCGTATGTACCATTTCAAATTTTTGACTGTATTCAATTTCAAAATATTATCCATTCTTTTCATGGTTCTGTATGGGGACGGACTAAGAATTTTCCCATGGTAAATCCTGCCTATCGTAAAAGGCGACTAAAAGGATAACCATAAGTGATAGATGTTTTCCTCATCGCCCGGTGAAACACCACCACCTCGACAAAGATGCTGTGAAGTGGGCAACCATGTTTCAGTGTTTGATCGATGCTTCTGGTCTCACCCTCATACCCATTTTCCTGTCACCCTACCCAAACCGAAATTTTATCCATTCTAGTTTTATTCTGCAAATTCTAATGATGAAGCCTCCTAGAGTAAAATACTCCGGAAGAAAAATACCTCTTTATTCGGATTTCAGGGCGAGGGGTTCAACATTGAAAAATATAAACTTGAAGATAGACCTCTGTAACATCCGAGGTCTTAGCAAAAACATAAACGATATTCATTATCACCTGCAGACAGACAAACCAGACATACTGGTCTTAACTGAGACGCAAGGTCAATCCATCCACTAACACGACCTATATCCTCTGCCCTGGCTACGAGCTCCACACTCGAATCAGATTTAAAGGAAGTATCTGTCTCTATTCTAGAAATGATCTCTCATGTCACCGAGAGGAGAATCTAGAACCAGAAGAGTTCGATATAATGTGGTTCAAGTTTGATAATTACAAACAGACCAAAATTTCTCTGTTGTCTTTATTTATCTCCAAATCAACCAGCTCATGGTGAACTCTTTGAATTTGTTTCTCTGAAAGTTGACCTCATTCAGCAGAACTATCCAACAGCTGAAATTATCATCATGGGTGATTTCAACGTTCACAACTCCGCTTAGCTCAAGTTCTCAAACAAGACGACTCAGGGGGTAGGCTGAGGCCTTCGCCATTACCTATGGTCTAAAAAATACACGTTGGATCCACAAGGGAAGGATCCTCCTAATATTGCTGTCATCGATAGCCATATGCCATGGTCGGTGTTCATCAGGAATCTCGTCTGTTGTTCCAGAAAGGCGGACTAGACGAGCTCAAACTAGTCACTCCTTCACTGTCAAGCTCGAGACCTACCAAATTTCTTCCTACCAGACTTCATTTTTGTATGGAACAGCGAAGTTGTGGAACTCTTTACCTACTGAGGCCATTATGCCTATAACCTCCAAACCTTCCAGAAAAGTATGAATGCCATCTCCTCTCCCTACATTCCACTGCTGGCTCACACGACGTTCTTCGAACATTATAGGTTTCCCTCTCGTGTAGTCAAAGTATGTAAAAAAACATTCTGTACGAAGTATTTCAAATTGGTTACATATTGAAACTAGTCGTTTCATCAGTCATATCAAATTTATAATTTTGGGAGTAAAATTTCTATTTTATATCGGTAAAAATGGAATATCACAAAGTAATGGACAGCTCCATTCAAATTTTGAAAAAAATTAAATTCTACTAGTTCTTCCAACGAGTCATAGAAACAATAAATCTTCCAGTTTAAAAAGTGCAAATATAAATTCATACTTTGTCATTGTAGGCGTCTTAACATCCGCAAAGGAAAAATGAAGTCCTCTTTGATGAGCCTCTTGTGAAGTTTCAATGAATACACGTCTGTATTTGTATATTCACTAACAAACACCCAATTACCACTGCATTTAGAACCTAATACGCATTTCGATAGCTTTACTATCATTATTATGAGTAGAAGTAAATGTACAAAGCGAGCAGTAAGTAGCTGATTTGATACAAAAATTAGTGAGTTATTTCAGTTGTTTTTTTTTCATAGTTCCCAACAGAAATACTTTCTTAGGATGTATATGAGAACAATATTTATCAAATGATTTACCTTTGTTTTCTTGCCTAGTAACAATGGATGCAGGGGCCGACATTGTGCGTTTATAAGGCCATTTTGTTCCAAAACTAGCACTTAGGGTTTTGACAGAACTTGTTGCGCTTCCGTCTGATTGGGATAAGGCCTCATGAGCTCTGTGGAGTTTTCGTATGAATATTTCACTATTCATATCAGAGTTACGTAAATCTGAAAATTAACCTCAATTAACTGTTACTCATTTGATTGGCAAGTCGTTAATTAGCAAATTTGTTTACTTTGTAACGTTTTGATTGGATTTTGCCATAATTTTATGAAGTTCTTCGTATCTTGAGTGTTATTCTGGCTTTTTATATCTAAAAAAACCAGAGCAACGAATTTTCTTACACTGAATTTTTACATCAATTTTAGCGTGATAGTTTGATATCCTTACCTCTTAAATATGATATATCACCGGATTTCTCTAAACTAACTTGTGCCTCTAGAAATAAAGTATCGAAGCGATTGAGAAAGAAATCCCAGGTTAAAATTTTCCGTTCACTCAGAGAATTATGCAGTTGGTATAAAGATTGTAGAACCATTGGTCTATCTACAATAACAGAATCGAATTGCGTTTCGAGGCACATGATCAGCGACTGGAAAAGACGAATGTAACATTAATATACGATTGATGTCAAATAACATGCAGTTATAATGACTCGAAAAAGGATTGATCTTAAAACTTTAAAGGAATATTCAGAATTACAATTTAAGCAGGGAAATGCATTTTTCTCTTGTATCCACGATTATGTTTTAAGGGAGCAATTTGTACGCAGACGTTTCGCCAACCATCACAAAGGGCCATCAGAGTCTACATATGTACCCAGCCAGAGAACTAAATCCAATCAGGTAGGTTAATACCAACACGTTGGATATATAACAAGTGAGAAATTATGGAAATGGTATCCGGAATAGTCAAGCAAATTCTGACCAACCACCAATAAGTGTTGGGAAACCGTTGATATACTCGTATTTCTCCGTTGACGTATATTCGTGTTCCTCCGATGGAGGTATTGAATACAGTTGTCTCTTGCAAAGGGAAAACAGTGAAATTTCTGAGCAATTCTTATGTAGATGTTTCATCCGAGGTTTGGTTCTGAAAAGTGCCCGATAGTTTCCCCAACATTCCAGTATTCATTAGAAGGAGGTACGAAGATGGTTCTAAGCCTCTTCAGGGCATTAACCACCTACCCGATCGCGACTGGAAATTGAGTAAGTGGCTGTTTGTCCACTTTGGGCACTCAGTGAACACTCAGAAGTGGGAACCGCTTCACTAGGACCACGTTTAAATAATATATCACGAAGTTGGTGTTAACCTCTTTAGGAATCGTTCACCTGGGGAAAACGGTAAACACTATCGGGTGGGAACCGCCCTTCTGGTAGATAGGTGAACACTCGTGGGTGGAAACCGCTCCACTAGGTGACACGTGACACGGGGTGCAAAAGGCTTCTGCCTATGCATTAAGGGACCGCAATCCCCCCCCCCCTTTAATTAATAATAATAAAAGGAGGTAGAAAGATACATACCTTTATTGCACAATCATGTATTGTTCCTAGGTATAATGTTGCTCTTTGAGCCACATATGTATTGTTGTCGTCCATACTAGAAATTAAATAACAAAAGGCATTTGCTAGAGCAGCTTGAAGAGGTAATACGTTTCTGAGGGGACTAGAATCCATGAATCTAGCGATTACAGTAACTCTTTCAACTGCAGTAAAACGAACACACCAATCTGAGCTATGAAAATCTTCTTGTATAACTCTCCAAAAGACGTCCGAGCCTGCTGGTAACGTTATACTATGTAATAGTAAAGGCACTACTTCTTGACTTATATGGGAGTATTCAGAATTACAGAGTTCCCATAAACTGAAAAGTTAAATGCTTTATGATAAACACATTTAATAATCACTAAACTTACTTTTTTATTAACAAGTTTTCTTGGCACCAAATGAAGAAACCTCTGTGTTCCTTGGAGGCTTTTGTGCAGGCATCGCCGTGTAAAATTAAAATGTTCAAACACTGGAGCATGTAATACAATATGTCAGGTTTATCAACTTTTGAAAGTTCCTGTAAATGGAATGGATTTCAAACAACCACTCAAAGTTATTTTATTAAGTTACCTGCAGAAGCTGATGTATGTATTGTAAAGGTTGTGGAAGATCTTCAACACAAAACTTGAATTTACCCACAGATGTTTGCCAAAAATTATCCAATTCATCTCCTGAATCTTGGTCAAGTGGTTCATCGTTCTCTCCTATGACCTGAGGCTTTGCAATCTGCACTGTAGCAGTAGCTTTAAATGAAAATACAATTACTTACTCATAATAAATTCTTGGTTCTAATTTTTAACTAGAACTCGTCTTTCCACAGAACGGAAAAATGTGCTTACCTACATCGGATTCAGATAAAGTGATAGCCCGTGCTACTGCGGAAACAACCTTTTCGGCAGGGATAATAGCGGCTAAATCCAATTGTTCTGATACTGTTTCTACTGTGGCCGTCATAATCTAAAATTCATAAATATTGTAAGAAAATAAAATTAGATAACATATTCTAAGGTAAATTACGCAAACTGTATGATTTAAAATATTAGCAAACACTATCGAATAATCTTATGTTAATAATTCGCATCCAATAATTTAAGGAATAGTTTTCGTACAGAGCACACGTGGGGCATATGAACAAGCACCCCTCCCACTGAGTGGACTTCTGGTATTGGCATATTGAGAACAACGTCAGCTTTTTCTTTCTTATCACTTTCTGGTGGGCTTTTCCTGCTGTATGCATCTTCCCAGTTGTCTTCAAGAGGAGGCTGCAATAAGCATTCATAATGTTCATCTTTTCAGTTATAAAACATGCGGCTGTTTAGTAATTTCAATAAATTGATAAAAATGGTTACGATTATTTTTGATCTGTTATATTTATTATCACCTGTACATGATAATTATGAATGGAATATAACAACGTTTAATTGTCCACTTTAGCTATTTCTACATAACAGTATAAAAAATAAATAATCACCCACATCCACTTAAAATACTCTTAGAGTACTACCAAGTAGCCACCATCAAAGTAAACTATTGGCCAAAAATGAAATGGATTGTTCGTTCCACTTCCGCTTGTTTGATTATAGTAGTATGTGCAATAGGCAATCCACTCTCTTTTTTTTTGGCCAATATCTTTCTAAGCGAGCTTGAAACCTCCTTAAAATCATAACTGAATCAGTTCCCAGTTTGGTATAGATATGTTGACGATATTTTCGCGATTATAATAAAAGATGTTGATTTACATGGCTTTTTGAACACGCTTAATAGTCAGCTTCCTTTCCTTGATATTAACATTATAAAAAATGGTAATCACTTGGATTTTGACATATACAGAAAACCCACTCAAACAAATAGGTACACTCCGGCGGATTTAAATATAAAATAGCTCCATTTAAAAGTCTTGTTCATAGATTATTGAACGTACCCTTGAGACAGCAAAATTAGAACAACAGTTGAGAATGGTCAATGGTTTCGACAAATCTTTGATCAATAATTTAATTGATCATTGAGGATATTTTTATTAGTGTTTTTGACACCTTTATAAATCTCTATTGATTCTAATGTATTCAATTTAAAACCTCTGGTTTGGTTATGTAAAATGCTTAGGGTATCTAAATTAGGGAAATTATGACCAGTTTGTGAAAAATGATTAGCAAAGGTTGAGTCTGTTTTGTTGAGTCTAAACGAGCGAAAATGTTCTTCGTATCTTAATTTGAAATTACGACAAGTTCTGCCTATATAAAAGTCATCACAGTCTGGGCAAATCATCTTATAAACTCCAGGTTTACTATATTTATTGGTTTTGTCTTTGGCGTTGTATGTAAGATGGCAAAGTTTATTTTGAGGTTTGAAACTGATTTTAAAATTATGGCGTGATAAAATGTTAGATATATGTTCGCTTACTGGACCAAAATATGTCAAAGAGATGAATTTAGTGGATACATCTATGTGTTTTATACGCGGATAAATTTTATAGAAAGTCAATTGTTGTTGCTTGCGATTTATTAGTTTAATCATTTGATCTACCGGAAAACCATTATTGATGTCTATTCGTTTTATCGTGTTCAACTCAATATTGAGGTGTTCTTTTCACAATGGTATCGAAAATGCTCTATGAATCATTGAGTGATATACTGCTAATGTATGGCTACGAGGGCTAAACGATGAGTTCGGAATAGTAACGTCTGTACAAGTGGGTTTCCTGTAGATATTGAAGTTTATTTTATTATGGTCACGTATTAGTGTTAAATCCAAAAAGTTTATTGTTCTATCTTTTTCTGTTTCTAACGTGAATTCAATTTTTGGGTGAAGTTGGTTAATAAATGAAAGAAAGGAATTTAATTGTCTGGATGTGCCTTTGAAGAAGGCAAGTACAACATCTACGTATCTATACCAAAATTAAATATGTTTTTTTGCTAATGTGCAGTTCATAATTTTGTCCTCCAGATCAGACATAAAAATATCTGCTAATAGTGGACTCAATGGGTTACCCATATCGAGACCTGAATTCTGTACATAACATTTATTGTTAAATAGACAATAGTTTTGAGTCAAGCATAGGTCAAACGCGAGTTCTATTTCATTGTGAATTGAAGGGCTAATATGTGATCTATCTAAAATGCTTCTGATTAGAAACTTACATTCTGAAGTTGGAATATTTGAAAACATGTTTGAAACATCAAAGGAAACTAAAAAACCATTGGTTGGTATATGGTGTGCTGTTACACCATTTGGGATATAGGGAGCTCATATAATGATCCACAAATCTGGTAGTTTCGTTTATTGACTAAACCATCGATTTAACACGTAATTTTCTATGTACACGATTCATGATTTTCATAATAAGTTTTCACGATTGTCACTTCTAGTTATGTATATGTTCCATGATTAATTTTTTGTATTTCTACAATAAGTATGCTTAACTTCAAATTTCAATGTCGATTGTGTGCAAAATGACGTTCAACTTAAAACAGTCAGTTTCTATTGAAACACATTTAGTTTACTTACATCGGGAGGTCGTGCTGGATGAATTGGTGACAAATATTTTACCAATTGAAGAGATAACTGATGCCACATGATACTTGATTCGCAATAACTACATTCTGATTTAGAAATACAAATGTGATTTCCAATCCAAGCAGCTGTGATCATACATTTCAATAACCAGCAAACATCTTTACACAAAGTTGAATTTAAGCCAGTATGTTTATCAATATCTTGAAGCTCCATTTGTTTGAGCAAAATATCAAGCATAAGGATGCAACAGAATAAGTTATGTTCTGCATCAGTATCAAATTCATTTGGTGGGGAAAAGCGATTCTCCTCTGAAAGAGATGTTTTCGCAGAATCTTCATCTTCCATCACAGGTGCTACAATTAATGCTCTATTACAATAACTCAATTTCATCAAAATCGACTCACATATTGACCCCTTCCTTATTTCTGCCGCACACTCTATATTGGTAAATTCAAAATTATGATCTTCATTTTGTTCATCTTTCTCGCCATTTCCATTCTTCATGAAGGATACACCGTCTTCGAAAATTGTAAACAATAGATGTAGCGGTATTACCACTTCTAACATCGTGAGAGTCTAAAGAATAAAATCAGTATTGCTGCAGCTGTCTATTGGGCATTGAATCTGATATGCAATCAGACTTACCTGAAGCCAGTGGAGAGCTTGCTCCTGTACTTTCGCACTTGTCCGTTTGAATCGCAAAGCGACAAAGTGATACATTTTTTTGGCATCAAATCCAAGAGGACTCATATCGCAGTCGAGAATTTTACTCAAGATGATTCGTAATTCCGAGAGCTCCTTCTCTGGAACATCATTTACAATCGCCTCCATCCAAAATGGCATGACGTAGTCCCATATATCTTGATTTATAACTTCATATGGCACCAAGCAAAATAATCTGTTCAAACCCTCTTTCAGATGAGATGTTCTTGAAGCCAGAGTATCCCTTAAAAAAGAAACATATTTTATATCTGTGTATAGGAAATGTTATTTATTCCAACACTGAGTGAAAAGCGCAATAGGTAGCAAAAAATTTAGATAGAAGTTTCAAATGCTATTTCAATACCCAAAATATGTTCTTCCAGTCAATCGTTATGGACAGCCTGCATGGTCACGCAACATGAACCACAAATTTACTCAAAATGAATATATGGATTATAGAAGTAGCATGATACTTACCAATGTCCTCCAACTCTTGCATATTCTGGTGGATGTGGTAACAAGCAAGAAATGAACAATTTGTAGTGTGTCTTGATTATATCTCTTAACCAAGTACACACATTTTCAGTCTTTAATTTTTCTAAGGTACTTTCTTCTTGGCCTGTACAAAATGCAAGATAATAGCTACATAAGTTTTGAATGCAATTGACTTTACCATCGTAGGAATAAGCAGTCATATGAAACCAATGAAATAACATAGCTAGAAGGCGACCTAACACTTCGATGGGTGTGCTTTCTGTTGGTGTACATCGTCCCACCAGTAACCATACACCATATCTTCCAAGCAATTGTCTTTCTTCTACTGTTATATTGTCTATGGCAGGAACTGAATTTTTACCCTCCAAGGAATCCTTAGTTTCTACTGTCACAACCTTCGCTTCCTTAAGTAAACTAAAACATATTACAATATCACCCTATCTACACACAAATCGTAGATTTCATTCCGCTGTCATAAGTGCAGAAGTGTAGGTGATTATGATGAATCTGGACATCTTGTAGTGCTGGCAAACTAAGTAAATAAGGTGCACCGAAATTTTTGCAAAAGTAAATTAAGTGCAGAATTCCTTAGTTGTTCCACGAATGATTCGGGAAAACTTTATTTTCTGTAGATCTCGATATAAAATGAATCAAAGTTGAACGTATGTATGTAAAAAATTGGTCAAATTGGTTTAGTAATAATAAACCACATTTGATATAAAATGCAATAAATTGTATATTTGTTGTGCTGTATGGTGAAATAACTAAAGAAAACAAAACATCTAATGGAACGAATCATAACATGGATTTAATTTCCCCGTTTTGTTGGATCAACAGACAAAGAAACATACCTGACGATGGCTTCCACCATATAGGTCTGCATTTCACAATCCATACTCCACGTTGGAGCCAAACATCTGTGTATAACATGATCACCGCCTCTCCTATTATTATGACGGTTATTGTGACATTGTTCACAGTAACGTATTGGATGGTTACCATTATAACTTGCACATTCAGTTGAGAAACAAACGGAAATTGCAGATTTGTCCGATGACCGGCAGTTCTACAATTTTTTCTCTATGATTCTAGGTTCAAATTATTTTAGGAAGTGTACATTTTGAAATCTCTCACGAAAAACATGTTAAGAACGAAGAAACGGAACTGAAATATGTCGAGGTCAGGTTATAAAAGTATATGAGATCCAACTCCCTCACTCCAAGCATGCAACGAGTGGTTACCACTTAGAGATTAGAAAAGAGGAACACGGGTCGAATGGCATCTAATCAAAATACATTTCTATGCTTTTTCTAGTTATAGCATTCAGTCACCTAGTTAAAAAAAATGATCGTCGTTCTTGGAGGAAACGTTGTCTAACGACCATAATGGACCTATGCAGGGAGCTGGTGACTATGAAAGGAACCCTCTTCAACCAACCTCAATAAAGCGTAACTCGATATATAGGGAGCAAACGCGCTGTAACGTACTACTAAGGTCATGCCCTGGGTTGCTACTCGTCTAGTTTGGTGGGATATATCAGCCGAAAACTAAAAATGAAGATGTTGAAAACACAAATCTGGTAGATCATCAATACCACGTGGTACCTTCAGAAAAAAACCCTAGTATTCTAGGCTTCCAGGCGGAACTAGACGAGAGAGGAAGTTTGTTTAAGAGTGGATCGTATGGTATGTGGTACTTCACAATGGTGGCTGAGAATACCAATATTTAATCGGTTCAATACTCAACTCGAGCACACCACCAATTAGGTCCTCAATTGAAACTCTAAAAGAACACAACCATCTTAGGAAATCTAATTCGATAATGGTCTTGGTTTTTGTTTCTTACTTGATGGACCATTGGCTTTTCGTATCTTCTCCAAGAACTTCCTTCCATCCATTTGCAGTGGCATTGAGAGGGAAACATTGATTCGAACGAAACTTGAGACTATTCCAAGCCACAATTTTGAGCTATCGCGATTTATTTCATAAGGTTCTATATTTTTGGAAACATTCTGGTAAGAACTTTCAAAATGCACACGAGAATGTAAAGTAGAATTTATAATAAATACCTTGTTTTCGCAAATCATGGAAACTTGTTGCATTGGGTGCAAAATATCGTAAAACATTTGGTTCGGGTGCTCTCTATGAATCTCATTGGCACACTCAATACACAGATACAATGGAGGTGGAGTATCGCTTGCAAATGTAATTGATATACAATGATCGAAACATACTTTTGCCGCTTCCGCATTTCCAGAATTCGGACACATGTCACGTTGACACACAAAAGGACTAGCATCCCCTTGAAAAAATTGTGCACCTTAGTATTTTACACCTGGAAAAAGTGGTCTAAAATTTACTAACCTGCAATTTTGCATATTAAATTCTTCCTGTCAAACAAATTGGCATTGAAGGTAGGCCAATAGTAAAATAAAAGTTTTGCTGCTGATGATCTGGCGGTGGTAGTACCATAAGCTATTACACTCAAAAGATCTTTCAAACTATTCTGTTTCAATGTCATCAAACATTCTAATAATTGGCAATGATGAGCTGGGTTTGTAGAGTATTGAAAAACCATCATTATAACTGATGAAACTGATTGGCCTACGTCGTTGTGACGAGCTGCAAAATGCATATAATGGAAGTGAAAAATAAATACCAAAGAGAAACTACATACTTATTGTAAAAGGTAATATGTAGAAGCATAAGGAATTGACAATGTCTTGATGCAAACTGCTGGGTAATACAGCTATAGACGATGCTGTTAGGTATGGTAAATTATCAATGAGGTCGTGCTCTAGAAATGGCAGGAGACATCCGAGACATTGAAGAACGGCTTGCCCAAACGCTGAAAGAAAGGAAATATACTTTGTTCCATTATTTTATGTTCATATTTACCGTGAAGACCATATTGTATGAGAGGAGCAACTTCTATTAAAGGAATCAGTGAATTGTAAAGACCTTTGTAATCTAAACTTGGAAAAAGTCCCATGCGTACTGAATCCATTTCTGGGTTCTTTAGAAGATCGAAAGGAGTATTAGGTACATCTTTTAAAACAGCTGAAATAAACATGATAGAGTATTATATGAGGTACCACTGTGGAATGTAATATAATATAATTTGGTTTACACTAACACCCTTTTTCCACTTAAATTGTTATTTATCTAAAGCACTTTTCAACTGCGATGCAACTATTGTCAAAAATCTTTGTAAAAAGTCTGGAAGTACTTTATACTTACTTAGGAGAGTTTGAGAGAAGTACTTGATAGTATTAGCTATATCCACCCCCGACGGGGGCGGCATAACTCCTTGCATAAGACGTAGCTGATAGTCATAAAGGCTGCGAATTTTGGCTGTAACTAATGGAAAATCGTTTTACACTTCAATATTCAATAGAAGGCACCGACAAACTACGCCGTCCAAATAGTGGTTCTTCCATTAAAATCTGATTTTGAATTCATCAGTATGCGATCAGGAATTTAGTTTAATATGTGTCCAAGCATTTTAGAAATGAATGGAATTTAACATTGTCATGCTAGATAAAAGAGCTCATGGTTTTCATGACGGTGAACAGGATTTATAGAGGCTTTACTGAATGTTTGCATTCGTTCAGACCAATTATATTCAGGATTAATTTTCCTTGTCAATCACATATTGATTCACCATGGTAATTGAATTGAAAGATATACTACCCTACCAATTGTTGATGTCATAATTTGCCCTATCACAATTCTACTCAAAAAATCCCTTGTATTCAAATATAGTAATGTTTTCCAACCCAAAAACATAATATATGCCAACATTTCTTCTCTTACAATATTCAATAAATTTTGAAGAAATACACTTTGTATGATGCTCCAAACCAGACTAACCAAAAACCCTTTCACATGCCCTATATTTTTATCTACAATCTTTAAAGATCCGAATAGCCTAAACCATGATACGAGTTACTAGTCATTCAACGGTTAATCGTGCTATTGTACGGCAAATTTTATCTTGGTTTGAAAACGCAATTCAAAAAAGCTATATACTGGAAATAAATAATCAAATGAAGGATTTGAAACATAAAAAATTTATCCGTGTTAGGAGGGAACGAAATTAAGTAGAAGTGGAAATATTTTCAAAAGAAGCAACTTAACATGATCCTCCACTACTGAAAATGCTCAATAGTCGGGTCGCTCAAGGATTTTTGGTTAATATTTTTGATTTTTTTTCTAAACAGCTGATTTTTATGTATTTTGATGCGCTAAAAAAGATACGGCAGTTTTTTACTGCAAAAAATAGCTATTTTTCAGTATTTTAAAAATAGATTAACCTACCCCACTTTCCTATGTAAACATAAGATTCGGAGCGCTATTTTTTTTACCTCGCTGTAAATATTTCTGTTTTTGATCTAGAGTTAGTTAGTTTTAAGCCTCTTCTTTATTCTGAATTTTTTTTTGAAAAAGGTTGTATTATGGGCCCGTAGTGGGCCAAAATGCGTTTCATTCAATATCTCGACTTCTACTGGACCAAAACTGTTCTACTTGGGCTTAAAATGTTTATCTCTGATTCACCCAATATTTGTTTTTTAACAATCCTAACCTAAAACAAGGAAGGATTCGAATTTTTCAAAATCGTCTCGAAATTCGAAATTGAAAAAAACTTACACCAGTTAGAGGCTGGCAAAATCTACAAAATGCACTTTTATTTGGGTCGAAAGACCCATTTGTTCTACAGTATTGGCGTCTTTACTATTTTTCAAAAAAGTCTGATTTTGGCGCAAAAAATTAAGATAGGCCAAAAAACCAAAAACCAAAATAAAGTAGACAACAAATATGATCATTTGGCTGGAATAACTGCAATGAAATTGGTGGAGAAACTAATTTCTTAACATTCATGTGAAAAACAGGTAAGTGGGCCCTATCTCGGGCGCTCAGTAAGCTATTGACTTCTAGCTGATCTCAAACCAGTTTTTTTTGGGCACAACTTTTATTTGAAACCTTTTTTATATAACCTATAGTTTTTGATCTATTTAAAAAATACTGAAAAATAGCTCTTTTTGTGTCCCTAATCAGCGCATTAAAATACACGAAAATAGTTGTTTAGAAGTGAAAAAGTTATATCCGTATAAACATTAAAATCTTCCAGGAATATATGACAAAATTACCGTTGTTCCTTCCAAAGAATTTTATTTCCATACAGTCTCGTTAGCAATGCGAATAAGGATGAGGAAGGTCTAAAGATTCCCCCAATTACAATTATTACTCAATTTGTCAAATATTATTTGATAACAAAAGCGATACAATCATCTTGATTTCCACTTATTTCTTTCCAGACTGTATTTATCTCTGTTGGTGATTTGTAATGACCAATTTACTCCTCACAGCAAATGTATGGACGTGATGTTTATGCTTGCTTGATTATTTCAAAGGACCCTAAACATTTAAAACAACATGTTTCACGCATGGTGGTAGGGGAGGAAGCTAGTTGTAAGCTGTTATATTAAATTACATTTATCCCTAATTAACCCAAAAAATATCTCTTTGATAGCGTGATATGCCTGTTTTAATTCGTAACATTATCCTAAATATTCATGTGAAACTTCGTATTGTCCAAGACCAAGATCGTATAAACGTGCTCTACTTGTAAATGAATAACAATGAATACGAGATTCATGTGTTTACGAGTAAATACACTAATTTATTGCTAGCACTTAAATTATATGGTGTGGTTCGTTTATCGTTGGAAGCAACTCAGTAGCGCAACAACGAAAAAACTATATAGGTTTTGATTTTACATTTACAGTTAACTAGATCAATGCACAATGAATCATGTTGCACAACAAGTGATGTTGTCCGAAATAGTTGATCACGATTGAGCACCTTCAAGTTGTGTGTGCGAAATGTAATATCAAAAGATTTTTCGTTATATTTGTTCGCATCAGGCATTTCGCCAAGCCGTGAGCTTGGGAAAATATTTAACTGGTCCAGCATTGTCTTCAATATTAATTGTTTTGCTTCGAATTATAACAGTGATTTATTATTGTTAAAGATATGTCTTTTATGTGATTGCTTTAACTAAGTTTGGTATAAGATCATCACACTTTGCAAAATAATCATTCGTACCGTGTTGGTTCGAAAGATAGAAGAATAACGTAATAGCAGTTGTTTGTCGGTGCCCAAATATGTGGTGGAAACGCTTACCCACACCACATGTTCTGTTATCACATAGATACAATGAAGAACAACATAGAAGGTAAAAGTTGCTTACATGCAGCAGCACGAGTACCCATGTTGACAATGCAGTCACAGTAATCAAAGGCAAGGGAAACACTGAGGTCACATTGTTTAAAACGTGCGGGAATCTTCAACATAGGGGCAGCTCCTTTTTTCCTTTAGAAATCAATAGAAAATAAGGGACAACTGAAGGATTCTACAAGAATAGAGAGACATAGACACGTGTCTAAGTCCCAGCATCCTTTCACATAACCATACTGATCTCATCTTCAATCGTGCGCGCTAAAAATATCAAATCTACTTACATTTTGCCATTAACATTTCAAGTATTTCTAAAACAACACTAGTCGAGAAGGTACCTAGATTTTGCAATGTAGGTATATTTAGTAGAAGTGCTAAAATTTTTCCGCCCTGTCAACGGAATTAATCGATACGTCTTTTATACATCGCTCTTCCGTGATGCGCTATAACTCAAGAAACCATATAATCTCCGATAAACAAAGGTCCATGCTTCGTTTTAACATGTTGACATTTAACGACTTTTTAACTACTTCTACTAAATACGGACAGTTCCTAACAAAAACATTTAACATTTACATACAATAAAAGTGTACTCCATTATTATTTACACCAATTTCTGTTAATCCTTACTTTAACATTGACTTTTGTCCATTAAAGAAGAGAGAAGGTGTTACATACATCTTTTGACAACGATCAGTGCAAACTTATAATAAACAGCAATTTTGTATTTTTTTTATAAAACTTACACCAAAATTTATTTATAAATTCACGAATAATTTTGCTCAGTTTTTAGTACAAACTAAATAGAAGATTTATCACAATCAGTTACACAGTAACAACGTGGTTTTGATATGGAAATTTTAAGCAATATCTGGTAAATAGTGAATTAGGATTCCAGGGATGAAAATGTGGAGCGTGCGCAATTTAAGAGCAGGGAGAGTGGGACTCATCTCGTCGATAGTAGTCACCCACCACCAGCTATCCCTCTCGTTTAATTCAGTTCAGTTCTCTGTTTCGGATCAATAATATTAGTGCCTCCTGAATGATCAGGAAACATGCATGGTATGTTTGAAGTGTTGACATCTTAACACCAATTATTCCGTATCAGTTGTTCCAACGAAAAAATAATGTTTTGATTTACAATTTTGGAAAGAAGTTATCTTACTACGCAATCAAAAATATTTCATTATACATTGCATTCCAATGGCAGCACCAATTGATGGTTTCGTCAACATGGACAAAGGTACGTTGATCTATAATCAACTTTCGACCAATTATTTGCCATCAGTTCTACTGATGAAGATGAAATGTGCTGCATGAAGAAAATATCAGATTTACTATAACGCAATATTGAGAATATGGGGATATTTATGTAATTATAGGAGCTAGGGAGATGGAGGAATTATACTCTGCCTTACTTTTTCATAAATTTACAATAATCAAAAGTATATGTCGTAGATCTTTAGAGAAATTTTTCGATTTCCAAATAATTTTCTTCATTCCGTTTGTTAAATTTTCGAGATATGTATATACAAGTAAATTAATCACCTTTTATCTATGCAAGAGTGCGGAAAGGGTCGCTTCAGACTAACTGACGTGACGTCCATTCTTGAATGTATCCTTTGTTATTCATTATCCGCGTCCATTAGCTAGGGAAGTAGTTGTTTGTGAATTACTCAGTACCAAAAGATTAATAATGATTCTTGCCCCAGTAGTCGAGTCATATTAGCAAAAAAAACTGGGAAAATTTGCAGGCAACTCTGATCGACTCCGGGTTTTTTTGCAAAATTTTCCTGAACGGATTTACAACATTCCCGAAAAAAAACTAATATGTGCTTTTCCATTTTTCAATTGTTATAGAGGAATATAGAGGAAAATGGCCAATTTTCATTGCCAAAAAATTAGGAAATCTCTCAAATTTCGAAATTATGCCAACAATGGCTAGAAAACTGTACTCGCGCGTTTTCGAGGTCGCTGATCACGATCCAGATTCAATAGTTTTATTATAATGGAGTAGTATGTATGTATAGTTGTAATTTTGTAGGAAAAAATTCAATTTGACTATTGTTATATGAATTTCCGTTGTTGTTAATAATGGTTCTGGATTTGAGTATATTACCAACAACTTGGCCACATTGTCGTGAAAATATGATTCAATATTCAATGTTAAATGGTATCAAACAAATTTTGTAATCTTACTATTTCGATGCTTTTATCAGTATATTTGATGACTTGGACTGTACTCATAAATGATTGATCCGTAAGAATGATTTTTTATTAAGGACTGGCAAATAATTAAAAACAAAGAAATTTTGTAATACAGAAGGAATAACATAAACAAATTTTTTACTTATTATCATTAACATATATTAAAATTTTGGTTTTATAAAAAATATTTTACAGTCTTTTGAATAATTAACTTGAACATAATATCTAACTAAATAATAACTAACCTAAAAAATATATATACACATAATTTTGCAATGAATGGAATATTTTTTTTTATTACTATATTTACAATATTTTACAAATGGTTTTTCCATTTATATCAATTATTTGCTTTCCTGATTTTCATCTTCATCATCATTTTCCTCTATATTCCTCTATAACAATTGAAAAATGGAAAAGCACATATTAGTTTTTTTTCGGGAATGTTGTAAATCCGTTCAGGAAAATTTTGCAAGAAATCCGGAGTCGATCGGAGTTGCCCGCAAATTTTCCCAGCTTTTATACTTTTTTCGTCTAATTTGACCCGACTACAGGTATGAATTACATATATATAAATTCTCGGGAAATAGGTCACACTAACACATATGCTTATCATTTTCGTCTTTACGTACGTTTCGGTCTCGCGACCATCATCAAAAGACGTATTATTTCCAAACCGGGATTTCTTAAAACTAATAGTATCAGCACAAAGCGTCCTTATCGCACCAATTTCAATTAGAACTGCCCACGTCGCCGAAACGAACAAAAACATGAATAATCGAAGCTGTAACACATTAATGATTTAAGTACAGATAGATAGATAAATAGATAGATAGACTTTATTGCAATTACCATTGAAATGATTTACAAAGCTTTAAACTTATACATAAACCTTACCTTGATATTAAACTAGAATATAAATAGAATCATTGATGAGGTAAAACAAAACATAATATCTCATATATAGCTGTAATAGAAGCATTGAGCATTGTTTTTAAAGGAAACATACCTACGTGAATAGAACAAAATATAAAATATAAAAGAATGAAATTGGGAATTAACTAGAAAAATGTCACATTCGCATTCTTTCACAGAATAATAAGCTTTACTGGCTAGTAATGTGAATACGGATTTCTTAAATAATTTCTGATTTGCTAAATCTTTTATGTTTGGTGGTAATTTGTTGAATATATGTATTGATTTATAAAATAAACTATTAGCATATGTAGAATTATAAGCATAGATATGTATATGTATCAAGAATCCACTGCTTAGCAATTTTCTCATAATATACTCATGTCAAACAAAGTCTGTATACGACTGAAACAAAAAAATATAACACTCAAGTATCCACTTTCGAACCAGATGTTAAAGATTCATGAGGTAATAGAAAAGACCTTATTAGAAATTTTGCTTTGAGCATTCTATCTAAAATATACTTTTAACATTATAAAGAGGCATGTAGGAATTTTCAAGGGTTCTAATTAATTGAATTAGTATAAATCTGACTTAATGACTGAACATCTGTTCTATGATTTACAGACTTGGAGTAAACTTTTATATGAATCATCTCCAGAATAGATCTTTTATAATTATTGGTTTCTTTAGTTAAAATATTAACATTTTTGTAATCAAATTGATGGTTATAATCATAACAATGTTTAGTAACGGCGGTGGAATTTTCTAAGTTTTTGTTTCTAGTACTATACTTATGACCGTACATTCTTTCTTGTAAATATTGCTCAAAATTCCTGTATAAGTCTCATCGCAATCTAAACAATTTAATTTGTATACTTTGTGGGTTTGTTTATCTTTAGGTATTAAAGGTCTTAGATTTGAAAAATATTTATTTGAGCGAGATAGCTGCTGATCTGAAAAATCGATTGCAGATCTGAAGGAATAAGATATATTGAATGAAAATTCAATTTAATAACTTCCAGTTGTAACGCAAGTTGGCCTAACTTCGTTATTTTAAATAGAACTCCAATTTTTAATTTAGTTTGCATTCTAAGATACATTTTGAAGTCATTTTATTTTCCCTTTAGCTAAAATCAGTATTTTCCGAGATAATTTTTGTTTTAAAATATTCTAATAGAAAACATATCTTATAAAATAATATCTCAATAACAATTACTTATCACGGATTAAATTTTATGCTGGTGAGACAAATCAAAACAAAAAGTCTAAAACTAAGTTAAATGAACATTATAAAACGAGAGAAGAGAAATTGGCGAATGAAATAAAACTCTACAGGAAATGTAGAAATTAATGTTGTGGCATATTTTAATGAAATTTCATAACTTGACAAACTTAGCCCGTCGATTTTATTTCATTTGTGTTATGGCCTCTTAGGTTGATTTATAAAAGGTAAATATCATCACTTCATGAGTATTTTTACAGAAACATCAGAAGAAAGCGTTGACGAGCTTCGTCAAAGACTAAATAACATGAAACGAATGATGGCCGAAAGGAAAATAATGGATGACGTAAATGTAGGAACAAGAACCAATACTGTAGGCGTCATAGATGGAAGTTTCCTCAGTGTTGTTTTTGGAGTTGCTCTACTGGTAATTGTTTCTGTTAGTATTTACGCCTTTTATAATTTGTACATCGCAATATTGAAAAAGTTTCCCTCACGTCACGAGGAACTTTAACTATATATTTTCAAGTTCTCGATATGGTTTGTTTTGCCAAATACAATAATAAGATGAAGGTCAGAAACAGATGACTATCAAAATGTGTATAAATGAAATAAACTTTCTTTCAATAAAGAAGCAGTCGATGTATAGCTCAATCGGTGATAGCGAATTAATAATGATAACAAGTCATTTTTCAAAAATAGAAAGCGATCTTGGATTTCCCATTTTGCTCAAGATATGAGATTCAATACTAGCCGAGATAAGAATGATAAGAAAGCGAGATGATCCATTTGCTACAGTTTCGCTTCCCCAAAATACCCTCATCATCAATTTTCACGTGTGGTTCGAATGTGAAAGATTCTGGTAATTTTATAGCTTTTAATGACATGTTAGCAAACTATTGTGCAGTGGGGGTACAGCAGGCACTCCTACCTTTAGTCTAGGGCGGGAAGCCACGGGAGGGCGATCTCCTGAACACCAGCCTCCCAATACTACATAGATCACATAGACCATGCCATTGATGATTTCTCTAGCTGGAGTCGCAAATAGCGGAAGCTATTTAATGTACCGGTTTCTTGTCACTTTCACAAACCTTAGGTCCTAAATCTGTAGCATTTGTGTTTTTTTTTATTTTCGACTTTATATAAATGATTGACAGTGCCTTGCATCTTCCAGCAATCCCGTATCTTTCAGACAAATCAACATTCAAGATATCTTAGTCAGTTACACTTCTTACAGGCACTTATCATTATGTTATCGAATTTCGAGAACAATATCTTCTCGCGCTGTATAATTAAATAAATAAATGTAGGTGCCATATGACGGCCGAATATTAATTTTTCTAGCGACATTTTTTATACACACCTCTTGAAGAAAACCTGTAATTATAGACGACCAGTATTATTATTTCATCATGTGTAAATTTCAATACAATTCTGTGATCATTGAATTTTTGAAAGGAGAAATCTGGATTGAAAGTTCTGCCTATGGGCCTTCACAGGATTCGATCCAGCATTCTTTTAGAATCTTCACAAATGTGATTTGACATTCATATGTTTAAGCTGCATTTATAGGTAATAAAAGAAAAGAGGTTTTGTGATAAATCCTATATAAAAATAGTTGAAATGTTTTCATAGATATTTTCAATTGGTAGTTTCCACAACGATAATTTGCAAGTCTCATACATATTATTCTATTGTTATTATCCACGAATCTATGCATGCGTCCGTGAATGGAGCAACATAACGACTATCTTGACCGGAATTTGGAACGTTCTGACTTAGTTGTATGTAACTGTAATTTTTCGGAACGTTACAAATAAATACCGTTCCAAGATCGCTATACTGAAATAACATAAATTTATAAAAACCACTTCACCAACTGAGCTAGTGAGCTGCATACTGTTCAGTGTTCGCATCAAATATCTGTGATTAAATCTTCCGAAGGAACGAAGATCTTTAACACAGTTATCTTCTCTGTGTCTACAACGCACACAATAGTCAATAGCCTCAATACTCAATAATCGATCTGATAAAATTGCGTAAGCCAATCCATTTTGTCTTCCTCGTGTTAACTATTATAGGTAGTAAAATGCAGGCACGCATATGATAGATATATTCGATAACGAAATGTTGGACTTTTTCGCGTAGTGCTGACATTTTGCTACCTGACACTGCTCAAAGCTAGGAGATTCCAACGATTAAATATGGAACTGAAAGGAATCATGTCGATCGAAACCAAGAACATTAAACAATAATTGTAGAGGATGATTCAATCGATTGGCATCCTGTCAATAACGTCAGCGCGATGCCCAATACATAACCCATAGATAACTCTACTACCGGTAGTAGAGTTATCTATGACATAACCAAAGTAAAGTACACTACAAGTTCTATGTTCAACTTCATATCGCGGTGACGTCAGTTGTCACGATTACATTGCAGTATAGGGCACCGGCCATGCTCTGCAGTTATTGTTTAATGTCCTTGGATCGAAACAAGAAACAACTATGAGTTAATTCAGTTATAGGTCAGTCAATATAGGTTTCAAAATAGATATTTGAGGTTAACGCGATTTTACGATCGATTCTTATGCATAAAGTGGCGCTGAAAATGATGGTTAGAAAAAGTTAAGATAAAAGAAAGATTTTGGTGCAAAATTTCATGATTATCTCGAACACATTTTTCGATAATTTTGCTACTAAAATGCAGATGTAAACAATAGCACAAACTGTAGACAGTTTTTAACTTCATCATCGTATTCAACACCAGTTTTGCATTACAATCGTCCATAAAATCGCGTGAGCCTCAAAAAAACTACTTTCGTCCATTTTTGACCCTATATTCACTGTCCTATTATGTCCTAGCGAAACTAAACAAAGAATCAAATTTTCCTAATAACATACGTACAATCATTTGTTGCTTTTGTGTTGGTCAGTCTCCGTAACCGTATTGACATTACATAGCGTAGAAGTGTCTAGAACGATATAAGTAATAAGTAATTAATATGTCTTATAAATGTATAGTAGCACTTTTTTATTCGAAGAGGGAAAAATTAGATCCATTGATAAAATCGTTCCCGAGACGATATTATGCCATATTTGTACATATTTCGATAATTTTCTTAGTCCTCATATAATTCAGGAAAATGAAACGATGCGTAGAATCTGAGCAATAATTGAACATTGTTGAAATGTGATATCTTAAGTAGTTTTAAATAAATTGTTTGAAGAAAAATTGTTTATTTCTAAACCTTCACATATATCCTATAATTAGATTATCATCAAGCAGAAATTGAGACATAGTCTAAAATTGATAACATACCCTAAGGAAAATTGTATTGTATCATCTGGTCATCTTAGAAGAATGTACTATAAAAGAGTTCACACTGTGGATACACTAACACTATAAATAAGAAATAATCGCGCACTTTTTAGTGGATATAAGAAGAATACATTTGAACATTCTTGAACAACGTTGTTATTTTACAGGGTAATTTATGAAAGCTGTAAAAATCTTGTTCGGAAAGTTATTTGAGGAAAAATTTTATATAAACATTGATTCTATTTTTATTGGCTACAAAGCTAGTATTTAAGATATGTTACTCTTAAGAGAAATATAGATAATAATTTTGATACTAATATATTTATTTAAACACCCCGGCCAAGATGTTTTTATCAAATTGTATTAATAAAGATGCTTGACCCAGTATGAATTATATATAAAAATTCTTGGAAAATAGGTCACATTAACACTCTGTTTTAAAATTTTTGTCTTTACGTACGTTTCGGTCTCAAGACCATCATCAGAAGACTTATTATGTCAAAAAGGGTTTATTAAAACTAATTATAGCACAAGCGTCCATATCGCACAATTTTCAATCAAAAGCCCACGCCGTCGAAACGAACAGAACCACGAATAATCGAAATTGTATCGTCAATATTAAAGTATAAATTTTTTGTAACAAGAATCCACTGTTCAGTAATATTCTCATGAGTAACACTCGTTTGGGAGTCTGAAGAAACCAAACGAGAAGGGACAGAAACTGCCGTCGCACTCGCTAAAGCGGGGGCGGAAAAACCACTGATTGGACCAGAGCCAACCTGTGGCATTTCTCATGCCACAGCGAAATCTGTAATCCAAAAATGGCTCGAGATAGAGCACCGTACCCACTGGAGGGAACTGCCCCGTATGTCGCACTCCAAGCGACTGATGGGAGATCTCCAGCAGCAACGAGCAAAAAATCTGCTGACGTTCAGCAGACAAGAAATACGGAATCTTGTTGCATTCCTGACCGGACACGCCCCATGCAACAAACACCTCTACACGATGGGACTGGTAGATCAGCCCACTTGTATTATTCTCATAATATACAAGTGCATGTTGCTATAGCCTCAACAACTGTTGTTGTTAGTTGTTATGAGACTATAGCAACATGCACTTGTATATTATGAGAATATTACTGAACAGTGGATTCTTGTTACAAAAAAAAGTCAGCGCACTCCGGCAGTGCAGGCAGAAGTGAAAACTTGAACTTATGGCGCGTTGGGCACTTTTTTGGGTGAGCATTTTTAGGTGCGCTCGCGACATGAGAAATTGTTCATAAAAAATCAAGTTTATCAAAGCAATGTGGGCACTTTTTGAATAGACATGAAGTATAATAATATAGAAACTATATTCGAAGGAAGTGGTTTTATTTAAATGAGTAAATATTAGTAAATAGTAAATACAAAATTTATCAATTCTCATCCATAATTTCAACAACTCTTACATCATCATTATCAGCATTTTCATCATTATTATCAGGATTTTCATCAAATTCTAAAACTGAAACAATAGGTCTATGGTAACTAAAGTATGAAATGAACAATTTTGATTTAAATCTATTTATATATCTTGTGAATACTGCATCAATAGTAGTTTTGTATTTTGTTGTGCTAAGATTGCGATCATTGGACATCGTTAAATCAAATTCTTCATATAAAAATTCAATTAATGATTGATTTTTGACATCTGCAAAGTTTTTGTTGAAATCTCCACTCAAAATCATAGCTAATTCTATTTACACTTTAGATTTGTTTTTTTAACACAATACCATAGTAGCAACACAAGTCGAATGAAATATTTAAATAAATAAATTTTCCGTTTAATATTCATTTATAAAATAAATATAAAAAACTCTCAATCTCGTCTGTCGCGAGGGCACGAACGAATGCCCATGCAAAGACTGCGTATAGCATGCAGCGCTCTCGCATACCTATACACTCTGAGTATACATAGGTATGTAATCTCGTCTGTCGCGAGAGCACGAACGAATGCCCATGCAAAGAGCGCGTATAGTATACATATATTATAAGAATACACGCGGAGTATATCTGTGTAAAATCTCATCTGTCGCGAGAACGGCTGAAAATGCTCTCCCACAAAAGTGCTCAACGCGCCATAAGAAGTTTTCACTTCAAACATTTATACTTTAATATTGACGATACAATTTCGATTATTCGTGGTTCTGTTTGTTTCGACGGCGTGGGCTTTTGATTGAAAATTGTGCGATATGGACGCTTGTGCTATAATTAGTTTTAATAAACTCTTTTTGACATCTTCTGATGATGGTCTTGAGACCGAAACGTACGTAAAGACAAAAATTTTAAAACAGAGTGTTAATGTGACCTATTTCCCAAGAATTTTTATTTATATCAAATTTCATTATTATGGTATTGATCGAGACGGTCTCCAATGAGTGTCATCTGTTGGCCAATAGCAGCATTAAACACATGAATAACAGTTACAGTTAGTTGATGCTTCCTGTTTATAAATTCGTATAAGCTTGTACAGTCAAGTCCAATACGGAAATTAATTTGTTAAATTCCTATCAACTCGTAGCCTTTTTACTTAAATTTTCCATGGAATCGAGCGTGTCCAGACATTTTGAATCATATTGAAATTAGATTCTCTACTAGATCACAGATAATAGTATTATCTGTGGACTAGATTATACAATAATTATATCCAGTGCTGCGTTTAACCGTATAATTGTTTAAAATATGCATTATTAGGACAATCTTACGTGATTGTTGTTCTCTCACTGTCAAGCTGGTAATATTTACTAGATCTATCTAGTTTTATGCTTTCTGGTTGTTTTATATCTATTTATAGCAATTTTCGTTAGATAAAAATTTCATTTCGTTCATGCAGAACCCAAAATTATTACTTTATCCTTATGTTTTATAGTTTACCCGATTAAACTATACGGGTATTATTTCTCTATGGTCAAATCACTTGATAATTGTAGAGTATAGAGTATACATGAAGCTATCATAGAGATCGCAGTAATCCTTCATCCATAAAGTCGATGAAATTGTAGTATGGGCGAAAAATAAGTCTTATTCTTTGCTTTGGGCTAGAAATACTAACATCCAGTGTTAGCATTCTGTGCTGGATATAGACATTGAACATACAGTAGGTATATACAATGATATGGATATGCCTAGATCACGGTCGTATATACAGGTCTGGGAACTATGTTTAACATTAGTCTCTTATATGTCGCCAAACTCGTAGTTCCTCGCTCAGCCACCAGCTGGCGCATGGATCGAAATATGTTGTCAGGATTAGGCGCCATATCGTTCAAACACGGTCGTATACATGCCAGAGAACATCCCTCGACTCATGTGCCACCCTTATGGTATTACGCAACAGATGACGCTTAGCGGACTCACTTCTCACATAGAAAACAGCCTTGAGTTACCAGACCTGTATATACCACCGTGACCTAGATAAATTTATCTAGTTGGATATGGCTGTAAGAATTTACGGCATTTAGTTTCAATCTCTCTCCGCAAATATTAATATTGATAATATTCTGATGAAACTATTCACTGCGCCAATAATAGATAGAAGTAAGCTTATTGAAATATTTGCACAGTGGTATTTCAACTCTTATATTTTTTCGCTATAATTTTGGTCGTTTTCCATAATAGTGTTTTGTGTTGAATTCAAATTGATTGCACTCAAACGGAACCACTGATGAGGTTTAGAGGGAAGATAGCATTGTCAATGTAAATAAAACAAGAGGATATTTATAACATTTATGTAAATATTAGTAAACTCTTTCAAGGAGTGAATTTACAAATTCATAATACAAGCCTTAACAATATAAAGGCACAAGTTTGTTATGTGATTCTTTACTAGACTAAATTATACTTAGGTGCGATGCAAGCGAAGAAAGTTTCATTTCAACTCAAATTTTCGCTCTACATTATAATTGCGCCAAGTTCCATCATATCGATACATATATTAACATAAAACCACAACTATCACCGTAAGTGGTGGTTTGATATGATTATACATTCTCAAATGCACTCACTTTTGTATAGACATTTACACCTTCTACATTGACGTAAGTGAACACAAAACTATTCTTTACTTTTCCGAGAACCGTTTTCTTTTACTGAACCTATGAAAGAATCACGTTATGGCCATCAAATGGATAAAGTGAAATCAACATCACGGGCATCAATTGATTTTCTTTTGTTAAAACACAGGACACACGAAAACTCTCCTTAAACATATAAACTGTCCGAACTATTCGATCTCGCATATTCATCATATGACTATGATCTATAAATGTGGAGGGATTTTGTTGGTCTTCGGGTCTCAATGTTTTACTTTGGATGAATCCAATTCAATTGCTGTGAGGAAATTAATTTTATATCCATTGTTTCAGGATTTCCCAATCACACAAGTGTATTTGTTGTGAAATGATGACAGTTGCTGTTGGTCATCCAAAATATCAGCGAGTTCTATGTTCTATGACCAATAAATGCATTAGCTATGTAATCAGAAGAATTGTAAAGTTTCAAAGATCGATTCACGATCGGATTTCCCTTGATTTTTACCTAGGTCAATAAAATACGGTGGTCTACAGTCCAAATTATAGAATAAACATAAATCAATCAGAAAAATGGCCGGAATTATTACGTCGTACATCATCTTTAGATTCGATATTGTATTGTATTCCCTAATCTACATGAAATATTATGTTGGTAATTCAAGATGGCTGAATATTATGTACTCCAATATCTTAAGGAATGAGTCCTACAATTTGAACGTTTTCGTGCAGCAATTTGAAAATCATTCGCAAAAATCAGTTTCAGATGGGCAAACATTTTTTTGGGGGGTTAAAAACCACCCAGTTGCTAACAAACCTCGCTCATTTACTAAAAATAAGGTAGGTTACAATTTGGACCCTAGTTTTCTAAATAAGTTAGCGATTCAAGATGTTCCTTAACATGTTGAAATTTTAAATACATTATTGCTTCACCAATATTTGTGTTGGTTGCATCTAGAGTTCTGAAATTCCATGAGACAAAAAACCCTGATTGACCACTAAGAAATCTTGTAATATCAATTGGACGCCAAAATACGTGCTCGTGTACTAAAAAGTACCTACTGAATATATTTCAATGACCGGCACGAAATTAGCTATATCCGATTTGGGAACGTTGCTCTCATATTATAAACGGGCACACTTTCGCATCAAATATTCATCATAGGTTCAGTTATTTCCACAAGAGACAGTACTGATTAAATCTAGTCCGTCTTCAAAGCACTGGATTCTTTGGTTTCGACCATGTGATTTGGCAACTATCCACATTACAATGTCTATCAAGAGTTCGAGTGCATTCAAGAGCATATCTTAATCTATGAGAAAAAAATCACAATTACATATAAACCCTGGATCTCCTATCCACACACAAAGATAACCACTCTACAATTCCACCTCAACATAATATATTTATTTAGACATACCAAAGAACAAAATAAAACTACAATCTAATTACTGACTTAATATGTTGGATGGACCTTATACTTCTTTCCTTTATAATATGGCGATAAAAGAAACAACTAATCTAGACGCACTATTCATATATAATAATTACAATATTGGTAATAAATAAAAGCCCATAGGCATATTAAACTAACATAATATCAATGTAGACTCCATAAAAAAAGCACAATTACAAACTATAGTCAGTCTTCTTCTTAAAGAACTTCATTATTATTATTAATGCAGAATTATCATATACGTTGAAGCTATTCAGAGGTAATATACGAAACAAAACAGTTAATTTGCATGTTTCAATTGAAATAAACGTTTCAGAAACTATAATAAGGTTGTGATAAATCGTTGCAACCTGAAGTTCTAAGTTTAATTTGATGGAATGAGAAATGAAATATGCTAAGCATGTTGAGAGAATTTTGGCAATAGAAGTAGCATCATTTAATCCAATTCAGTAAGCAGCATGTATGTAATACTCCTATATGACCAGCTTGAGAGAGGTGCGTCGCCGGCAATAAGGATACCTGTCTCACAGGTAATACTGCGCATATAAAACTACGCCAATTGCATATTTTATATGTATTTGTACACACATGCGCGATAGTAGCAGTTTGAAACATCTGCATCTCACTTCCGCGGAATTACAGATAGGACCCTAGTCATATAGGAAGGAGTATTACATATTGCGGTGAGCCACAGCCAACTCTAGCCGCTTGTGGATGAGCAATCATAGATACAATTCTAGAACAAGCGATTTAGCTCGTTGCTGGACTTATTTGTGAGTTATAATTCAACTGATCCTCAGATGAATTTAAAGCAACTGAATAACGAAAGTAAAGAATTACACCACAAGATTGGGTCATAGTCTGAAATTTTATCAAACTCTTCAGCATTCTTCACTTTTGCAGTATTTCGAAGGAATTTTGTTGTAAGCTAAATTTGCAACTTACAAACTCACTGGAAGTGAAATTCGTGCAAAACAATGTAATTAAGTGGAAATGCCCCCATTAAATTTGCCGATTTCATCCAAATTTCAGGTCCCAAAAAATATCTAATAGAATTACAGGTAGAAATTCTGCCGATAACTTTGATTGTAAGCAAAAATTGAAATCAGAGTCTCCCTTAATTCATACGTAAAGTAAAATTTAACCAAAACACTAACGAATTTATCTAACAAGCTGCTTTGATAATAGTGATGCAACGCAACGTATTTACAAGATAAATTAGAAGACATTTAGGAAATAAATTGAAGGATGTTATTGTGATATCTCTCAGATGAAATTCCGGATAATTATCCAAAAATCAAATTGCAGTTGGAGTTCTTAGTTTGCTTTGCAACGGAATTAATATTTGTAAGCAGATATTCAAGGAATTTATACTGCCATTTTGATAAACGTGATGTATCATTGTAGTGGTCAATTTTATAAATGAAAAAATGTTTAATAATGTGTTTTCAACTTAAATTTATTTGCCACTGCAATATATAGCTCTATATACAGCTATGTAATAAAGAGAACCACTGCAGCATAAGTTTGTAGGCTAAATTCAACAAAGTTCCTTCGTTGGGCAAAATCCGACTTCTTTAAATAATGCAAGAGCTGACTAATCGATTTGGCAGTTACTACTTCATAACACATATTTATCAGTACCTGAATGAATATACAGGATGTTCCGCATAAAAACTCTCACAGATCAAAAGCGTGTAGGGAAACTCAAAATATTAGCCCCTGAAGATTTCTAGACTTTCAAAGTGGGGTTTCTAATTTCACTTTAAGTTAGAAGCACCAAATTTGGCAGACTGTTTGGGTGCATTAAGGGTAATAATTGATGGTAAGTGAAAGTTAACTGGAGCATCTGATTTAACTCTTAAACAATTTTATAATTTGTTGTTTTTCAAAAAGTTTTATCGTTATAACTTATTTGTCATTTTTCATTTAATTGTTCTCATTTTCTAATTGTTAAATTTCATGTATAAATTCATAGCCAACTATTAACTTTTTGGTGATTTTAAAAGTAGATAGAATAATAGATAAAGACATTAGATCCCCATAGAATGAAATTATAATTTTACATTTCTGCCAACAGACAAAAAAAATCAGCAGAAAGCTAGGGGGGGGGTCACCCTCAAACAACTTGGGTTGATTTTCACTCGCTATCAATTAATACTCCTAATACACCCAAACAGTGTACAAATTTAGGTTCTTTCAAGTCAAAGTGTTATAGGATAGATTTTATAAATTTGAAAGTTCACTTTGAAGGCATACAACTCGTCAGAGGTTCAACTTGGTATAGAGATGATCGTTAAATCACCATATTGTGATTTGTGGGTCACCCTATACTTCAATTGAAATCCCATATTTTATCAAATCGGAAGCAATGAAATTTGCCTGGAAGATGATCGCCGCAGAACACTAACATTTTCAAAAATACGATTTTGTCGTGTTTTTGACTAGTAATTTTTTTAAACAGCTTCAAGTTGCTTTATGACAATTATTATAAAATTTCTGTGGGAAATATTGAACATTAATATTACCTCTGGAAAAGCATTCTAATGGATATTTATTCATTGACAGTAATACTACCAGAATTAAATCTATTTTAGGGATATAAAAATTCACTTAGAATTATTATTCAAAATTTTCTGCAACAAAAGTAAGGATTCCGAGGAATTTCAACTTTTGATTACAAAAAAAGTTCTTTTATGAAGTCTGCTTAGCCATGCTGCCACCTGAACGGCATCATATGAAGTACTAACATTATTGGGTGCAACAGTCAAGCTGCCTTGTATAATATCCCCAATTAAGATTGACATAATCGGGCAAAAATTATAAAATATTCTGTGGTCGAGCAATAAATACGACAATTCAAAGACTGACGTGAAATTGATGATTTATTTCGAATCAGGTATGTGATTTTCGTATCTTATCTTATGTCTTTAAGACGACGTTTCGGACTCGTGATTCTTATTGTAAAAATCAGAATACGTAACTATTTTTTTTTCAAAAGTACGATTATTTTGTATATTGACATTTTAACGGGTATAAAAAAAAACTGTACACTTAAAATTGTAATTGTTCCTTAATTCGGCAATGTACAAATAACCGTAATTTTTTTGTTCTCGAGATACGAAGCGAACCTTCTAGTTAAACCGAAGGTAACAAACTGGACAACATCGACGATTGTATTTCGAAATATTATTCTCTGAACATCAAAAACTTCCCTCTCTGAACTGCTGCAACTTAAAGATTGCGTAACTTGGTTTACAACAAAAAGGTGTTCAATATATTGGGAAGATTCGATTTTTTCGGTATATAATGTATAATAATACGAACATATGGCTCAAGTAATTAGAACTGTTGAACTCAATCGGTGCTCGGGTGCTAAAAGAAAACTGAATTTGAATACAATATTAACAAAATATTTTTGTGTTAATTACTAAATATATGTCATATTGACAGATGATTAATACAAGCCCATTTTGTTAATCTGCTTATCAAAGTTAATGAAATTCCATAATATTTGATAATATAACATATTCACTTTAGATTATGGTGAATTAAATTAGATTTTACGTTGATGAAAATGTAAAATTGATTCCTACAATTAATTACGTGATTTGAAATTACAAAGTTTCCATCATATACCTGTCAAACTGTGAATCCGCAATATACAACGTGATTTACGTAGGCCGTGCATTAGAAGTTTTTCAACTAGCAGTTGGACTAGAAACTTGAAATTTGGTATGCTGTCATAATTGATCATGTGCGTTCTACCTCAAATGTTTTTAGTCCTACAATCATACAGGGTATGCCAAAAGTCGGTACCAACTTTCTTATTTTAAATGGAAACCTAATGTTTTTTTGTCATGGTTCGATTGGCCTTCTGATTATGACTTTAGACAACCTAAGTTATGTTTACTTATCTATCACAGTTTTTGAGATATGTCCATTTTTCTGAAAAAAATTACGGCTGTAGTAGTTTACGAAAACACGTGTAGCCCGCAAACTGTTCAAAATTAGGAAACCAAATTTATGGAGCAGTTAGCTGGTGGTCCAGGCTAACACCTGATGTCCCATCGACGGTCCCATTTTGTACCATATGGGCGCAGGCGATTTTTGAATGTCGCAATATAAAATTGTTAAAAACTCAATTTTTTCAAATGGCACCTACCATTTTTTTTTAACCATTCGGAAGAAAATTGAATTTTAGGATGAGTTATTTCAGCATTCCCTATACCCAAGTTCCACCTCTATCGAGTTATTCGATAAAAATCAAGAAATGCCTTATCCTGCCGAATGCTTTTGTGTTTATTCAAGTATGCCATGAAAACAAAAAACAACTGTAAACAAGAAGGTGCTATTCTGTCAAAGTAAAAACGAGTCGTGCTAATTCTTAAATAAAATTGATTGGAATATGGAAAATTATACAAACGAAGTTGTGTTTGACTTGTTTGTTATCCACGGCATGTGTCAAAAAATTGTACAGCGAACTGTCCGAGAGTTTAATTTGAAATATCCAAACTTACCGAGGATGACACGGGGCAAGTTCTCACGATTGAAAACTAATTTTATACATTTTGGGAAGGTGGCTAGACCCGTTACGAGAGTCAAACCACTAACTGGCAATGACGATAATCGAATTACCATTCTCGGATATTTTCAAGCATATCCTCAAGCCTCAATACGAACGGCGTCTTTGGAATTGGGATTTTCATACTCTGCAATACAAACCATTTTACACCGCCATAAGCTACATCCTTTCAAATTTATACGATTGCAAAAATTACACCCAGGTGACTTTCCCCGTAGAGTAAACTTTTGCGAGGACTTATTACTCAAAATACAAGAGCACGCCGGATTCTTAGACAACATAATTTGGACTGATGAGGCAAAGTTTTGTCAGCAGGGAGTTTACAATAGGCGCAATCGACATTTTTGGGCTTCTGAAAATCCACATTTGGTGTTCGAAGTTGAAAATCAAGTACAATTTCGAATAAATGTGTTTTGTTTGGTAATGAACCAAGAGGTACGCTACTTTATGTACGATGAAAATCTGAATGGTGACAGATATGTAGAAATTCTTCGAAACGTAATAGAAACATTTCTTGACAATTTGCCACTGGCTAGAGCTGCACGTTCATGGTACCAGATGGATGGGGCACCACCGCACAATACACGAACTGTGTTTACCACATTGACATCCATGTTCGAGCACCGTTGGTGGGGAAATCGAGGACCCTTTCTCTGGCCTGCAAGATCTCCAGATCTTACCCCTTTAGATTTTTATATTTGGGGTAGGGTAAAAGATTTGGTCTATTCTTCACCAGTTCACAATATAGATGAGTTGAGACTTAGAATAATACAGACTTTTGACAGTCTCGATCCCAACGAAATCAGACGTGCTACGCAATCTATTGAAAGTAGAATAATAGAATGTTTGAACAACAATGGTGGTCATATTGAACATTTACGCTAGAGTTCTGTCAATATTGTTCAATATTTTTGATTAAATTATTACAATTTTCTTTTGTTTCCATGGCATACACACATAATCATTCGGCAGGATAAGGCATTTCTTGATTTTTATTGAATAACTCGATAGAGGTGGAACTTGGGTATAGGGAATGCTGAAATAACTCATCCTAAAATTCAATTTTCTTTCGAATGGTTAAAAAAAAAAGGTAGGTGCCATTTGAAAAAATTGAGTTTTTGACAATTTTATATTGCGACATTCAAAAATCGCCTGCGCCCATATGGTACAAAATGGGACCGTCGATGGGACATCAGGTGTTAGCCTGGACTACCAGCTAACTGCTCCATAAATTTGGTTTCCTAATTTTGAACAGTTTGCGGGCTACACGTGTTTTCGTAAACTACTACAGCCGTAATTTTTTTCAGAAAAATGGACATATCTCAAAAACTGTGATAGATAAGTAAACATAACTTAGGTTGTCTAAAGTCATAATCAGAAGGCCAATCGAACCATGACAAAAAAACATTAGGTTTCCATTTAAAATAAGAAAGTTGGTACCGACTTTTGGCATATCCTGTATAATTGTAGGACTAAAAACATTTGAGGTAGAACGCACATGCTCAATTATGACAGCATACCAAATTTCAAGTCTTTAGTCCAACTGCAAGTTGGAAAACTTCTAATGCACGGCCTACGTAAATCACGTTGTATATAATCGCAAAATAAGGAACTCTAAGAATCGTATGATTGTCAACATAATCAATTCAATCTAAATTAGTATCGGTTTGATGGACTTCAGTAGAGGCATAAGCTGAAATTGAGCAATATATTTTTATTTTTATTACAAATAGTCACCTCTACTCCATAAATTAGTTTACGATGTGAGCATGTGGAAGCAAAATTATTAAGTATTTAGTTGTGTCAACTACAACTTTGATATAATTTAAATTGAACTTAGCCGAAATTTACGAAAATCGTGGAACAAAATATTTTTACACAGCCATTTTTAGACTAGAATACAACTCTTTATGGCCAACTAATGACTAATAGACAAAAACAAAAGTCTTTAAGACTCGATTATAGTCTGCCAAATAACTAAACACTGCAACCTTGCGTCACATCTTCGCCGGACTGTTGACTCCAGCGGCATTGTAAGTTATTGCTATTGCTACTGCTACCTCTTAAACTTTCTTCCAGCTCCAACAGCTGTCCCATGAAATTCAGATTTGGTGAAATGATGGGTCGTACTGCTTTCACCATTTTGTATGCTTCCACCATGGACATTTGCTTGTATTTCATTACGTAAGCAATGGCAATAGTCGCACTTCGTGATACTCCAGCTTGGCAATGTACTAATACGCGGGTACCATTTTTTCTAGCTTCCTCTGCAACAAAAAGTTATACATGAAATAATCACTGGTAAGGATGGTTGAAACTTGTCGTCCAATAACATTTGGAGCACAAGAAATTAATTGTCTACAATCAAATTCATAGATTTTGACCAATTTTGGCCAAACAAAAGTATAAATTATTTTTTTTTAGACTTGTCTACACGAAGAACTTCGTGTGAGCCAGCAGTGGAAAGACCTCACTAGGTAAAAAGTTCCACAACTTCGCTATTCGATAAAAAAATGAGGTCTGGTAGGAAGAAGCTTGACAGTGAAGGGGCGACTAGTTCGAGCTCGTCTAGTCCGCCTATCTGGAATATATCGTGGTGGAACAACAGACGAGATTTGTGATGAATACCGACCATGGAAATATCTATAGAAAAAGGAGAGATCTCCCCCATAGTTTATTACCAAGTATTTGAACAATTTTAAGAGTTACTTATATTCAAGTTGATGAATGTCTATAGTGGTTCATCCAATACGTTTTAAAAATATTCTCCTGGTCATTTTGATTCAAAATAATAAAATAATGTGTGATGAGCTTTTGGAGTGGGGGTGGGAGGTGGCCGGGACTGATAGTATGGGCCTAAATGGGTACGCAAATGGACGGTATCGGGAATACGAAACATTCAGTGTTTACACCACTTTTTACTTCACTCACTATATGTATATTGTAAGGGAAGAGGTAAGTACTGTGACAGGCCTAAAACATGTCCGTTTTGAGCCTTTCTGCATCCATCAAGACTATTTTTGACATGGTGTCTGTATGGACTTGATTGCGCTGTTCCTACTGGTCGTACGAATGTGAAAATTTGAAAATCGCTTTAAAGTGGTCAAAATAGAAACTGTAATTTTTAAGCCCAGTAGCCCTCTTGCAAGTGGTACTTCTGGCATCCATTTTTAGTTTGCTGGTTAGAAATACACTTCGTCCGTTGTATCTTTATCTTCACGATTAGATGAAGATAGCTTAGACTTATAAGTCATATATCAGCCTAATCCACTGAAAATACTGTTGAAGTACTGAGGACCTTTCTGCTACCAAGTACCCCCCATAGTAAGAAAATGAAGATTACAAACACGGAAAAGATTGGTTGTTTTATTTTGTTGAATTTTATCAAATACGGAGATATATTCAATTGTGATAATAAAAACCAGATTCAATTTGTATTTGCATAAATTATATTTATTTATGTTTATTTTATTTTCGTTCCTTGTTGAGTAGGAATATATTTAACTCTTATAAGTTTGAACAATGATTTATTTTATATACAAACAATGCAGCCTTCTAGATATATATTAAATATACTATAAGAATATTTAACCCAATAAACATTTGTTTTGCACGAGTTCCTGAAAGGCATATTAACAATTATTCCGAATTTAGATTAGGCTCATCTTTCCTACACTTGCAATATACGGTTTCATATAATTATATGGAGTATGCCAGAAGTTATGTCCAATTGTGTATGAAAATCATTGCGAGTTGAACGCCCTGTATACTCCAAACGGAACAAAAGTCGAAAATGAGGTCTTCTCAATATATTTAAATGTATCATTTTGTATTTTATGTCAAAAAGTGTTTTATCAAGTACTCCCTATTAAAATCATTAATTACAGACATATTTTCAATCTAATAACAAAATGAGATGTCTTTAAAAATTATTTTATTATGAATTAGATAGCCGAGGAAAAAGTAAGACAAATTGTTAAATAAAAATAATGAACCAAAACAATTATATTTAGGTAACTCATTTTTCCAATGCTAACATTTCTAAAAATATTTTTGTTATCAAATTGGAAATATTTTGGAAATTAATAATTTTACTTTTCACTGTTTGAAATAAAATTTAAAACTGAGCGAGGCAGTTACGTTTTGTAACAAAAATTGGTGTTATTACACATAGTTTTAATTCGTTTTATCAATAATATGATAAATTACCATAAAGTAGCGACTTAACAGTTAATTATTTAAAAAAAGTATTGGAATTGGACGAAGGTTAGAACGCATTTTCCGAAATTATGTTTGTCAAATATTTACCTACTAGTTGAAGGTGGTTAATTTTCTTCAGACATCATCCAGGGCCAACTTACGCGGCAATTATTAATTCGCATCAATATAATCTCTGGCAAGTCAAACAAAGGAATGAATTTGCTATTACACCATACCTATTGTATTTTATATAACAATTGAATTGAATTTTTCAAGAACCTACATGATGAAGTAGGTAGACATTGGTTTTCGTTCTACTTGTCTTGAAATAGCATCAATACGAGATAATGTTTTGGCCTAGATATTTGCAAAATCATCAACATTAAAATATTGAGGATCCAGTTATCTACGATTTTACTGAAACAAGCCTTCATATAGCTATCAAAATGTTACACAAAATGCAACATTGGTCACTTTGTGGGTTCGACGACCAAATTGACCTCTTCAACAATGGTTGTACCACCTACGAACTTACCGATTACAAAATGTTCTTATTTGCTGAACGAATAAATTATCAATAGCACAAAAGTAATATTATTCTTGTATCGGTATTTAAAAAAGAGTAAATGGAATGGAGAAATATAGAATCGAAAAATATAGTTAGTGATGACTTTCACAATAACCTAACAAGAAACAAAAGCTATGAGGTATGACAAACTGCAATAAAATAGCAGATATAAATAGCTTTGTTTTCAAACAGTCCACTTTGATCTTGATTTTTAATTTTAATATGCAAAAACGCAGAGGAACTAGATTGAAAAATTATTAATAGAACATGAGTAAAGATAAAATGGATATTTGGTAATTTTTATTGATGTAATGTTGACTTGAAAAAATCGATTTCATCACGTTCAACAATCAAAAATAGAGTTAGTAATGACCTTCCTATGACCCAACAAGAAACAAAATCTTAGACATCTACCAAAATGCGCTAAAATAGATTTTATGTCCAGTATTAAAAGCCGGAATTTTAATGAGCAAAATGATTCAGGAGAGGTAGGCTTTGTTTTCAAACAGGCCACTTTGATCTCGGGTTTTAATTTTAAAAGGCGAATAATTAAAAAGAGTTACAACATTGCAAAATTATTAATGGAACACGGATAAAAATAAAATTATGCTTTAATAGATATTTGGGAATTTTTATTGATATAATGTTGACTTGAAATAAATCGATTTCATTACGTTCAACAATCAAAAATAGAGTTAGTAATGACATTCACACGACCCAACAAAAAACAAAAGCTAAGACAAGTATCAAAATGCGCTAAAATAGATTTCATGTCCAGTATTGAAAGCTGCAATATTAATGGGCAAGTGCTTCACGAGAAGTATTCGATTAAAAAATTATTAATAGTACAAGTAAAAGTAGAATTATGATTCTGTCGATATTTAGGGATTTCCATAGTTCTAATTTTAGGATTGTTATCATGAAATTAATCGAAACACGTGCAACACTCGCAACTAGAATTGGTGATGACTTTCACATGACCCAACAAAAAATTGACAAAATGCACTGAAATAGCTTTTATAAAATACTGTAATTTTAATGAGCGAATGAATAATAAAATAGATCGACCATGTTGATTTCATCAATGGCTGCGACAATTTCAGCAACAGGTTGAACCGGAGGGTAGCAAATCTAGCAAATGACTCATACGACGATCCTAAATAAGCAGTGTGTGACGCACACCCCATTATAACTGAAGCGACAGAGTGCATTTTAAAGCTGTTACATTTATACGTCTCCTCTTAGTCGAGGAAAATTAACACAAAAATAGGCCAAAGGTCCGAAAACCTGTGCAGTAAGATGGATCGAGATGCGGTTTTTTGCATCCGATTCCTTGATGCATTTACTCCATTTGCATCTCTGCATCGAAAAAATGCATTTTTTCTTGAGCAATTTTTGAAGCGTCGAGTCCGCCTATCTGAAATTACTCGTGGTGGAACAGCACCAACCATGGAAATATCTACAGAAAAGGGAGAGATCTCTCACCTTTCTACTATGTTCTAGAGAGGTCAATGAACTCATAAGTGTGAAATTATCAATCAAACGAATAGCTCTATTTTGGATAGAATCCAAGAGCTTCAGCGTATGTTTGTAAGCTGAACTCCAAACATGTCGAATCTGTGCACGGAATAGATAACCAAGTATTTGTGAAACGGTTTTCGCTGGGCGTAGATCTGAATATCAAATGAAAAAAGCGTACGTGAAGAGATAATGTTTAAGCGCTAAGCGAAGTTATGTAGTTTATGGAAAAAACAAATTTTGCGATACTGCATTTCAAAAACGTACACAACATTTTGGACAGTGATTTGGTGATATGGGTTGATTATCCGCCACAGAATCATTATATGTATATTCTGCTGAGAGGCGATACCGGCTTGTGGCCGAGCTTTATCTTAGCATCTGGGTTCTTATCCCGGTTAGGACTGCCTGGTTGGCGAATTTTTTCAGAGGTTTTTCTCACGGCGCATCTAATAGATAAAGAACTGCATTATATAATTGGTCCGGCAAATGCTGGGTGAGTGAACTGACTACCAGTACCAATCTCCTCCCGAACCGCGTCCCTCGCCTCCGACGTTCATCCATCCCACTTTTCTACATAGGGGAGATTGAAATTCGTGACCTTTATTTTTGGGGTTTAGTAAGAGGCGTCAAAGAGGAGTTTGACCTACATATATAACAATAAAATACGATTTTTCAAGCTCTCATTGCATGATTTTGGCAACTACCGCGACCGGCTAATATCGATTAATAGTTTCCATACATTCAGTTTTTCAAGCAATCTAATTTGATGGGTTTTTCTCAAATTGACGCGTACCGTAAATGTTAAAATTGTAATCAACTTTAATGAGCGTAAACTTTGCGCAAATGTTACGTTGAAGTTGAATCACGTTTGTAAATCATAAACAATCGAATTTATCGTTAAAACATTAAATGATTGAAGGCGAAATTTGAACTTATCTCCCACTTAGTGTAAGAAGTAAGCAACAAACTTCTTTACGCAACTAAATGAGTCATAAGTTACACATTATCTAATCCAATCAATACTGATTCAGAACGTATTATGTTAGTCAGATTAGCTGGCATACATTCAAAATGGAGAAGTGGAATAGGAATACAAATGTCTACCTAATCGAACATCGAAATATTAGTTCATCAATGCAAATAAGAAACATTTAACGATATTTAAGAAAATATTTGTAAAAATATAATCGTTATTGATTGCCGAATTATCCTTGTGGATATATCTAATATAGAACCGTTATTCATAAATCGTAAACACCAAAGTTAATAGGATTTATCTGCAGATCCTTCATTATACGATGGAAATATTTGAGGTCATGGATTATTGACACGAATCGTTTTTGCTTTAGCTAAATAAAACCATTAGAAGGCAAACTTATTTGAAATAAAATGAAAAATGTAACACTTATGCAAATCACGTATACAGTATCGGAAACAATTCTTCTGGGGTATAGACATACATCTACAGGTGCAACAAGGAACGCAATGATATGATAATACCACATAAACAAGAGAGACGCACTTATGTGCGCCCCTTCTCTTACCCCACCCGAGGCGTACACAGCGACTCGCACATTCTCCCGACTGGTGCTGGTATGATACTGACGTCCTACGCCCCGAGCTGGCCGCCCTGAAATTGTAATGCTCTCTCAACATATAGCAAGCTATTCTTTACGCTCTCATGAAACCACCATACCCAAGATAAATACTTTCCGATACTGTATGTATTCTGTATAATAATCATGGATACAATTGAAATATTATTACTGACTAATTTATACATCAAAACTAATTTTTTTCTTACAAATTCGGTTCAAAACCATATTGTTAAATATGCAATACAAAATATTACTACTGTTATTTGCCACCATATAAAAAGTGTATGATGCTGAGACGAAACATCGGATCAAACATTTTATTTTCTGTAGCTCAAAAAGTTACAATGAGAAAGTGTTTTAGGTTTTTCAACACTTTTCAATAAATACATTTAGTGCAGTCAAATCGGTATTGAACCCGTAAATCCTTTGGAAATGTATCGATTTTGATGAGACAAAGTGACTCTTCAGAATGTCATCAGAAAAAAAGTTGACCACAAATAAAGTTGGGCAAATTGTTTATAATTAGCTCATTTTTGAGATTACATAACAATTTCTTGTATAAACATATTTAATAACAAAATAGATGAATTCAACGAAAACCAATTATTTATTAACAAATAAAGAAAAAAGAAATATGACATTTTTATTCATTTTTATATAATATGCAAACTCAGAACTTGATTTTTTTGACAAAACATAATTGTTTTAACAATTCAAAAATTTATGTATGCATTTAAGGACTATAATAACAATAAAATCGTACTCAGAAGGCGAAAATTATCCGACAACGACTATAAACTTGAATTTTGGTTAAATTCGTATATTTAATAATAAATATAATTTGTTTATAACAACTTAGCAAATGTGTGGGTATACAATCGACGACGATATTGACGATAAAATCGAACTCACAATACAAAATTATCCGAAAACGATCATAAAGTCGGAGTTTTGGTCAAATTTATTTTGTTAATAAATAAAATACTTTATCCGATCAAAAACAGTCAAATTTTGCATTTTTTAGAAACTTTTATGTAATCTCAAAAATGAGCTAATTTAATTGTTTATTCATTGTTTATCAACAATATGAACAATTTGTGCAACTTTATTTATGGTCAGCTTTTTTTCTGATGACATTCTGAAAAGAATACTTTATCCTTCAAAATCGATCTATTTCCCAAGGATTTACGGGTTTGATCTATTTTTATACCCATTTGAATGCACCAATTGTATATATACTGAGTATTGTTCAAGCAATTGAGTTGAAACGTTCAGAAAAAAATATTCTGTATTTTCAATGTTCCATTGGGGTAGATCATCCCAAGCACCTAGCCGAAGATCGTTGAGATTGTCTAGAGGATGGGGTAAATTACCATATCGTTCAAAATCACTGGATGAACGATAATTTTGAAATTGTCGAATTCTAGGCATCGCAGATAAAGTTTACTATAGAAATATAAAAGCAGGACTAATTTTTAGCAAAACCTAATTCGAAACATGCACTTCTTTACATGAAAATCCCAGAAAAAAACGGTGTAACGTTGACATTAATGGTTGGACCTTCAATCATTACTTGGTTATACCGAAGTACATCTTACGTGAAAACGTCAACTAAATTGATCAACTGATATTGGGTGTTGCCGTCTTTGGCATGCATCTTAGAATTTGGGATGGACTGACATGCCGCGAAGTTTTCAGATGGTTTTCTCAAGACATATACCAATTTATTTGCATTTTACCTCCACATACAATTCGCACCCCTCTACATGGAGACTGAATGACTATACCTTTACCATGTTGAACTTTTAGGGAATTACATTCTCCAACTTCATGATATTATCAAAGTCTATCCTAACGTGAACTTTGCTAAGAAATGGACGTTTGTGTGATAGAAAATTCTCTCCCCCAATAATTATTCAAAAGACAGCGCGAATGACCAAGATAGCAAGTTTTCTCTATAATAGTGGCAAATTAGTGTTGGGACTTGAATTGCAGTTTTCTGAATTGTAGCCTAACATTACACATATTTCTTGAAAATACGTTTGGTTCTTTTGATTTATTTAGACATATAGTCGAAATCGCCGATTTCCTATCTTTTTTTAAGGAAAGAAGTTAACGAGCATATTAGCAGTGACTGGTAGACACAACATTCAGGAGAATATTTATCAACACTTTCAATACAATGTACCAGACGAATATTAGTCATAACCTTCACGAGAAACATATAAACGGTGAACCAAGGTCGATAAATGATACCTGCAACAACAAACATCAAATGCACGAAACAAAAAACATGTTACATAACACAATTCAATTAGAAATTTCTATTCGTCTTTTTCAAATTACGTGAACAAAAAGATACCAAGTCTTATCGTTTCGTAATGTACTTTATAGATTATTACAATGTTTCACGTATACAATGATTCAAGTTTATAGAATTGAAATACTATGGAATTAAAATCGTTAACACGTGATTACTTCAAACTATCTTAAAATTTGACCGAAGCGAAACAATTTCGTTTCAAAGCAATGCTTTGATGTTCTAAATAAAACCACTTTATAAGGTAATTTGTAGTTGTTTGAGATTTCGGTCCTTCGAGCGGTGATTCAAACGCCTCTCGATTACTTCTATATAGAATTTATTGAAGCTATAAATTTGAACAAAATATAACGACTACATATTCACTTTTTCTATCTGATGGTATACAAATTTATCAACAAGCTTTTTGAAGTCAAAATGAAGATTTTGGGAGGGATTAAAAAATATACAAGTAGCATTGAACAAAAGTTTTGAAAACGCAAAGTCGCATGACATATAAAAACTTTTGGCATTTATTATATTCGTTTAATGATAACCTTAAAAGTAGAAATAAATAAACATTTGCACAATAATTTAAGTGCTTGAAACGAATTGCGCTAACCATCAAATTAGAACTGATCTCAACTTGACCACTAATGTAAGAACAAATAGAATTAAATCAAGATGAGTGAGTTCATCGTTTATTAAATAAAACGATCATACGTAACACCAACCGACCTTGTTTGTACATAATTCGATATATATCACATTGCCCTTGGATGCGTATCTAAAACGCATTATTTGTAGGGGTGACAAACAATTGAGTCACAATCTATCATCTGTAACGATGAATAAGGGTTTGCCTTTAATTCATATCTCCTGCGTTTCAATATTCCTCGAAGCGTTACTACATCGCATCACATAACAGGAAATGATACAGTTCTTAATTCAGGGATGGACTTCATTAAATTGGGGGAAATTCCAGAATTTGGGAAGTTTATGACTGTGCTTCAACGTTGAGGCTTCAAGCTATACACATTTTTTTTTGGTGAAATTTTGTACTGGGCATTTTTGAAAGAACTATCACCACAATCTACCAAACTGGTTTTTCCAAACTATTCGAAAATATGCTGCAGATAAAGCGGCAAAAAGATAGTTATTAACCACTGAATACCAACATCGTTACTTGGATGATCAATTTTGGAATGATTGTATTGGAAATATTGGACCTCTGAGACGGCAGATTCTTCTTCGAGACATTCTGAGATAAACTTCAAAACAATTTAACAAAGACGACTTAAATCACATATTTCATGGGGCTCTGTATATAATATCCCACAAAATATAAGTATTGCTATGATAAAAGTTGAAAATATGGGTCATAGGAATAATTACTATTTCACAACAATGATAATCTTTTAATTGCGCAATAACAAACCAAACAACCATAGACGTGCATCAATTATTTCAGGTACCAGAAAGAGAATTGAACTACATATTTCAAACTCCGTAGTAAGGTTGATTGTGTCAATCATTTTGACAGTTCACCTGACAGCACCAAAGTAGAATTAAATGATTAGATTCTTATGAAATATTCAAAATTTGCGACAGAAACAATTGAATCCGTTTTACTGACCAGCACTGCACAAAATAATCAGTCAGAAAGATGGATTGTGCAATATACAGGATGTTTTTTATACAAGACACTGATTCTTGAATATACACATAGGAAGAAGACAGATAGTTTAGTAAATGAAGAAAAAATGGCGGATCAAGCGGAAAAATTTGCGGTTTTTGGAACAACGATATAGGGTTATGTAAAAGTGTCATTCTATACACTTGTCATTTTAAAATAAAACTATATTTTTTCTTTCATTTACTGAACTAATAAATTCGTTTTCGGATGCATTGGGCATTTTCTAAATTATACAGGCAGTTCCGGAATTACCTATGAAGCGGTGACCTCCGTGGCAGATTTGAAGGGGGGGAGGGGGTTTTTCCTATTTTGGAAAATTTATGGATGGCAGCGGAAATGTAGGTTGTATTGGTTATCTCAGAAAAGAACCCAACTTAAAAAAAATATTTTGGGCTCGGCGTAAAAAAATTTAATGGAAAGTAGATGACTTTCTTTATCTAAATCGAAAAGTGTGACCTGCTAGCCATCATTCAAAAAAATCAAGAGCCAGTCGAAGAAAAAAAAATTATCATGCAAACTATAATTTTTTATGTGGCTAAGAGGTCACACTTTTGGATTTAGATAGAGAAAGTCATCTACTTTTCATTGAATTTTGAATTTTTACGCCCAAACTCGTTTATATGAATATCTAGAATTCTACTGAAGCAAAATTGATCTACAATAGCTCAAAATACGGGTATTGGAGAGCTCTAACAGTATCCCGAATTTTTTCCAATTTTCTCCAATTTTCCGAGGTCAAAAATATTCAGTACGGCCAAAATTCGGCATTTGTAGCAAAATGTGTTATTTTAGGTAATATTTGTCAAAATCTACAAAATGCATTTCGTTTTGAGTCAAAATTTGCATTTTTCAACGTGCAATCGCAATTTTACGGTTTTTCGCGAAATTTTGGCGACAAAAAAAATTCAGTGAAAAGTAGAATAAAAAAGCCAACTTTCCACGCAAACAAAATATTTGTACAATCTTTTTTCTATTTAAAAAAATCACAAAATGGGCCTTATCTCGGGCCCATTACGTTGTATTTAAATTATCTATGACTTTGATCTCTTGTGTTTTTTGATTGGAGGCTTTATTTCAAAATTAATTTAAATAAATGAAAAAATCCGGAACATTTTTAGTTTTTCCGCAAGAAAATGAACATAATTTATCTAGCGGCACTCCAAGAAATTTTCAACTATTTTTCCCGTTTTTAGAGCATCTACTCGACATACAAATCAGCCATATTAAATTTTCAAATCAACTTTTGTGACCGTGCAACTGGACTACAAATTGAAATTTTTATATGGAACACCTTCAAATCGGCCACAGAGATCACCGTTTCATTTTTATTAGATAGTTCCGGAACACCTGTATATACGTTCTCTATTTCGATATCCCAACAAAGTCTAGGTTAGAACGAGAAATGCAGTCCAGCGACAGCGAACAAGTTCTGTAGTAAATATATTCAAACAAAATACACAAGATCTAGATCAAAGTTTTCGCTTATATTGGATACGATTTGATGCATTGGAAATTCTCTACGGTCTGTAACTTCGATATTCAGCTAATATAGGTAAACATTAATTGGATGACATTTGCACAAGCTGCAAGAAACAGGAAAGGAAACTGAACCGCCAACCCAACGACTCTGACGCTTGTTTGGCTCGGTCGAAGAGAAAGCATGTGTTATGAATGGCATACGGCTTTGGCGGGGTAACGGCCTTGCCGGCTGAGCGTTTTGAGTCAGCAGCAACATTCATTACTCATCGGCACTCATTGTCAGAGAGGGCCGTTGCCCGACACTGACTCACTCGTTTAAATCTCTTCTATTCTGTTCCTCTTGTATGGTTGCCGTTTACATAAATTCATAGCGACCTTCGCAACGAGTTATAGCATCTGGCACATTATACTATAACCACGCCTAACGTAAAGAATTTTTCGTTTTATCTCTATCCAATTAAAACTTTTCGTTCCCGCATTTCTAGAAGAAGATTGACCTTGTTTATTATGAACCATGTATTGTTTCCGACATAAACAGAACTCTTTGTTTACTGAGAATATGATAGTATTTTTGATGGTTTCACAAAATCTCTGGCAGATATTTCTATGTACCACTTTCTTCTAGTAAGTAAGTAGCCTAGAATGCGTTAAGCTTTTTATTGATTCATTGATTTGCTTCTTTGCTTGTCCACAAAAGCATTCGGTTACCCAAGAGTTTTTTTTAACGATTTAATGCGATCGGTGTTTTTTCCTGTTCTGTATATTTATCCACAATGAGGACTTCGCATACAATTCCCTTTTGATGCAAATTGTATTCAATGCTCTAAAAGTATATTTCCTTATGAAAAGCCTTCTAAACTTAACCATGTTAGTAATTTATTATTGAAATATTGAAAATAACCAGGTGGACGAAAACGCTCTCTAAATGGTCTAGAGATTTGTGATCTAGTTTAGTGCGTGATGGCTTCAGGTTCAGAATCACAACACGAGAACGTGAAAGACATAACAATAACAGTACCTGAACAAAAATATCATAAAAACTGTTTAGTGCCCATCAGTGGCGGCTCCTCGAAGGAGGCTAAGGAGGCTCAGCCTCCTGCTAAGGAGGCTCAGCCTCCTCACCAATTTATCTTAATGATCATTCTCCATTTTATTTCCTGTTTCTCTGATAATTCTTTAAATTTTACAATTAATTCCCCGTTCTCAGTAGTTATTTTTTATCTGGCAACAGTGGCCAGAGGCTAGATTCTCTATATATCTCAAACGCTAAATACGTGTGGTCAACACAGTTGCTATTTTTCCAACCAGTTCAATTCACAAATAGGGTAAAACAGCGAATATGGCAACAGCCTATGGAGGCTAGCTTCTCGTACGCTCCCGGCGCAACGAGGTATAGACCTCGTTACCCGGCGGTCGTATAAAATACGATTACTTGCCGCGGCTGCAAACTTCGACACGTACTCCGGCAGTTGTTGTTTTTGTTTCGCGAAGCGATGTAAGGTTAAGTTATAATTTATCTGTTCGGTCCTTCGGTGAGTTATTAACAAAGAGTTCTTTGGTTATTAAACGTTGAACTGAGTAGTGATTTAGTTGCTGATAAAATTAGTGATGACAGGTATGTTTCAAAATCGATGATTTGATACTGATAATTGTAAAAAATATTTAAGGTTAACGGGATCTGAGGTACACAATAAATCATATTGCTGGTATTGCTTGCTATTTACATCTGATACAACTTCATGTTGGGGGCACTTGGGTTATGATGATTTGAAAAATTCAGCTCGTGGTATAGACAGACATGAACAATTGCAGGAACATATTACATAGAGTATTAAGTTTAAATTAACGGGTAAACAGAATATTGTTAAAGGAGGAAAACATTCACGCCGATATGATAAAATATATGAATTGTCTATCATATATTTTATCATATCGGCGTGAATGTCGTACTGGCCTAAAATTTCTTTGCAACAAGTTTTACCTCAGTTTTATAAACTACTTTGTTTGACAGTCACCATTCCTGTCACGTCGGCATCGGTGGAGGATCATTTTCTACTCTCAAACGAATTAAAACTTACATGCGAAATACAATGGGCCAAAATCGTTTATACAATGTTAGTTTGATATCTATTGAAAAAGATTTAGTAAAACACAAAATGATAAATTTTTTGATAATATTATTGATCATTTTTCGCAAACTAAAGACCGTAGAATTCCGTTAATATATAAAAAAAGTTAATAAAATTAATAAAAAAAAAACAAAATATGAAAAATTCCAAAAAAAAGAAAAAATATTTAAAATCCAAAAAATAAAAGACAAAAAACGAACAAAAAAATGTTTTGCCAAGAGAAACTCTATACCTCACGTTGGTTCTTGCTGGGTAACAATTAATTTTGTCACTGAAGTAGCTGGTACGGTCGCTGTGCAAAGGTTAAAAGGCTGTGAATATAGTATATTTTTACAAAAACGTTTTATGTCCAGCCTCCTCTCTCAAAAATTCACGAGCCGCCACTGGTGCCCATATGTAGATCCACAACAATAACTGTCCCCCAACAAATTATCGTATAATGTGCCAAAGAATGAGAAGATGAGGAAGAAATCATGGTTAATCGGTAACGTCTATATAATTCGGGTGAATTCCTCTTCTTTTACTTACCATACTTTTATTATTTTAGTTCTTTTCTTGTTGGAATGTTTTATACTTACTTTATAATTTGATATGCATTTACATCAAGTATTTGAGAACATAATTTTTGATTTAGCTTTAGTTGATAACTCCTAGCTTTGAGAATGCCACAGTGTGGTGATAAAAATTGTCAGCATTAAATTAAATGATATAAGTTTCGTGTGAATTTGAGTTTAATTCTCCAACTTCCGAAAGTTAAAATGATTTTACACTACGAAAACGCCGAAACCATAGATATAAATAAATACCAGTCACCAGTAAATCGTACAAACACAGTGAGTAAGAGAGACTCCCTTTGACCGCTAACGGATTGTGACGTCAGTTTAGGTTTCTTGAGAGTGAGCTTAACATCTATTCCTCCATTGCGACCATGTGGGTGGTCACTTCTAATTATAGTTCATCAAGCAAGTTCAGTCTTTTTATAAGGCCGATGATTCTGCTGGTTGGAGTTTTGTTCAGATCTTTTGGTAGGCGATGTCTTATCGAGCATCCCAGATCTGATTCTTTCCCCTACTCGTCATTCACAAATTCGGGAGTTTCATCAACCTCAAGACATAGTCTACATTGAGCGTTTTCCACTGAGCCGAGCCTTCATAGATGAGGGTTTAGATGCCCGTGTTCTGTGTATAGACCACGGTCGTATATACAGGTCTGGAAACTCTATGTTTGACATGAGTCTCTTATATGTCGCCCAACTCGTAGTCCCTCGCTCAGCCACCAGCTGGCGCATGGATCGAAGTATGTTGTCAGGATGTCAGGATTAGGCGTCATATCGTTCAAACACGGTCGTATACGAGCCAGAGAATATCCCTCGACTCATGCGCTACCCTTTTGGTATTACGCAACAGATGACGCTTAGCGGACTCGCTTCTCACATAGGAAACAGCCTCGAGTTTTCAGACCTGTATATACGACCGTGGTATCCAGATCAGAGTCACTTTGTTCTTGTTTCCTAGAGAAATGCAAGAGCTTTCTGAATGTTCCATATGGACGATATGGAACATTCAAAAAGCAATGTTCCATATCGTCCATTTCGACAGGAGCCAATCGCTTTGAGCTTTGGCTTTGGCTGTCAATTGTGACGTAAGAGCAAGGCGTCTTTGTTTTAGCGAAGAGAATTATTTTGAATTTACATAATTTATAGGAAAACTTTTAGTTAGAAATTTAAAATGTATATGTGCAACTTCCTCTTTGAAGCGTTTACTGAACAATTGAACCCTTCAATCTTTGGAAAAATTGATACTTCATCCATTTTCTTCGACTAATTCACTAAAGATACATCTTTAGGAAGTGTAAATCCTGTTTGACAATTTATACTTTATGGTGATCGAGTATTATTCTCCTGTTTTGCTAAATTGTTCATACACAAATCATGAAGACTTACTTGTTGGTCAATATTTCTTAAACGGCAAGAAGTAAATTTCCCATATAAAGCTGCAAACGTATAAGTTTGCTATGTGAACAAATTGCCTCGTTCAGTAAGTGACTGAGCGAAATAGCATTTCGATGTGTTTTAGATAGGGATCTGCAAAACATGTCCAGTAATGAATTAATGGACGGATGATAGGAAAATGACAGAAAACCTCAGATCCTGTTGGAATCCCCAGTTTTTGCATCCCTCAGGTAGCGTTACTTCGATGAAGCAGAGCTGCTTCAGGAGGAACTTATGAATGCCAGCGTCACCAATATTGATGATGTAGCTATATTTGAAGATAACTTGAAAGTCTTCAACCCAAGTTGTGAATGCAAAAGCGCGATATTCGAAGCTGATTATTGTGACATACTTTTCTACTTCGGTATAATGTAACCAACGGAACTTAGTTCAATAGCGATGAAAGATTTACGTTACGGTCTATGTTAGAAATTAACAAAACACTTATATATTAATCATGCAGTCCTGCTTTGAACACGGTCATGTTAGTTGCATGTCATTCTTAGGTTACATCCTGGTTCGTAGTTCACGAGATTAGTCATTCAGAAATTATTATTTAAACCACAATTTCCTATCTGTATTTACCCCAATTGTGGGAACTGTCTCAACAACAAACCACACGTGACTTGAGTCTATGTTTTCATACATTAAATCACCTCTTCTGCAAACACACTGTTCTCAGGAAGGTAACCGTTTAAAAATAGCTATGCCACAATATTTGCTTTGAATCTTTTATTCTACTCCTGCTGCAGCACGTCCTAAGGGTTCAAGGTCTCGAGTCGCAGCGGGCTCTGATATACCTGTTTCTAATAATAAAATTACGGAAGATAAATGAAATTACTGGAATTTTGTTCTTGTTTGCTAACTGGGGATTTCTCACTCAACCTGAATCACTTTATAAGGTTGAGATTATTAGATTCCTATTATGTTGCCGTTAATAACAGCAGATGAGGTCATACTCTGAGTAATGATGACGCCGCCTATATGTCTTTCATATGGATTGTTAACCCCTATAATTGCTCTGCATGATACTAATAGCTAGGGGGGTGTTGGCAGAAAATTTGAAGTTATTTGTTCGTCTGGCATGCTTTGAAAATAACAATGTTTTAATTATAAAAACGACTAATGAAAACTTCTGCTAAACCATTATCAATGGAACCTCCATTAGGTCCTCTTATGAAAGATATTTTAATGTCTTATATTGGAGAAACTATAATGAGCTTCCTTCTAGCAGAAAAACATATTCATTGTTGGTTTAGATATGTAGATGATGTTTTATCCTTCTTCAAAGGTACATCACGACAATTGAATTTTTCTTATCCTTCATTAATAATATCCACCCTCATTAAGTCTACTTTAGAAACTGAGAAAGATAACAAAATAAATTTCTTAGACCTTACCCTCATGCACCATAATAATATCATTAAATTCAAAATTTATTGGAAACCTACATTCACAGATACAACTATTCCCAATTCATCTTTTAGCCGTAGTCACAAATTAGCAGCATTAAAGTCTATATATATAAAACTATGAATATTGCCATGCCAGTGATTTTCCGAAGCCAGAAGATTTTTTTTAATTATTGTTGAAAATTGTGTAATTTTTCGAGATAATTATACTATATTTTCCTTATTCTTAGGAAGTTACTGATTACATATGGCTCCAAGACGAAAATACATTACACTTTTAATTGTTTTGAAGGGGACCAAGTAACTCTGCTGAGGATTTATTATAATAATTACCACAGGATGAGCAAACAGGTTATTATTATTGTTTCAATGATTTCATTGAACGAAAATAAAATTGAAAAGTGTTATTGATTCCAGAGGGCAAGAGTAATGTAATGGACGAAGAAAGCAGAATTAATTAGAAAGACTGATGTAGATAAAGATATTTATATGAAGAAAGTGATATAGAAAATATTTAATAACATCTAATTGTTGTATCTCATTTTTGTTGCAATAAATATTTGAAATTATTTAAATTTTGTATGCAATTTTTGTAGATTTTCATGAATATCTTCTAAAAGCATCGACATACACGCCTGGTAATGTTTTTTCTGTTTTGGAGACAAAAACGAAAAAGTTAAAAATTAGCTGTGATCCATATTCACAAGCCCCGTAGCAACAGAAAATATATTGCTTTTGATTAGAAACAGATAAAGGAAAACGTCAAAATATACTCAATGTCATTGCATTGAAAGTTTATTCGAATTGACAACATATGTGTTTTACAAGAGTCGATACTGGGACTCTATGTTTCTTCGGATTCCATGTAGAGAATTATGAGATATTTTTTAGCGCTATCCGCTGATCAAAATTGAAGATACTAATTTTGCGTAAGGGGAAGCTGTAAAGCAGATTCCGGCAAGAATTTGCCACGCTTAGTGACACTTCACTTCCAAAAGCTTCTATGACTCAACCTCAACTACGGGAATCATCATACCGCGTCGCAGTCTGCGCGACTCTAGTGAATTAAATTTACAACTGCCGCCAATTCATTCATTGTTGAAACTGAATACAATTTATCAATCGGAGAGACATAAACAAATAGGAAGTCAGTCGTAACCTCGCCTTGTACATCCTGTGTTCAGAATAAAATGGCAATTAATATTTTTCCCGATGTAAAATGCGTATAATTAAGTAATAAAACTGTATCATTCGCATACGATTAAACAGATGATGAAAACAAGGAACGGTCGAGATCTTTCTTCCTGTACGAACTGCCTCTGAAAACGTTCATCAAGGTAGGCTTGTCTACATGTTTTTAAGACGTGCATAATTTTTACACAATAGTAGTTATACTCCGGATCGAGTTATTGGTTTAGCTTTAGCATATCAACATATAGAAATATAGATTTCAATCACTACTTTTTAATACCAATGTCTTCACCAAATCCTGTTAGTAGATTAGTCATAATAATTAAATGAATCTGGACAAGACCAAGATTAAAATTAATCAAAATCAAATTATAATTATTTTTCTGCTTCTGTCGGTACTTGTTCATCCGTATCCGAATAAATCAAACGTTTGGTGATGATTGACGAAAATTTTTGGCAATATGATCCAATTTGGTTGTACTTGTGTTCTTGCGCTAATTCTAGTATAAATTTGCCTCCAGAACGAATGATAATGATAATAATATTTTTTCAAGTTTAAAACTTATTTGCCGGAATATGACTGTAGTTTTCTGAATATAATTCTTCATCTTCAAGGTAATACATTTGTACAGAAACTGTGTTAAATCCTCATGAATTTACAGAAGATTTTGTACTATTTGCATAACTTCTGGATACGGTTAACGTTTTTTCCCAGTTTGCAAACTAATAATTAATTATTAAGCAATAAGAACATGAGATGAAGAAGATGATATTTTTAAGATGACGGAGTCACCAGTGTGTTAGGTTCGCCGATTCATTGGGAAACCCTGTATTACTTTCTTTGCGTGGCTAATGTGGTCAACACTGAACTGGTCGAGAGCGAGTTATATTATAGACGGTACAAACGAAATAAAAATATTGATTGCTGTGGAAATACCACCAGCATGCGGCGTTCTCAAATTAATGCCTTCTTAAAATTGTTCAATGACGAATGGAATCAGGTTTTATGACTTGATTGCTATGCGAAGTTAACAAAGCCCAACAGCAATAACAGTGGCAGGCCGTCTACCATACATTTGGCTAAAAATGTTAATCGAGGAAAACCGGTGCACCAGTAATGGACTTATTTCCGATTCATTGAGCTTCGATTCCATCCACAGATTAATTGCCATTTCATACATGGCTAACAGTCTTCCTCTCCTAAATCCAATTTTTGGTTATGATCATCTTCATCATCATGTATATCCATCTCTATGAGAAAAATCAGACATAGATGTTTCTACCGCGTCATTAAGTTTTTCCCGTCATAAATCCAGTTATGATGCTTAGGATATTTCTGATTCTCCTTATCCTTTCGGTTCCCAAGACGTCCTTTTTCCTAAACTCATATAAGAGAATCTTGATTTGTCTGTCCCGGAAGAGAACTCCAGTGTATCGTACCGAGTTCTTTGTCCTCTACCTGATATATCAGAGGCGTTTCAGCTCCCTTGTGTGCAAAGGCCTCCGCCTGTTCATTTTCCTCAAAATCAATGTTCTGGAACCCAGAGGAGGATGATCCTAAAAGCTAAGATGTTTGGTTTTGCTTTTATGGCTGCTTGATCATCAGGATGGCTATCCTTCTTCCCTTGTTCAGCATATTTTTGCCTGGAAGATACTGGTCTATTTACCGATAGGTTCCGATTATTTAGTTCTGGGCCCAAATACTCCGGTTCCTGTACCTTCTAATGTTCTGCTACATTCCTAAGCATTCTTTGATTTGTGTAGACACACCCAGTCGTACCTTGGTCCCATGAGTAATGGGTGTCCACTCGCGGCTTATACCTTCCTGAGATTCTTCTTTGCTTACTTTAGAAAGCGTCATTTGTATTTCTATATGTTGGGGGGCTACTTCCAATATTTTCTTCATGCTAGCCGCAGAACAAGACCTCAGCCTCCCAGTTATACATATACGTACAACGAAGTACAGTTGTCCCAATGGGTGATGAATGTGGAAAGGATTTTACATGAACCTTAATATTCATGTTAGGGGGAATGGAGGAATATTCACGAATAGGACAAATTAATTCCTGGTTTGGAAGAACCGTCATCGATTATGGAATGGTTGGAAGATGAATCGAGGACAAGGTTTTCAAATTGAAATTACGCAAATCAAGCAACAAAAGCAAAAACTTACTAGTATTTTAAACGTTTGGGAGAGGCAGCAGGTTCTGTGAAGCATATGCTATTCAATATGAATAATGATTCTGAATCTCATGATTACTTTCCACCATAACATAAATTCAGCCTTAGTATTTCAAAATAACATCTTAGACTAGAAAGATAGCTGAAAGACATCTTTGCTGCGTGTTCAATTATTCATAACAATAATATCAGTATAGATTTTCAATGGATTAATAGTGCGATTGGATTCGTTCAATTTCAAATTTTATCTATTATTTATTCAACAACTGCGATTGTTGAAACATGCTAGATTTCATAAACATGGAATGAGTTCTCAAGAAATGATTCACATAATACTAGATAAGGATCCATTACAATTAGTGAGAATCAAAATTCAAAATATCAAGCAATAACTCATGAATCATTCCAGATAAAAGTATTTTCTTACTCACCATGAACCTAAAATCAGATTAGTAGTAATTGCAAGAGAATTAATAATTTATGCCAGGCACATAAAACAGATTCTACCTACAACCTAAAATCATTTTCGAGTGGTATATAATGATTTTTTTTACACTTTGACTACAATTGAGGGAAACCTATAATGTTCGAAGAACATGGTGTGAGCCAGCGGGGGAATGTTGGGAGAGGCATTAGAATGTTCCTTGAAGGTTTGGAGGTTATAGCCTTAGGGAAAGACATCACTAGGTAAAGAGTTCCACACCTTCGCTGTTCGATAGAAAAATGAAATCTGGTAGGAATAATTTCGGCAGGTCTCGAGCTTGACGATGAAGGGGTAACTAGTTTGAGCTCGTTTGGTCCGCCTATCTGGAATATCTAGTGGTGGAACAACAGACGAGATTTCTGATGAACACCGACCATTGAAATATCTATAGAAAAGGGATAGATATGCCACCTCTCTACGATGTTTTAAAAAGGTCAATAAACTCGCAAGTGTGACATCATCCGAACTCCAAACATATGAATACTACTCCAGGACAGGTCGAATCTGTGCTTTGTAGATTAGGAGGAGCTGCTGGGATATAAAATAGTTCTTGGTACGGAAAGAAAACCAAGTTTTTATGAAGCAATGGATCTCACATGAGGATAGAATAAACATAAAATATTTTTCCTATATTTTGAATGCTTCTCTGAGAAAGGTTGGACTTTTTTCATCAATGGAATTAAGAAAGTTACATATCACCATCATATAGAAGAAAAAAAACTAATTGGGAGAATATTCTGAGGAGCTTTACACATCTGACAACGTTCAGCGTAAGGTGCTAGCAAATAATTGCACCATTGATAGTAATAAACCGCATTTGCGTAATAAATCGCATCCGCGAAATTAATCACTAATTAATTTTGAAAGGTATCTCGTACGTCATCATACCGTAGATAACGACGTCACGATAATGTTGTTAATAAACACAAAATATTAAAAATGTTGATAATCAAGAAGTTGACGTCCTAATGAAGTATTGCGCGTGTTATTCGATTAGCAGTTCAATTAAATATTGGATGATCTCATTATATTTTTTCGCTCCGATATCATATATTTGTATTTGAGCAATTAGTTCCTGGGTCAATCAGAGTCGCATTTACTATTTACATATTCCCAAACAAGACGTAACGACTGATCACAGTCTATGTTTAAATCTGTTTAAAATTAAAAAGACAATTATGCAGAAAAATCATAAGTTTAGTTTTCATTGAATCAAATTTGGAAATATGATCAGTTTGAGAAATCTGCATCTTCCCTATATTCAAAATTGAAGAGAAAATTTATAACATAGATCTTTTAGTATATAGACTGCGCCTCAAATATGTGCCGACGTCTGAGGTAATTGCTTTGCTCAGTTCGATTCTTTCATATTCTAGGTGCGTGTCACCGAAGAAATTCAGTTTTACATACCAATATTTTCCAATGGACTTTTTTCACGATCTCGTGTGTTCACGTTAATACTCAACAATTTTGATCAAAAAACTGCTCATGACGTTATAACTTTCTTCGTAATTATTACAGAGAAATAATTGTGGGGGTCAACGAAGATCAGGCAAAAAATAACGTCGTGTACAAAAATTATATTGAAGCATAAGTATAGTGAATATCACTAGTTTGTATGATTAACTATGCTGTAAAAAATACAAGATGTTATAAAACACATCGTTATGAAACGGATCTTTTTATTGAATTCTTGAAACTACCCAATAAATAAGTTTATTATATTTTAAGTTTTAGAATAGTCTAACTGCGCTCCTCAGACTTATTCGTCGACTTCAGAGTGCTAGACTTCCCCTGGCTAAGCCAAAAGAATTACCTCAGATTTATTCAATATACTGAAAGGTCTATGGTTTATGGACAATTGAATTGATATTATTTAGTGGGATGATTATTAAGTTATCAACTTGCTGCTCATTTCCAAAACATATAACATTTTGCCCCAAAACTTTGTATTTAATTAGGCGAAAAATGTTAATTGTAATGGTTGAGGTTAGTTTCAAAGAATTATTGCCCCTATCATCCAAACAAGGGGAGTACTTCCTTCAATCAATTAAAACGGGGGCGGACAAGTTCGGAGCACTTAGACCGCTTGATTGGGTCAATTGTGCGCCCCTTGATACAAGAATCAGTGCAACAGGCCTAAGGCAGTGCCGAAGGCTAAGATTTTGCATGGACTGATATCTCTTATGGTTTCAGGCGACTTTCTGCTAGGATGTGAGAGGCAGTTTCGTCCGCCTCTCCACAACTACTACAAGCCGAGTCTTCAACAATGCCCGTTGTGTGTAGGTGTTTATTCAGACGACTGAGGAGTCCTGTCACCAGTTTTGGGCCTCTCGTGCTCATAGAGAGTAGGGGTTTTAGAGAGTTTAGGCGAGAGCTGCCTAATGTGAAGCTTCGCCTGCCTCTGCCACTGTCTCTCCAGTAGGTCATTGAGGGCGTGGAGCCATGTGATCGATTAAATTCCGATTGTGGATAGGCAGGTACCCACACTAGCTGGAGTTTGTTCCTTCTGGCTAATTCAACCAGAGTTTCCCTGCACTCCAAGACAAGCCTAGAAGTCACTCTGTGGGCGCAAAGTGCGCCCAGGGCCGCTCGGCTGTCAGTGCAGATGTAAATCTGCCTACCTCGGTAGTTTAATCTAAGGTTTTCCAGGGCACAGGTCCGTATTGCACAGATCCCAGCGGTTGCGGTTGCGTGGGCACCTAGGGAAACTGAAATCTCCCTTTTGGGTGTACACGAGTAGACTCAGGCTCCGCTATACTTGCCAATCTTAGATCTGTCCGTGAACCACACGAGTCCCCCTGGCGGAAGCGGCCCAGAGTTCTTGTTCTCCCAGTCCGTCCTCTGGGTTATGAGGACGTATGGTGTTGTTTGATTAAGGAGCATTTAATGATGAAGGAGTAATCCAACATTTATGGTCTCGGTAATATTACTACCCCCCTTGATTCTTATTCTTATTATCTCCTATTATTTTAATACCATCAGTTCTTCAAGTTTCTATTCATCTTACATGTCGTTGGTATTTCACCAAAAGTTTTCAGGCTCACTACTATCTAATTCCAATTTCTTCTCACTATTATTATATTTTACTTGTTCCGAAATAAATGTTGTATTAGCCAGATTGCAAACTCTCCGTTACAGAAAGTGGCTTTTAACGGACACCTGCATAAATCGAGTTCAAACAATAATTATAATCATTTAATTCATTTCCTAGTATTACATACGTGTCATCAGTTTGTTTTGGGATGGCAATCGCTAATACATTAGCTAATATTCCCGAGATCCAATTGCATTTTGTTTTACATACCTCATAGAGACTGTCGATAGCTTGGGAACTAGACTTTATTCTGACGTCTCTTGATATAATTATTCCCAAAGAGATTAAGATAACGAAGATTTACTCTGTACATTTGATGTATTGTTTTAAGTTCTTAATTGGATGACATGTAGGATGATGTTCCCTTCATGTGTCCTTATGTAAAGCATTCTGAAACACATTCCCTTCAAACATATATTATAACCAGAACTTTCTTCAGCAGTCTAAGATGAGTTGGAACTCAAATTCACGAAATGAACTAGACCGGACCATGGGTCCCCTAATTGTTGTCACGACTAGAACAGATTCACACAGAGAATCTTCTGCAGATTACTTAATGAACCTGAGATGTTACAGGAGATCTTTGAGATCATCAGAATACGAAGACACGACAGGTTGGCATGTGCTGTGGGGACTCATACGATTAGTCCTAGTGGCGACCTGGAAAGGCCCATTTACTTACTTCCTGACTATCATGAATACCAAAATCCTATATTGCAATACGCCAGTATAGTAATTCCCCACAAGGCTACCAACTCTGCTGGGAATAGTGGAGCATGAACTTTAACTCATGGTGAAAATTGAAATGTGCATAAACTGTATATTCACCTTTATTTTGGTATCCACATATCTTCATCAATATTTCCGTCCAGGAACATACCAATTTCTAACCATGAGTCAACTTATTATAATAATGCAAACTTGACTAACCGCTTATTACAAATATGTCATAATAGTCGGTTTTGTTCAGCAGACTAAACCTTTCGTCCTGCACATAGTCTTGCTTCTTCCACACTTCGATTTCATGTCAGGTTTTTTTTTGTTCGTTCCAAAACAAATCGAAAGTCAATTTCTTCTTCTGAACTAGATAGACAATTGAGGACTTATACGTCTTTTGACAGAAACATGCCAATGTCTAACTATGAGTCAACTTGTAACACTGGAAATTTGACTAACTGCTAATTACAAACACGTCATAATAGTCGGTTTTATTCAGCAGACTAAAGCTTCCGTCCTGTATGTGGTTTTGCTTCTTCCACACTTTCATTTCATGCCAGGTGACCAAAACGAATGTGTTATTCTTTCTTTGTTCGTGGCAAAACAAATCGAAAGACAATTTCTTCTTCTCAATTAGATATACAATTGGTACCAGTTATTTCGTCTAAACTGATTAATTTACCTTGGACATATTTTGATACAACCTGGTTTAATCCTGTGAAAAAATAGCTGCAGTCTCAGAATAGGGCTAGAACTAATGTTGAACGTCCAATCATTAATAATGCCTAGTCTATATGAATCTGGTGCCACATCAAAATCAGATGCATCCACACCACCAATTTGTCATCGATTCCATCCATGCATTCGAATTTGCCTAAGATGGATGGTTTACAATGATCTATGCGTCCCTGTCAAATTATGTTCAATTGTCTACCAAAAGTTTATCAACGTTAGCCTAGAAGTTTGGGCAGTATCTCGTGTATGTGAACATGGTGTACCAAAATAAGATGCACCAACATCATCAATTTCTCAGCGATTTCATCGATGCATTCGTTCAAACTGGATGGTTTCATGATCAATGCGTCCCTGTCACATCAAGTTCAATTGTCTCGGTTAACTGTCTACGAAAAGTTTATTAACGTTAGTCTGGAAGTTTGGGCAGTATCTCGTGTATGTGAACATGGTGCATCAAGATAATATGCACCAACATCATCAATTTGTCATCGATGCATTCTTTCAAACTGGATGGTTTACCATGATCAATGCGTCCCTGTCAAATTAAGTTCAACTGTCTCGGTTATCTGTCTACCAAAAGTTTATCAACGTTAGTCCAGAAGTTTGGGCAGTGTCTCGTGTATGTGAACATGGTGCACCAAAATAAGATGCACCAACATCATCAATTTGTCAGCAATTTCATTGATGCATTCGTTCAAACTGGATGGTTTACCATGATCAATGATTCCCTGTCAAAATAGGCTCAGTGCTGGTTAACTTTCTACCAAAAGTATATCAACGTTCGTCCAGAAGTTTGGGTAGTATAGAGGAACCGAAGATTCATTTACAAAATGATTTGAGTGAATTTAGAATATTTAAAATCATTACATATATCCTACATTTCGATACTTTCTTAAAACAAAAGACACTCACCTATAAATTCGAAGGCTTCTTCAAAATACTGTTTGAGATTTTGGTGGCCAGAATCGGAGGCGGGTATTTGCTTGTACGTAATTCCACATTCTTCGTGGTATCCGGGCAGCTGTGATGTGACGTTGAGAACGCAGGTGGTACCGAGGTCTTGCAGGCAGGTTAAATCGGCGGCATCTTTGCTGTTGCCGACATACAAAAACGGCAATACTCTTGAAGCTGGATGTGAATCTATATCCTCCAGCGTTGGACAAGACGTCGATGTTGACAATCCTCTCGATGACACTTCCTCGCACAAGTCTCGGTGTTTCCGTGAGAAGTCACGGTGACCTCCTGCAATGAGTCATAAATTCAGTCCGAGTAAGTTCACGAGAATTCTCCGTGTTAATAGTTCATTATCTTTGTTTGACGTGGAATCTAACGCTTCATTTGGCTAGCAAATGAATGTAAATGCGTACGAAATCAATGATGCGCATATTAATTAATGTCTGATAGTTGGATTTAATGTTTATCAATACGCATTTTTAACATCTTATTTGAATTAGGAGCTTGAACTTATCAAGTAGTGTTGAACTACGCTCAAACCTTGGCATAAGATTGAATTTTGGTTAAGGTTCGATAGATCACTAATAGAGCAGTCATTTTACGGAAAGTGGGACTTTTTTTGGTTATTGAGACAATTGTATGAATGAGGAATAATATATACCTTCAGGGGAAAATAGTTGAAAAATTCCTCCAATGTCGGAAGATGTTTTAATCTAAATTTATGTACAGGGTGTTTCAGTTTTTTCGTTCACAACTTCGGCAAACGATAGAACTTCTGAAAATAATAGGGGTCTTTCATATACAATTTTTCTCTTAATCACTTCGTTTTCGAGATACAGGGTGTAGAAATTGCAAAAAAAAATTAGTTTCTGCGAATATCTCCGGAACCGTTCATTGTACAGAAAACCGCTTTTGTAAGCAATCTCTACTCATAGTAAGCTATGTTTTGTGCGATAAAATTTTTGGTGAAGATTTTGAAGGGGTAGTGGTTGTTTTTCTCCTTAACTTCTACGCCACTGGAAAAAGTACGGTTTTGAGATGTTCATTTAAACCGCCAGCCAATGTTTTCTACATAAAAAAGATACTTGGTCATAAGCTCTAAAGTTGACTGTTTTCGAAAAAAATCAACTTTTATATTGAAAAACATGGTCTATTTTGTCTTTTGTTATTTATAAAACGGTTTATTTTCATCGTCCTGTGTCATTTATAACCTCCTTGATTCGATCAGGTAACTGAAAACCGAAAATTAAACATCTAATATTATAATGTTTTTTTATTTGCTGTAAATTGAAAAAAATATTTTTTTTTAGTTGGAACAACATGAGGAATATGAAAATACTTCCATGGATTCATACATGGAAAAGTTTATGGAAAATTTTGGATTCAATATAATGCCATATTATAGCAACATTTCCGAGGGAAAACTTTGGTGCTCTTGAATTTTTCAAAAAAAGCATAGTTGCTGTGATATTAACGGTTTTTTTTTTCAAAAAACGTGAAAATATGTATATATATAGATATATTTTCCGACATTGGAGGAATTTTCACCTATTTTACCCTGAAAGTATATATTATTTCCCACCTTTTTATACGCTTATCTCAATTCCCAGAAAAAAATTGCAAAAACACAAAAAATCCCATAATGTACTATAAGAACTCTTGATACCAAAATGTGGCAAACTTTTTTTTAACGGGATGACAAATGGACAGGTTTCAATCAAGCTAACCGCTAAATTACTTTCCAACACTAGGTGTTTTTTACTAGCGCTAAGGTCTACGCAGATAAATTTGTAAAACTCATCCTTAATTTACCGGATGCAATTCAATTCGCAAACTCTCTTGGGAGTCTAATAGTCTAGGAGCCGGAGCGATATTGATGGTCTGAACATTAACCCGATGGCACTATGGTTTATAGTTAGAGTACGGTTCAATGATCAATTCATCTCACAGACCGAATTTTCCCCGGCTGCTAGATCTCGAGATACAGCATCGGCATTTTTTTTGACTGTAGGTTAACCCTTTCCAAGTTGCGGTTACTTGAAAAGCATGCCATTCTTATACACTTCCACCATGTGCCATCATTTTTCATCGTGTCCGTTTATCAGGCCGACCAGTTAAAATTGAACCAAAAATGAACTGTAAGTTAACCCCCAAACCTGGTGGAAAATGTTCATTGGTGTTGGCAATTGTTAACATACCCTATGCCATCAAAAGTTATCGATCCATTTCCGAGTAATTGGCCATTATTTGGACCAAAAATGTTTCTTTTTTTCATTTTGTGGATAAAACTTGCGGGTTACAAGGTAACATGATGACACCATGTTAAATAACTTTATTGGAGGTCAAATAAAGATTTAAAATTATTGCCATCACTCCTCGCCTATTCCAACCCCCCCAAAACTCCATAAAATCATCTGGCAGAATGAAATAAATTAATAAAAAAGAGCCGTTTCGATTTTAAACCCAGCCAGAGTCTCAATAATTGACTAATTTATCATAAAATTGGTCATATTATCATATGATTCATATTTTTTGGGGGGGTGGTTTTAGAGGGTTTTGAGGGGTTGAAATAGGCAAGGAGTGATGGGTATAATTTTAAATCTTTATTTGACATCCAATAAAGTTATTTAACATAGTCCCATCATGTTACCTTGTAACCCGCAAGTTTTATCCACAAAATGAAAAAAAGAAACATTTTTGGTGCAAATAATGGCCAATTACTCGGAAATGGACCGATAACTTTTGATGGCATAGGGTATGTTAACAATTACCAATACCAATAAACATTTTCCACCAGGTTTGGGGGGGTTAACTTGCAGTCCATTTTCGGTTCAATTTCAACTGGTCGGTCTGATAAACGGACACGATAAAAATGATGGCACATGGTGGAAGTGTATAAGAATGGCATGCTTGTCAAGTAACCGCAACTTGAAAAAGGTTAACCTCCAGTCAAAAAAAAGAAAAAATGCGGATGCTGTACCTCGAGATCTAGCAGCCGGGGAAAATTCGGAGATGAATTGATCATTGAACCGTCCTCTAACGATTAACCATAGTGCCATCGGGTTACTGTTCAGACCATCAATATCGCTCTGGCTCCTAGACTATAAAGGATTATTGTGAAATAAATATGTTTAACAGTCTTGAATAAAAACTATCTCGCCATTGGAGTCATCAAAGATATTCTTTTTAGAGGAAATTGGCCGGTGAATTTGAAATATTTTGTCAAATAAATCGGAGTGTATTCTGATAACGTCATTTGATGTTTATAAAGATACATATTCAAATAAAACAATTCTCATAGAAAAATTTAACATTTTATCGGTTACTGTCATCAAAATCAATTAGTTTTGGTTCAAAAATTGTTATGAAAACACTGATAGATTTGGTTTGTAAGATACCAGGTCAAATGTGTTAATTTTCTGGGATTTTAGGAAAGCCTAATGTAAAATGTAATGTAAAAATGAAACGGGAATATATGATATTAGCGTCAACGATTTATCTACAATGTCTTCATCGACACTCGACCTCGGGGTATCATTAAATCGATTAAAAACGTTCCTGACCACATATAGAATGTTGTCAGGAACTTTCTGTTTATTTAGTAAACTCATTCTATTGTTGCACTCGTAAATACATGTGGAAATAGATAGCATTAGTTTTCTCAAAGCCAAAAGGTGAATGGAACTGTATAAAATCTTCGTCAAAAGTATCTAGAACGTACACTTGTAACAACAATATATTTTGAATTTGAATCCAAAACATTTAAAATAAAAATCGATAGAATCATCTGGTTATTTCATATATCTTTTGACTACACGAAAGCAAAACCTATAATATTTATGGAGTGACTATCAAATCTTTAAAACATGAAAGAGGAAACAGAGCATTGATAACAAAGGCGGGTATTGAATTTTCAGTCATAATCATTCCTAATGAAGGAAATGTCCATGATTAGAATCGAAAGTAATCCAGAATAGCGTCAAAAAAATTGTTTGTCTCGCAGAAGGTTACGTTTTTTCAGTTACCAATATGTGCAGTTTTCGGATTCCAGTTGCGTAACAAATTAACCCAATTAGCTTCGGATACAAACAACAACAGATTCATAAACTCCAATTTAAATTAAAGATACAACACAAAAAAAGGCATGGGAATTTCGCATTATAAGTGACGTTATTCGCTGAGCTTATGAGTCATACTGAAACCAGTAAAGCAAAAGGGGTACTTCATAATAGAATAAAATAATATACCTATGTTCAAAGCCCAATGAATCATGGTGCAACCCTAATTGCGCCAAGGGATAATTTCTATAGGCTCCACTTAATAAGCGATGACTCATAACATCGCTGATAAGGGTTAACAAATCTATAATCAACAGATGCTGTTTGTTCGTTCCCCGTTTTTTTAATAAGACCGTATACAATGACTATTCATGCGACAAACGTTGAAGATTACGCCACCTATCCTCACAAACCAACTTATATGACTAATCATGTGTTAGAGGAGGTGTTTATACAATCTAATATGCATGCCTTTCTGCACACATTGTACTCTCATTTAATGGAGATAAGCCATACTCTATTTGTTATTCTACATTCATTATCTATTATAAAGAATAATCCCAACTAGAAGACAATAGTTCCACATGTTTGGAAGGTACTAAATTAACCATAATCATAAAAAATTAAGAGATCATAGTTTCAAAAGGTCCGCGACTGTTTAAGAAAGCTCGTCGCTTATCAAAAAGAAATTTCGTTGCTTGTCAAAACTTTTTTCCCTGTAATCTGCTGGTGAAGAATTATCAAAAGAAGTAATGGAATTTTAAAGCAGCATCTGCAAGATCTGCAATGCAGTTTTCGCGAGTACTTATTTCCACTACCAAATGAAAGTAAAAATTGGATTAAAGATCCATTTAATATAGATATTGACATTAAGGAGAGCACCATAACTCTGCAATTCAAAGAACATTCTCTACCGAATTTTTACTTCCATGTACGAACGGATTATCCCGAATAATCGTACAAAGCACTGAAAGTTTTGTTTCCATGCCTCACAATATATTTATGTGAACAAGCATACTCAGCTCTTATGTGCCCAAAATATAGTTGAAGAAACCGCGCCAGAAATGTACAAATTGAACTCGAATTTAACCTTTCAGTAATAAAGCTGAATACTGAAAGCTAGTCGGCGAAATCCAGCATCAACCTTCCCATTAAAATTCGCGAAGAATAAAAGTCTATAAATGTTATCAAATTGAGCCTAAGAGCATGACTATCTTAGAAACACATTTTTCTTGAAAGGATGGGTGTGGGGGAAAGACACGAGAGAAAGAATACTTATAAAAATGATATGCTTGATCGAGCCGTATGGGAGAGAAAAAAGTGCTGGTCTAGTACTATAGCTTCAAGAATTTTAATGAATTTTGAAAACAGCTAAAAGTAAAATTACTCCCCCACCAATCAGTTAATCAAAAACTCTAAATTCTGAAGAAAAAAGTTGGGCCATAGTTGAAGAAGTGGTTTTTTCGACAAGGATACATAAATCTGTATTATTGCAAAACAATTTAATAGAAACTTGAAAGGATTTTTCCACTTTTATTTCCTGGTAAAAAACTTGCACAATAACGAACAATAGTAATTGTACATGAGTCATTCCTACTCGAATGGCGTTTCCATTTCATTCTAAACTCAGCTGTAAATGTTCGTAATCGTATTATTTCGTATTATTTGCAACTTGAATATGGTTAAGATAATTTCGCCAAACCAATTATAAGTCTCAAAGACAGTTGAACGTACGAATAAAATTATGTTCAAAAACTGTTCAATGGTGGAATGCAATGCGGAAGACTCATTGGAGGGGAAGAAGTATTTAGTTCCATGAATCCAGAACACATCTGCATTGTGGAATTATTTTCTACAGACTGATGCGATTTGCTAGTCAAGACTCATTAATTTTGGAAAGAAGATTCTTACTATCGAAAATAAATCGTATGACTAACAAATATTGATAACACGGAACGACCCCATTCTGTGTTATAATTTACCTTTAAACATGACACATGCGGTATAGTCACGCAGACACACAGATTCATGAACATATGTGGACATATGTAGGTGTAGACATGTGTCATACCAATTAATAATTAAAATACATGCGTAAAACGATTTATATAAGAATACAATTCGAGCACAAACACAAAAAGTTAATGGAGTTGATTGTGGTTAAAATATTTCACCTATTGATGTGTTTGACTATCAAATTAATACAAATAATAGAACCATCAAGGTGCCGTTTTTCATTAGTATGGATGAACTAGCTGTAGTAATATTCCATAGATTATGCTTAACATCGGATTATATTAAGATTACAAGCCACTCATTCTTTTGCTTCCTCACATCCAATCAAGAGGAAATGGGAAGCATGTGAATTCACCAAGCGAGAGAAGAATCAAATTGAACTAATTTTGTATGACACCCGACATGATTCTAACAAAATATGTGAACAAGCTCAAAAAATGCAAGAGCTCTACCCCGTAAGGACTAAACCAATTACAAAATTGACATTCAAAGATCAAGAGCGGAGAAAATCAATCAAAATTTTGTATATGGGAGTCTGATGGGGGATTGCCATGTAACAAATTTTGTGTTTTAAATAGAGTATACTCCAAAGATTATCAGAGACATCTACAAAATTGAACCTCCTTTTCTAATTATCTACATTTAACTTCTCTATTGCTCCCGAAGAAACGAAACTTCATGACTCATTGAAATATATATTAATGACATGTTTTCCTTTTTCCAGAATTACACAAACTCATTATCCCGACGGAGAAGAGGTAACCTTTGGGAGGATCTTCTTACAGTGAATCACAGAAATTGGTTCTGGAAACTTGGATAACCACAAACTGATCAAATGTATATAGGCGGAGTTACATCCAATAGACCGAAGGTCTGTCGATGTATCATGACTCATCAAAATCGTTGCTAGTGTTTCCCAGAAGAAAATTATAATCAGTACCTATATAATCATCAGCATACATGACCTGGTTAATAAAACATCCAATTAATATAAAACAAAACTATTACAAGAAAATATGTTCGAATAGCTAACTGAATCCTTTCTCAAGGTTTGGTCCAGTTTGAGAAAAATAAGGTTGAACTGGAGCGCCTCTAAGATTTTTTCTACACATTAGGTAATGAATCACTTTCTTTGTTAAATGGAAAACCATCTAGCCGAAAGACGAAAGCATACCCAATAAAATATGATATGACTAAAAAATCTCAGTTTGAAAAGTGACGCTTTTCGTGGACCGTTAAATCAACGGTGACTCAGAAATATAATAGGTTGCCTGTCTATTAATAAACACCTTGGACATTCAGACATTGAACTACGTCCCTTGTTAAATGAAAAATTCTCGAGAATTAGGATTTGACATCATTGAGTTATTTTAATATATTTTATTGAAATACAATGGTCACCTAAAACATATTAAAACGTTCGAAGTGCAATTTCTGATATGTACAAAACTATTTTTACTGTAATTAACAAGCTTTCTTCTAGATAAATAAATATTTATTCTACAAATCTTCGATTTCTAATGTTTATATGGGTTAACTATCGGCTGATAATTAAGATTTAATCAAGACCTTTCTATCGTTCTACTGAAGATGGCAACTTGGTAGCCGGAATACGTACTCAGATTTCCTAAAATCAATATGCTTGGATACATTTTGTTAATGCAGGAATCGAGACTTGTTAGATACCAGAATTGCACCAGATGGGCACAATTTCTTTTAAAGAAAAATTCAATTCCAAAATGATTATAAATAAGAAGCTGGGTGATTCTGATTTTATTATTTTTAAATTGAATCATCAAAAGTTATTAATGAAGAGCCCCCCTTTATATTCACTCGGTTAACGCATTTGGACATTCGGCTCTTCAGAAATGTATTGTTATTGATTTACATTGTTACACTAGAATATAATAGAAATACTTAATATATAAAAAATTTAGGAATGAAATTTTCATTTCATTTTAAAATTTGAATTAAATTAGAATTTTATATATAAAAAATTCACATAATGTACATAACATCAAAGAAGTGATTACATTTACAAAATTAATTAATTTCTCGTGAAATATTAGAAGCCGATTATCGTAATTGAATTCCTAAAGATTTTTTTTGTGAATGCTGATATTTTTAAAGCATTTTTATTCAATATTTCTTGTGCTCATTTAACGATTTTGGTAATTCAATTACGATGAGCGAGGGTGATTATTTCGATTATTATTTTTATTATTCTTATAATCCATATTACAAATTGAAAATACACAAAAATTAAATTTTCATTTATTTCTTATCCTTAATGATTTTTGGCATTTAGATAATTAATGTATTGATTTATAAGAGGAACATATCAGCACAATACAATCCAATTATTTTATCATTATTAGTTATTGTTTAATTGAAAAATTTATTTTCAAACATAAAACTTTTTCACTTATTGAAGTAAATCTGTGAAATTAATGATAATAATTTATTAAATTCCATTATCCCCAGGGTTGAAATGAAAAAAGCCCCATCTGAATAAAGTAATAAATTAAATGAAATAACTTAACTAATTCAAATTCATTTTGAGGTTAGAATCTACGAAAAAAATGTAAATAAACAATGGAATAACGGAACTGAACTTACTGGTTTGCTGGATAGGCATGAACCTAAGGACAAGGCACGTATTGGGCCTTTTAATCCTCATTGTGGATTAGTAAGTAGTTAAAAACTAACGCACCGAATATAAAACGAAAACTAAACACTTGTACTCGTATTCGATTGCCAAGTTCTAGCGTCAACTCCGAACAAATGAATGTGAAGTTGCGCTTCACAACTATCTTTTCGTGTTTGGATCTCATACATATGTACGGCGGTCAGTGAATGGTGGTGGGGATAACCAGTATGCGTCATTCCAGGCTACTCGATGTATGTTTATGTCCTGCGTCATGTTATGTTGAAGGACGAAATCCCCTCGCTACTTCTAGAAATGCATCGGTTATTTTTTATTTTCCATTTAAATACGTATATTTCTTACTAAAACGCAAATTGTTGAATTTACCTTCATGGCTTGTGTAATGGGACACCATGAACCATGGATGCACGTTTCGTAACTTTTAACTGTCTCACGAAAGTCGAAACAAAACTCTTCCGTAATTTATTCAAACGCGGATGGAAAATTCCGTTGTGTGTGTGTTAGCATTCATCGTGCATAAAAGAAATTTAAAATGCAAAACAATGGTAATTGGCAGCCCCATGATACTCACGTGCACACAGTAGCAATCTAATTAAGTTGTCAGATACATATTCGTGATTCAACTATAAACAAGCTCCAATTCATAAACTGATCTTCTTACTATATCGTGTGAAAACAGACCAGGATTTCCTCTGGAAAGCATACGCATGCAAACAGGGCCGGATTTATGCCTTATGCCGCCCCTGGGCAAGAGCCAAGTAGCCGCCACCACCCCATAATTTTATGTTATTTTCAAGCGCGAAATATATATATAATGTCTATATTGTCTATTGGGTCTGGATTATTCTTACCAGAAAAATTAAAGTTTCATTCATTAAAGAGACAGTGTGAGAATAACATCTCATTTGCCAGAATTTAGGTAAATTTTGATGATCTTAGGGATGCGGACATATCATTATTCTCAAGAATGGTGCGGAATAAACTACATTTAAATTTACGCTATTTTTGATACCCGAAAAACTACATTAAAACTGGGAGAAAAAACATATCGTTTTCTAGAAATTGGAGTCAAAATGAGAAGCTGAGAAATCTGCTAATAGAGAAATTCACGAGATTCTATTGAAAAAATAACTCCTCTGTCAGGCTTCAAAGCAGTTTTGATGATCTCTATTTTCAATTGAATAGGGATGTGTTTATATCACTCTTACACAAAACTGATTTGGTACAAAAACAGTAAATTTGAAGCTCTTCGGTAATAAGGATCGCTTGAATAATTTTCACTATTTTTAATTCAAAGCTGCTCGAAAAACATGAGAAAAAACATTTAATATTCTAGTAGATGGGACCAGGATCAGAGCTTTCAAGTAAATAAGAAGATTAGGCATCTCAATTGATGCAAACTTAAAAAATAATGAGAATTATACTATATTTTGATATTGACGTAATCGATTTCAAATTTTTCGAATGATCACACAGTCTCTTTTCGAAACAAAGTATGGGCGTAGAAAAGTCAAAAAACTACTGTTGTGATCAACTACTTATTCATGTCTTACAATTTATATTGCTGAAATTCAGCTTAAAAAAAATTGAAATGCCAGTATTTCAAAACAATTTTTTGTTCAACTCAATATTCTTCATGTTGTAACCAAATATGGCCAATAGGCATTCCATTACTCAGAACTAATTGATATATAAGAAATATTTTTTAATGAAAATGAAATCGCTTCATGTTTGAAATCAATTAGTGTCATCTGAGTTATGACATTCGATGAGTATGCTACGTTTCTCCTTATCTTGAAGGCTGTTGTGCCACAATATGAGACAACTTTGTCTTTATGTATTAAATTAATTATCTATGAGTCATCCCTATACTGGTTGAATTTAGAAGTTGATTCATTTCACTTGAAGCGTTTGTGCTAAGCATTAATAATAATTAATAGGATTTTACTTGTCTTTCTTATTGAGCAATACATTGCGTCTCGCTCGCTTCAACTCACAAGACCAGTATATAGCGATTTGTAAAACTCAATCTGTAACTGATTTCACAATTAACGAATGAATTGATTAACATCAAATGTATATTTTTTATATACTGGAACGCAAGTGCGCTTAAAACGAGGTTATCAGTTATGTAATTCAATTTTAAGTGGAGATAAAGATAGTATTGTTCAAAGCATCTTAATAAATGATGAACAAACAGCAATACAGTGCCTACCAAATCGAGTACTCTAATAAGATAATACTAGAGACACATTCTACCGCAGTATAGTCTAAATGTGAAAATTTGTCTAATATTACAGCTCCTGATGACAGGTTAGCAGACTTACTCTATAAACCCACATGCGTGCAGACGAAGCATGATCCTAATGTAAACTGACTAAGAAAATAGAATATTATGAGTTTATCCAATTCAGGATTTATGGAAGCTAAATCTCTTATAATATTACAAATTATACAATATTTTTAATTCATTTATTTGTGATTCGTGATTAAATCTAGACATTTTTTTGCCTGTGTAGGATAGATAATATTAGATATTACCTACAGTTTTAGACAAATTTTGTAGCTACTGTTACCGCTTTTCAGTTATAAATTTACAAATAATGATTCATATCACGGTCTGGGAACATATCGTAAATAGCAAAAACCTGATGCTGTGCTTCCAGGTGGTGATCAAAAGGGACAATCCTGCAAAGCAAGTTGCAGTGTCATGAACGATTATACCTCAGCTTCAAATGATCATTATATCATTTGTATCCTTCAAATTTAGATGATATTTAAGGAACTAAATATTGCTTCACAATTTTGTTCTCCTTAAATATTTTTATTGACTCTTGCATGTAGGAGGCTTTCTCCCGCATCGAGTGTGGGGGTATAGTCGGCCGTTTTGTGCCTCGTATTTCGTAAACATAGTAGCCTTCTTTAGAAGAACTAGATTTCTGAATATATATTGATGTTGATTTAATACTGCTTGGAAGCTATACTACTTAATTAAGCAGAAGGAAAAGAATCATTCAGGAAATCTGATTCTCTCATGAAGTCGCTCATTTGAAAATATAAAGAAAATTGTATAATTTCACAATATATATCGTGTGCGTCGCTAAATTTCACCGGCACTCATTGTCAATCATACTTGTCCTGTACGAAGAAGGTTCTGTTATACTTAAACATTTCCTAGCATTCATGGAACTTATGGCCATATTTAAAAACATATATTCATTGTCATTGCCATTATTCACTGGCACTTTCAATTGCTAAATGCATTTATATATCTATGACGTACGAAGGTTTGACCACGTTAGGGATGTTTCGTTTCTTCTTACATTGATTTTGTATCCAGCTCAATTACGAAATAAACCATCAGAATCTTTTGTTCCGGAATGCTCTATTAAGTTCAAAATTCTCAATCCATTCATTTAATATACCTACTCATTCAATACAAAAGATTTTATCAATAGTGATTTGGTTCATTTGGTCGTGAGTCACATACAGGCTGATAATGAATATAAACTGTTCTACAATCAGTAAACTACAATAATTAAAGGGTAACTATTATTTGTTTTGATTCATAACACATTTCAAACAGTAGTCATCTGATAATGCCTTCATTTGAAGAATTTGTAAATGACTCAATTAGTCTATTCATCAAGCTGTGATGAATAATGAAATATTGAGTCAAATGTTTGTCATTACGGATTGAAATATATCTCAATACAGGTGTTCTTACCTATAACTGGCACTTCATTTTATTTTTCTTATAAGTCCAGTCAATTTGGGGAAAAAATAGGTCAACCTGGAATTTTTGAGATACAGATGTTAATAAATAAGTATTTTGCCTCCAAAATCAAATCCAAGGGCTTTTTGGGGTGCTGATTACGAATCCGGAGTCAGAATAATTAAATTCTTAAATGGGGACTTCCCAAAGTGTCCAAAACACTGAAACTTGCGAAAATAATTCATAGAAAAATTACGAATATGGTTAAAATTTATATAAATGAGTTTTTTTGATATCTTGTTTATAATGGGAGATATGAAGTATCAAAGGTCGAAATTTTGGAGCGCGAAACCGCAATGGCGCTACAAAAGGTGGCCAAAAATTAATATATAATATTATCGATATAAAACTAACAATATATGCTTGTGTTTGGTAACGCGTTAGGGTCAAATATTATTTGAGTCGAATAGGTATTTCAATACGAAAATCGAACGATATGGACCGATTTTGATGAAACAAAGTGCATTCGATTCAGGATGACGTCTAGAAAAAAGCTTACCGGTTAGTTTTTTGTGCAAATTTGTTATTATTTTTTTAACCGAAAAATTGACCAATTTCCAAAATTTCATCAAAACTAACCAGAAATCCTCAGTTAGGGATTGTGGAGGTTGTTTTTTTATGTTAAATGTTTAAAAATTTGTTAAAAGGGGGTCGTTACTAATTTAAATCAAAAACAAAATCGAATTCTATTTTTTTAATTTTTTTATTTGAAATAAATTCCCGCTCATCTAAAAATTTTTTCTATCTTCTCTACTCAGTCTTTTTATATTCCACACAGCATCTTTTACATATACTATGGACATATACGTAATAAAAACCGGGCGTGAGTAGCAGGTAGGTATTTTTCTTAAACTATGGAGTCTACACTATACTATAAAACAGCATCTATCATATAATAAGATCTCTATGGCATCCACCGCTTCATAGAGCAGCTGTTTATCTAAACCGGTCCTCCCTCCCATCACCCCAAAATAAAGACGCGGCATTGTAATGTAGATACATAATAAATGATCACCACGTGTCACTTACTGTTGGATGCTGCTGTTGTTCAGATTAGTAAAATTTCTCATTCGTTTTATGTGAAAATTATTTTGTTCTGTGGTTCAGTGAATATTATCAGAAACATTTTTTCGAAAATTCAAATACATAGGTATTGTTCAATAAATAAAACATTGCTTTAATAAAGCATTCACGCTGCAAATTAATAAAAGTGTTTTTCGGTTAAAAACATAATAACAAATTTGCACAAAAAACTAACCGGTAAGCTTTTTTCTAGACGTCATCCCGAATCGAATGCACTTTGTTTCATCAAAATCGGTCCATATCGTTCGATTTTCGTAAGTCGGCCTGTTTAAATACCTATTTGACTCGACTATTGTCTCAAACTTGTTTTTCCAACATCCTCTATCTATAGAGGGTATTGGTTTATCGTGGTTTTGCTATTTAAAATAAATCGCGATTCAGTTTTTCTAACTCACATTTAGTATCTCTTTTTACTTTGTTTGGAAGTTACATAATATTATCATGTCAGTAGGCAGCAATGCCTATTTGTAGAAGTTTGCTATATAAATAACACAAAATAAAATTATCAATTATTATTGATATTGATTAATACCTTTGATATCGGTTTCATGAAATTCAATTCATATGAGGCGATAAGATAAAATCCACGAAGGAGAAAACAATATATGTCATAACGAGAAGAAAATGTGGGAATAGTATATTTCATATTATACCGTTGACTTTTACTGTAATAAACCAGCTAGCTGATTAAACCCATCGTGTTAGTCCCAACATCTTCAAGTACAATTAAAATTAATTTGAATACACGGAAAAGTTTTACAATAATCAATTTTAACAACTTCATTCTATTTTATATTAGATGTAGTTCTGTGTCACTATCACTATTATCTTCATCTAAACCTAAACTTATTATTAAGGGTTGAAGCAATGAATCACGTATAAGAGTTTTCCACATTAATTACATACTGTATACAGTTTTTCCAACTGTCTACATATATTTTACTTACTATGTTTTTAAATTAATTTCACTACAGATACATTCAATGTGCGGAAATATGTTTCCTTCTAATATTTGATTAGACTTTGTGCCATATTAGTACGATATGATTAAATATACAATAGTAGGACGCTATTTTTGGGTATATTTTGAAGAACCAATCTTCAAAAAGTCTTGAGTCTACTTTTCTGATAAAATGAATGAATAAAATAGATCTGATAACTTCTGCTAAGCATCGTAGTTTTTAAAATGTTTAGTTATAACTTTAATTTGTTTAGTCTATTGCCATTCAATTACACGAAACCGATAGCCAACTTTATAAGGTATTATGAGATAATTTCATACTCCCATTAAAATGAATCTACACTTAGTTCAGTCAAAAGTGTGAAAAAATAGGGCTCATTACTAAAATGTTAAAGAGCGTACGAAAATGCAATCTTCTTTTTGCATCGTCTTCAGGAAAGCTTACACATTGTTAGTCAGAAAAAAAGTGATTATTACTATTAATAAACAATGAAAAAATATTCAATTAACAAATCTTTTATAACAAATGGAATATCTCGAGCTCGTTTAAACCAATGTTTCTGAAATTATGTATCAGGAGTTTTTTGGTCCACTGAACCCGAATCTGAAGTCAGAAAATGAGAAATCCGGCCCGTTTGCTGGAAAACCCGGAAAATGTTACCATATCTTAGCAAGAAACAACATTTTTTCTCGGACTGTGGTATTGAAATAATAAGATGCCGTGATGTGTCTCGGTACAATTTTCACAAAAGAAGAGGAATTCTAGGACGAGGTTCGAAATGGGAATATGAGAGAAACGACGTAATTTTCCACCAATTTTCCAGAATTTTCCTTCTTTTAGTGAAATTTGTACCGAGAACCATGACGGTATCTTATCGTTCCAATAAAACCGACTAAAATTTTTCGGTAAGCAAAATAATTAAAGTTTGTCGTGTAGAAATGGTAATTATTATTTTCCGGAGTTTTCCTGAAAACTATCGTTGGTTTTGATTTTATGATCATAAAAACTCAGCGACCACGAAAACATATAATTAGACATCGGAACATTTTTCGAAAAACAAAATAATTAAAATTTGTCGTGTAGAAACGGTAAATTTCCATTTTCCGGAGTTTTCCGAAAACTATCGTCGGTTTTTATTTGATGATCATAAAATAATACTCAGCGACCACGAAAATATATAATTAGACACGTTGGACGTGGTCCGAAATGGGAATATGGAAGAAATGACGCAATTTTCCACCAATTTTTCAGAATTTTGCTTCTTTTAGTGAAGTTTGTACCGAGAACCGTGACGGTCTCTTATTGTTCCAATAAAACCGACTAAAATTGTTCGGTAAGCAAAATAATTAAAGTTTGTCGTGTAGAAACGGTAAATTTCCATTTTCCGGAGTTTTCCGAAAACTATCGTCGGTTTTTATTTGATGATCATAAAATAATACTCAGCGACCACGAAAATATATAATTAGACACGTTGGACGTGGTCCGAAATGGGAATATGGAAGAAATGACGCAATTTTCCACCAATTTTTCAGAATTTTGCTTCTTTTAGTGAAGTTTGTACCGAGAACCGTGACGGTCTCTTATTGTTCCAATAAAACCGACTAAAATTGTTCGGTAAGCAAAATAATTAAAGTTTGTCGTGTAGAAACGGTAAATTTCCATTTTCCGGAGTTTTCCGAAAACTATCGTCGGTTTTTATTTGATGATCATAAAATAATACTCAGCGACCACGAAAATATATAATTAGACACGTTGGACGTGGTCCGAAATGGGAATATGGAAGAAATGACGCAATTTTCCACCAATTTTTCAGAATTTTGCTTCTTTTAGTGAAGTTTGTACCGAGAACCGTGACGGTCTCTTATTGTTCCAATAAAACCGACTAAAATTGTTCGGTAAGCAAAATAATTAAAGTTTGTCGTGTAGAAACGGTAAATTTCCATTTTCCGGAGTTTTCCGAAAACTATCGTCGGTTTTTATTTGATGATCATAAAATAATACTCAGCGACCACGAAAATATATAATTAGACACGTTGGACGTGGTCCGAAATGGGAATATGGAAGAAATGACGCAATTTTCCACCAATTTTTCAGAATTTTGCTTCTTTTAGTGAAGTTTGTACCGAGAACCGTGACGGTCTCTTATTGTTCCAATAAAACCGACTAAAATTGTTCGGTAAGCAAAATAATTAAAGTTTGTCGTGTAGAAATGGTAAATTATCATTTCCCGGAGTTTTCCGGAAAACTATCGTTGGTTTCGATTTTATGATCATAAAAACTCAGCGACCACGAAAACATATAATTAGACATGTTGGACGAGGACCGAGATAGGAATATGAAGGAAAAACGACGCAATTTTTCACAATTTTCCTTCTTATAGTGAAAATTGTACCGAGACACATCACGACATCTTATTTTTCCAATACCACTCAAGTCCAAGAAAAAATGTTGTTTGTTGCTAAGATTTGGTAAAATGTTCCGGTTTTTCCAGCAAACGAGCCTGATTTTCCATTTTTCGACTTAAGATTCGGGTGCAGCGGACCAATAAACCCCCTGATACAAAATTTCAGAAACTTAAAAGACCCCGAGATGTTCCATTTGTTATAAGAAAAATTCCATTTGTTAATTGAAAATGGTTTTTCATTGTTTATTAATAGTAATAGTCACGAGCCCCCCTTATTTTTTTCTGACTAACGATGTATAAGCCATTCTGAACACGATGCAAATGGAATTTTGCATTTTCGGTCTATACAATTTTAGTAATGACCCCTATTTTTTCACACTTTTGACTGGACTAATAGCCAACTTTATAAGGTATTCTGAAATAATAGACGTTTATTTCATACTCTAATTAGAATGAATCCACACTGGGAACTCAACCCAATTTTATTAATATATTGTTTTCAAAGTGTAAATGTGTTTCTAAATCAATATTTACTCTTCAATTTAAACGAAGGTAGGTATGTTTAATTCTGAGACGATATGTTTACAGAGGAATAGTTGATATTTTCACATTTCCAAACATTTTTATGTAACTATTAAGTATCCGGTGTTCCGAAAGATTCCCAACATATGTTTCACCCGCACTAGTAACTCATCCATTCCACGTTGTTTCGTGTTGCACAAACGTACTATAGGTTAGTAAACTTTTTTCAACAGAATAGTCATCGTATCGGTTTCAATGAATACAATTAAATACGTGAGTGATCTGTGTGTGATACATCATTCAAACTATCATTAATCAACTTATTCGTAGAATAAGTAAAACAACCAGAGTTCACAGAAGGCAGGGGGGTATCCTGCTATCTCAAATACCAATCGCACTCATCACATTTTATTTACAAAACGTATTTTAGTCATTCAATGAATGCAGTTGCCATACAGAGATAAATCTATCTTTTGTTATATAAACCAATGTATATTGTTTTATTTATTTTAGATGATAACAGTCAGTAATGTACATACAGATAATGCATACTGTCACTAGTATGACTCATCAATGAACCCTCATTTCAAATAGTATTTGTTACATCAGCAGTCTTGCCTTGTAAGAAAAATACTGAACTCAATATTTTTCAGGAATTTGAGTTAATTAATTTTACCACTAAAAAACACACCATATTTAAATGGTAAAAGGTTTCTTTTCACATTTCCGGGCGCAGAAGCGTTGAAGGTTTTCCTTGGTACCAAATTTACCTTGGGATATCTCAGCAGAGATAGGTGAGATAACCAATCTTGGCTTCATCGTCGAGTATGTGATTTGTATCCCCATACGTCCTCATAACTCAGAGGATAGATTCACTTCCGGCTAATCTTGGATTAAGAACTAAGTTGGTTCTTGTTTTGCATCACACATGGGAATGTTCGTACATGAAAACTGTAAACAGTAAAGTTGTTGCTCATAAAAGCATCCATAAAATGACATACAAGCCAATTTTTTGGTGTTTCTTGCATCTGCATTGTTCTTATAATTTTACAAGAAGCCAACATGCATGCTGACGCAGCATGATCCTAATATGATTTTATTAATAATACAGCTCTTGATGACAGGTTAGCAAAAACACAATCACCCATCAATAGTTCATAGATCATAGAACTATTTCAACATTTCCTAATAGCCACAGTTGTATGTATAATTAGAATTATCTCCTTCAAATAAATTCCTCCCCATTTTAGACTCGAAGAAAGCAATATACAGTTGGCCAAGGGTAAAGACAGGATTGGGAAGGTATACCCAATCTTGTCAAAGATTTGTCCCTATGACTTTGTGATGGTTATAAAGTAAGCCAGGCGAAATGGAAACTGCTTCCTCTTTTTGCAGAATGGGAGGACACTATTGACCATGCCCAGCGCGATACGGGGATTAAACACTTTTTCCTATCATTACGAAGGCAAGTTGTCAGATTATTTCTATGTTTGAATATTTACTGTGATTATAATAAGTTTGTTTAATTTATATCAAGGAAATGTTCTTTAAACCTTTTATCTATTGACAGTTTAACTGTCGAAATTGCCGCTCTCATTACTAATTAGGGTACCTGTTTGTTTCATTTGTTCGTTAACGTTTAGCTAAAACGAAGTGTTGGTTGTTATGAGACATAATAGTCCAGGCAATAAGCCGGGAAAAAGGCCATAATGAAAAAAATATATATAGTAAGCTAGAATTTCAAACTTTTTTTTGCATTTTGTTCCTAATACCCCATAGATCATTCATGACTATCAAGACCGCGGGGGTCGACCTTTCTACCCCCTCAAAACAAGGTTTCAACCCCTCAGAGGAGCATTCTTATAAAAACAGTCCAAAATTAATGAATTGAGAGCCGAAAATGACCCCTGGTGTGTTTTTTGGGTCGCTGATCACGATTCCGCAGCTAGTTTTCTCAGAAAACTCCCTCCAGATGGGAAATTTGGAAAATTTATATATAATATACCATCTATCGTCTCTAACCGTCTCAGAAAAATCTCAAATTTCCCGAATTTTCCATTTGAAGAGACTTTTTTGGAAAAAATAACAACGGAATCGTGATCAGCGACCAAAAAAACCTACTAGAGGTCATTTTTGCAAAAAAATTATACTTTATTATTTCATAACCGTCTCAGGAAAATCTCAAATTTCCCGAATTTTTCATCTGGAGAGAGTTTTTTGGGAAAAATAACAGCGGAATCGTGATCAGCGACCCAAAAAACCTACTAGAGGTCATTTTTGCAACAAAATTATACTTTATTATTCATAACCGTCTCAGAAAAATCTCAAATTTCCCGAATTTTCCATTTGGAGAGACTTTTTTGGAAGAAATAACAACGGAATCGTGATCAGCGACCCAAAAAACCTACTAGAGGTCGTTTTTGCAACAAAATTATACTTTATTATTTCATAACCGTCTCAGGAAAATCTCAAATTTCCCGAATTTTCCATCTGGAGAGAGTTTTTTGGGCAAAATAATAGCGGAATCGTGATCAGCGACCCAAAAAACATACTAGGGGTCATTTTCGGCTCTTAAGTCATTCATTTTGGATTGTTTTGATAAGAATGCTCCTCTGGGGGGTTGAAACCCCGTTTTGGGGTAGTTGGTAGGTCGACTCCCGCGGTCTTGATAGTCATGAATGATCTATGGGGTATTAGGAACAAAATGCAAAAAAAATTTTGAAATTCTAGCTTACTATATATATTTTTTTTATTTTCCGGTTCGTTGCCTGGACTATAAGTCAGTACTCTTGCGAACATGAATTTGAAAATGTTATTTGAAATTGTAAAGTAAATTCAATGAGCATCAGTTGAAAACTTGGTTTTTATTTTAAATGTACTGACTTAAAAGCGGAGGTTATTGAAGTAAAATTAATTCGATATAGACTATTATAGTCTGAAAACAATTACTAATTTAATATTGCTCATCAAGTGGATGATTATTGAGCCTGAATGGTTTTGAGATGGAAGCCCTGTACGAGGACAAGGGGAAAAGTCCCTGTAAAATAAAAAAAGTTGGTGCCACAATCGAAAATCCCATGTGACATTTGTGATGTACCATCTTTAACTAGAACGCATTAAAAATTTCAGACTGATATGTCACTCAGTTCTGTTTTGATACCCATCGAAAGCAAGCAACCTTGAAGATTTTTGTAAACATGGAAAAAAGTCAATTTGCTGAGAGATTGCGAGATAGCTGAGGTTATGGGCATCTCAACCGAAGGGGTACGGAACATTGTGAATACATTTTTGAATATGAGAAAGCTATCTGACAGATAGGTGCCGCATTTACTCTCTGTTGACAATGAGCGCGACCGTGTGACAATTTCAAAGGAGTGTTTGGCGATGTTCAAGCGCGATAAGGACTTTTTGCGCCGTTTCGTAGCCGTGGACGAGACCAAAGAACAGTCGAAACAGTAGACTTGTCCTGGAAGTGAAAGTGGATTTATAGGTCCATAAAGTCATGACAACAGTTAGTTGTTTGGATGCACACGGTATCGTCCATATCGATTACCTTGAAAAGAGCAGAGCTGTTGGATCGATTCGACGCCGATTTGAAGCGAAAGCGATCGCATTTGGCAAAGAAAAAGTGCTCTTCCACTAGGACAACGCACTGGCGCACAGGTCCGCAGTCGCAATGGCAAAATTGCATGAATTGCGCTACGAATTGGTTCGTCATCCACCAGATTTGGCCTACTGCAATTTTAATCTATTTCCAAACTTGAAGAAATGGTTTGGCGGAAAGAGATTTGGTTCCAACGATGAGTTCATCGCTGAAACAAACGCCTATTTTGAAGGATTGCCGAAATCGTATTACTTGGAAGGGATCTAAAAATTTAAAAAACGTTGGACGAAGTGTTTTGGTCTGCAAGGAGATTATGTTGAGAAATAAAATAAGTTTTAACCAAATAAATCATTTCTTGTTTCATTTTTCAGGGACTTTTCAGCTTGCCCTCGTATAGTAGCGTTGTCGTATTTCCTGGATAGAAGAATTCACAGGTGTGGCTTCATGAACAAGGAAGACAATTTGATCATAAAGGATTATAAAAGATTTACATTAAATAAATTTCCATGCACTAATGATTTATAAACCGGAAAGAAATAAATTGTTCCGGAAGAAGTTTGTTGAGGTCATTACTTTTATCCCATTTAAAATACCAGAGTGATATAATAGATTATCAACAGTGTTATAGATCAGTAGGCCTTGACTCATTTTGCTTTATACACATAGTACAAGCTGGATTTATGTTTATAGTAGAATTTTATGGCTATAGGAAATAGTTCTAGGAAAAACCAGAGAGGGGTAAGGTGATTAGGTAATTCCGTGAGGACCTTAGTGGAGCGGGTATAGTTACTAACGGACTTTAAATACTAAAATCAGGTTATTAATATATTGAAGAGATTACTGTAATATAAATCTAGTTGATCGTTTAGGATCTTATTATCCTACATTTTCATTCCTTTGAAAATTTCCATTGACTCTAATATATTTAGTTTTGAAATTTCATCATGACTATGTAAAATTTGGACATTATTCAAATTAGGAAAGGTATGGCCTGTTTCTAAAATATGATTTGCAAATGAAGAATCGGTTTTATTATTTTTAAAGGAACGAAAATGTTCTTTATATCTAACTGCTATGTTACGGCAAGATCTACCTATGTAAAAACTATCACACTCTGAACAAGTTACTTCATTTAGTTCAGATTTTTTTCCTAAAACTTAAAACTTTTTCAATTGTAATGTGGAATATTGGGGATAATAGACCTTTTGAACTTGCTTTATCGATTACTTAAAGTTTCATTTGAGTCTCTTTACCAATCGAATTCTAGATCTCAACAAATATGTATTGAGTAGTTTTGCAATATCTGTTTGAAGAAGCTATGAGGTTTAGTTAAAATTTTTTAGTATTGTTCCAGTTACGTCTTGGGATTCTCTGCCTATCTCATAACTTTTCTCCTTTCTCTATGGACTATTGCTTTCAGCGTTGGTCTGCTTAGTCAAAAACTTCCATTCTTCTTTACATCTGAATAGCTAGAACGAAGATTGGTAGTTCCAAAAGGATCTTCATTGTTGAATCTCTGAATATATTTGAGTTACCAACAAACTAGCGGCTCAAGGGATGTCATGGCTTTTACTACTTCTTTATTAAACATAATATGTTGCAAGTTTCCATGTTTCCTGATAATATATAGCACCCTACATGCTTGGGAATGACATATTTCATATACTAGTCGGATGCTTTGGTCTTTCAAGATGATGGACAAAAATTCATCGATTGGTCCTGGCAGATGAAATTATTCGTGTTTGGGCGTGTAATGTTTGGTACTAATAATGGAACCACGGTGTAATTCAAACAGTTGATTTCAGTATCGATAAGATTTCCAACTGAATCAGAATGTTTTTTCTTCTATAAAACACAATGAATAAATAAGAAAATTTTATGGGATGCAAAACGGAAGTAAACGTCGGTACTCAACTACTTATCAACAGATGCTCTTGGGGTAACACCGTATCCTTTCCGACACGTTGACTCTTATTTTTGTCGCTTTGCGATAAGGCGCTGATAATTCGCTTTAGTGCCCATAATATAATGGAAAGGAAGTGAATGGGGGCATGTGTTTAATGCGGTAATAATATACCGTGTGAGGCGAATGGGTCCATTAACATTACTATTTTAATGACTTATTCGCTGTGACTTAATTTAACTATATTTGCGAGAACTCCTTCATTGACCTCTTCTATGAAAGATAAGCTCTTGCGAATATAATTACCTCTTCCATTATTGAAGTTCTACATTAGAGATGGCTGTATTTTCTCTTGGGTATTAATTCTTGAACCTTCCAGACGTTTTTTGATTATGTAAATAGTATTCGTAATAGCAAATGACCAATGAAACGAGGATCTTTAATAATGGAATATGAGGTATATGAATCACCTATTTACATTTCAAGCTATTCGATGAATAATTGTTGAAATAGCAAAGGACAAAGTGAATTATTCATGATCTAGTTTGATTTTGAAATTTAAATTGCCTTATCAGATACAAATATGAAATTATTCACAATGAATCTGACTCAATTTAAAGGATTTGTATAATCAGAACCTCGGATCAGATAAAAGTCTCAGTGCTATACGAAATGGATAATTACCTTCATAATCAAGATTGTTGGTTTGAGCAGTCATTTGTTTGATATGTTTCAATTGTTTGAAGGGTTTCGATTCTGATCTTTCATTAATAAAATCGACTAATTCGTTGTTGAAATGGTGGATTTTGGTGCCTTCAAATTGACTTGTGATACACTCGTTTTCTATTTCCGGATGCAGGACCGCCATACAACATTTTGTCTTTAAGTTTACTAATTCTGATTGGACCTATCTATAAATTATCGTATCCTATTGGAAATATTGTTATCGATGATAGATTTATTCTGCTCAGTTTGAGTATTCAATCAATCAACTATTGGTATTCTTTATGAATGAAATGTTTTGCTGTGCCTCTATCATAATGTGAGGAACCATTGTCTGGTGTTCTGCAATTATCCATTCTAGACAATTGGATAATTATTATCAAACAAGGAATCGGTTTTCATAAGATCATATCTGATGGAAATGAGTTTTCATACTTTTCCCAGTACGACATAAGCTTGTTCCAACTTAACTTGAAGTTATTATAGTTAACACTTAACAGAGTATTGTTGTTGATCATTTTTCATTCCATTAGTTAACAGCATCGTTATTTTTATCTCTAATCCTTCCTGACTGATGAGAATTGAAACATTCCTTGGAAAAAATAAATTATTGAACCGAACGAATTTACTAGACATAGGAAATATTGCCCTTGTACTTATTGGTAGTGCCCTAAATGGGTATAAAACTTATGCACTAGTAGCTCATATCTGGTATGCTTTCTCAACACCTGCAGTTTCTTCCACAGGAACTACAAGAGAAGAAATCTGAGAATTACGTCCTCATGGGCAAGCTTGTGATTCCGTAGAACAACGAGGCCATAGCATAATCTGGTATTGCGCGATCTTGTAGCAATTAGTTACTTGAATTTGATAAAGTGAGATGTGGACAAGATCTCAGGGCTTATCTCGTCTCGGTTTGACAAAACAATATTAAGACAAAAACTAAGTTTTCCAAGATTTCTATTAAGATTAATAGCTCAAAATCTTGATAAGCAAGTGGTGCCTAAATACTTAAATTTTGTTTTTTTTTATAGGATATCTTCTATACATGTTCAAATACTATTCTCCTGCTTTCTTTATTAATTTGAATAGATATCCATTTATGGAAGAATTTGAATGTTTTGCAATTGAAGAGAATCTTTATATTTTTATATAATATTAGGTCCAAGACAAGACAAAACCAAGTTAAAATGTATATTAATATTAATTAAGGGGGGCATTGCGGTCCCTTAATGCCTAGGTCGAAGCCTTTGCACCCCTGTCTCGTGTCACCTCCACTCGGGGTTCCCACCGACGAGTGTTCACCAGGTCACCAAAGGGCAGTTCCCACACGAGAGTGTTCACCATGCACGATTAACGTGTCACCTAGTGAAGTGGTTCCCCACCCACGAGTGTTCACCTATCTACCAAAGAGGCGTTTCCCACCCGAGAATGTTCACCATTTTCCCCTAGGTGAACGATTCCTGAAGAGGTTAACACCAACTTCGTCCTACTGAAGTGGTTCCCACTCGAGGGTGTTTACCTGGCTTCAGAGGTAGGTGGGATCGGTTCTCACTCCAGAGTGTCACACACTCAACTCCCAGTCCGGACCGGGTAGGTGGTTTATGCCCTGAAGAGGTTAAACACATCTTCGTATCTAGTTTCTGGATCTCCTGTGTCTCATAGCTCTACCGAGAGTGGTCTGCGTATTGGTGAATCAGTGTTACGCATCTGCACAGAATGTGCATTGATATTTCGTTTTTCCATTTGCACCACCTGCACTGGTGAATCACTAAGGTTCATCCAGTGGAGGTAGTAGTTAAACAGTCCTGTCAGTATCTGTGGTAGCATTGTGGCATCGGTTTAAACCATGTTCCTCACTTGCTGAGACCAATCTTCCCTAATGTGCGGTCCAATCATTAGTTTCCACTCTTCCAAGTGTTGTGGATTGTCTCTTCGAGAAGCCCACCGCTGGTGGCCTATTAGGGGTTCTATAGCCCCCAGTTTTGCAAGCACATCGGCTATTTCGTTTCCCATTGTTCCAGAGTGACCGGGGACTCAGAATAGAGTGAGCTTGCCTTCGTCTCCGCCAAGATTGTTTAGCGTGTTGATGCACTCCCATAGCAGCATGTTATTCTCATGCTATCCAGCGTAGCAAGGGCTGCATTGCTGTCTGTGCTTATACTGATGTAGGTTTGCATTATTTCTACCAGCGCTATTTGGACACAGCGTGTTGTTGCCAGTATCTCCGCTCGGAGAATGGTGGCATGTTTGCCCAGAGATATAGAAATACTTTTACCTGAGTGCTTGCTGCTCCCGGCTGCCCAGGACTTCTGGCTCCATCAGTGAACCAGATTTCACCATTGGTTGGTAGAGCCGATTGGATATTGTTTAAACAATCTTCTCTGGGGGGTATGCTTATACGAAACTTCTTATGAAAAGTATATCGTAGCATAACCAAGACAAGACCTCAAAATTGTAAAATTTTCAAGACTAAGACAAGTATCTCTGATGTTGTCTTGGTCTTTGTCCATCACTAATTAAGGAGCAGATTTAGTCCAACATTTTGTGTAATAACATAAAATATATATATGTAACCATCAGAGCCTCACCAATGTTATGACAGTAACGTGTGTAGGTAACTGAAGGAAAAAAAAAGTTGTTTCAGTGGATAAACACAGCCAAGGGAAGGGAATGGGTAATATTAGAAGTGTGTTTCCTCTGCTGGTTCATGTGATAGAAAGTTTTGTTCGTCAACTGCCACACATTTTATTTTAGGCTTATAGTTTATACGAATGAAAATTTGAAAGCAAAATGAACGATCGCTACTTAAACATACTTGTGTTCAATCTTCAGATTGGGTGTAAGTATTCCAAAAGCATGGCACGATATTTTTTCACGTCCTGTATGTACTATGTACAGGATAACGGAATTACCAAGAACTTCTCGGCTTGCTTTCTACGTCAATACACTTAATTACTCAAGAATACTATATAAAGAAAATCCATGTCATTATTTATGCAAAAGCAAACATGATGTGTTCTTGGGTATGATAAAATGGATATAAACACGTAGAATATAATCTTGTTGAGTCATCGTGAGTAACCTCTCTTTTTCCCCATATGAGGTACCATTATTACACTTCTACTATTGTAAATCATTTCGCAAGCACGAGCAATAAATAATTATGGTTTTAATCACCCATCCGCGTATGATTAATACCCCATCAATTTATAACAGGTGCATGATATGTGTCACTCAATTAATTCGCTAAAATCTCCTAATTTGGGGAAACAGTCATGGCAGAAATCTGGAAGTGGTGAAACCTTCATGTAGTCCCATAACGGCATTGACTGATAGTCAAGTAGGATTTCCTTTATCAAATGCGTCATTTTCCTGTCCGTGCTGATTAAATACATATTCAAAGTTACTGATCACAAATACAGTGATTCTCAAAAGAACGGATAAATTCTATAAAATCGCTGACAAAAATATTTCAGAAAAATGCTCGGATACATCGATTTTTGTTTTTACTTCCCTTACTTACGAGGGTAAGGTGAAAATTTCCTGAAAAATGAAAGAAGAAATGATTTATTTGGTCAAAACTTATTTTATTTCTCAACATAATCTCCTTGCAGACCAAAACATTTCGTTCAACGTTTTTTAAATTTTTAGATCCCTTCCAAGTAATACGATTTCGGCAATTCTTCGTTTGTTTCAGCGATCACCTCATCGTGGAGTAAAATCTCTTTCCGCCGACCCATTTCTTCAAGTTTGGAATTGGATAAGAATCGCAGGGGGGCTAATCTGGAGAATATGGTGGATGACGAACTAATTCGTAGCGCAATTCATGCAATTTTTACATGTGCGCCGGTGCGTTGTTTTGGTGGAAGATCACTTTTTTCATTGCCAAATGCGCCGCTTTCGCTTCAAATCAGCGTCGAACCGATCCAACAGCTCTGCATAATATACGCCGGTGATCTTTTTTATCCTTTTCAAGGTATACGATGTGGACGATACCGTGTGCATCCCAAGAAACTGTCGCCATGACTTTGTTGGCCGATAAACCCACTTTGGCATTTTTCGGCTTCAATTCACCAAGGCAAGTCCACTGTTTCGACTGTTCTTTGGTCTCTGGTGTGTTGTAATGGATCCATGTTTTGTTCACGGTTACGAAACGGCGCAAAAAGTCTTTCTTATCGAGCTTGAACATTGTCACACGGTCGCGCTTGATGTTACAGGGAGCAAATGCGGCACCCATATGGCAGATAGCTCTTTCATATTCAAAAATGTATGCAAAATGTTTGATACCTCTTCGGTTGAAATGCCCATCCATATCCTCAGTAATCACTTTAACTCGCCGATCGTCCAATATAATACCATGGATTTTATCGACAATTTCTGAAGAAACTGAAGAAGGATATCAAACATACCACTCGAAACAGGGCTACCGTGCCCAAAAGCAAAATACAGTTCCTATTTTCACCACTTTGAAGCGATCTTCAGATTTTCAAATCCATATGACCAATAGGAACGGCGCAATCGTCTCCACAGTGGGTTAAGTATGCACGCACACATATAAGCACAGAGACCATGCCAGTCTAGATTGATTCAGAAATGCTCAAAACGAATATATCTGCGAAAATCCGGAAAACTTTTTTTGAACTGATTACACTACACTATATACTACGTATAGGTACGGGGGATGGAGTCGGTAAGGAAGTCTATGCAAGATTTCCCCTCCACCACGCAAAAAAAATTGTGATGGAAGTAAAAATGGACGTGTCCAAGCATTTTTACGAAATATTTTTGTCAAACGATTTTATAGAATTTATCCTTCAGTTTTGGGAACCACTGTATCAATGAGTGACTTAATTCATTTGGATTCCACTTATCTGTCCTAACATAAGAACTTGAATAGTTCTTAAGCAGCTACCTTTTTTGGCTAGGTATTAACACCCATAAGTATTAAGTACTCTGACCAATAGGTCACCCTGCCAACTCAATCCGGAATTCAGAAACGTTAAGGTACGTGCAATTCTCTCCCATTTTACATTGCAAAATTAATGCCCCAAAACCCTAAAACGTGTTTCAGAAAACATAAAAATAACAGAGTTATTGGTCTTCAAAGTTGTTTTTTTAAATCAATTTCTTTTCGATTATATGAAAGAATAACTACTTTGTTTTTATACCACTTTTATTAATAATAACGTGAAGAAAATTATAATTTTCTATTTGTTTGATAATGGCACGTCGGTGTTGAAACTATAGTTACGTCTTCACGTTATTATTTTTTGAGTGGTATAAAAACAAAGTAGTTATTCTTTCATGTAATCAAAATAAATTACGATAAAGTAACGGCTTCCACCATCGATTTTTTTCATTTTCTTTTCATAATTTTTTGCTAGTGTACCGATTTTGTTCAAGTTTGACACACTTAACACTCATATTCTACTCTATTGACTACCGACGCCTCAACGCGCAGACTCGCGACACCGCTTCACCACTTCCCCGAATCCACGAGACTCTCCGCGAGTTCGGATCATCGGAGATCTACTCAACATTGGACCTACGATCCGGATATTGGCAGATTCCCATGGACTCAGCTTCCAAGCACCTTACAGTATTCGCGACTCCGGATGGAGCCACCTACCAGTTCTGCATCCTTGGTCTAAATGTCCAGTTGACCTTCAAAGATGATCACTAACTTATTGACTCAAATTTTGGCATAAATTTTGAGAACTTACAATTGAAGAACATCAAAGAGGTTGTTCTAACATGATAAAATCAGCTGTTTTACAGAAACTATCACTCAGATCATCTATTTACTCCTTGAAAGTGTAACCAGTGATTAACCAATCAAAGACTAACTGAATTGGTAAACTTAGAACATCTTGGAACTTATCTATATGTTGACGTATGATAAGATAAGATTGATTGATGTTTATCAAGGGTTTTCCAATCTTTATACCATGATTCATTCAATATTTTAAGATTGTATTATATTTAAACATTAATAATACATAAGTCAAATGAATTTAAATAACAGGGACTCTTTGTTGTTACACTACTCATGCATTGGTAAAGTGATTCTATTGAATAAATAACCTTGCATGCTATTATATAACGTAATCATGTTGAACTCGACTGAACTTATAATATTTTTACTATCCCGACCAAAGATTTTATTAGAAGTTGTTAGAATTACTCAAAAGCATTGAATATGAAATATGTTATATTTATGACATCAACTGATCCATAACCATTGGAAAAGAGTTAGTTTCTTTAGTTTCAATAGTAATTACGGTCTAACATCATAGAATAACAGCTTCTACTCTTAACTACCCTTAACTGATTGCATTATTGTTTAGGTTTAATAACAGTAGGTCTATCCACATAAATTAAATATTGCACAAACAGCCGGACCGATTTGAGTGAGATAATGTCAATATTGAGATAGGGAGTCTCAAATTGAATTATAGATAGATAGATCATTCATTCATGTTATGTACATAATATCTTAACACTCGTCATCATAATATATAAATAAGATCACAATATTAAATTTAGAAACTTATCTTAAAAAAATCTTCTGTGGAATAAAATACATTATTTAAAAGAATATTTTTTACAGATTTCTTGAATTCTTTCAATGGTTATTCTCTAATGGGTTCGGGCAATTTATTAAAATATTGAAACGCTACAAATTTTGGGCCATTTTGAGATTTTTTGAGTCTAAGAAAATCTGTACGAATATTTCTCTTATTATTAGTATTGTAATCATGAAAATCCTCACTCAATGAGTACTTATCTCTGCAATTATGTGAATACTTAAGACATTATATATATATACGGATTTGGGAATGTTAGTACTATACATAATCCCTTAAATGCTTTTCTACAGCAGTCCCTATAACCAATACTCGCAACAATTCTTATCGCTCTCCTTTGTAATCTGAAAATCTCATTTTTTTGGAACAATAACCCCAAACTAAAATAGCATAGCGTAATTGACTTTCAAACAAAGAAAAATATGCATTCTTTATAACACAAGGAGATAGCGACTGAGATAATGTTCTCAAAACAAAAATACCCCTACTCAATTTTGTCATAAGTTTATCTGCATGAACATTCCAAGTGAGTCTATGATCTATATGTACACCTAAAATTTTTGCATATTTAACAAAACTATTTGTTGCCTTTAGGGAAAAGAGTATTTTTACCGTTTTGTTCTCATTCACACAAAGACCATTTCCCGAAGACCATGGCTTTATTCATGCTTATTGTACTCTGTTCCTCCACATGATCTAGATCCTTTCCAGAATTTGACGCTGTTACATCATCAGCAAATAGTACAGAGTGCGTCAATAACAAGTATTCCGGCAAGTCATTAACAAAAAACACTACACTATATACTACGTATAGGTACGGGGGATGGAGTCGGTAAGGAAGTCTATGCAAGATTTCCCCTCCTCCACGCAAAAAAAATTGTGATGGAAGTAAAAATGGACGTGTCCAAGCATTTTTACGAAATATTTTTGTCAAACGATTTTATAGAATTTATCCTTCAGTTTTGGGAACCACTGTATCAATGAGTGACTTAATTCATTTGGATTCCACTTATCTGTCCTAACATAAGAACTTGAATAGTTCTTAAGCAGCTACCTTTTTTGGCTAGGTATTAACACCCATAAGTATTAAGTACTCTGACCAATAGGTCACCCTCCCAACTCAATCCGGAATTCAGAAACGTTAAGATACGTGCAATTCTCTCCCATTCTACATTGCAAAATTAATGCCCCAAAACCCTAAAACGTGTTTCAGAAAACATAAAAATAACAGAGTTATTGGTCTTCAAAGTTGTTTTTTTAAATCAATTTCTTTTCGATTATATGAAAGAATAACTACTTTGTTTTTATACCACTTTTATTAATAATAACGTGAAGAAAATTATAATTTTCTATTTGTTTGATAATGGCACTTCGGTGTTGAAACTATAGTTACGTCTTCACGTTATTATTTTTTGAGTGGTATAAAAACAAAGTAGTTATTCTTTCATGTAATCAAAATAAATTACGATAAAGTAACGGCTTCCACCATCGATTTTTTTCATTTTCTTTTCATAATTTTTTGCTAGTGTACCGATTTTGTTCAAGTTTGACACACTTAACACTCATATTCTACTCTATTGACTACCGACGCCTCAACGCGCAGACTCGCGACACCGCTTCACCACTTCCCCGAATCCACGAGACTCTCCGCGAGTTCGGATCATCGGAGATCTACTCAACATTGGACCTACGATCCGGATATTGGCAGATTCCCATGGACCCAGCTTCCAAGCACCTTACAGTATTCGCGACTCCGGATGGAGCCACCTACCAGTTCTGCATCCTTGGTCTAAATGTCCAGTTGACCTTCAAAGATGATCACTAACTTATTGACTCAAATTTTGGCATAAATTTTGAGAACTTACAATTGAAGAACATCAAAGAGGTTGTTCTAACATGATAAAATCAGCTGTTTTACAGAAACTATCACTCAGATCATCTATTTACTCCTTGAAAGTGTAACCAGTGATTAACCAATCAAAGACTAACTGAATTGGTAAACTTAGAACATCTTTGAACTTATCTATATGTTGACGTATGATAAGATAAGATTGATTGATGTTTATCAAGGGTTTTCCAATCTTTATACCATGATTCATTCAATATTTTAAGATTGTATTATATTTAAACATTAATAATACATAAGTCAAATGAATTTAAATAACAGGGACTCTTTGTTGTTACACTACTCATGCATTGGTAAAGTGATTCTATTGAATAAATAACCTTGCATGCTATTATATAACGTAATCATGTTGAACTCGACTGAACTTATAATATTTTTACTATCCCGACCAAAGATTTTATTAGAATTTGTTAGAATTACTCAAAAGCATTGAATATGAAATATGTTATACTTATGACATCAACTGATCCATAACCATTGAAAAAGAGTTAGTTTCTTTAGTTTCAATAGTAATTACGGTCTAACATCATAGAATAACAGCTTCTACTCTTAACTACCCTTAACTATTTGCATTATTGTTTAGGTTTAATAACAGTAGGTCTCTATCCACATAAATTAAATATTGCCCAAACAGCCGGACCGATTTGAGTGAGATAATGTCAATATTGAGATAGGGAGTCTCAAATTGAATTATAGATAGATAGATACATCATTTATTCATGTTATGTACATAATATCTTAACACTCGTCATCATAATATATAAATAAGATCACAATATTAAATTTAGAAACTTATCTTAAAAAAATCTTCTGTGGAATAAAATACATTCATGCTTATTGTACTCTGTTCCTCCACATGATCTAGATCCTTTCCAGAATTTGACGCTGTTACATCATCAGCAAATAGTACAGAGTGCGTCAATAACAAGTATTCCGGCAAGTCATTAACAAAAATTAAAAATAATAAAGGTCCCAATATGGATCCTTGGGGTACACCAACCGTAAGTAATTTCTTTCCAGACCATCTGCCATCCATACACACTGCTGGATGATGATCTGTTAAAAACGATTTAATAATATATCAAATTTATATTTCTTTCGAAAAGTATAGTATGGACAACACAGTCAAATGCCTTGTAGACCTTGTTCAAAGCTATCAATAGTTTTATTAATGAATTCAATAATTGCTCCTGTTTTATTACGTTCCTTTCTGTAACCAAATTTTTGTGTCACAAATAAATTGTTACATTCCAACTGATTACTTGTATGCTTAATGCTTTTTCGAAGATTTTTGAAAATAACGGTACTAATGATATCGGTCTGTAGTTTGTAATTTCATTTATGTCACCAGATTTATGTGGAGGTATTACCTTTGATATTTTCAAACAATTTGGGAAAATACCATCCTTAATATATTTATTTACCAACTTTGTGATCGGTGATACAATGTGGTCAATATTTCTTTTTAATGGTATGACTGGAAGGCCAAAGAAATCTTTGGAGCTACTATTTTTGAATCCCATTATTATTTCTTTGATCTGAATAAATGAAACAGTGGAAAATGAAAAAGAATTATATGTCAGAAAATTATCTTGTAAGAGGCTATAACTAATTATAAGTAATAAGTCTAATATAAGGGTGATTCAAAGTAAACTTTAGGAATAGTTTTCTAAAAAACTAATTATTGTAAAAATTGGCTTTTTACGTTTTGTCTGAGTTTCAAGGAACGCTGTTGGCTTGGTGGACATTTGGTGCAGTTGTTTTGTAGACGGTAAGACGTGACGTGACCAACCAGTTGCAACAGATTATTGAAATTTTTCGTCTTTTTGCGAATCAAATCATATCTTGTGTTCCGTACTCTTTTCAGCGTTTCAAGATTGCACTCCCCAGTACCACCTTGGCCTTTTAAAGGGTTTGTTTTTAGTGTGTTATCAATTATGGAATGCCCAAAGACAACATGCTGTTTGCAACTCGATCAACTTCGCTCCGTTGAAATATATCACCACACAGACTCTGATGTTCTCTTGCTATGGCTGATACAGTATATCGATTATGTTCCAAATACAGAAACTTGTTTTCAACTACAAATTTTTCCACTTTTTTTGAAACTTAACTCTACTGAAATGTGTTTAGTCTAGAGGAAATCCGCGTTTAGACAAAACGAATCTCTATGATGATTGAACTAAATGATAGTAGAATGTGGTTGAGTATGTGAGATAAAATAATTCACGATCGATAATAAATATTTCTGTAATACACTTGATTGTTTTGTTACTTGTAAGTAATAAATAATAATAATGATTGGTTGAATCAAATGAAATATATGGATTCATCCATAATTGATGAGTTTAAAATAATCAACATCTGCAGGTTTTATACTTTAATTGATTCGGTCCTAATTCACTGATTCAAATACAGACAAATAAAATGTGCTTAATTGCCCAAAACATTCTGAAATGAACCTTCACCCATGAGTTCTTAAATCAGAAAATAATCAACTGACACTGAATCGTTTCAGAACAACATTTCTTCGAATATAAAGTAGGTTTCATCAGCAATAACTTATACAAATATTGTGATTTTGAAATACTCAAAATTTCAATCATCTTGGACTCAAATTGAATCTGATCGATTGAACTAGTAATCGATAGAATTACGTAACAATAAAATAACGTCAAGATTACATTTTTCAAGACTCGGTGATTAAATTTCACTGAAAATACTCTCATAATCAAAATATTCTTAAAAAAAATATACTCTTTCATTCATAAAGTACCTGACCCAAATAAAGACACGTTATGGGATCAGATCCCAGTAAAATGTTCATTTTCCAAAATACGACTGATGCCAATTCAGGCAAATTGATGTTGATAAAGAATTGTTCTATAGTAATGTCAGATATGGCCTTATTAGACACACAATGTACCTGTTAAGGACATATTTTCTGCTCAACCTCCTTCTATACAGAGGGTTGTTCGATATCTTTTTGAGCCAATTTTGTCAAATTGTTCTTTAGACATTATTCAAGACTGAAGTGTGAATGTTTACCATGTTTTTCTTCCTTGAAGCAAATTTGAAGGGGAATCACCGAATGATTCTCTGTCAACTGTAGCCTTCTATAGAACTCTAATGACCGTGATTTTGCATGATGGCAAAATAATTCCTGTTCCGACAAATTAATATTGATTGTTCTTTAATAATGTGGCCTTATTAGACAAACGGGGTAGCTTTTAAGGCCGCATATTTTCTTCTCAGTCTTCTATATCGTGGGCTATTCTTGTTTCGGGGATATTTTTATAGTACTTTTTCCTCCAGCTTGCTCAAAGTTTAAAGAGGAGAATCACCAAATGGTTCTCCGTCAAGTGTTGCCATAATCGAACTGTAATCTTGCCTGTACGTCATACCTTTTGAAACAGAGTTGGCGCTGAATTTACAATTCAATTGTTAATTTTATTGAAAGGGCTCTCACCCTGATGCCACTAGGTGGAGTGTACTTGAAGGCAAGGATCACAATATCAGTTGCCCTTAGCACCTATTTTACGATTTTTTAGGCGGAAGTCTAAGCAATTTTGACCTAAGCCCTGGAAAACCTGCTAAGAAAATTGTGTATATTATATAATATAAAAGCACAGACAGCGGATCGGCTCTGAGTTCTTTCAAGTCTTAGCCCTAGAGTCGCACTAAGGCTGGTCAAAGAGTACAGAGAAGCACTGGCTGTATTGGCCAGGGCTAACAAAGTCCTCCTCATGTGAGTCCCAGGACATGTAGAGTTGAGGGTAATAAAATGGAGTTCTCTTCTTTCGAGGCCAACTAAACAAACAGTGGTATCACTTGAGGCAGACCTCACTAGGTTTGAGGCGGGTCAAAGTCTCTATCAAAGAGCCTGCGCCTAGGCTCTCAAGGAAACCCTTTTCTCTTAATAGGTGGGACTTTAGAAAGATGATTGGAATTCTTAAGGGTCACCTACATCTTGTTGTTGTTATTTTAATTCACGTACTACTATTTATTTTCGAAATAATCTTCTTTCGATTAAATGGTACGTGATTTTTGCTGCACACTTGCATACGTTCATAATTGTCATTTATTATTGTAATGTATAAGATTCCATGATTACTTCCTCGTATGTCTACAATAAGTATACATAACAAATGTCAAGTCAATTGTGGGCAAAATGGCGGGCAATTTGAAAGTCATTTTCTATTGAAACGACATTCGCTTACAGTATAGAATGACAATGGATAGTTCAGATTAACTTAAAGAATTTGTATTTGAAATACTATTTCAATCAAAACATTAGAAACAAATTTTCAACATTTGGCGACTTTCAGTTCAAACCATACTCATTTTAGTGAAAATATAGGATACTTCGAAAGTACTTAATTACGATAATAACATAATCTACCTTCAGTTGTTTTTGACTTAAATTGAATCTGACGGATTAGAATGTACTGAAAAGTAGCTTAACCTTTGGAGCATGACGTTAATTTGAATCTTCATCAACAGTAATTTGCACGTTAAATTGAAAGTCTTGGATTGCGTAGGATATGAAATTATTCAAATTAAATTGAAGAGTAGCTGGCTATTCAAATCATCTAAAACATTATAATGTGAACGATAAATTGGCTTCAAAGCAATCAAATCTCGCTATACGGCCGCGGGTTTTAAAGTTGAATCAAATGGATCGTAAATAAGTAATAACTATGCAAGGGTGCTACATCTATTTATTGTGCACATCGAGATTTCAAAGCCAAGTGATTATTGGCACTCTTTATATCCTGAGACAATGTACCAAATTATAATAATAAATGCCGAATACAAAAATAGACTGTAAGTCTAAATGCCGTCGTTGAAGATGAAAGTAGATTAGCTTATGAACGTATCTGTGAATGGGGCATACTAATGCGCATCAGCGCTCCAATGTGTTGATGTCACTGGCCTACTGGGTCAAAAATCTTTCGTGATGATGAGCCAAGCCAGTTCTGTTCTACCGTTTCCCTCTTCATCACCACTTGGCCTAACGCCAAACGCCAGTAATGCCGGGGTACAGTTTGTTTATTTGGAAGTTACTTATGGCTATGACTAATAGGCCATATATGCGCCTTGTCCTATTATAATTATTATTAGATATGGAACTTCAATGTGATGGTTCTATATTTAACAGCAAAAGGTTTGGTCGGAGTGAAATTGGATTGGCGCGCGTGATTATACCATCTTGTCTAGTCACTGACACACTGAAATTCTTCCCAAGGATAGTCATGCCGTCTACCACGATCGGACCGAAATACCTTTAATATCTAATAAATGTGGCGGTCTAGAAGACGAACCAAACTCTTCCACAGCTCACATAAGTTGAAATTATTCCTTCATTCATCCAAAACGAAAACATAGATTTTTCACAGAAATTATGAACGAATTAAACTTCGTATACTTTACATATCTGAACAAAATATACACAAATTTCCCGTAGATTTGAGCAGCTTTGCTTCACCAAAGTAACGATACCAAAGGGATGCCAAAGCTGGGCATTCCAACATGACCTGCGAGGCAATTTCTTCCACCTCTAGAAATTTCCTTCCTACAATCTTTCGTGAAGACAGTGTGCCGTAAGAATTCCAGTCATCTTCCTACGGTCCCACCTATAAACAAAAAAGGGTTTCCTTGAGAGCCTAGGCGCAGGCTTATTGATAAAGACCTTGATCTGTCTCATGTCTGGTGAGTTCTGTCTCAAGTGATACCACTGTTTGTTTAGTTGGCCTCGAAGGAAGAGGGCTATGACTGAAGAGATTTCAGAGCTGACCGGCTGTCTGTGCTTATATATATTATGTAATATACACAATTTTTTCGCAGGTTTTCCAAGACTCACGGCAAAATTGCGTAGACCTCCCCCTAAAAAGCGAAAAGTAGGTGCCAAGGGCAACATATATTGTGATTCTTGGCCTTAAACTGCGTCTCCTTGAGAGCCTAGGCGCAGGTTTATTGATAAAGACCTTGACCTGTTTCATGCCTGGTGAGCTCTGCCTCAAGTGATACCATTGTTTGTTTAGTTGGCCTCGAAAGAAGATAACTCCAAGGTATATTGATAACACTATTAGCTCAGGCCAGATGGATTACCCCCTCCTGGCCAGGGCATTTCATTACCCACAGCTCCACTTGTCCTGGGACCCACATGAGGTGAACTTCGTTAGCCCTGGCTAATACAGCCAATGCTTCTCTGTAGTCTTTGACCAGCCTTGATGCGACTCTAGGACTAAGACTGAAGAGATTTCAGAGCCGTTCGGCTGTCTGTGCTTATATATAATGTAATAGACACAATGTCTTCGCAGATTTTCCAGGGCTCAGGTCAAAATTGCGTCGACCTATGCCTAAAAAATCCAAAAGTAGGTGCTAAGGGCAACTGATATTGTGATCCTTGGCCTTAAGCTGCGTCTGCTTTACATCTCTGAACAAAATATACACCAATTTCCCGTAGGTTTGGCTCCATATTCAACATTTCAATCAGGAGAGATACGTCTTCAAATGTCTTAAGACACGTAGGCCGCCAGATTTTGGCCCATTTAGCGCTCCATCATCAGTAGCTTATTTTATTGTGTTTGGTATATGGCCCAGACGCTGGCTTCCATAAGTCCCTCCGGAAGCAGCTTTGCTTCACCGAAGTAACGATATCAAAGGGATGTCAAATCTGGACATACCAACACGACCTGAGAGGCAGTTTCTCCAACCTCTCGAAATGTCATACCTATAATGCCGACAAGATGTAGGTGTCTTTTGTGACGACAGTGACTCTTAAGAATTTCAGTCATCTTCCTAAGGTCCCACTTATTAACAGAAGAGGGTTACTACTACGTATACCGAGGGAAGTGAAAAGGGGATGTACCATGAGTCTGTGTCATACTGTATGTAGAATGTAACGGATATATGTTCGTAGTATATACAAATCGAGTATATTATTATGTATAACTATGAAAATATATGCTGACAGCTGACAAACTTCCATCTTAAATGCGATAAGTAAGAAAAACTGTAGTTCAACGGTCACGCTTTGAATTAATGAGTCATCCCATACGTATTGCGTTCTAAACAAAGTAAATATTCAATCCAAACAGAAGGAAGCATTGAACAGAACTGAGTATAATAATTGGATGAGAGATAAATTTGTTTACGAAAAAAAAACGAGACCGACTCATGTGCCCTGACATATCAATATATCTTCGTTACAAAGCAGGCATTCATCATAACTATCTTATATATTTCTTGAAAGCTAAAAACAACAGATTCTAGAGTGCTATTTGTGGTACTCATATACAGGTAGAACTTGATTATAAGGTAATCTGAGACTGGGTCAATAATTTTTGGCCACAGAATTCCAATTTAATTAATTATCGAGATTATCATTTGGGAATTGACATGTTGTCTTATTTATAATTTAACATATAATAAAATTGTAATTCAATCATTCAAGGCTATGATGTTGCGTTCGTAATTACTTTTTCCTCCACCAATTGGTTTTCTCATCGAATCTTTTGAGCAGTAAAACCATGTAATGGATGGCAAGTACCACCAAATCACGAAATCTACATTTACGCCGGGATATAGCAGCCCCTAAATTGTCATCTAATACTTTGATAATGATTCTACATCAAATTTTGCCGATACAGTAACATCAAATTGTGATAGAAAATATCACATGAAATCTGATTCATCCTTTGTAGTATCTAGCGTATGTTATAAAGGGTGATGCAAATTAAACTTCAGGTTATGTTATATCTATTGATTCTAGATTATAACATTTATATACTTTTTCCTGAGTATGCAAGATATCGGGACCAAGGGTGAAGTCATGAGTATGTTGCAATATGTGTTCCGAGTAGTTAATAGTCTGTAGCTTCTCAAAACACACTAAAACTGCGTCCAGTTTGTCCTACGTATACGGGTATACAGTCATCACATTAGTCTATAAACCAGATTTCCTTGATTTAGGTTTTAAATTATTGATATATCAGTATAGGTTAGATTAAACTATTTTTACGACTACGGTTTCTATTTAGTTACTCACATTTTCATGGTGCTTTCCTCCGATTACCAAGTAGAATATATTTCAAGCGACATTAAATCATCGAGAGTGTTGCCCATCAAGTTCCAGACTATTAATTCGGCAGTCATAAAGTGCATCATGCATTGGCAACTCAACTGGGTTAAATAGTGAATATACTCCGATTCAATAAAATTGAATTACTATATAAATAGTTTTCCTCATTATCAATTCTAGACGATTAGTTATTTTGTTTTCATTCGTCCACCGTTCATATTTTAATAATAAACTGAATTTCTTAAAATAAATTTGTTGGCATCGATTTAACTCAGGGTCGGAAATGACTCATATCGTGTAAGGCAAGCCAAAATTAAAGTAAATAATTGGAGATCTTCATTTATTTCTAATAACTTGAGTGTATTTACTACTTGCAATTCATATTGTTGTGGAGTGAAATTGTGATTTGTTAGGAACTGTTTTGGGGCCCATTTTTTTTACTGGAATTGGTAGAAACCCTTAATAAAAATTCAAATTTTGCAAAGACACACAGCTTAATGCTAAATTAGAAATATTTAGAAGCATTAAACAATTATCACAAGTAAATAATTGAATAAGGTATTATTTACATTAGTAATATACCTATAATGAAGTTATCTGTGAATAAATTGACAATGAAATTATACAAATATTATGTAGGTACTGTATTGTTTTAGGATTAATTACCCTTTCCTATGATTACAGTGTTAACTATAGAACAAAATGGAAGAGCACTAACAAGCCGTTGACACGTGTCGCAATCCCTAAGTAGTCCTTAGTCCTAGCATCGACCTTTGTAAAATAGATTATATTGCCAATTCTAATAAAGTGTCCATGCCATGAGTATAATTTGACGTCTTTATGTGTTTCTAACCATTTGCAATATATTTTTGGTTCCTATGGATCACAGTTGATTTGATTTATAGAATAACTTTTAATTTTCCATCATCAGCACCATTTATTCTGTGGTAGAATTCATTGAAACCCTCCTCCATTATTGGAATACTGTTATACGTATGTAGACCCACGAGAGCCAAAGAATATTTTGTATTAGGATCAAGTTCAGTTTTCGCACTAGTTCGGATGGAGGTCGTAGATTTCCAAAACTGCCATAGTGGTACATGGTGTTGTGAATTTTCCTAAAACTAACCCAATGACTTCCGACTTCATCGAGTGTATTCAAATTCAAGATCCCAGAGTAATTTTTCATGGCGCAAGGGAAATTACAACAATGAGCCAAAAGTTTAAATGTTTAGTTTTCCTAAAGATGAAGATTTCATGATAACAAACAATAACAGAACAATATTCTTGTAGTAGTATCGTAGTAAGTATTCAAAAACCCAATCAAATTATACAGTATCCCAACTTCGACTCGGGAAAGGACAATGTTTTATATCATGCTTTAAAAAATGCAAGAACTAGAACATAATAAATTGCTAAAACTTTGATATTTTTTGAATTTGAGAGCACTTTAACTACAAATTTGGAACGTCAAAATGTCCCATATTTGACTCGGGAGACGAGGACATTGTCTCATTTTATGCTTTTAAAAATGCATGAACTAGAACATGTTAAATTGTTAAAATTTGGATACTTTTTGAATTTGAGAGCACTCTATCTTACAAATTTTGAATGTCCAAATGTCCCAACATTGCCTCATTTTATGCTTTAAAAAATGCATACACTAGAACATGATAAATTGTTAAAATTTGAATATTCTTTGAATTTGAGAGCACTCTCCCTACAAATTTGGAACTTCAAAATGTCCCAACTTTGACCCGGGAGAGGAGGACATTGCACCATAGTATGCTTTAAAAAATGCATGAACTAGAACATGATAAATTGTTAAAATTTGGATATTTTTTGAATTTGAGAGCACTCTAACTACAAATTTGAAACGTCAAAATGTTCCAACTTTGACTCGAGAGACGGGGACATTGTCTCATTTTATGCTTTAAAAAATGAATGAACTATAACATGATAAATTGTTAAAATTTGAATATTCTTTGGATTTGAGAGCACTCTCCTTACAAATTTGGAACTTCAAAATGTCCCAACTTTGACTCGGGAGAGGAGGACATTGCACCATAGTATGCTTTAAAAAATGCATGAACTAGAACATGTTAAATTGTTAAAATTTGGATACTTTTTGAATTTGAGAGCACTCTATCTTACAAATTTTGAATGTCCAAATGTCCCAACATTGACTCGTGAGACGAGTACATTGCCTCATTTTATGCTTTAAAAAATGCATACACTAGAACATGATAATTTGTTAAAATTTGAATATTCTTTGAATTTGAGAGCACTCTCCATACAAATTTGGAACTTCAAAATGTCCCAACTTTGACTCGGGAGAGGAGGACATTGCACCATAGTATGCTTTAAAAAATGCATGAACTAGAACATGATAAATTGTTAAAATTTGGATATTTTTTGAATTTGAGAGCACTCTAACTACAAATTTGAAACGTCAAAATGTTCCAACTTTGACTCGAGAGACGGGGACATTGTCTCATTTTATGCTTTAAAAAATGAATGAACTAGAACATGATAAATTGTTAAAATTTGAATATTCTTTGGATTTGAGAGCACTCTCCTTACAAATTTGGAACTTCAAAATGTCCCAACTTTGACTCGGGAGAGGAGGACATTGCACCATAGTATGCTTTAAAAAATGCATGAACTAGAACATGTTAAATTGTTAAAATTTGGATACTTTTTGAATTTGATAGCACTCTATCTTACAAATTTTGAATGTCCAAATGTCCCAACTTTGACTCGTGAGACGAGTACATTACCTCATTTTATGCTTTAAAAAATGCATACACTAGAACATGATAATTTGTTAAAATTTGAATATTCTTTGAATTTGAGAGCACTCTCCATACAAATTTGGAACTTCAAAATGTCCCAACTTTGACTCGGGAGAGGAGGACATTGCACCATAGTATGCTTTAAAAAATGCATGAACTAGAACATGATAAATTGTTAAAATTTGGATATTTTTTGAATTTGAGAGCACTCTAACTACAAATTTGAAACGTCAAAATGTTCCAACTTTGACTCGAGAGACGGGGACATTGTCTCATTTTATGCTTTAAAAAATGAATGAACTAGAACATGATAAATTGTTGAAATTTGAATATTCTTTGGATTTGAGAGCACTCTCCTTACAAATTTGGAACTTCAAAATGTCCCAACTTTGACTCGGGAGAGGAGGACATTGCACCATAGTATGCTTTAAAAAATGCATGAACTAAAACATGTTAAATTGTTAAAATTTGGATACTTTTTGAATTTGAGAGCACTCTATCTTACAAATTTTGAATGTCCAAATGTCCCAACATTGACTCGTGAGACGAGTACATTGCCTCATTTTATGCTTTAAAAAATGCATACACTAGAACATGATAATTCGTTAAAATTTGAATATTCTTTGAATTTGAGAGCACTCTCCATACAAATTTGGAACTTCAAAATGTCCCAACTTTGACTCGGGAGAGGAGGACATTGCACCATAGTATGCTTTAAAAAATGCATGAACTAGAACATGATAAATTGTTAAAATTTGGATATTTTTGAATTTGAGAGCACTCTAACTACAAATTTGGAACGTCAAAATGTTTCAACTTTGACTCGAGAGACGGGGACATTGTCTCATTTTATGCTTTAAAAAATGCATCAACTAGAACATGATAAATTGTTTTTTAAATATTCTTTGAATTTGAGAGCACTCTACCTACAAATTTGGAACTTCAAAATGTTCCAACTTTGACTCGGGAGAGGAGGACATTGCATCATAGTATGCTTTAAAAAATGCATCAACTAGAACATGATAAATTGTTAAAATTTGGATATTTTTTGAATTTGAGAGCACTTCAACAACAAATTTGGAACGTCAAAATGTCCCAAATTTGACTCGAGAGACGAGGACATTGTCTCATTTTATGCTTTTAAAAATGCATGAACTAGAACATGTTAAATTGTTAAAATTTGGATACTTTTTGAATTTGAGAGCACTCTATCTTACAAATTTTGAATGTGAAAATGTCCCAGCTTTGACTCTAGGAATGAGTACATTGCCTCATTTTATGCTTTAAAAAATACATACACTAGAACATGATAAATTGTTAAAATTTAAATATTCTTTGAATTTGAGAGCACTCTACCTACAAATTTGGAATTTTAGAGTCGGGAGAGGAGGACATTGCATTATATTATGCTTTAAAAAATACATGCACTAGAACATGATAAATTGTTAAAATTTGGATATTCTTTGAATTTGAGAGCACTTAGAGGAAGATTCGAAAATCGAGTTTTTATGAATTTTAGAAATAATTTCGTATTGTTTCAATCAGCTTAATTTACGTTACATATTGTTAGAAAAATTTCGAACAGAACTATTAAAAGACAGGCTTTTTACATTAATAAAAGCAAATGGGGTGCAACTAAGGACTCAGATCACGTCTGGCAACTCTGTTTAAATAGGAAGTCCTTATATATGTCCTAAAGAATAAATACAACTTTTGATTTACTATTATTAGAGAATCCTTTTTGTGATTGGTCATTATACTCTACAACAGGTAGGTTTCATTAATGATATATTTTTGGAAATCAATGATATGATGAAAATTATAAAAGGTAAATAACAAATTCTAATATCAATGTGGATGTTTTATTATACTTCGCAGTTACATCATGCTCAATTTGCATTCTCATATTGATTTAAATGATAAAAGTGATTAGATACTTTCTCTGCCAACCATATAACGTGTCTGTTGTTATGCCATTATTTAATAAATATACAATACCAACAACATAATAGCAACCTTTCAATATTCACAGCAAACCTCGAATTCATAAACTCAGTATTTGTGCAATCTTTCATTGTCGATAGAATGGCGGATTTCTCTGATCGCTTGAAAATAAACTGTTTTCGTAATGAAGATGGGAGAAAAGGCCAACTATAAGGCAAACGGTTTGTCTCTGTGTGAGCTTCATTTCGAATCGATGGTAATTTTCGCCTATAATAAATTATCCTTAAGCTTGGAATGTGTTCTTGGGGAATTAAATATCTAATTTTCAGAATTTTGTGTCAATTCAAATTGAGTAGTATAGTCTGAATAAGATCATTCTGGAGATGCCACTGTATGGTGAAACAGCGTAATTTTTTATATAGATATACACATCTTACTATTCAATTACATCTGTTATATTCCCTTTATAAATATTTCTGAGCATGCCATTAGGTAGTGCAACATGCTAATTTATCGTTGTTTAAGTGTGAATTGGTGTTCTACCACATTCAATTCATAATGAATTTACAAGATATAACTCCGAAACTCTATAATAAATTGAATAAGTATCCTTACAATTGAATAACGAAGGGTGAATAAAGCGCAAATTTACACTTATTGAAACTGTTAACTCTTTCTGAGTCATGTGCCACATTGTGGTGAAATAAATGTCATTATCAATAACTCTAGTATTGTTCAATACACTATTTTTCAACGATGAATTTGTGTTTCATTTATGATACATTATTCAATTTATATTGAATTTACACTGAATAAATTTCGAAAATCTAGAATCTGTTAAATAGTTTGTTATCCTTAGAGTTGGATACCAGATTGTGTATAAAGCGGAAATTTACACTTGCATAACAATATATTATTGAAGCTGTTAACTCTTTCTGAGTTTGCCACATTGTGGTGAATTGTCATTATCAATAACTCTGTAATTAATAGTCAATACATTGTCTTAAAACGATGAATTTGTGTTTTATTCATAATTCATTATTCAATTCGTAATGAATTTACATGGAATACATTATGAAACTCTAGAATCAGTTAAATAGTTTGTTTTCTTTAGAGTTGCATACCAATTTGTAAAATGCAAATTTACACTCGCATAACAATATATTATTAAATGTATTAACTCTTTCCAAGTTTGCCACCTTGTGGTAAAATAATAGTCATTATTAATAATTCTGTAATTGTTAAACAATACATTGTATTTCAACGATGAATGTTTGTTTCAATTATGATTCATTATTCAATTCGTATTGAATTTACACGGAATAAATTCCGAAACTCTAGAATCAGTTAAACAGTTTGTTATCCTTAGAGTCGAATACCAAATTATGTAGAAATTGCAAATTTACACTTGCTTAACAATATATTATTAAAACGTTTAACTTTTTCCGAGTTTGCCACAGTGTGGTGAAATAAATTTTATTATCAATAGCGCTGGAATATTTTGTCCATTGCCAATTGTCCTTCACTGTGAAATTGTAGTACATTTATAATTTATTATTCAATTCGTAATGAATTTACACGAAATGAGGTCTGACACTCTAAAATTATTATGAAACTATGTTTAATAATAATAAGGGTAGGGCTGCAGGTTTCTTACCACATCTTTGACGTAAACAACGTACAATAAATGTCGTAAAGTCACTACCTATTTGTAAATACTGGATGATATCACCATTGAACAAGTGTTTCGTTTATGACAAATTAGTGGATGTGTCATAATATCATTAACTGGTGATTAAATTAGTGTAGACTTCATTATATTGTTTGTCATCTTCAAATAAGAAAAAGATTTTCAGAAAGGTGGATTTAGCATCAAGCGCAACTATTCTACAAATGTATGGAGATATGATTCAATATTCAGCCACACCATATATGATACAGATATTTACATTGAATCATTTTCACACATGGCGATGATGACATGTGGTAAACAATATAATTTTTCCAAATTTTATACGTAGGGTAAAAAAGCGATTCCAAGATGAAGCTCAATTTTGATTCAGTACCGGTTCTATTGACGATGGTCAAAACAAAACATTCCAGAAATTGCATGGATAGAGAGTGTCCAATAGATGATGTATAATTTAGTATTATGACGAATTCATCATTTCAGATTGTGAACATTCTTTATATCCACAAGGAGAGAAGGATCATCAATTGCAATGGTGTGGTGTTTAGTGGCTGATGAGTTGTGAGTCCATTGTTACTCAATAATAATGATCCTAACATTATTATTATTATTGTTTACTGAATTACTAAGACGTGATCGTCAGTTAAAGTAATTCTGTCAGCTCAGCGAAAATGTAAACCTGTAATGTAAGGCTTATTATCATGCCAACAACATTTTATTTCTTTCATAACATCATTAATACGTGATATTTTAGTTTCTCTCAGTAGGCATATCATTTTTTACGATACAGACATGTTTTTCGAAACTTCCTAACTGTTTCATTGAATTACCTTGAACTGCATCGAGGATAATTTAACTCATTCATTGATTGCTCCTGGGCATTACATTCTCCAGACTCGATATGTGATTTCGATTCAAGATGGACCTCACATGATCATTCAATAAGAGGGTGCTGTTGGTGGTGTTCCCCGAGCATGGACATGGAAGAGATATTGGATCCGCCTTCTTGGAGGAGATACAAGCTTGAGTTTTGGTTGCATTAAACTGTACTAGATTATCAGATCCACATTTCAATATCGTTGCTAGATCTCCATTAATTGTGTCAACCAGTCTGTCTCGCTCCTCCGGCTTTATTGGATAATATAGGGGCTCTAGATGAGAAAGCGGTTTGAAGTGTACCATCATCTGCAAGGCTATTGACGGGACAGGTGGTCACTTCCAACAGATCGTTGATGTAGAGTAGAATGGTGCCAAGACAGATCCCTCTGGAACATCAGCGTTATTAGCCATTGTATCGGAGAATACTCCGTCAACCACACAATTTGAGCAATATCACTGAACCTGAAATGAGTTTGCTTTTGTTGGAGAATAAGGCTGTTGTTCTTCCAATTAAAGTCGCGGCTTTTAATTAAAAAGTTTTTTACATCCATAATAAATACGCCCGTAGGGCGTACACATACGTATTTAAGCATTACTACGGGAAAACCCAACTGCAAAATGAATGAAACGGGTTTCGAAACCTGTACATTCAGTCTTCAGTCTATTGCACTTAGAATGCTTGACTTGACATCGGGATTCTGTATTTTCAAGGTGGGGCATGAAAATTTGAAGGTAGAGCATTGCAACTCAACGCCCTACCTTAACTAGGGCCATAGATATATATCTGTTAATTCATCCCAATATTCGGAATTTGTAACATTTTCATCTGTTCTATTACCCCAGATAATTCTTCCTAGTTAAAGCTAGAATCTGCCTAGAAATCGAAACGTTGCTTTACATAATATTTAATGACATGTGTCTTTTCCAAAGCAATTGCACAGATCCCTCCTGGAGTAACGTTTCGAGTTCAACTACCAAACATACGTTGAAGCTCTTAGATTCAATTCGTCTGGTTGGTGATGTCACTCTGACGAATTCATCGACCTCTCTTGTAGATCGTAGAAAGTTGGACGTTTTCTGTATTTTCTATAGATATCATAGTCGGTGCTCATCAGAAATCTCGTCTGTTATTCCGCCAAGAGCGATTCCGGGCAGGCAGACAAGGCCAGCTCAGGTCAGCATTTCGTTGTCAGGCTCTCAGCCACCTGCCGAACTTCTTTCTACCAGACTTCAATTTTCTTTCGACCTGCGAAGTTGTTGAAATCTTTACCTAGTGGGGTCTTTCCTGATACCTATAGCCCCCAAACTTTAGGAAACATCCCAATGACTACCTCCTTTCCCTACATTCCATACCTGGCTCACACGATGTTCTTCGGACATTATAGGTTTTCTTTTCATGTAGTTATACACGAGAAAAAAATGGGGACAACATTCTGAATCTCCACCAGTGGATTCCTGGATGTCTCAGTTTGTCGATAACATAAGGTCCCTCAAAGATATACTCATCATGATCCTGCTTAAAAATCATCCCTTGCATGATCTGCTACCCTTATCTTCCCTTATTATTTAGACTACCGATTCATTATTAGCTATCATTAAAGTTCCTCATTTAACATTCGATTTTTGACAATCTGACTGCAACCTTTTAATGTTATGATACATTTCATTCACGGTGCACATAAAAATGCCAATCCTATTTGGTTCTAACAATCTATAGAAACATTAGCTTCATATTTATTATTGTAAATTAAAATAATCTCTATCGCTTTATTGTTAAAATGTATTGAGAAACCGCACGTGTCGTCAAAATTCGTCATAAAAGTGAGTTATTGTTTATTACATAGTTTAATGTATTTAAAACAAAAAGCTTAGATATTAAATCAACGACGTTTCAACTATAAAATTCCGGTTTATACAGTATTGTTATAGCAACATTGCTTGTTTTCAAAGTACAGTTTTTTAGCAATTAAAATATAAATGTTATCAGAAATATGTTATTCTTTGGATTCACTCCTGAAAATGAGCATACTGCTTCCCATAATCTATTATTTTTTAGACCAGAAAATCGGGAAAATTTGGCTATTTTCCACTTATTTTTCAAATGTTTTATTTTCGACTTCAATAATGGCTTCTAGGAACTTTCCTGGGTCGTTGATCACAAATTCGAGGTCAGTCATGCGGAAAACTCAACCAGAGACCGGAAAATGGTGAAAAGTTGTGTATTTTAAGAGAAAATATCTATGTATATAAATAAACATCGTTTTTTAATATTCATGCTGTGATTGAAGAATTGAAAACATCAATTGTTCGAAAAAAAAAAATCTTCTTCATTTTTCCGACCTCTTGATGAATTTTCCGTACAACTGACCTCGGATTCGTGATCAGCGAACCGAAAAACTTCCTAGAAGACATTCTTGAAGACAAAAAGTACAAAGTTTGGAGAAATAACTGGAAAATAGCCAAATTTTTCCGATTTTCTGGTCTCCGGTTGAATTTTCCGGATAATCGACCTCGGATTCGTGATCAGCGACCCAAAAAACCTCCTAGATACCATTTTCGGAGCTTAATTTTCATTTTTTGAATAAATCGTACAACGTCTAATATTGGAGGGGTAGAAAGATTTTGACGTTCTGGGGGTCGAGGGAGGCGAGGGCATATCGGTATCGTATCACGAATTACCTTTGGGGTTCATAAAACATCATGCAAAATTTTTTCTTCAGATTCCACCTTCTAAACAAAAGTTTTTTTTTTTCATTTCCCAGCTTATAGCCTATTGATTTCAAAGGAGGTTCCGTTCTATCTTTACCTCAACTCTCAAATAAAATGCTAGTGAAAAGTTGCAAATTGTCGTTGCTGATTTTCTTGGAGTTTTATCGTCTTCTGCTTATAGAATAATCAACAGGGTGTCATCTGCTAGTGCAGATTTGAAGAATCGTTATATAATAAATTGTGTTATAAACAAAATAGTGTTCTTCACTTATGATATAAAATAATGCAAATTGTTTGTAATCTTGAATGTAATTCCCAAACAGTTTGGATAGTGTTTACCAAATGTTTGAAGAAAAAATTATTTAATACAAGAAAAAAGAACACTGGAGTTCCAGCTTCCTCGAGAGATATTCTACGAAGCTGGAACTGAAGGGCAGTGTTATGACAAAATAAGTAGCTCCTGAATTTCATTGCGATTTTTAATAAGATATTTTTTGAAAACAAAATTGTGAAGCAATATTCAGTTTCTTACATATCATTTGAAGCATACAAATGATAGAATGATCATTTGAAGTTTGAGATATAATCATTAGGTGAATGTGAAGTTTATAATACAGCAACTTGTTGTCCTTTTGATGACCACCTAGACACGCATCAGGTTTTAGCAATCTCCGATATGTTTCCCTCTTGACATTCCATTTGAAAAACTGAGGATGGATGTCAGAAATACCAGTTGAAACGGGGCTGCCATGCCCAAAAACAATACAGTTTCTATTTCCACCATTTCAAATACATACGACCAATAGGAACGACGCGGTGGGTTACGCAAGTACATATCATAACCCCTTTTATGCAAAAGGATTTCGATTGACGAATTTACCGCCCAAATATGTCCATCCTTGCTATTCCGTAGTTACTGACTCTTATACACATTTCTGGAGGCTTCCGATAATACCTTTTGTTGTTTTTAATGTAAACAATCATCGTATTGAACTATTGGCGAATTTCCTTGAGTATGACCTTGCTCTTATGTATCGCGTTTGATTCATATCATCGCGAATATTATCACTGTATGGCTATTTCCCATCAAGCTACAATAAGATGTTCCCACTTCAATAAATTCGCGGAACTTCCATAAATTCGTCAATACGGAAGCGATCCCACATGTTATTGTGAAATGTTGATAACAATATTCAATAACAAACGTGGTTTACTATTACCAATAACAATAGACTGAATAGGAATTTTCTCACAATTTTTTATTATATTTACAATTAGTGGAATAAAATTGTCTTGCATAAGAAACTGTCTTGGAATCGCAATATTTCTTGAGAAATCGGTAGTCTTGTAAGCATGGCTTGCTGTTTATTTATTGACCATATTAGAAGCAAATTTGAATTTTTTACCGCTCGTTTTTTTTGGTTGCGTAACGAGAAAAAACATTGTATCATATCGAATTTAGAAACAATATAGACCCGATTGTATTAGAACAGTTGAACTGAACTACAGTAAATTAGTCCAGTCGTACGGTCACGGTGGTTTGAAAATTTGATATGGCTAATTTGTATGTTATCTCATGTTTTTGGATGCTCTAAAAATGGAAAAAATAGTTAAAAAATTTCTGGAGTGCCGCTAGTTAAGTCCATTTTCTTGCGGAAAACCTGGAAATTTTCCAGTTAATTTAAATTAATTTTTAAATAAAACCTCCACTCAAAAAAACACAAGTCACAGATAATTTGAATATGCTTCGAATGAGCCAAGGAAGAAGTCATTTGAAGGTTATGGGCCCGAGATAAGGCCCATTTAAAGCGTATTTTGAGCTATTGTAGATCAATTTTGCTTCAGTAGAAGTCTAGATATTCATGTAAATGTGTTTGGGCCTGTAGCCGGCCCAATTTTGGGCCCATCTTAAAAATCCAAGATTCAATGAAAAGTAGACGACTTTCTCTATCTAAATCCAAAAGTGTGACCTCTTAGCCACATAAGAAATGTATAATAATTTTTTTTTTTTTTGACTCGTTCTATATTTTCTGATTCACATTTCATTAAACAAAGATAATTTTAAACTTGAACTAAGCCGAATTAAATATATGGCTAAAAATATTGGTTATAATATAGACGTAGTAAATGCAATATCAAAACAAAACTTAATAAGAAACTCTAAGCCTCATCTACACCCAAAGACAAGAAAAACTGTAAAATGTTTGAATGTTCAACACATTCTCAAAAAATATCCATATTTCTAAAAAATCAAATTAAAAACTTCGGCTAACTTATATTCCTATAGAAATAGCTCGATGTCAAAAATTAACAAAATTTAAAAATCTGAAGGACTCAAATTACGCGAATCATTTTATAGAATTCAACCATAATTTTACTCTACTTCCGGACATTCAACATATTCAGAAAAAAGATAAAAGATCAAAAAGTAAATATTTTGTAATCAATAAAATTGTAGATAATATTGAAGACAATAGTAATTCAATATCAAATGACCTCCCCCCCCAAACATTATACTACTGTGGAATATTTATGGATGACAGTTCTATTTGTAACTTGGTGAGAACTCTCTAATGTCATTGTATGACGAAACAATTGCAAGGTAACTTTTCAATTCCTGTAAATATAAATTTGTGTTTTATTTGTATGTATACCCATACTGTATGTAAATTTTTTCAAAAAAAATGTTAATATAAAAGTCACTATGTGTTACAATTTCGATTATTCGTGTATCTGTTTGTTTCGGCGACGTGGGAATTTTTAATTGAAATTGGTGCGATAAGGAACGCTTTGTGCTAATACAATAAGTTTGAAGAAATACCGTTTTAAACATAATAAGTCTTCTGATGATGGTCGTGAGACCGAAACGTGCGTTAAGACGAAAATAATAAACATATGAAGAGTCCACGGAAGAAAGGCGAAATGTCCATCGAGAGTTGTTTTGAGAAAATCAAATTTTAAACTTTAAAGCACTGACTGGCATAGTAGAATAAGGATAACTTTGGATCTTTTTTATGTAACTTATTATATGTACTGTTTTGTATCATATTTGATGGCTATTAGTTTAAAAATATCTGGAGATGCAAAAAAAAACTTTATTAAGAATATAAAACAAAATTTATACGGAAAAAAAGCGAAATGTTCCCTGTTTATATAATGAAAAAGACCCCTATCGTTTTTCTATTTTTTTCTTTTCTCCTCGTTGTTGGTTATGGGGTAAGCTTTGGTAAAACGACCTCGCTTTTTCAGAAGTGCAGAACTGGCTGAGTTGGAGCAGATCTGTGAATTTCTCCTTTGATATTTTTATTGGATCTGAAAAAGGAGAAATGCATAAAAAAGCGAAAACGATTGAGCTATACAGCAAACTTACCAGGATACAACTTTGGTGGTAAAACAAACTCTCCCTCTGGAAGCTGCAATTCATCAGAAGTCGTCAAGCGTGGGCGAATAATCGATGAATTCCAGTGTCCATTATAGGTATCGCTGTGTTCCAAAAGTCGTGGATGGTCATTTGATATTCTTAGCTCTCTGATTGGTCTTGATTTATAAGGCGGTTTTTTCAGGTACATGCTGTCTAACATTTGAGACCAGTTTCGTATAAGTGATTGATCAACTTCTATGACGTTGAATGGATCGGGTTTTACTCTGCATGATCGGATTTCCCTGTACCAGTCTTCTGGAAGTTCAGCTCTAATTTTCTGATTGATCACTCCCATATCTCAATCGCACTCCTTATAGGAGTGCCCTCTTATTGAAAACGTTACTTCAATTTTGTCTAATCTCTACGTAACATTAACGACATAATGAAGATAGCGGAACACGGTGAAGTTTTTGTTTTGACCTCCACATGAATCACAGAATATGTGGAGGTACCTTACTCTTGCGTCAAGTTGAAGAAAGATCAAATGATGAAGAAATGATACGACTTCATTTGAGCCCTTACCTCCTATGGTTTCAGGATACGCGTAAAATGTAGCACTTCCTCTTGACAATACATGAATATGGAATGAGTTTAAGGTCAGTTGTCCTCTATAATACACGTCATTGGTCCGAATATTGGGAGTAGGTAAATTTTTTTGAAAATCTATAGCAATAGCTTCGGTTTCAACACACTTCATGGCCATTTTTCGAGCATTCCTCTTTCGCTGATAGAACACATCAGCTTTAGCTTTGTGTAATTGGTTTTCCAAGGTAATTTTTCTTATCTTAACCTCTATCTCTTTTTGGGCAGATGAATCACATCCTACATTCATTTTCGCTTGAAAAACCTTTAATTCAGCTGTGAAGTTGTCGCAGGTACAAGTATCAGAACGAGGATAACCGAAACTGATGTTGAAATGCTTATTGAGAATGTTGCGATACGTTTCGTATGAGACAACAACAAGTATTGATGGTCTAGTACATATCGTACATTTTTTTTATATTCAACTCTTCAGGAAGGTATACGTTCGGCCTGTTGTTTTCCATTTCTTAGATGTTCTTTGACGAATATCCAGATTATCACTTCCACTATTTGACATTATTTACCACATGTACAGACACGTGCAACAAAGCATACAGATGCTTTATGCGGAAAAAACAACGCAATAAATACCACGAAAGTCAAACGTAAACTAAATGTTTCAAAAAAACAAGTCGATTCTTGTTGATAATGTGGACATTTCGCCTTTCTCGACTTTTCGCATGGACATTTCGCGTTTCTTCGCTGTAGGGGATATTTTCAAACGACGTTTAAGGTGTGATGCATCGCGTTTTTTCCTTTTTTGATTACGGCATGAAAATATAATACTATAACTACACATTGCCGTATTTAGCTCGAAAATAATAAAAATGTGACATTTCGCCTTTCTTCCGTGGACTCTTCATATGTGTTAGTGTGACCTATTTTCCGAGAATTTATATATAATATAAAAGTCACAATTATTACACACATTTAACTAGGAACACTACAAATAAACAAATCAGCATCCCCATATGCAGCAAATACAAAGCACAAAGAAGATTCCTATATTTTGCAGTAAAGTGCTATCGATATTAAAACAATTTGTAACATAAAGCGCTCTTGTTTGTTAATTAGATTAATTTAATTTGATTTTAAATATATCGTGGATATATCGCAATTTGAAATGTAATCCTATTGTAATTTTAATTTATTTTCAATTTTAATATTTGTATCATTTATTTAAATATACAAATGTTTATTGTAACAGTTAGGTGTAACTCATTATTCATAACATATATTATTGAATTATGTTATTATTGGTTTTCAATTATAATATGTATACAAATACAAATACAAATTCAAATTTCATTATTCTACATGAGAAATTGTTTTAAAATTTAATCTCCGCTAATTTATAATGAGACAAAACTAAAGTACCAAATATTAGGTGACAATAATTATGACTAAAGCCGAAATAATTCTTTTCGTAATCCAGTGTTATCAATAAAAATTTCATTATAAAGAAAAAACACCCCGAGATAGTTTCGAAATTCAATCTCAACTAGTGGATCTTAACATCAATTTTTAAATAAAAACATGAGCAACTCCAAACAGACAAATGCAGAGGATATTAAATATTTTTCAATAAAAGCACTCACCCAAAAGCAGCAACGGCTCCTTGTTGTCTTCCACTATGGACGATAGTACCAGAAAGAGGGGATGAGTGATGGTTATCCTGTCCTTATCGGGGGTTGATTCGTCGTAAACGATGACTTCCTTAAATGCTCTTTTCTTCAATATTTCTTTACTGTCCCGTGTTGAAGCAAGATCTGCCAGAGTAGCTTTCCCTTGTTGCAGCCTTCTTCTATTATATCTATCGGAACAGTTAATGTTTATAGCTCCTATAATGTGGTTTATGTTGTAAGACGTGAAAGAACGACAGTCCAACACAATGTAGTTCTTAGGACCTGGTCTAGACGTTTCCAATTTATGCTTAAGACCATCGGGCTCGATAGAAAGGACTTTTTTCAATATCAGAGAGCGTTGAAGAGTGGCACTTTCTGCACAAGGGCTAGTGGGTAAGCTAACACTTGCGGTCTCCAGTTTGAACCGTTTTGGCGGGCTAGACGGAAGGTTGAGAGTTTGAGGGCCCGGCTCGCTGCGGCTCCTGTTGAGAAGAGGGAGCTTGAGGCCGTCTCTAGACCGACTGGTTTCTAAACACACTGACATGATGCGCGGCGATCACGTCATACGCTAAATCTGGAAGAACCGAAATGAAAACTCACGTTAGTGCCAAGCAATGATGATACACTCGATAGATATGCTATTACAATACATGTATATACCTTTCACACTCTTACAGCGCTGTGCAAGTTAAGCACCTCTATCAATACCAAATTCGGCAACTTTTGTAAGGCGCCATAGAGTCATAGTTCCACAAATAGTATTCTTTTTAGAGGCGTAACTGTTATAGTGTGAAAGAATTAGCAAAAAATGTCGATAATTTTAGCGTAATTCTGGGTTCGGAGAAAAAAATTGCCTTAAGTAGATAATTATGATACAAATTGAAGGAACTAAAATTGAACACTTTTTGATCATCGCAAATGGTCCAAAAAAAATGGTAAAAATAACCAAAACCGGTTTTTCGCGTCGGACATCGTCGGATTAAGTAAAAAAAAAAGGTTTTGATAAGCTTATACGCCGTAAAAAATGAGTTGCGGATAAACCTGATTGGTCCAGCGGTGACCCCGCAAATTGCAAAAAACCATCGATTCTGCTCGAAATTTCAAAAATTCTTAACTCTTGTTCTTTTAAAGATTAAGATCTGAAATTTTGATAGGTTGTAGCTTTTGTGCCCACCAAGTACTACACAAAATTTCAGCAAGATCGGATGTATACTTTTGTAAAATAGCCGTAAAAAAGTTGTGGTGCGGTAACACGGGATCATCTTCTTCAATAGTTGCTGAAGCAATTATTTTAAATAATGGTATTTCGTACGCTAGGCTGTGCGCCGCGCTAGGCTCGTAAAAAACAGCAATATCTCGGGAACCCTTGCTCGAAAATCGATGTTTTTTTTTAATCCGTACTACCATTCAATAATATTATTCTGTCTTTTGATAATTACTCCCATCCTATTGTAATGTGTATTAATAATTTAATTGTATAATAAAAAATTATAAAATTGCCATTACTCTCCAACAATATTATAATTACATTGCTATAAGTAAGAGCAATTTCGTATATTACTACTTACATTCAATTTTTTAGTACAATATGTACTAAATACGTTTTATCAATATCACTTTTCAAATTTTTTGTATTATTTTTTATCGTTATTTGATATATTACAATAAAAAATATGTTAAAATACCATACACAACCGAAAATAGCGAATAAATAGTAATAATGAATAGATCGAATAGCGCAATGTATTTTTTTAGAGTACTTCCGACATTACTAGAAGTTTGAAAATACGCGCAATCTTAATATTATTGAATGGTGGTACGGATTAAAAAAAACATCGAGCAAGGGTTCCCGAGATATTGTTGTTTTTTACGAGCCTAGCGCGGCGGCTGTCCCTTCCACGCGCGCCGCACAGCCATCAGCCAATAGCACGAAATACCATTATTTAAAATAATTGTTTTAGCAACTTTTACGAAAGATAAGAGGTTGGAAATTTGGTAAGTTGTTCATTAACTATTGAACAAAAGTGCTTTTTTTTGCATTAAGCTGCGGTTTGCAAAAAGTATACATCCTATCTTGCTGAAATTGTGTGGTACTTGGTGGGCACAAAAGCTACAACCTATCAAAATTTCAGCTCTTAATCATTAAAAGAACAAAGTTATGAATTTTTGAAATTTCGAGCAAAATCGATGGTTTTTGCAATTTGAGGGGTCACCGCTGAACAAATCGGGTTCATATGCAGCTCATTTCAATTTTGAGCAATTTTCAAAAATATAAATTGACATATGGATTTTCAATCAGCTATGCTGAGCATTTAAAAACTGATTAGCAAAACTTGCGTTTGGTTTCTTGCATTCAAGTTCGGTTTATCTACCGGTTTGACCAAAATACCAGGCATTACGTTCTCCACTGGCTAATGTATACAAGGTGTTCCATCTCAGACGAGCCACCCCGTATATTTCTTATCTCATAGTGAGTGGAAAAATCTCCCGAAACACGTCGAATGATTTTGTTTGGGGGACATCTTTTGGCGTATATTTGAGGCTTGAACGAGCAGCCCCCTAATAGGGGGCGCTTCAACCCCCCAAAATTGTATAGGGGAGAGGGGTTGAGTGATACGTCATTTGAAAGGTCTTGGAAGCCTCTTCACAACGGTGTATGAAAAACGTAAATTTGATGAACCGTTTTCGCCAAAAATTAATTTTGTTGCTCGAATGCGCCACCTTTAATATTTTGGTTACTTGTACAATGTACAAGCTCATTTTTATTAAGCCTTTTTTACAAACTTAAACAATCTTCAAAAAATCACATTAGTAAAAAAATTGAATTGTGTTGTCATGCTTACAATGAAAAAAATTAAATCTGCGTGTTTAAATCAAATGTTCAAATTGTATACTGCCAATTGTTCAAATTAATTTCGTCAGTTCACTGTATGTTTTTGAAATTGCAAAATTATTTTTGAAATTTTTTGAAAGAACAGTGACAATTCGTCACAGTAAGCAGGTAAACACAAAATTCGTGTGTGATATTCGTCTCATTTTGAGACTACGAAATTCGTCACAAAGATAATTATTGATTTTAAAATTCTAAAATACAATGAAAACCTTGTTGATGCAACGATAGGCGTCCAACTAATATTTTTACGTTTACAAAAAAATTGATATGATTGAGAAATTAAATTATGAGGTCGGTTTTACATTATTCATTCACTAAATTAGTGTAATAAGAAAATGTGTAACATATAATCAAGAATATAATGTACTTATAATACATAAATTTTACATAACATTCGGAAGAAAACATTGACAATTTATACATAATAATACTACATTTATGGACACAATATATATTTGAAGCAACTTTAAGAAAATGGTAGTTATCTTTTGTTGTTCCAAATCTAACAATAATTTTTGCAAAAAATCTTGTCTCCGAATTGTGGCTGTTTTTTGATTTACGAGGAGTAGCTACACTTACATTTTATATTTACTTCTATTTGAAATTTTAACAAAACATCCATGAAATAAAAAATATTCGGTGAACTATAATAAAAAGAGTTATTTAAATGAGAGCGAAAGGACTCGCAAGCGTTTGTGGTTTTAATTAGAGTTGAAGAAGCTTCAGCCCAAATGCGGGGTAGAAAAGTGGCTTCGCCGAATATAAAATAATCCACCAAATAATCAGCAAAAACAGTTAACTTATCGTCACTTGGTTTTATCGCAACTAACTCAAAAACAAAAAAATCGCTTAGGTACCAGATTAGGATTTAAAAATACCATACCATAACAATAACGAAGCCAAGTTTCCAGTTTCACAATTTTTGTTTTTATATTGACCACTTAATCCCAACTTTTGTATTTTACGCCACCAAAACTGAGTGAGATGGAAGCGACAACCAATAATTGTAATGCGATCCCACACTTTACGAACTGCATTATGAATGGCAATTTCAAAATCAACTACTACTTTCTCAGAAATAAAACTTAAGTTGTTAAGAGAACAAATAAACTTAATTTTTTTCCAAACAGAGTCTATAAGTTTCTTCTGATTTGTTTTCCAGTAAACCAAACACCAGCGGTATACAATGTTTAAACGCCAAATGGGATACATTCATTATCTCGGTTACTGTACATATTTATAAAAAATCCCGGAACACGTCAAATTCAAATTACAAATTGACATTCTTCAACGTGAAAATGACGGGTCGCATTTTCAATCCCCTTCGAATGACAGGTACAACCCCCAATTTTTTAAATGGGAAGTATAGGCTTGTGATATATCGTTTGAAAGGTCTCTTCATTCTCTATTAAAAAATGTTATCGCTTTCAAGCTTATTGCAAAAATTAAGATAGAATAAAATAAAATCATGTGGTTACCGAAATTCGCTACAATACAATCAAAAACTAAAATGTAATGCAAAACGTAATAAAATGTAAAACACTAAAAAGAACTATGAATGTTAATGAAGTAGATGTTCAAAATGTTCACCGCTAACGTCTTGCCAACATCCTAATCTTAAATAAAACTGTCTTCTAACATATCAGGCGTGATCGACCTCATCGCAAGCGTTATTCGTTCTTTCAAGTCATTTAAATCAAAAGGTTTAGTTTTGTACACAATGCTCTTCACATATCCCCATAAAAAGAAATCTAATAATGTAAGATCAGGTTTTTAATGGATACCATCTAAAAAGCACATTGCTATGGTTTTTGTTTTGCTTACTTTCTTATTATCAAGACCTAAACGAGAAATAAGTATTGAGTATATTGTAATAAGTTTTGAGTATATTTCAGCGAATTTCGATAACCACATAATTTTATTTTATCCTATCTTAATTGTTGCAAAAAACTTGAAAGCGATAACATTTTTGAATAGAGAATGAAGAGACCTTTCAAACGATATATCACAAGACTATACTTCCCATTTAAGAAATTGGGGGTTTTAACTGTCATTCGAAGGGGGTTGAAGGTAGGGGTCGCATTTTCAAGTAGAAGAATGTCAATTTATTCCGGGGTTTTTATAAATATGTACAGTAATCCAAATAATGAATTTATTCCATTTGGCGTTTATACATTGTATAGTGTCCATTTATGTAGCCATGTATGGTAAATAGTTGTGTGAAAAATGTTGTGCAGTATTGGAATGTGCCATCCATGTATATAAAACTCGACTTACATAAAAATTTCAAATTTGTTTGGCAGCTAAAAGTTACAATTCCATTTCGGAAATCATTATCCAGAGCAAAATTTTCCTCTCTTGATGTTTTGTTCGAATGTTATTGCAGATAACGGTGAACTTCGTTGGCAGAGCGAGGCAAAGTTGGCAATGTTTTGCGACGTCTATGGTACATATTTAGTTTGACGCATTTTAAGTCCCGGGAAGTCAATGTTTCTGAAGAAAATTCTGAGGGAAGTTCACTAATAATTTCTTTCACAAGCGACATTTTAAATTTTGAAAAGAATGTTCACTATTACTTGTTAGTACGTACAACACTGAAAATATAATGATTATAAGTTTGGAAACAAGCCCCTGTCTAACCTTAATAATCAATAAATATTCAATTAGCCAAATACCAAAGAAAGCTCTGTGTGACGAGTTTCAGGCACCCTTAAAATTTACCTGAGATCGTGACCAGTCTCCGTAATCGAATTGTGACGAATATCATGCCGTCTGAAAATTCGCCTATTTTGTTTCAAAGAAAAATTCACTAAAATAACTCAACTGTCTATTTCAGACTCCTGTAACACTGATTTTATTTTCAGTCTTGTTTCAATTTAGCTAATCCTTTAACCATAAGATATTAACGAAAGACGTATTCACACGAGGCTTAAATTATTAGTATGAACGAATCGTTTTCTTTCTATTGAATATTAATTGAACATTTGAAAAATAATTATAATATTTCTAGTGACGGTTCTAATCATATGATATAACCTTAACGATAACCTAAGTTAATTAAATAACATCTGGGTGTTTGTGATACAAAAAAGAGGTGGTGCCTTTGTAACTATGTAAATATTAAGACATAACACAAAGATTAGAGATGATTTCATTGAAATCATTTCGGAAATTTATCAATAGTCGGGTCAAATTAGACGTTAAAAATTTGAAAGCTCGGAATTTTTTCCAAACTGACCAATCAACTTAAATTTTTTTGCAAATCGTTCCTGGACGGATACTGAACGATATTGAACTTTCAGATCTAGTCGCTCGACCATTTTTCACCTGTTAAACCGGAAATTGGCCAATTTTCATGGGAAAATTTATTGTAATATTTGTAAAATTGGTAAGTATGGCCAAAATTGGCTGGAAAACTGCACTCGGGGGTTTTCGGGGTCGCTGATCACGATTCCGAAATTAGATTTACCATTTTCGACCGCAGTATCTAGAAATTGACTCAATTTCGTTCAGTCTCCGTTCAGGAAAGATTTGCAAAAAAAATTAAGTTGATTGGTCTGTTTGGAATAAAATGTCTTATTTATATTTTCGAAAAACTGATTCCTTAAATTATTAATGTTAATCAAATTCGATACATGTGATTCAAAAGGGCCTTTTTCACTTGAAGACAATAAAAAAAACAATAATGATAATTTCAAAATCTCGATCAGTCTTTAACAGGTTAACTGCCATTAACAGCATCACCGGGGGGGCTCAAAATCTTTTCAACTATGGGCATCAGCATCATCCGTGGATATCTTTCATATAGCATTAAATAAAAAACTCGGGTACTGCAGGAACGGCTTTAAATTTTAATGTGGCACTCTGATAATATCAATGAAAATTATTTAAAAATTCAGCCTGCACCAGTAGCCGGCATATTTTCAAAAGTCCGGTGTTTGCTATTGTTTGGTTTGTATAATTGTGATTATAGGTAGCATTTTGTATATGGTATTCAGAAATAAGCTATTATTGGAAGCAACATATTTTATATAGAAATCAGCCAATATCAAAAGTCATGAGCTGAAACAGGTTTCGTTTTGCCAACACCGAAACTGGAGATACCAGTGACCGACTCGACAAAATTCGGAAGATATTCCAAAAAAACAATAAATTTCTGGTGAAATTGTAGTCGTTGAAAATACAATAATTCTTTTCGGGAGCCGACTGTTGTATATTACTAGCACTAGACCTAAATATGTAGATATCACATACCAACAAATCACCATCATCTGGTGAACGATGGTTCAATAAAATCTGTTCGAGGGCCGTCGATTCAAAACAAACACCATACCGTCCGTGCGGTAACCCATGTCTGTTGAAGCCAGAGATATCTGGAATGATACAATAAACGCTTCCAAAGAGGGATATGACGCCAAAATAAGATCAAAGCTTATCGAATGTCCGGATGGATCCCGTTAATTTTGGAGTTTCGCCAAAGCAATTCACTTCCAGTGAATCCCCTTCCTTAACCAAAGATGATGGTACACAAGCTACTATACCACATGAAAAGCCAACATTTTTGCTGGAACGTTTGCAGCAAATTCCACAAGACCCTCCTGATATTGCTGCCCTCTATAGCCATATGCCTGAAATTGTCTTTCGTCAGTGCATAATTATTAGGTGAATTCTGCTTGACCTCAACACCAAAAAGGCTATAGGGCCAGACGAAATTCCACCTATCGTTTTCAAGGAAAATGTGCCTGAATTAACACCAGTTTTCTGCAGGTTGTTCACCCTTTCGCACATACTTGGTGTGCTTCCTTCCAGCTGCAAGACAGCTAGAGTCCAACTAATCCCAAAAAAAGGAAATAAAACCCTTCCTAATAATTATAGACCCATTGCACTATTATCTGTGATCTCCAAAGTTATGGAAAAAGCAATCAACATCAAGCTCATCCAATACCTAGAAAGCTCCAAAATCGTGAATGACCGACAATATGGCTTTCGTCAGAACTGCTTGTCTACGTAACACATGTATGGCAGAAATCTATTGAAAAATATGGGGGATCTTTAGCAGTAGCATTGGATATCTCTAAAGCATTTGACTCAGTCTTGAGAAATTTCCGTCATATGGTTTGCCGCCTGAACTTTGTCGCTTACTATCGAGTTTTCTCTCAGATAGATCACTCCTTGTGGTGGTTGACGGAGTATCCTCCAATATAATTCCTATCAACGCTGGTGTTCCACAGAGATCTTTCTTGGTACCAACTTTGTTTCTGCTCCATATCAACGATCTGCTAGAGATCACTCCATGTGGTGGTTGATGGAGTATCCTCCGATACAATGGCTATCAATGCTGGTGTACCACGGGGATCTGTCTTACAACTAACTTTGTTTCTGCTCCATATCAACGATCTGCTGGAAGTGACCACCTGTCCCGTCCACAGCTATGCGGATGATGGTACACTTCATACTGTTTTCTCATTTAGAGCCCATATACCATCAAATGAAACCAGACGAGTGAGACAGACAGGTTGACGCAATTATTGGAGATCTGGCAACGATTTTGAAATGGGGATCTGATAATCTAGTAGAGTTGAAACTCAAGCTTGCATTCTCCAGTATATCCATGCTCGGGATCCCCACTTACATCACCCCCTCGTGGGATGTGGGGTGTATTGCGAAAACCGCTTCACAAAAGCTTGGTTTTCTATTTCGTGCCAAGACCTGCTTTACATCCCAGCAGCTCCTCATAATCTACAAAGCCTTCATTATTCTATCGAACGGCGAAGTTGTGGAACTCTTTGCCTAGTACCGCCTTTCCTTATGCCTATAACCTCCAAACTTTCAAGAAAAACTCGAATCCCTATCTCTTCTCCCAACATTCCACCGCTGGCTGACACGATGTCTTCGAACATTATTAGTTTTCCTCTCGTGCAGTCAAAGTATAGAAAAAGTGAGGAGCTAAGTTGTCATGGATAAATATATAAAAGAAAATAGAGCTGTTGGCCTTCGAACATGTGTGGCCTCCATGTGAACCCTATGACGCTCTTATGATGGCAGTTAACGTGTTAGAAATAATAATAAAGACTATGTTATTAGCTATTTTGAATTGGAGTCTTTAGAGGATTGTGATTATTTAATTATCTCGGTTCTTTGATAGATTTGAGTCACAAAAGCATGACCAACGTAAAGACTGTTCCAGTCTGACCTGAGAATGTCACCTGTAATGGTTCACGAAACGTCGGCGTCTAGTCGTGCTTCTGTGACGCAGGCTTTTTCCGGAAACAAATACGTTTAATTCTTTGATCCACAAAAAGTATTCTGCTAACCTAGTTTCAGATTTTCTGACTAAAAGAATATACACAGAGATATTTATTTAAGAAAAAACGTAATTTATTCCTTACGCCAGGAGGAGAGTTAATACACTAAAACAATTCTTCCTGTTCATATCAATAGATAAGTTTCTTCTGCGCATGTATTTCGATATAATTAAACATTATTTTCCCTGTATTGCAGTTTGGGATCTTTTATTTATTTCGAGCAGAGATATCCATTCGAATTTATATCTATTGTTTATGGAAATGTCTTCACGTTTCATGTGTCTGAATTGATGTGATAATGAGGTGATTATTTATTCTCCCAAAACAATATTCATTGTATTTTGAAGTAGTTTTAGATAAAGCACCTCGTAAACTGATATCTATTTCTCCACGGTTATGACTCATTCAATATCGTAAATGTGAATATTTAATGAAATGCAATACAATTAAAAACAACCTTTTGAGAATGTTTAATTTTTTACTTTTGAGAATTATACATGACACATGATCAAGTAATGTTTTCGTGTGATTTAAATAGTTTTATACAGAATGATGATTTATAAAAAAACCATATAAAAATCTGAAAGTAGTTCTCGGGTCTCGGAATTCTAAAATCAATAATATTGTATCTCGTAGTGATTTGAATATGATTTATCTAGAGAGAATGCTGCAGAAAACATCGAAGATCTCTTAGGCAATTTTAGAGGACACAGCAGTTGATGTTGATTTTGTAAAAAAAAACTCATATTGAGCGATGAAGCTTAATTTCATTCGAATTGCTTTGTCAATCTCCAAAATTGTCGTATCTGGAGTAGTGAAAATCAACATGTTAATCGAGAAAAACGAATTCAAACAATTGGAGAAGAAAAGGAGACTTTGGATCAGACTCCGATCTGAAGCACCATGGTTTAATACGTTTTTCTTCGCTTCCAAGATTGGCAATGTAACCTATACTCTTATAGTTTAGGAGCCAGAGCGATATTGATGGTCTGAACATAAACCCGATGACACTATGGTTTATCGTTAGAGGACGGTTCAATGACCAATTCATCTCACAGACCGAATTTTCGCCGGCTGCTAGATCTCGAGATACAGCCTCCGCGAATGGTTTATTTTTTGACTGGAGGTTATCCCTTTTCAAGTTGTGGTTACTTGAAAAGCATGCCATTCTTATACACTTCCAACATCCAACATATGCCACCATTTTTTATAGTGTCCGTTTATCAGGCTGACCAGTTAAAATTGGACCGAAAATGAACTGCAAGTTAACCCTCCCAAACCTGGTTGAAAATGTTCATTGGTGTTGGCAATTGTTAAGATACCCTATGCCATCAAAAGTTATCGCTCCATTTCCGAGTAATTGGCCATTATTTGAACCAAAAATTTTTTTTTTCTCAATTTGTGGCTACACCTTGCGGATTGCAAAGTAACATGATGGCACCATGTTAAATAACTTTATTGGAGGTCAAATAAAGATTTAAAATTATTGCCATCACTCCTTGACTATTTCAACATCCAAAACCCCCTAAAACCACCCCCTAAAACAACAAAAAAACGGCTGCTTTGATTTTAAACCCAGCCAGAATCTCAATAATTTATCATAAAATTGGTCATATTATCCATATTATTCATATTTTTTGGGGGTGGTTTTAGAGGGTTTTGGGGGTTGAAATAGGCAAGGAGTGATGGCAATAATTTTGAATCTTTATTTGACCTCCAATCAAATTATTTAACATGGTGCGATCATGCTACCTTGTAATCCGCAAGGTTTAGCCCCAAAATGAGAAAAAAAAATTGTTGGTCCAAATAATGGCCAATTACTCGGAAATGGACCGATAACTTTTGATGGCATAGGGTATCTTAACAATTGCCAACACCAATGAACATTTTCCAGCAGGTTTGAGAGTGTTAACTTGCAGTCCATTTTCGGTCCAATTTTAGCTGGTCAGCCTGATAAACGGACACGATAAAAAATGATGGCACATAGTGGAACTGTATAAGAATGGCATGCTTTTCAAGCAACCGCAACTTGGAAAGGGTTAACCTCCAGTCAAGAAATAAACAATTTTCGGAGGCTGTATCTCGAGATCTAGCAGCCGGCGAAAATTCGGTCTGTGAGATGAATTGGTCATTGAACCTCTAACGATAAACCATAGTGCCATCGGGTTAATGTTCAGACCATCAATATCTCTCTGGCTCCTAGACTATTAGATCATGGCTGCAAAAAGGAGTCCAATTTGCTAAACACTTTCTTAACTATTAATCTAGGAGCTAGAGCGATATGGTGGGGCTGAATGAATACACCTTGGTACTACTGTATATTGGTGGAGAAAGGTTCAATGTACAATAGCTCTCACAGGCCTAATCGTGTATTGTCAGGCGTTTCCAAGCTACAGCCACCTCAAATTTTGACTTTTTTATTGCACGAACCCTTTTTCGGAGTTGTATGTGACTCTTACACATTTGCACCTAGTGCCAAGGTTTTTTATAGAGGCAATTTCTTGGAGCTGGCAAGTTTATTTAGTAGGCTAAATGGAATGCACGAACGCAGTTTCTAACCTGGTGAAAAATATTTGTTATTGTAGCCAGTTGTTGAAAAAAACACATGCCAAGGTGTTTTATCTGGGCCTTCCCGAGTGAGTGGCCATTATTTGAACCAAAAATGGACTTTTTGGACACTTTACGGCTAAAACAGGTACATCGTAACAAAATGCCTTGGCACCGTGTCAAATACGTCAATTTGGTGTCAAAGAATAACAAATATGAGTGCCAATGTTTTTTCCCCAATACCAACCCCTTCCTCAACGCCGAACCCCCCCCCCCCCCAAAAATCAGTAATTTTGATATCAATTAATTTGATTTGATAAATTACGCAAATTATTTAGACTCGGACAGCGGTTCAATATCAAAATTACTGATGTTTTTGGGGAGAGGTTTTTGGGTTTGAGGGAGGGGTTATATTGGGAAAAAAAACATTGGCACTCATATTGGATATTCTTTGACACATTAACGTATTTGACACGGTGCCAAGATATTTTGTTGCAATGCACCCATTTTAGCCGTAAAGTGTTCAAAAAGTCCATTTTTGGTCCAAATAATGGCCACTATATGTACGCTCACGTGAGATGGAACTTCATGCAATGTAAGGGTGAGGAATGGATATGAAAATCCTTATCATCTTTTTGTATTCTCGGAATAGCCAACAGCAAAAACGTTACAAGTTTTATATGTTCTATGTCAGAAATTGAGAAATTCTGTATAATCGAAGATTCGAAATGATTGGATTCACATATTATCATATTAAAGGTGTTATTGAATTTATTCTAGTTGAATGCTGATATTCCTAGGGTTGTCTCTTGTCTCAACATTTATAGACTGCCGACATCCGAACTGATACAAGAGATTCGAAACCGCCAAATGATCGAAAGGGATTTAATCTTGATTTCGGAGATTCTAGAGGATTTGAAGGAAAGTGACAATGTAAAATCGTTATTACATGATGAACCTATAACTAGGTTATAAAAGAGTTCACACTGTGAATACACTATAACCTATAAACTCTGATGATGGCTGCTTTGGTAGCTGAAAGGTTCTCTGTACTTTAACATTATTTTTAGTGGATAAGGGTGATTGTTTCTTATTTATAGTGCCATCAATAGGTGACAACTACAATAAATCTTAACATACAGCACATATTTCATAATTCTTCTGGGATATAATATACACTCTTAATTAAACTTATAGTTGTTCAATGACTAAACTAGTCCCAAGACTTCAAGTAAGAATTTGACGAATATGTACTCACGAAAAAATCATTACTTTGTACTTTGTGATTCACAGATCAACACATATTGTGTTCAAATGTTATTATAATGTCTGGGAAGACGTCTAGCAGAAATGTATACACAATGAACAATGTATTGAATGTATATATATTTTTAAATTGTTAAATGAGGCAAAAGGAGATCAGGAGAATGTATAACCTGTTTCGAGGAAACAAAAATTGTTTGAACTTGTGCATTAAAGAAGCATGTGCAAATGTAGCAGAGGTTGAAAACAAAATCAAACTCGTAAAACAAACCTGTTATAAAAATTTTGATAGCAATTTTATATAGCAATTTTTTCAAAATCAGCAAAAAAATTTCGAAAAAAATTTCAACAAAATCAAAGCCATTCAATCTAAAAAGATAAATAATTTAATGAAAGACGTAGCTTATGAAAAACAAAATATCAACGAACAATGGTTGAAAAATCTAACAGACACAAAAATTCCGGATAAAGTGCAGCATACGTTAAGCTTAGGTCCGAAGTTTGCATTGCCTAATAATAAAAAAAAAATGCCTATTGACAATATTATTGCAAATTTAGAATGCGGAATTAGGAATAAAAGTTTAGAAGAAAAAAATGAAATTAGAAACAAAGTTTGTAACATCTTAACAAACAAAAAGAACAAACAGAAAGCTGAAATAGGTATTGCAAAGAATCGTTTTAACTATAATACAAAAATAACAAAAGATTTCTTAGAAGCTAACCCTCAAATATTAGTTTTGAACGCGGATAAATGTAATAAGACCGTCATGATGCATAGAAATGATTATGAAAACAAAATAGGAAACCTTTTAAATGATGAAACAACTTATAAAAAATTAAAATCTGATCCTACTTTATCAGTACAAAATAACATGAATAAATTGATAAATAAATGGCATAAAAATAAGATAATCCCTATTGAATTAAAAAATAAATTAATTTGCCATAATGGGCTAGCACCTTATATCTATGGGCTTCCAAAACTACATAAAAATGATATACCTCTAAGACCCATTGTTAGTAATATTGGAGCGCCTACTTACAATTTATCAAAATTTCTATCAAAATCTATCAATAATATATTAGGAAAAAATGAATTCTATGTGAAAGACTCATGGCATTTTAATGAATTTATAAAAAATCAATCTGTACCTGTAAACCATCAACTGATTTCCTTGGATGTTGTTTCTTTATTTACAAATATACCTGTCGTTTTGGCATTGAGTAGCATCAAAAAACGTTGGGCAGAGATTAAAAATCACACACCTCTAGATCAATCGGAATTTATTAATGCTGTAAAATTTTGTTTAGAATGCACATACTTTCAGTATGGTGAGCAATATTTTGGACAAATATTCGGCACAGCAATGGGATCTCCTATTTCAGCTACCATTGCTAATCTCGTTATGGAGTGCCTAGAGGAATCTGTTATGAGTTCATTAGATTTTCGGCCTGTATTCTTTAAACGATATGTAGACGATTGCCTTATGTGTGTTCCCAACGATAAAATTCAATATGTAATTGATAAATTGAACAATTTCCACTGTAAACTTCAATTCACTTGTGAAATAGAATTAAACAAAAACATAAATTTCCTAGATATGAACATTAGGCATGATGCAGATGGAAAAATAAAAACCTCTTGGTTTACTAAAGAAGTTTGGTCTCAACGTTATCTTCACTTCAATTCCGTTGCACCAGCTTGTTATAAAAAAAGTGTCATAAACAGCCTTACGGACCGCGCGATAAAATTGTCCCACGCAGATGACCGCCCCAAAAATTTAAATATTGTTCGTAATACACTAGAAATGAATGGCTACCCAAAAACCTTTTTCAATCCTATTATTAGAGAGAGAATAAACAAAATCTATAATGGTTCGTCATATAAGAATAACATAAAAGGTATTAGAGACAATTTTATAACTTTACCATACATTCCGGAGACCTCAGAGAAAATCAAGAAGTGTTTGAAAAAGTATGATATAAATGTTGCGCATAAACCTACTAACTGTGTTGAGAAATATTTCTCAAATCTAAAACCTGTAATACCTAAAGATAAACAAACCCACACAGTATATAAATTGAATTGTTTAGATTGTGATGGAACCTATACTGGGATCTCTAAACAATATTTACAAAAAAGAATGTATGGCCATAAATATAGCACAAGAAATAATAACTTAGAAAATTCCACTGCCCTTGCTAAGCACTATAACCATCAATTTGATTACAAAAATGTTAATATCTTAACTAAGGAAACCAATTATTATAAAAGATCTATCCTGGAGATGATTCAGATAAAACGGGATTCCAAGTCTGTAAACCATAGGGCTGATACACAAAATCTAAGTCATATTTATACTAATTTGATTAAATAATCTCTTGCAAATTCCTACATACGTCTTTATAATTGTTGAAAATGTTTTTAAGAAGAATGCGTTGTAGTAATATTCCAGTACAGGTCTGAACCTTCCAAGTATCTCATAAATTACACATCTGGGTCGAGGGTAGGTACTCGACAAATAACTTCGTCTTCAGTTGATGTGAGAATACCAACATGAACTTATACATTTTGAGAATATTACTGAATAGCGGATTCTTACTACAAAAGAATTTTTATACTTTAATATTGACGATACAATTTCGATTATTCGTGGCTCGGTTCGTTTCGACGGCGTGGGCTCTTTTGATTGAAATTAAATTTGTGCGATTTGGACGCTTGTGATATAATTAGTTTTAATAAACCCCCTTTTTTTATTTTTACATAGTGAGTCTTCTGATGATGGTCGTGAGACCGAAACGTACGTAAAGACAAAAAATTTTAAAACAGAGTGTTATTGTGACCTATTTCCCAAGAATTTTTATATATAATTCATACTGGGTCAAGAATCTTTATTACCAAAATGTAAACAAATTTGGTTTGGAGGATTAAGATACATTATATCTGTAAAAATGTTTGAATTTTATGCAAGAAATTTGACCCAGTAAGGTCATAAATTGTCCTAAGGGATATTCTCAAACGGATTCTTTTTGCACATAGGATTTTATATAATTATTTCACTAAAAATATTTGAAACATTAGGTATCATGTTGATTCGTTGATTGTATTCATGTTTTAATAGATATTTTAATTGCACATGTAAAAAGTTATTAATATATTACATTTATTCTGCGTTTATATTGAACGAAAAGTTGGTTTACAAAATAATTTATCGTATCAGCGAAGAATAAATACCTGCGTTGATTCACATTCGCTTATCCATATGCGGAAGAGACTTGGATAAATATGATTATCTTATCAAAGAACTATATTTAAATTTGAGGAAGTGGTTGAATTTCGTTGGTTGGATTACAAAATGCGAATAACAATCGGATATTGAAGAAGTGTTCCAAGTCTCAAGAATATTAAATCATTTAATGCAATTTGATTAGAACTTATTAACATCAATCTAAATAAATTCATGTTTTTTTCTATAAAATGTAATATTATACCTAATAAATAATTATTTGATTTCATATGGGTAGGTACTTACCACGAAAACAAGAATTTCCAGTAACACTAAATCAAAAATACAACAGGTTAGTTCTTTTATTTACAAAATAGGAACATCACGAAACATAAACACTACACTGGAATTAACATTTTTATGAACACATACAGGTCACTTATTCTGTGTGGAATAAATATGAAACATGTTCAACGAGCAGGAACATATTTGAAAATCTCGGTGTTTGGTTAAATTTAATAACCTAGTCAAAGTGATTATTCTCGTCGTATATAACCGAGTGAGTCATAACTTCATAGGTACCCGCATTGCGATTCTTTCAGTATCTTTAGTGGAGGGAATGCGCATGTTCCATAAGCGATGACTAATATCAGTAATATCCTAACTCGTAATGTTTACGGTGCCAGGCCATCTATGCTTTTTCAATTTGAGCAGATTAATTCAACTTTATTATCTTTATATATGATTTAAATACGTACTTGTACTTATAATGAATGATACTATACACTATCATCAGTTATATTTCCTCATTATGCGCATTACACGTGCCAATGCTGTGTAATGCTTGCATTTAGAGTGTTTATATTATTTACTGTGCAATTAACAGGAAACAGGTTGTTTTTGGGCTAAGTAGGTTATAGTGTTATGAATCACCAAAATCTCTTCTAACATAAATTTAACCTTTAATTGCATTGAAGTTGGGATAATTCAACTTTATGTTCCACTACAGTAGTTTTACTTTCGTTTCACTTGCGTGCAAATGCATCTGTAGGAAGGAAGTACTGAATATTATCGCTGAGATTCAAATGTGTGGACATTTTATTAACAAATAGCCTTAAGGGAACAATTGCAATATAATAATAAATAGATAGAAAATAGTTGGCTATAGCCGCGGAAACGAAGCACTAAAAACAGCCAAAGTTCGAAAAATTTGAACAGTAAGACGAATTTGAATGCGCTTTTGTGCAATTTGCATAAATAATATGTATTTTATAATTGCATTTTAAATTGACCGTAAATACTAAATTCACAATTCGGTTAATAGTGATGAAAATGATTCCAAACTCGTTACTCGGGGGGTTTTCGGGGTCGCTGAACACGAATATCGTGACAGAATTGGTCTCCAAGGTACCTGGTGCCCAGGGTGAACGGTATCCCCGTCATCTCCTGGAGTTTTCGGGAAATTCGTTATATAATCAGTCCAAACTCGTTACTCGGGGGTTTTTGGGGTCACTGAAAATGAATATCGCGACAGAATTGGTCTCCGAGGTACCTGGTGCCCAGGGTGAACGGTATCCTTGTTGTCCCCATAAATTAATGTTATTATTACATGACTTTGTACATGATTGTAAATTATGCACTCAAATGTTGTACAAAAGGTATAAATTCTGGTGACCAGTCTTACAAAATGTATCTATTGAACCCTATTTTTTTTTAATTTGGCTCTTTTAATACAGTTGGTAGCAGTGATACGATACATGAGGATGCGGTTCTGTGGTGTCTTGCGAGGGGAAGACACAATGTAAACTCTCCGTAAGGGGCTGCAGCTTGGAAGTTCTTCGTCTTCTTCTATAGTGTGCGTACACTATATTAATACTGTGCACGTGTATTTTCTTCTTATTTTGCGACCCCAAAATCCCCGAGTTTGAAATCATTTTCATCACTATTAACCGAATTGTGAATTTAGTATTTACGGTCAATTTAAAACGCAATTATAAAATGCATATTATTAGACCATCCGGAAGCCAAGATTCTCCAATATTATTTATGCAAATTGCATATTTTTAATTTCTTATAAATCAATTTAGGTCACAAAGTTTCCTGAAGCTCTAACGAATCGAATGCACAAAAGCGCATTCAAATCCGTTTTACTGTCGAACTTTAGTGCTTCCACGACTACTAGTGGAAATACGTTTGCTACGGAAATTCATTATAATTATCATAAGACATAAATTTATAATTATAAGGGTCCTAATGGAAAGCACTGAATAATTCATAGTCTCGTCTCGATTGTCATTTCCTGGTTTTTTTCATTCCGATATTAAATTTAATTTGATAAATTTACTCGACTGGCCTTTAAGAGCTTGGGAAGACAGGTGATAAAAATGTAGACAAAAATGCAGACAGTTTGTCGACGAATACAAATAGCATTTTTATATCGCCAGGGACGCTAGGACTACAATAAAATACAGTAAGTATAGTACCAATATTCTCATTTTGAGCTTGTTTCTATAAGAATATTGGTTAAGAACTAGTTGAAATTACCACCCTTTCTGAGATGCTTTCATAGCTGTAAATACCTTTCTTTCTTTCTAGCGTTTTGTTAAAAAATGATATAACAATAGTGTGTACAAAAATAAATTAAATCGATGGCCGTTTAGTTTGCACGTGAGCGTTTTTAGAACGAAACTCATTCGGAATTAATCAATTAATAATCTATAGATTAACTCAACATGTATATAACTTACCGGAAGTTTGATTTGTTGTATTTTAATTCATACATATCTCAATTAGAACATGCAAAATATTTTTTTCAAACAAATAATTATATATACGTACAGGTACATCAGACGGAAGTTGAACATTGTTTGATTTATTTGTTATTTTTTACCGTTCTAATTAAGGTAGAATTTCGCAAGGTTTGCAAATGTAATACGTTTCTAATCAAAATATTTAAAATGACATTCCTCTGATTATTTATTTTCACTACCTTAATCTCGCATAGAACAATATATTCAATATCTTGATTAGGTAGAACTGCTATGTTTACACGTATTAACCCAGTTCCCATTCAATATGCTGTTTAGTTTCGCTTATTGTAAACTTGGAACGATTTGAGATTACTCTTGATAAATGGAATAGGAAAACAATTATTTCTGCTCACGTAGCAATTTAAAGTGGTGCAGTATTAATTTCTACAAGAACAATAAGAGGTCGTTGGACTGCAATCGTTCATACATTAAAATCCAGATTATCAATATGTATGCTTCTCGGAATCCAATAAAATCATTCAACTTAGCCTTAGCTTGTTATTCATATTCGATTTTATTTGATTTGGTTGTATGAAAATGCTCTATGTTTTATTATGAATTAAAAAACTAGAACTAATATTATCAAATTCTGTGAATATTATTTAATCATCCTTGGAAGTTAACAGTTATCAGGTAAATCAGTAAATATCGATTGATGGTCTATTATGTTTGCAGTAAGTTCACCGAATACTGAAGATTTTTCCAATAAATTAGTATGCTTTGTGATGTATATGTGTAGTTTTATTTTACTATCTGTGTGTCATAATAAAGCAGACAGTTATAATTAATGAAAGTGGAGGCATTTTTCTACAATCAATAATTTTCTTCGGATGTTCCATTTTTATTTTGAGCAATACATTTCCAATGAGCGAAAATGTATCGTAGTATCAAATGTTTTTTACAAATATTTACGCGAAATGTGGACAAATTTATTAATTTATAGACAAAATCATCAAGCTTTGCAGATTTTTCTTATGCATGATCAAAAAAGGGAACACTGTATGAGAAGCAGTTGCAAATTACTGATTTGAAGAAATATTGAAATTTTTGTTTATAAGTGATTTTGTTAACTGGATATTCCAAACCCCACCCCCTTGACCTGCTTAATTCTCCGTGACTACTTTGCACAGAACGCAGATTGTTGTTTTTGATATATACATTTTAAGGAGATGCAAATACTTATCATGATAAATGAATAATAAAAATTGCAAGTTTGGGAGCATAATTTTTCTCTAAATTGTATAAAGATTTCCTTCCATTCACTGAATTTTAATTCAAATACAAAATTTAGCGGGAAGTATTAATTATTTATCTTCAATCGAATAAGAAGAACTTATAGTTATAGATAACATAGAATCACATAATAAAAACTGGCAAAACCCTAGAATAATTATTTTCATGTTCGCTCATGAAAACTATGTGAATGATAGATATTTTGAGAATTACGTAGTTCAATTATTGAAGAATTGCGCACTGCTTAGTCAGCACTCAGCACAGAGTTACTTTTTCTAGTCTCAGCACTTTGGAATTTGAAGTGAGGAAGTACAGAAATGATGTACGCAAAGTGTTGACGCTCCATCTATTTAGAGAAACCAGAACAGATATAGAAAGATTACAGATTTCTATTTATATTCAATAGAAGCTTGAGAACGAATGTAATAAAGTGAAATATTTACACGAGCTCACGAGCCAATAAAAAAATTATGATGGAACATCCGTGTCCGAGAGCAGAGAACAAAGAAGTTATTTCTTAGGTCAAAAACAATTCATTATCGTAGCTCAGCTGCTCATTAATGGAAGTAAGCATTTTTGATGCATTTCCCAAAATACATTGGAGCATTGAAATATGAATCTAGTCCTTTATAATACAAAAGATAGTTCATTTGTGATTAGGCTTTTGTAAGATGTTTGGTATATGGAATGAAATAAAAGCAGCATCGTTTCATTCGTTGTATGTTGCAGCTTGTAGCTAATAGCAAAATTACAGTTTCGCGATGGGCCACGTGGGGTGGTACATTTTAACATAACGTTGAGAGAAGAGCAAAACAGCTGTCTGGAACTAATAGATGTGTTGTCACTTTCAACCTGGAGAACCAAAACTATGTCTATTGACTTCTAACACGAGATGTGTTTGTAATTCACTATGCATTGTTCTGGGGCCGTGACTTGGCGGTAGTATTTCCACCTGTTTCCCTGTCAATTCTTTGAATCGCGAGAACTGTATTATCAATGCGTGACTTAGCACCGGACATATTTAAGGGAAACGTATTTTGATGAGAAAGCAGACTTTTTTGAAAAAGGGTAAATACTTGAGTAAGTTAATTTCTGTTTTTTTTCTATTAATCAGTTTGGATATAATTTCAGGTTGAAATTCATTGTTGATGGCTATTACCTTGATTATATTTTATGTTTCATTTCAAGTTTTCACAGGAGAAAGGAAGTGAAAAGGCTCCAAGGTCATTGAATTGGGAGGGATTAGCAATAATAATTGTATCTTTGAATGTAGATGATCTATACATTTTTGAAGTGATGATATTATTATGGTGCGTGAGGGTAAGGCGTAGGAAATTTATTTTGTTATCTTTCTCTGTTTCTAAAATGAAATTAATGTTAGGATGAATATTGAATGAAGGATAAGAAAACAATCAATTGTCGTATGTACCTTTGAACAAGGATAAAAGATTATATACTTATCTAAACCAGCAATGAATATGTTTTTTAGTTAGAGGGGAACTCATTATAGATTCTTTAATATAAGACATGAAAACATCTGCCAAAAGAGGTCTTAAAGGGGATCCCTAGCTTATCCATCATTTTGTGTGAAAAATTTATTATTAAATTGACAACAATTTTGGCTAGGCAAAAATCAAAAGCTTGTTCAATCTCGGTTTTTATTACGGGATTCGTATGTGATTTTTCTAGAATTTTTGTGCCAAAATACAATTTTTAGGGGAAGTTAAGGTAATCATTGAATTTGAATGTTCCAATGAGTTTTTACTGCGTACTTTGGAAGTTACTTATATTTTTTTAATAAAGATTAGGAGAAGATGGATTACAGTTAACATTTACTCTTTTCATATTTACTATTAAATAAAACTAACGCTATTTTCTAGCAATTGTTTAGTTTTTAACTGAAATTGATTTGTAGGATCTCTCAACTCTGATGAAACAAATGTCTTCATATTATTTTATTTTATCTAGGATGACAGTTATATATATATATATAGCATATTAGATTTATCGACTTTCGTAAGCACTAAATTGTTAGTTTTTATTTTATGTTTGATATATTTTCTAATGGAAAAGTCATTGTTTTTTAAATTAGTGTTTTATGAGATCGAAGGTGTTCATCTTTCTCCAATATTTAGAAATAGGTCACACTTTTCCAAATTTAGATGAAGCAAAAATGTTGCATAAGCAGAGTAGATGTTTTAAATTAAACACTTTCCTAGTACCTACATCTCCGCATTAAAATTACAGCATTAACTCTACTCTATTATCCTATTTCAATTATTCAATCTTGGCAATGTATTTCCACATATTCAAATAGCAACCCCACTTATCTATCTTATTTTTACTACAAATATTTTAAGATCTTTCATGGTTATTCATACATTAGTATCGCTTTGAAGATGACACTCTAGTTGTCGAAACTATTTAGTCGTTTAGACGTTAGTGTTTATATATTATAAGTGATAAAAAACACAGTTACAAGTATTTTATTATATTTTAATAGTTCATTTTATTTAACTTTGTAATGGATTTTCATCACGTAATGGCTGATTTTATTCAAATTTTGCAACACAATTTCATTACGATATAGGAATTATTAGGAGGATAGATGCTGTCCTCTGTTAATGAAAGTAAGCTATATATTTGAACATAATTTCAAATTAGTTCCCTAGGTAATTGAATAAATGTGCATCCAATCATCGACTAAGTTTCTACCTCTGCTAGGTAGATGGCGTCAAAAACATAGCTACGTGCTGTCACCTCTTAATATAAGATTATGCTATATATTTCAATTTGATTTAAAACTAGTTATCATCTTTGTGGATGATATGTATTATCAATTAAGCTCTAACATTATCTTATATGCTGATGATTTGAAGGTATTTCGTAGAATTTTGAACCAGCAAGATATGATCATATTGTAGACGGACAACTTGCAGATTGGTGCATCTAATAAATTATACCTCAATTACTCCAAATGTAGTGTTATCACCTTTTCGAGTAATACGGTCAATATAATTGACATAATATAGAATTACATGATTTACCTAAAGTTAGGCAGGTTAGGGGCCTGGGTGTAATCTTTGACAGTAAACTTACCTTTATTTCTCATATAAACACCATAGCCAATAGGGCTAATAATATTATGGGGTTCATTTTGAGAAGGGGGAGACAGCTTAGGAGTGAAGATACACTCATGAGACTCTATTTTGCCTGTGAGATCCCATTTGGAGTATTGTTCTTCTGTTTGGTCACCTTACTTTGCGACGAATTCTAATAGAATTGAATCTGTGCAGCGAAGATTTACAGTATATTTATATTTTACGAGATTTGAAGTATATCCGATGCCTGGAACATACAACGAATGGTTATCTTTATTTAATTTATAATCATTATCAGATAGAAGGAAGATATCAGATTTAGTTTAAGGTCGTACATAATATGGTGGACACAAATGTTATTTTTCTTTTGAACTTAAGAGTTCCTATAGCAAACGCGAGAGATACATCTTTATTTCCGATAAATTTTGACCACAGATTAAATGTAATAGTGGATATATTTCATGATCGAATTGTCGCATTTAGGAGGGAAATTGTGAAAGCATTTTTGCGGTGACTCTGATCGTTGTGGTTTGTGGTGATGATTGGCCTATGTGATCCTTCCTCGTTAATGTTACTGCTAGCTATTGTTTTATATATAAGTTTCTTCTATTTTGTAATTTTTGGGAGCACGCTCGGCGCGTGACATCATCTGATGTGGTTTTGTATTTTTTTTTAGTTTACTAGTGTAGCAGTCTTTTTAGGACTTTGTCTGTGGACTGCTCTTCATATGTTTACAAAGTAAGAAAAAAAAAATATTTTAATCCATTCATGAATATCTTCTCTCTATTTGAATATTCTTGGAGGTAGTTGTTTAAAGAATTGTTCACATCAAGTTAAGACAGATTTTTTCAACCAGTCATGTTTCTTGAGCAGGGAGACATAATTGGTATATGTCGATAGTCTTTCAAACTTTCTAAAGGATGATTTCAATTCTTTCCATTTTCGGGAAAATAACTCATTCTATAATCTATTTTCAGACAGAATTTCTGTTTTGTCCTTTAATAATTTGTCAATCCGAAAGGAATCGATGAAATTATTTGTGTGTATAAACCACGGTCGCATACACAGGTCTGGAAACTCTATTGTTTGACATGAGTCTCTTACATGTCGCTAAGCTCGTAGTCCCTCGCTCAGCCACCAGCTGGTGCATGGATCGAAGTATGTTGTCAGGATTGCGACATATCGTTCAAATTTCAAGCCCCACAATACAAAGATTGCCAGAGAACATCCCTCGACTCATGCGCCAACCGTGACGTACTACGCGCGACAGTTGACGCTTAGCCGACTCACTTCTCACATAGGAAACAGCCTCGAGTTTCCAGAGTCGTGTATACGACCGTGGTATAAACACACTTGATATTCACTGAAAGCCGAATTAAATTTAAGGAGGCAGTACCACCTATTAAATACCTTCTTTGGTCACATCTATTATTTGGGGCTGCACCACGGTCGTACATACAGGTCTGGAGACTCGTATGTTTGACATGAGTCTCTTACGCGTCGCCAAACTCGTAGTCCCTCGCTCAGCCACTAGCTAGCGCTTGGATCGGTAAAACGATTTCTTTCCGGAATCGCAAGCAGTGTTACTAAGTATTCTGATTTGAGAGAGGAATAGAACTGTTACTCTTGTCAAAATGTATTACTCACCTCAAAAATAACTTCCCCTTTTTCGTTATACATCACGCACACAAAAGACCTCGTTAAAACGATTTCTATCCGGAATCGCAAGCATCCACTTTTTTCGCATTTCCGCATCTTTCGGCACTTTAAAAACAGAAGTTTCTTGCTTTACACTTTTGTACCCCGTTTTACATTTCGGCACAATGCACGATTTCGTGATTTGTATCTGAAAACGCAGGTTTTCCTTGTGTTTACAAGTCAACTGACAGTTGTCAGAAAATACTCTACGTGACGTCTTTTGGTACTACGCGACAGTCGACGCTTAGCGGACTCACTTCTCACATAGGAAACAGCCCCGAGTTTCCAAACCTGTATGTACGACCGTGGGCTGCACCAACCAAAATAAGTTTTAGTGAATTTCTCACTCTTCCAGTCCAGCATTTATCTCAATCACTCCTTAGTTTTAAAATTAGTATTTCTTTAGGGTATATTGAATATAAATACAAGAAATCTCGACTGATCACGTGATTACTTAATCTGTGGACTTTATTGATAAGTTCATAAACCTATAATCTAGCACGATTGCATATAAATTCTAGAGATATTTGATTTGGTTGTTAAGATTAAAACGTGTAACTATTAAGATAATATCGATAATTTATTTAAAATCTATTTGAACAGAACTTATCAGCTCGAAATTTCAATGATTCTGCGACATCGCTGTCTATCAATAAATAAAATATGGATTCATTGGTTAGTCAACGCAATACCTTCCATCCATTTCAAGGATTACATTTATCTTGTTTATATAATTTAAAAGTAGATCTGTAAATAAATCAGGTGTGGCTTAAAACAAATACTTTTTATCAAGGTATTTACTCTTACAAATATGTTGCAACAGCAAACAAATTACTACATAATGTTGACAGAGGAAAAAATTCCATGTAGACATCATTTATATGATTCAAAATTGAGTACATCTATTGATTTAATCTGAACGCAAACAATTTCGAAAATACCAAATAATCTAAACCGTGACTCTGAATATTACCTTCCCAACATTTGGAAACCTCGAAAATTCTACTTCGCACATGATCACACAACGGCAGGATCAGGGGCCAGAACGGAGTTAACCACCGGAATAAAGGCAGTGAGCTGTGTAGCGTGAAGGTTTATTCCCATAATAAATACCGCTATAGAAACCAGAAGAATCAGTTTCAGTTCAAGCCTCAAGCCTGCCCTGAAGATGTCACCTGTAGGTTGCTGAAATGTCGGTATCAAGTCGTGCTATTGCGGCCGGGAATCTATCCGGAAGCCAAGAATTTCCATTATATTATGTCAGTAATGAAATGGAAACAAGGAACATAGAACTAGATTGTAAATTGAGACATTTATTCAATTATTATTGCTTAATTTAAATTAATTATGTAGTCAAATAAATTCCCCTTCAAAGATTGTATTTTTAAATCTACGTAATTATTTATTTTTTCTATGGTAAGTAATTCAACATCAAAAAATCTTGGCCATAAGATGACCGCTTTATATTTTTTCTAAATTTTGTTTCCTTTAGGTCACGTAGTTGAAAGTCCTGGGATAACATTTTGTACTGTATGCTATATGTTTTAGTGCAGTTAGTTTGTTTTATTACTGTCTGACATTTCATCAAAGTACGGTCGTTTATCATTAATATCATACGTTTATAGCTGCGTATATTTTTTCACTGTTTTTATGAATAATTATGAATAACAGTTCGAGTCGATAATGAAAAGAAAAAGGGAAAATTAAAACTAGATAATGTAAATAAATATTTATTTAATTTATGGAGGAATAACATAAATAATTGTATTGCAATTTATTACAGTTATTACAGTTCAGGGGCTTATTTTGCATTTAATATTCATTCCATTGGATCAAAATAAAATGAAAAGGGGAAGGAAACATAAAAAAATGTAAATAAGTATTTATTTGAAATATGAAACTGTAACAAATATATATATATATATATATATATATATATATATATATATATATATATATATATATATATATATATATATATATATATATATATATATATATATATATATATATATATATATATACATATATACATATATATGAACAAACGATATTTTTTTAATTTTCGCACCATGTTGCTAAACACAAAAATTTAGGACAATTATATATTTACATAAATCTAATGAAGGCAGTCATTTAGGCTAATTTTATTACCACTCAACGCAGTAACATACAAAAATTATTTAAGTTGAATTTAACAACTTCGTGTAGATAGATTTTACTAGTTCATGTGGTAAATATTATTCCTAACTTACAAAACGATACAAGCTTTTCATAAAATAGATACAACTCTAAGGTTACGAGAGTTGGATATAAATGTGCAAAACGTTTATTTGTAATTCTTGAATGCTACGTGAGTTAACATTGGCGATCTATGGTGTTTCTAATGTTTGGGAAAATTATATAATATGGATATAAATAATATAAATAATATATTGCAAAGAAATTCAGGAAATGAAATCATTCCATTTCTACTAAATTAACGAAATTTATAATAAATTCGAGAGTATATATTATTCCAAATGCCAATAATGAATGAAGCATTATTTTTAATATGCAATCTATTGTTTCAGCAAAATGACATGATTTGGCTTAACACTAGTCTCATCCTCACTTACGTGTTCTTTGTAGTCTTGGCTCTAGTTAAAGTTTGATTTATATTGTACAGAATGCGCTATAGTTTATTCATCGCTCCTTCAGAAGTAGCATTTATAAAAGATATTTATTTAATTTAATGAAGCTCATGGAATATTTGGTTTGCCAGAACAATCAGTTTTATTGGAAACTATAAAGATATGTGAAGCAGTGTTGGTTATGAGAGTAGCAAAAATAATGGGTTACGATTAGAATATTTCCAGTATAAATTCTTTCTATATTCCGCAGAAATTTTAAGGGCTCGCTTGAAAACCACTTTGAAGAAATTTCGAGATTTATATTTGAAAAGAATTGATATTTTTGAAAGTAAATATTTTTGAAACCGTGCAACATGACATGACAGCGTTTGGAACATAATGAGGATAAAAATAGCAAACTAGAGATGAACTTCACTCTTTTATTGTAACTGAATTTCGACATAAAACAAAATGGAAGCAACTGTAACTCACAGTTTCGGATTTGAAGCAAATGCGCATGTCATGGTATCTCTAACCTTAAAATGAAGTTGCCATAAATAATAGCCGACAAATATTGTGGCATGTAGAAAGGGTTCCATTTTCCCTTCAGATGTTTTTCCAGTGTGACTTGAGGTGGGTCGCCAAACATCATAATATTGTTATTCATATATAAATTTAAATCTATTATTTACTTTTTTTCTTTCATTATTGTGGTTTTATTTATAGGCGAGTCGTGAAAACGATTCAAAATTTTTCATCACCTGTACTATAGTTTAGTACACACCAATGGCAAAAATGTGTATCCTGTACATTTCAAAACAGGCGATATTCAAGAAATTAATCCAGACTTCATTGTGATTTAAAAATAGTCGAAAGAGGTGATGCCAAGCTCATAGATCAATAAAGCAATTTAGATAAAATTCCTGATATATAAATGTTTGCATATAGAAAAAAATAAGCATAGTTTCATTCGATAATGGCGTTAGAAGAATATAAATTTAGTATCAATTTGGCTGAGATTTGATTTCCTGAATTATATTTTTGGATAATAATAATTTTAAAGTATTATAACATTTTCAGATTTTGAACTTACTTTACAATTTAAGCTGTGTTGAATAATATATGCCATACACAAAACTATATTCATAGCTTAAGCAGAAACAGTTACATCTTTTCGCAAAAACTATGAATATAGGCGATATTTGAATTTAAGTCGAGTTGCTCATTGTTACGAAGTTAGAATCTGAGAATGTGTGAAAGTAATATAATATTATTTCTTGGAGTAGTTAAGAATAATGCATGTAACTTATTGCACTAACACTTCACAACAAAAACAAAAGATACAGTAGGATGCCTCCTGGAAAAAAATGTAGCACTATATACAGGCTGCGCACTATTTGTATCCCATCATTTGTACACAATAAGCCCTATTTTTTGTTCAGATAAGTTTACGGACATTTTTTTTTAGTATTCAATAACATAAAATCAACAACCTATAGTTTTATTCTTCGTACAAATTATGGTGTTAAAAAGTATGTATGCAATATATAAAAAACAATGATACTGAAATTTATTTTTATAAAGAATATTCTTAATTATATAAATGCCTATCCGAGTCTTGATATTTAATCTAAAGTCTTAGTTTATTTTATGATTCAATTGCGTTCTTTGTGTAAATAATCTCTAATGGTGTCATACATATCAAGTTTGCTCAAGTGTTAACAGGCTAAGTATGTTAGTCCATGTCAATACTTGATTTTTGTAATTAGAATAATAAAATTTCGATAATATATGACTTTTTTTCATTTATAATAATTATTTTTATTTATATGTTTAATTGTATTGTATTGAAAGTGAAACATATAACAAGGTCCCAGGATAAAGCAGACATTTTCCTATATGCAGTTTCAAAAGTTATTTTTGATCATAATGGGTTCTATAGTAGTACATAATACGTTTATTATGTCATTATTTCATATAATATTTATTGTAGTTTATAGGAATAAACGCCTAATATAATTGGAAACCTCTCAGAACTCAGAATTTTATATATAAACAATTTTTAAAACCGTAATAATAAACTTGGTTTGATTTGGGGTTTTAAGATATAACAGACAAAGAAATAAGTCCGTGATTTTATGCTTTTACAGAAAAAGCCGTTGATAGGAAAAAGTTGAATAACAGCCCCCCTCCGCCCAGTGAATTGACTGAAATAATATTATTGGGCAATGAAAATAGATGCACATCCTGTATACATTAAACATTATCATGACAAATAGTCGGTAAGATGAACTTAAAAAAATCACCAAAATAGTGAAACAAAACACAAGTCAAATAAAAACGACTAATACTACAAATTCTGTAATTAGTGATTCGATTTTATTTCATTACATATATTTATTTATATTTTCAGTACTCGAGGAAACGTGAAATAATTGATAAAAACCAGTAATAATTCCCGAATAATTATTTTCAATAAAAATTGGAAACTTTCCATTTTTAAAAAACTATTTCTTTGAGTTTTAGATATATACATACAGGGAATATTTTTATCACATTGATTATTTATATTAGATAGCAAAATGTACTCTAAAACTAATATTGCAATATAAATACATAAAAGTAATAAGTGTAATTGATTCTTGACGATCAGTTCAGTAAAATGTTGTGGCCTCTTGAAATTTTACGTAATTCAGCACTTTTATCATGCAACAAAGTCCATATACTCTAGTCATGAGTAGCCCAATAAATCTTCGAACGGAACGAAACAATCAAATTCGAGACATCTTTACTGCTCAATTGATTATATTGATAACATTTCGGTAGAAATATATCCTTATTACTGATCATAGAACCCTTCATTAAGGAATTAAACGCAAAGAGATGATGCATCTTATCTAGTACAAAAGGAATTGAAAGGAATAGAAAATTATTTTAAATTTCTAATTAATCAAACGTTGGTAAGATTCCAACAAGAGCAGCATCTTTACGTTTCTTTCACTTTTTGTGATTTAATTCTCCATCAAATCATCATACTGGGAATTTATAAGAGTTGTGATTGATCCATGCTTTTCCAAAGGTGTGAATTTGTTTAAAATAATACACTAGACCAGATTTACATGAACATGGCCTGAGAGTCAAAATGATCAGGAATTTTATTACTACAAAATTTGGTTTCATCCAACCAATCTTAAAATATAACACCATGCTCATGAAAGACCTTCAGTGTATCATGCGAAAACGTATCCAGTAATAATTGGCTTTCTCTATAAAAGCAAAAATTCAATGAAGAGTTCTATCAAACTAACTTGAAGTACAGTTTGTCTTTTTTTGAAGAAACAAGTTTAAGGGATGAATGAAGCTTTCCAAAGCTAAAATCGAAGTTACTAGGATACTAGGATTCAAATTTCAATCAATTGTTGAGCAGTAAGTATATTAGAGAAATACGTATTAATTACAACGTTTCGTTCGTTTTGAAATAGTGAGAATGTGCTTACGTTTGCTGAATTATATCAGTTGATTCTAGCGTACGTTGTGATAGGTTTACATCAAGAGAACAATAATAAATAACACGCTCAACAAAATGAGTACATTTTATTATACTTAAGTATGCGGTCTTAAAATTCAAGCTTGTATATTTTGTCGTTTGGAAGGAGGCACTAAATGATCTGGTAAAATTGATGGTAAATCGCTACCATCTACTTTTATTTCGATCAAATGCATGGCTAAAGCGAATTCATCTTCATCTAACATACCATCTTTGTCGATATCCGCCAACTTCCAAATTTTACTTAAGACTGAGTTTGGCAATTTCGACTTTACCATTTCACTCTTGGCAGCTGTAAGAAAATATAAGAAATGTACAATACAGAAAAACATTTCAGAAGGAAGACAAACAATAGCACGAAAGCATAAAGTTGTGATATTGCAATCTAATAACATGGTCGTCATGACTAAGGGATTATTCAACTGTTCGTAGTAACCTGTAAAATCCCTAGTTCCAATATCCTCCTTTTAACCAGAAACTTACTTATAAACTATAAAAGAGTTCACACTGTGAATATACTATTACCCTATAAATACGAAATAATCACCGTTATCCACTAAAAAAACTGAGGACGTTTCATCAGTACTTTAACAGTATTTTTAGTGGATAAGGATAATTATTTCTTATTTACAGAAACTTACTTATCAATCTATCTATCTATACAAATATACATACAGGCGAACGTTTTCCTGTATGCTTGTTTTCTATACAAATCTACAGTTGACCTTCAAAACAAGGGAAAAGTCACTGTACATGAATACGAGAAAACTACACCACCTCCTTTCCCAGCCCTTGTAGCATATAAGAACCGTAGCTAGCGAAGCACGGACAATCATTTATAGGCTTTTGAAGTTTACAAAAGAATGATCACGTTTAAATAATTCTGAAAAATATTTATGGTCTTTCATATACGAAACATTAGTTGGGGACTGGGAAGCGTTGGAAAAAATACTAAGATGTTCAAGTGGCCTATAATAATCTTTGGATTGATTTATCCGACTGCTTTCTTTTTGACAAAATGTAGAATTAAATAGCAATAGTTGTAATGTGACTGAGTTTATTATACATTACAAGTAGTTTTTCTTAGCAACCGACGAACCAATTAAGGCGTGAAATGTGATTTTGATAGGAAAATGTAATATTCAATACGGGTTATTTTTTTAAATACTTTGACTACACGAGAGGGAAACCTATAATGTTCGAAGAACATCGTGTGAGCCAGCAGAGGAATGTAGGGAGAGGAGGGAGATAGACATTCGTATTCTTCTTGAAGCTTTGGAGGTTATAGGCAAAGGGAAAGACCTCACTAGGTGAAGAGTTCCACAACTTCGCTGTTCGATAAAAAAATGAAGTCTGGTAGGAAAAGTTCGGCAGGTCTCGAGCTTGACAGCGAAGGGATGACTAGTTTGAGCTCGTCTTGTCTGGAATCTCAACAAACACAACAACAGACAACAGACGAGATTTCTAATGAACACCGACCATGGAAATATCTATAGAAAGGGGATACATCTCCCACCTTTCTACGATGTTCTAGGAATATGCTTCAAAGGAAGAGAACATGAAATTGGATTCGCCATATTTCAAATCGACATACATCATTAAGAAGTTCTTGAAAAATATTATTGAAATTGATACATCTTTCTATAGGAAACTTTTTTCAGCCAGATAATTTAGACGCTTATTTTATCAAATACTGCACATTAGTAGGAAGAAAAAGTAGCATTTTGGAAACTTCCAACACTTGATTTTTGAAACAAATGATATGACTCAAATAAGTTTCTATGCAAGCAGGTCTGAGCCCAATTCTGAATTTTTTCGTCTTTTTCAAATATTGTTGCCTCGTTCCGGGGACAACCGGTATAATATATATTATATTATTATGAGGTATCACCTAGGGAGGGTGAAAAATAATCTGAAGGCCGAGCATAAAATTGGCAGAACTGTGAGTTTATTGAGACGGAGTGAGAGTTGCGAACAAAGTCTTCTCTTGAATCGGGTAATATGGCACAAGGTGGCATGTTTTCGTGTAGGGTCCAAACAGTAAATGCAGTCCACTTGAAATGTTGACACAAACTAGATAATATGAGGCTCGAAATTTACTGCCATAAAAATACAATTTCCGAGTTAAAACGTTAAAATTTTTAACAGCCGATTAAAATTATAGATTAGACATTATTAGATCGGAAATTTGGACATTCTCTTAAAACAGAAAAATACAGAAAAAAAACATCATAAGTTACACAATATTTGTACCTGTCATTGTTTTATAAAAATAATTTTTATCTCATAATATTGACAGGCGTGGCTCACATCATCAGAAGTAAATTTTTGTCGCGTCTTGAATTAGAAAAAGCGCAGGTGATGTTGTATATACCCATATATTCTATAATAATTAATACGTGTAGTAAAAACAAATGTCACTATATCACAAGCGAACCTCAAATGAATAATGTATATGTTTTCTCATATACATATGCAAAAAAGCCATATCTATACTCTAAGAATAATATTATAGTGATAAAATCCTATTATAATACAATAAAGGTGGGTAATCTGCGCGCGCATATATATATGCTGTAAATGGCCAAGAAATGGGCTAATCTTATAAAACAAGTTATACCACGTCAAACTATATAAAATAACCTTCAATTTGAGCCCAAAAAGAGTACTCTGCGATTTGTTTGCGTAATTGGATTTCTATCAAAACTATTAGTTGTTTTAACTTCATCTTTGGATCACTTATTATGGTCACCATGATCTACTTTGACACCAAATTTCATCCGATTTGGTGGAGATTTGATCAAAATAGCCCAATTTTAATTTTTACCCCGAAAAACGTATATATATATATATATAAGTTTAAAGTTTCTTTGCCTAATTGGCCACTATCGTGTATGTAACTTAAGAGATATAGAATTAAATTTTCTGAATTATGAAGATAACTTAGATAATTTAACATAGGATTATAAAGATGAATAAACGTAAAAGATTGAACCATAGGCGGGATTCGAACCCACATTTCTGGATTTCTAGTCCAGGGTGTTTACCAATTACCGAAGTGGTGTAATTGGTAAACACCCTGGACTAGAAATCCAGAAATGTGGGTTCGAATCCCGCCTATGGTTCAATCTTTTACGTTTATTCATCTTTATAATCCTATGTTAAATTATCTAAGTTATCTTCATAATTCAGAAAATTTAATTCTATATCTCTTAAGTTATATATATATATATATATATATATATATATATATATATATATATATATATATATATATATATTTCTATTCTAGGGGAAGTAATGATCGCAAACACTCCAAATTTGAACCAAAGCTTCCTTGAACATGGACAATAAAAGGGTCCAACTCCCAAACCTTAGTCACAAGTCTAAGGGGTTGAAAAAGATTAAAACTTCAAAACTGACCTAAAAAAAGGCTCAGAAACCAGTTTTTGGGATTTTTGGGATGGTTCCGCCAAATATTTCTTGTAGAAAATTCTGGAATATCATTACTGTTATCACAAGAAACAACTTTTTCCACCTCCCCAACCTTTATCAAATTTTTACGAACCTCGCCTCATTTTTCCGTAGAATGACTCCACTATAATCTTTACGTTTGATTTGATTTGATTTTTGCTTATTTTAATTTCTTTTTATAATTTTCAAGTATGATTTGCACAATGGCCAATTTACTTTATTTACTTTATTACTATGTTTTAGTATCTTTTATAAGCACATAAACTTGATTTTTGTGACATTGGGGTTCTCCCGTTAATAAATAAATAAATAAATTATTAATTAATCGAAGGAAAGCATATCATATGATTAATTGTTTAATCTGAATGAAATAATCGATTATTCTGTGGTGCTGCTGTCGATTAATGAGTAAATATTCATTTAATTATTAATTCATTGGAGCAAAGCGTATCATATGATTCATTGTTTAATCTGAATGAAATAATCGATTGTTCCAGAGGTTCGATTGTTCATTGCCATCTCTACTCACATTGCGATTTGGATTGCGAAAGCTTAAGCCGATCATTTCGCAACACCCACTCACTCCGTCTTCGGGCATGCGCAGCGTACAGACCGATCTCCTAGTTATAATAATAATAATATATCATAATTATGAATAATTATACTTTATATCAATGTTTTTCAAACTGTTAACAGTTTGTTTATTATGTTCTAAATAATTTTCCTTGATTACGATTTCAACTTCTGAGAAATCGTCGAGGTCACAAGTTATAAAATTATCTGTTTTATTCTACAGAAAATACAAAGGGACATTGTATTCTCAGTAAACACAAGAATTTGTTCTTTATTAATCTATATCAATACAATTGCAATAATATTTTTGCCATTTGATATCTTTCAAACTTCAGGGTCAAAGTATTTTATTAACCAAATAATAATGATATATTTTCCATGAATATTTTTTTGTAATTCCGTAACATCCTTGATGATATATTAGCCCGACTGATCATTTTTTTAAGTTCCTGATGTTACAAGAATTATCTTAAGAAAGTATGTAATAATTTAAAATTAAATAATGCATTTGCTACTTCACCCAAGCGATTGTATGGGCACGATTTTATTTCTCTGAAGAAAAACACTGACCTCTAAATCGGCAGACAACTTTAACATGAGCTTTAAATTTCAGATACCAAAAATGCACAAAATAAACGTTTCCACTTCCACATAAATCCTCAGCTGTTGAAACCTAATCAATTAATAATAAACTAGGGTCGCATTGAAATAATGGAATAAGAATGACATAAGGATATTGCACAAACATGAACTTTTCCACACCTGCACAGGTCTTTAGCTGTTAAAACATCCCTTAATCGATCGGGAAAATGACATTCCCATGAGATTTAATTTTCAGATGTCAGTTTACGACAGTTATTGATCTAAAATGAACTTTTCTATCCCTGCAAAAGTCGTCAGTTGTTGAGGTGAAAGTAACTTTATTATGACTATTAATTGCCAGTTTACGGCGGCCAATGCTCATAAAATAACATTTCCATTTCTACATAAGTCTTCAGCTGTAGAAACCAAAACAATGCTGGAAACATTCACCGAAAAACGCTTGAGATTAGAATTTCAGATGATAATTGTTACATCCCTCACTAAACGTTTTTACCTGGAAAATACCAAAATCGGGGCAACAAAATATTCCGGCATTTTCACGGAAATATCCGTTTTAGGCCTATCTGAATCCATTTTTGAGATGAATAACGATTGCGCTGTTCCTATTGGTCATATGAATATGAAAATTTACAAATCGCTTTGAAGTGGTGAAAATAGAAACTATATACAGTCCCTGGCCAAATTATTAGACTCATTTATAAAATTTGAGTTCTTTTCGTTTTGCATTGAAATATCACGTGTTAGTTTATGCAAACCTCAACACTTTTGTAGAGTAAGGTATTGACTAATAGCATATTAAAATTTTTATGGCTGTACTCAGTCGGTAATTAAAACAAATTTGTAGAAGCAGGGTACAATGTATCTGCTCGTACCGTGAGGCGAAACCTGTATGATCTTGGTTTCAAATGCCGTAGACCCGTAAGAAAGCCAAGATTAACATCAACAATGGTAACGAAGAGGCTAAATTGAGCTAATGCTCATAAAGATTTAATTGTTGATGACCGGAAAATAGTAAGTTGCTTGAAATCTTCTAGTTTTTTTTTACTGTTTTTGCTCTTCTACAGACTTGCTCCAGCGATGAATCAACTTTTCAAATCCTCGATGATAAGGCACAGTTTGTTAGGAGTCGCAAAAATGGAAAATTCGATCATGACTGTGTCATAAAAACTGTTAAACATCCTGTGTCTGTCATGATATGGTCGGTAATAAGTGGAAAGGCCTAGGACGTTTGTATGTGGTCGAAGGAACCATGCGGCAAGACCAATATAAGAAAGTTTTGGAAACAAGATTGCTTCCACAGATGGAAGAATGGTTCGGGAATGGTAGAAAAGTGTTCATGCAGGATGGAACACCTTGCCATTCTGCAAAATCAATCAAAGAATTCTTAGAAGAGATGTCTATACCACTTTTGCCTTGGCCGGGCAATTCCCCAGACATGAATCCAATGGAGAACGTTTGGGATTGTTTGAAAAGGGAACTGGCAAAAGTTCAACTAATAGAAAGAATTATCCATCATTGGAACCATAACGACAGTTGAAAAAAATTGCTTCAAACTGTGTTGAGTATGCCACGAAGAGTTGCTGCTCTAATTGCTGCAAAGGATGGCTTAACAAAATATTAATTTATTTCTTTTCTAATTAATATTTGTTCACATTTTCTTTAATAAAAATTTTGCAACACAACAACTGTTTATTACCAACATTTGCACCATGATTATGTTAATAATAATATTAAAATCAACAAAAAACTTAGATTTCGGAAGTGAGTCTAATAATTTGGCCAGGGACTGTTTTATGGTTGTACTAGGGCAAGGTGATAAGTCCCTGAAAAATTGAACAAGAAATGATTCATGTCCAAACTTATTTTATTTCTCAACATAATTTCCTTGTAGCCCGATATACTTCGTCAACGTTTTCCTAATTTTTCGATCCCTTCTAAATAATACGATTTCGGCAATCCTTCAAAATAGGCGTTTGTTTCAGTGATGACCTCATCATTGGAGCCAAATCTCTTTCGTTGAGTCATTTCTTCAAGTTGGTAAATAGATGAAAATCGCAGGGGGCCAAATCTGGAGAATATAGTGGATGACGAACCAATTTGTAGCGCAGTTCATGCAATTTTGCCATTGCTACAAGGAGATTATGTTGAGAAATAAAATAGGTTTTGACCAAATAAATCATTTCTTATTTAATTTTTCAGGGACTTATTACCTTGCCCTTGTACAACGATAAGGTTTCAGGGACTTTTCGCCTTCGTACATGACGTTTGGTACCTTTTTAAACAACAATGATACATGTAGTTAAAAGATATAATGGTTTAGGGAAACCTATGCTACTAGGGTTCGGCTGTAATAATGAGAGAATCACAATAGCAAAAGTAAGCCGAGGTCAAATTCGACGATCAAATGTTTGATTGTAATTGCTATTATCATCGATAACAGTGCCTCCAGACCTTGAAATCAAAATACGCAAAATAGATAGATGCTTCCATTTATAATTCGGATCGTGAACTCATTATGAATTGTATAATAAATTCTGAGTAATACAAATTTACACTTTGATAACATTACACATATTGACAATAATTATTTCACCATCAATGGCATCATCAGAAAAAGTTATAAGCTGAATACAGAAACATGATACAGAGTGTATTCAATCTGCCACCTAGAGACCCAGACGATCTCCAAATTTAAAAGGAATATCGTTTTGAATTTTTGGCAGAATTTTTTTTTGAAAAGAAGCTACAATTCCAAAATATTTTTAATCTTCCTCAGTTCTGGAAGTTGATATCAACTTTGTTATTTTAAATTTTTTGCATTTTTGCTTTCTATGTCGGTATTAAGAGAGTTAATACAACCCTACCTCCATTCTCAACTGTTTTTGAGTTTGATTTATTACGATTATCTTCGAAACTCATTTACAGAAGTTAATGATGACAAATTCAAAATCTCAATAACTTAATTTTTTCAAATAGCATCTCATATTTTTTCCACCGATTAACCGATTGATTCTTATCAAATAAGATAGGAGGTCCTGTGCGACTAAAATTGATATTTTGAGGAAATTTAAATTCATTTTATCTAGATAAAATTGGAGTTTTCCATTAAAAATAACATAGTTGACATCAACTTCCGTTGCAGCCAAAACTTAGAATCTAAGGTCCTGTTTGAAAAAACATTTTACCAGAAATTAAAAGCGATATTCTTTTCAAGTCTAGGGGTAGCTTGAAAACGAACATCCATTATTAAACTAAGATGCAATTCCTTAAATACTTTGGCAAAGGCATGTAATATACCCTATGGATACGATGTCGACGATTCAGAAAATGTATATGGACAAAATTATTGATAATTACTGTATTAAAAAAAAACATCTATTTAACCATTCAAAACTATCTAGTATCCACAAAAGTGATTAGTTTTCTATAGATCCGGAGCACTACAGGCTAATAGTTCCGGACAGCTATTTCGAGCTCATCAGCGGAACGAGTAAGCTACACTGCTACTGATCAATATACAAGAAAGTAAAAATTATGTTTCTGACAAAACATTTAGTTGACTGATAACATTTGAAGGATAAAACGAAACAGTAATAAAAACATAAAAATTAGCCAATTTTTAAAATCAAAATATCGTTTTCCAGAAAAAATCAAGAAAGGATATATTTGGGTTTAATAGTCTGTGTGTTTGATTAATGTTTTGAAGTGTTCTTGGGGAATGGTCGCCCACAACTGAGGGTTAAGTTAGGGTCTCTTAAGCATATCCCAATCATTAAAAATGCCCCTCCTAGGAGTCATGACACCTTGTCGTTAGTGGAGGGGCTAAGTACTTGCCATGACCACATAGGCTTACCAGTAGGCACTTCATGTCGGGACGCCAAGGTCGTGTGCGGAGAAACCAAGAAGTGGCTCAACCAAGCGTCGTAAAAAACGCTTCGGGGTTGGCATCCCGAGGACCTCAGCTGCGGGCGGAAGCGTGCCAACCGCTCGCTAATACCGGGAGGCCGGACCTCAGTTCGAAGCGCTGGATGGTGAGCCAGAGAGGAGTGTTCTGAGAGTCTGGAGACGGGGAGCTAGACTTAATTGGTCGGTTCGCGAGGCATAAACCTCTCTAAAAAACCCACAGCGAAGTCGTTAAAACCTGCGGAAACCGGGCAAAATCCGCAGTATCCATACCCCTGCATGCTGGGCTCTGCAGGGGCGGACCATCCTTTCCCTAGCGCATCGTGGGAAGACTGGAACAAAGCTAAAGCTAAAACCGAAATTGGAATAGGAGATCTGAATGTCTGTTTTCTATGACTCCTTTATTTCGTAAAAATTTGAAAGATAGGAAAACAAACAGAAACCAGGCAAATCCACTATATGTCAAAGTGGTCGCCGAACGTCAACGGTTATGGACATCCTCTGAAAAGGAGAAGAGAAACTATACAATTAGAATAGGAGATCTGAGTGACTCCATATTGTATAACACCCTCTTTTCGTAAAAATTCCTAAAAACCGGAAAACTGAGGAAAAATAAAAAACCAGGTGAATTCCCTGGTTTTTATAGAATCCAATAACTCCTAAAAATAGAATTTCAGTAAGGACGAAGACGGTCTCCGACTTATCGTCGGGATCGGGAGGTATTTTATCTCCGATCATTATTAGACTAAACTCTGGATAGGTAGAGGACACGATGCACCAGTGAACTGGCCGGCCCGCTCCCCTGATTTGACGCCCTGCGACTTCTTTCTATGGGGCGCTTTGAAGTCGAAAGTTTATGCAGCTCCAGTAAACACACGAGAGGAATTGTTGCAACGAATTAATCATGAAGCGGATTTATTGAAGAATGATCCTGAAGTACTAGCCAGAGTTCAATCCAATTTCTTGAAACGAATTAATTTGTGTATTCAGGAAAATGGGCAACATTTCGAACAATTGATGCCTTAGCGATTTCCCAAAAAGTTTTGTTGTTTCTTTTAATTTAGCATTTGTTTTTCCTAAATAATCACATCGTTTCCCCATTTCTATTGTTTTCATTATTCGTGTTTTACCGAGATATTAACCATTTCAGTGTTAATGAAATTTTGAGCCATAATTTTATAAAATTTTTACGGAAAGCAAAGTAAAAACTGACAGTTTTGAGAATAAATTCTCCAAATGCGAAAATGACATTAGAAAAGCAAAGGCAACTAAGGTATTTTAATCAAGTAAAATTAGTAGGTAAGCCAAAATTGCAGACTCGAAAATTATTTTTTTCAAGCTAATCCGTTGATTTTATCAAAATTTTTTAAGAGTAAAAAAAGTTTTCAAATTAGATAAGCTATCTACATAAAAAATATAGAGTGAATTACATTGACCACAAAAAAGTTCTGGACACTTTTCCCGTTACATCCTCAAGTTTGAGCCATTTCTATGGTCTCTAAGGCTCTATGCACCGCTCTCAAAAACGGCTATTATTGACAGTAACTCACCTGCCAAATATTGTAAAAGTCCTCCATCACGTTCTCAAGTTATACCGAAAAAACAAAATTATTTTTGCAACTTTGAAGCCCTCTACCGGCTAAACAAGACACTTGAGGCAAAAGTAAAAAGGCTCATCAAATTTTTTTCGAATCAAAGAATCTTCGGTTTTATTTTAGCCACGCAGTTCGAGGACACCCTGTATTTCATTCTAAATCAAAATTATAATTGCTCAGAAGGTTGTTGAGTGAATGTATATGAATCATAGATCTGTGAATGTAATGACGAATGTATTTCGGTATCTGTGTGATGTGTCAGTTTGTGATAAATGGGAAACGTATGTTCATTATTGACTTTTGAAACCGTTAAAAACATTTTTGCTCTTGTGAATGTAAATATCTTCAAAACGATAAAAATGTTTTGTTTTGAATATGATACGCCATTTGTGGAAACTTTAGTCAAGCAAGTGTTCAATTCTATCGATATGATAAATTATCTCGAACTAAAAAACCCCACTATCGATAAAAAAATAAATATACATTACCCACATTACCCATTCTTGGAACACAAACACACAAATACGACAATACAATAATTGTTGGCTACCGGAAACGACCATTCTTTAATTTCATATCTGTTTTACATTTTATAGATTTCAAGCAAACGGCACTGGTGATTGGTTCCAAATAGTCTATGTTGCTCAAAGAAAATGAAGGCATTTCAGCATATGTTAAACGTCTGTTTACACGGCCCTTTAGGTCTGGGTTTCTGTCACAATCTTCGTACGGGGAGAGGGAGCTTAGCCTCCAAATGCACTCATTATTTAGTTGGCCCAGAAGGGCGAGACCCCCACGCAATTTGACTCAGCAACCATTGACTCTGACCCGACAGGAGTGCCAGACGACCCTCGCCTGACCAGGGAGTCGACCATTTCGTTTCTTTCAACTCCACTCTGTCCAGGGTCCCAGATGAGTTGAACTTTATTTCTCCTGGCTAGTTCAGCCAGTGTATATTTGCATTCTTTGACAAGCCTTGATGTGACTCTGGGTGATTTGAGGGCTCCTAGAGCCGACCTGCTGTCTGTGCAAATATATATGCGCCTATTTACATAGTTTCTTCGAAGGTTTCCCATGGCACAAGTCATAGCACCATCTATTCTTGTGACTAGATGATGCAAGGCCGTTTCAGTCGAGAGGCCAGCCTGGTAAGCGCGTTGAAGACAGTGTAAGGGATAGACCTTCAGTGGGCCATCTCTCAAGTGTCTGTCAATCAGTCTCTCCATTGCCTTTAATAGGAATGAGGTTAGACTAAGGCGGAATGCCTAAGCTTGGGTATAATCAGTTTTATCCGCCTTTGGAATGAACACGACTTTCACTGCCCGCCATAGCTTCGGAATAAAGCCAGTGGCTATGCAAAATTGGAAGATTTTGACCAATAGCTTGATGATGATTCACTAACCCACTTGTAGGAGAACCGCGAAGATTCCATCTTCGCCTGGTGATTTGTTGGGTTTGGGTTTCTGTCAATGAACTATATAGATAAGAATTTTTCCAATCGGATAAGGAAATCTTGATAAAAAAGGGATATTATTAAACTTGATACCACGTCGAATTGAAGTTGGACTACAACTGGGAAAAAAAGCAATATTAATATAGCGTTGTAATAAACTATAGAAGAGTTCACTCTGTGGATACACTATAACACTATAAAAAGAAACCCTTATCCACTAAAAAATTGTGGATAAGGATGATTGTTTCTTTTTATAGTGTTATAGTTAACATAGTTGAATGTAATTAAATGACATGGTAATTTTCACAAACATATTGATTGTTAAAATCATAGACCTATTATCCTAAAGAGACGAAACATCTCATTCATAAAACTCCATTTGACTTGTCGCAATGATTAGATGAAGTATGACAAAGAAAACCAACAACTACGCAAAACGTAGTAATAATTTTTTGGGGGGCAGGGGGGCGGAAACGGTTGATGGGTGTCTTGCAAGAATATTTGTTATTAAAGTTGAACTCATTAGTGAAAAACTGCTTTATTGTTATTAATATCATCACTGTATTTTAATTGTCAGTCAAGCACATACACATCAATTAACTGAAACGTCAATTTCAGTAGACAAAATTTAAAATTTTTACTTTCGCGATTTCTTTGCTGCCATAATCTCAAGAACCTCATTCGGATCGATACCTGAGTTTCCATGAATTTACAGTACGGCGAGTGCACTAAGTCTTTCGTTGCCCGTTGAGTTACGTAAGTAAGTCTTGATTCTTTTCATTGTTCGAAAATGACCTTTCCACACTTGCCGTTGTGACCGGAAGAGTTGCCAAAACTGTTGATGGCTATTTGATTGTTGGAAATCTGCTCTTGTCACAAAAATCCAATACTTGTAAAGCCTCGACATCTTTCTCGAGTCGCGATAATTTCTCACACCACAACTTATACTCAGCTTTTACAGCGGATTCTGAGACTCGATCATCAAAGTATGGCGAAAGATGATGCAAGTCATCTACTTTTTAAGCTTGATAAGATTCCCGCGTTCTCATTAAGAAATTTGTCAGACAAATTCTGAATCAGCGTATCGAGGCAAGGAATAAAAACAGTAGACAGAAAGTACGATTCAACAGAGTCTGTTTGATAATTGGAACGAGTTGTTTGCTTCGACGTGAGTCTCGGAACTTTCAGCTCCATATCGAATGTATCGTTTGCAAGCTTTTCAGCTGCTATAAAAATTTTGCTGAACGATACTTCTGCAGTTTTTCGTTCTTCTTGAAGCATATTCACGATTTCGTGAACATGCTCTACTGCTGATGCCAAATCACGTGACTTTTCTTGCAGTTGAACTGACAAAGGAAGCGTGAAGCTGAATTGTCTGTTACCAGTAAACTGTGTGAAAACCAACACTTGTCTAGTAAAAGCGTATTTTATGTTTCACAAGCAATTTTTGATGATCGGATTCGAGATAATCGATCCAGAATTCCAGATCAAAAAGTAATCTTCTGTTCAAATGTTCTAATAGAGATATTATATATGTCTCACAGGCGTGAAGTTGTCATAAAAAATATGGCTTATTATCGATAGACATGTTTTTAAAACGTGATTCACATCTTCAGGAAAATTTTAGGGTTCACGGAATTTCAGGGGGGGGGGCCCGGGCCCGTCGGGCCCTACAGCTGGCTACGGGCCTGATGCTGGTTTAATCGAACGGAAAAACATTTGGAATTAAAACATTGCCTTGAAGAACATATATACTTCCTAATTGGAATAGAATTATGAATGAACCCGCACATCTCTGTACTTCATTACGTTTGTGGAAGCAATTCATTTGAGAATACGTCAAGTTTGAATTACCATATCAAATTATCCTTTTCCTTAATTTACTTCTATAATGTTTCATAAATCATTCACTTAGAAGCGAAAAGTTATTAGGAAAAATGTACTGGAAGTGTCATTGTTAATTTAAATTGCGTTCAATATAATGTGGATATGAATCTCGACCTTAAACCCAAACGACTAAAATTAAATTAACTATTAAACTATAAAAGAGATCACACTGTGGATATATTATAACACTATTGATAAGAAATAATCGCCCTTATCCACTAAACATACTATTAAAGGAGAACCTTTCGGCTACCAAGTAGCCATCATCAGAGTAAACAAAATCAAAATCAAAATGTGCCTGTTTAAATACTATTTGGGGATAATAATGCATACAAGGAATTTAATAAATTGCTTTTTCGTTTATACATTTCCATCCCTTCTAAAGTACTATGTTTTAAAAGTGATAAACTTCTTGAGAAATGGTGTGACCTATATTCAAAATATGTTCGGCTACCGCTACCATTATTTTTCTTTACATGGGCAAAATATTCCTTATAACGAGTTAAAATGTTCCTTCTAATTTGACCCACATAGCGTTTTGAACACGACTTACAATTGATTTTGTAAATCCCGGATTCGTCGAAATCGGAAACTTTATCAAAAGTGTTTCCTAAACGGTGTTTTAGCTTGTTCTTACACCTATAAACTGATTGTATTGCAAATTCAGAAAACTAACTATGGAATTTATTAATTACTGAAGAATGATAAGTGAAACTTTTAAATTTTATTGAAGTATTTGAAGGTAATGGCTCTAATTTGGTTAGTTGGCTACGTTCCAATTTTCTTTTTTGTTTAGAAATTATTAATCAAAGATTTGTGGTAACCATTTTGCTGGTTCAAAGACACGTTCAATAATCTATGAACTAGACCATTAAACGGAGCTATTTTATATCTAAATGGTGTAGCTGAATCCGCCGGGGTATTTGTTTGAGTTGGTTTTCTATATATGTCGAAATCCAAGTGATTACCATCTTTTATAATGTTAATATCAGGCGCGGATCCGGGGGTCATGACCCCCCAATGATGAACAAAACAAAATTTTTTTAGGAGAATAAACTGATATGGTAAACGACAAAAAATTGTAAAGTCAGCACTACATCTGTCTTAGTTACTCTACCAGTCAGTGTAGCCACGGCAGAGCGCTCCTTCTCAACCCTCCGTCGTCTGTAAACGTGGCTTAGGTCAACCATGACGAACGAAAGGCTGAGACTGGTCTTGCGTTGTGGCACATCCATCAAGATATCGATATTAACATTGATTCTGTGATTACCCGATTCGCTAAGGGCAAACGCACTCGTTTCGAATTAGTGGTCTGACTTGGATATTGACATATGTGATACATCGTGATTATAGTTCATTATTCTGTAAAACTTGTATTGGAAAAAGTATTGTAATATATGATTTTTGTTAAAATATGTTACTCTTGTTCAATTATTTTGGAACAAGATCCCTCAGTATAAAACATTACAGTAGAAACTCATCTGCCCAATGTACTTTTAAAGACCACCCCCCGGTCCGGAGAAAAAAGTCTGGATGCATGTCTGAGAGTGACCAGTGCACCCCCCCCCCCCCAAACAAAAGTCTGGATCCGCGCCTGGTTAATATCAAGGAAAGGTAGCTGCTTATCTGTTTCCATTTCGACAGTGAATCTCAGTGAATCAAATTGGCTATTAAGCGTGTTCAAAAAGCCATCTAAATCAAAATCTTTACTAGTAATCGGGAAAATGTCGTCAACATATCTATACCAAACTTTTGGAAACTAACTCAATTTTGATTTTAAGAAGGTTTCAAGTTCACTCAGAAAAATATTGGCCAAAAAAGGAGAGTGGATTGACCATCGCACATCCACTTGTTCGTTTATAGTAATTTTTGTTAAAAGTGAAATAATTTTGCTTCATACGTAAAGATTTAAGGATCACGTATTCTGTACAGTTTCTATCGGGGATATTAATATTTGAAAGTAATTTCTTCAGAATGTTTATCGACTCAGGGATTGGGGGTATTTGTAAATAGTGAAACAACATCGAATGAAATGAAAGTATCACCAGGTTCAAATTTGAAATCTTCCAATTTCGGAATAAGTTCCAAAGAATTTTTCACAGACAAACTTGGTGCGGCTTGGACTTTGCTAAATTTCTTCACTAATCATTTTGCTATGTTATACGTAGGAGGCGATAAACATTCTGAAGAAATGGCTTTCAAATATTAATATCCCCGATAGAAACTGCACAGAATACGTGATCCTCACATCTTTATGTATGGAGCAAAATCATTCTTCAGTAATTGATAAATTCCATAGTTTGTTTTCTAAATTTGCAATACAACCAGTTTACAGATGTAAGAACAAGCTAAAACACCGTTTAGGCAACACCTTTGATAAAGTTTCCAATTTCGACAAACCCGGGATTTACAAAATCAATTGTGGATTGTGCTATGTGGATCAAACTAGAAAGAACATTTTTAAGGAACTTTTTGCCTACATAAAGAAAAATTATGGTGAAAAATCAGCGCTAGTCGAACATATTTTGAATACAAGTCACAACATTTCTCAAGAAAAATGTATCACTTTTAAAAGACAGTACAGACAAATATCTAGTTAATTTAGAAAGGATGGAAAGGTATAAACGAAAAAGCAATTTATTAAATTCCGTTTTATCTCCAGCTGAGGGTAACCTATTGTGGATAAGTGTGATTATTTCTTATCAATAGTGTAAATTAACTATATTAAGTGCAAACATCCCCAACATAGCTACATGATCCATTCATAAAATTGCCGTTTCAGAAATATTTCACGAAACCATTAATTGTTCGCTGCAGAAACTAAATAATCTGGTAATTATGTTATGGCATTTTTTTGTACAAATGTTTTTTATACAGAGCCACCCGAAACCGAACTGTGCCAATTTTTGTATACGTAAGGAAACAGGGTTTTAAAACCAAAGATCTATTGCCCTCTTAAAATATTCATGGATTGTCCAAGAGCCCAAGGTAGAGGACCATATTTACAGCTGGGAGAAATATTATTGCATAAATCCGTAGATTTTGACCTCCTTAACATGAGAATCAACTTTTCGCAGTTTCACACCTCACGCTTCATTGTATACTTCAGTTAAAATAACTGTGATCAATTGATAATGTGACTTCCCTAACTTTTCTTAGGAAAATAGCTTTCGGACAGTTCATGGATCTAATATAAATGATAGTAGGAACAGAAAATATAATGGAAATTATTTAAAAACCGCTAATGAAAGACGTTTAATTATATTCTATGTTACACTGAAATTTTATCCAAATGGTGTACATAATGTATTTCACAACTCTATGTTTCATGCTGACACTGCTGTCAGGTTGGCTTCAGCAATTATTCACTTTTATTTTCATTCGCTTTCCCGGAAAAACGGATTAATATTTTGAACTTTAGTTGAAAGAAAATTGAATTCTGAACAAATGTGCACCAAAATTTTCTCCGGAAATGAGATGGTTGGCATATGTTTGCCGACACCAAAAACTACACTTTTTTAAAGAAAAAACCCAGCTACCCGACTGTCTTTATTTTGGCCATTTTTTGTCTAATTTGACTGGACTAATACTACATTAATTTCCTTTAATTAATTTTATGTTTGAGACATTGAAACCACTGTCGTGGGAAATTTATAAATCAAACTTATACTTAAAACTACACTTTTTTAAAGAAAAAACCCAGCTACTCGACGTCTTTATTTTGGCCATTTTTTGTCTAATTTGACTGGACTAATGCTACATTAATTTCCTTTAATTTTATGTTTGAAACATTGAAACTACTGTCGTGGGAAATTTATAAATCAAACTTATACTTAAAATACATGAATCACTTAGTTTACATATCGATTTTCATAAATTCATAGCAATAGAATCCTGGTTAAACGGTGTACAAAAACCATGTGAGCACGTAGCATGTAGTATGATAAGTTAAGAGACATAATCCTATCCGTGAGCCTTTTGTACGAACCATGATATAACTACATAATGAGTCACATTTTTCACAGCAAACAATTGGAACCCGGAAACGGATACAAAACGAACTATTATCTACAGTGAATAATTTGCAAAACAAGCACTTTTGAACTGCAAAGATTATATACACATCAACAGACATCTTTTTATATATTTAAAATGATTTTTGCCTTCTACACAACGGAGAATTATTTTTTATATAGCCTTTATTTGTGATTAACAAATTGCCCAAAAAAGTTAGTTTTTTTAAATGGACTGTTTTGATCTTTCATTTTGATTAAAGTTGAAATTCGATATTGCGTTCGCTTTTTAGACCAAAAAACAATAATGCGGGGGAGGGGGGAGGGAATAGTGACTTTCAAAAGTAATTAGCTCATGCAAATTTTAAATCGTAACCGCATATACAATCACAATAATATAATCTACAATGTAACTGACGTTCACATAGTAATTACGTATGACACTCAAGACAAAAATGTTTGAATGTAGGATTGTATTACGCAATAGTAATGAAAATGCTTCGGAAAAAGCTATATTAATAAACGCCATAGAAAATTCATTTTGACTGTTAGATAATCGATTTAAAATAATTTTCTTTGAAAAGACACTAATTTATAATTTTATCCTCGCAAAAATCAGACAAACTGGTAGTTTTTGAGTTATTATTGCCTGGAATCAGCCAAAGGACACAACAATTATGGAATATATATAGCTGACCCATTGTGTAAAATTATTACTAAATCATTAGAAGCATGCTTCTGGATCTAGAACCTTGTTCTGAATTCAGAACCTTAGTCCAGGATATGAACCGGAAAATAAAAAAAAAAAACATGTAAGTTCGAATCAAAAATTTTTTTTTGCATTAGCTTCAGGAGGTTCTCAGGATCATTCATACACCTTAAAACCTCTTGGGAACACCAACCCCACCCATTGGGGGAGAAAATGGCTAATTTTGTGGATTTTACCTTCCCAACGATGGATTGCAAGTAAATCTGGCTTCGGATTCGGGTTCAGCGACCCAAAAACCCCCCTTTGTGCACTCGAAATTACAAAAACACGAAAATTGAAAAATAACATATTAGGTGTGCAAAATTGGCCAATTTTATCGATTTCACCACTCCAACGATGAATTTTAAGTAAATCTGGCTTCGGAATCGTATTCAGCGACCCAAAAAACCCCTTGGTGCATTCGAAATGCCTAAAACACGTGAATTGCAAAATTCCCCTAGAATGGATAGCAAGTAAATCTGTCACCGGATTCGTGTTCAGCGATCCAAAAAAACCCCTAGGTGCACTCGAAATGCCAAAATACCTTTTTGTGTAGAAAATACAATTCAAGACTTGGCATGTTGCAAATTTGGGGGAGATTTCGGGTCATTTTCACCCCCAATGAGGTTTTAAGGTGTATGAATGATCCTGAGAACCTCCTGAAGCTAATGCAAAAAAAATATTTTGATTTGAACTTACATGTTTTTTTTTATTATAGCTAAAATCCCGGTTCACAGCCTGGATTATCTAACTTGTGTTGTAAAATTATTTTACATGTCTGTATGATGTGCATTTATCAATATTTATTATTATCATGTTAACGATAAGCTTGTTTTCTAATGACTAGCTTGTACATTCTTTTCTATGTATCATAGTGTAATAAAGATTGTTATTATTATTATTAAATGCAGATAGCAGAAATTTAGTTCTGAATCTGGTATTAATAATGATTCTAGGAGGTGTAAGTACTTGTCCTTTTCTCCTTTATAAACAAATTCATCACATAGGAAATATTATGATTTCATACATTTATCAATAATTGCATATATTTAATGATTAATAATTAGTCGAGTAATTAGTATTGAAATATTCTACAGGATGTCCTCGAACTGCGTGGCTAAAGTAAAACCGAAGATTCTTTGATTCGAAAAAAATTTGATGAGCCTTTTTACTTTTGCCTCAAGTGTCTTGTTTAGCCGGTAGAGGGCTTCAAAGTTGCAAAAATAATTTTGTTTTTTCGGTATAACTTGAGAACGTGATGGAGGACTTTTACAATATTTGACAGGTGAGTTACTGTCAATAATAGCCGTTTTTGAGAGCGGAGCATAGAGCCTTAGAGACCATAGAAATGGCTCAAACTTGAGGATGTAACGGGAAAAGTGTCCAGAACTTTTTTGTGGTCGATGTAATTCACTCGATATTTTTTACGTAGATAGCTTATCTAATTTGAAAACTTTTCTTACTCTTAGAAAATTTTGATAAAATCAACGGATTAGCTTGAAAAAAATAATTTTCGAGTCTCTGCAATTTTGGCTTACTAATTTTACTTGATTAAAATACCTTAGTTGCCTTTGCTTTTCTAATTTCATTTTGGCATTTGGAGAATTTATTCTCAAAACTGTCAGTTTTTACTTTGCTTTCCGTAAAAATTTTATAAAATTATGGCTCAAAATTTCACTAACACTGAAATGGTTAATATCTCGGTAAAACACGAATAATAAAAACAATAGAAATGGGGAAACGATGTGATTATTTAGGAAAAACAAATGCTAAATTAAAAGAAACAACAAAACTTTTTTGGAAATCGCTAAAGGCATCAATTGTTCGAAATGTTGCCCATTTTCCTGTATACACAAATTAATTCGTTTCATGATTGGATTGAACGCTGGCTAGTACTTCAGGATCATTCTTCAATAAATCCGCTTCATGATTAATTCGTTGCAACAATTCCTCTCGTGTGTTTACTGGAGCTGCATAAACTTTCGACTTCAAAGCGCCCCATAGAAAGAAGTCACAGGGCGTCAAATCAGGGGAGCGGGCCGGCCAGTTCACTGGTACATCGTGTCCTCTACCTATCCAGCGATCTGGATATTTCGTATTCAAATGTCGCCTCACAGCTAATGTGAAATGAGGAGGTGCACCATCATGGATAAACCAGGCCACGACGAATGTGTAAGGGCAAGTCTTCCAACAGTTCAAGTAGCCTTTGTTCCAAAAAGTTCAAGTAGTTCTCCCCGTTCATTCGATCGGGTATAACGGTAGGGCCAATAATAAAGTTATCCACAATTCCAACCCAAACATTGATTTTAGTTTGATTCTGAAAATATGTAACTTCCGTTTCATGAGGATTTTCATCAGCATAGAAATGTTCATTATGGAGGTTAAAAAGACCACATCTCGTGAAAGTATCTTCGTCCGTGAACAGAATTCTTCTACAAAAATTGGGGTTTGCGTTTTGTCTTTGGACAATAAGCCGACAGAAATCTAGCCGATGACCTGGATCCATGGGCAATAAGTCTTGAACTGTTTTAATTTGATAGGGATACAACAGTTCTTCTTTCAGTACATTATGAACTAATGTTTTTGAGGCTCCAATACGAAGTCCCAAACGTAGTGTGCTTATCCCAGGTTCAGTTTCAACCGCTTCCAGTATCGCTTCTTCGAGCTCTAACGTCCTTCTTGTCCGTCTGCGTCCAGTTTCTCTGCTATTTGCTTCAAATTTGCCAGTTTCGCGAAGGTTTGCCGATTTGGAATTCTGCGATGCGGATATCTTTCCCTTCTCCGGCCATTGCAACGACAAAGTCCATAAATCAATAACATATCAACCATTTCAGTGTTAGTGAAATTTTGAGCCATAATTTTATAAAATTTTTACGGAAAGCAAAGTAAAAACTGACAGTTTTGAGAATAAATTCTTCAAATGCCAAAATGACATTAGAAAAGCAAAGGCAACTAAGGTATTTTAATCAAGTAAAATTAGTAAGCCAAAATTGCAGACTCGAAAATTAATTTTTTCAAGCTAATCCGTTGATTTTATCAAAATTTTCTAAGAGTAAGAAAAGTTTTCAAATTAGATAAGCTATCTACATAAAAAATATCGAGTGAATTACATTGACCACAAAAAAGTTCTGGACACTTTTCCCGTTACATCCTCAAGTTTGAGCCATTTCTATGGTCTCTAAGGCTCTGTGCTCCACTCTCAAAAATGGCCATTTTTTTCGAATCAAAGAATCTTTGGTTTTATTTTTTCCACGCAGTTCGAGGACACCCTGTATACCAATATTACTATTTTCTTCAGTCACCAACACTACACATCTCCAAAATCTTGAATCAACTGATTTACAATAGATGGAGTTAAGTGGAAAGGAATCTAACCCTAAATATAAATTGCATTCTCAAATAATCTCCATTTCCTTACGGATTTCCTGTCACAGGAACAATACTATATCCTGATGCGCAAGCACAGAGCCAGTGGCTAGCCTGCCTTGAGAATGCCATCTATAATAAATCAAGGAGCTTGATTATATAGTCGTGCTTGTGTTACCCAGAATCTATTAGTCCAGACTATGAACCGGAAAATGGAAAAAAATCGAAATTTTTTTTTTGCATTAGCTCCAGGAGGTTTTCAGGATCATTCATACACCTTAAAACCTCTTGGGAACCCCAGCCGGGGCGAAAATGGCCCGAAATCTCCAAGTCTTGAATTGTATTTTCTACAAAAAAAAGGTATTTTGGCATTTCGAGTGCACCTAGGGGGTTTTTTGGGTCGCTGAAGACAAATCCGTCCAGCCAGATTTACTTGCAATCCATCGTAGGGGTGGTAAAATTGACGAAATTGGCCAATTTGGAACCCCTATGTGTCATTTTACAATTTACGTATTTCAGGCAATTCGAATGCACCAAGGAGGTGGTTTGGGTCGCTGAATACGATTCCGAAGCCAGATTTACTCGAATATCATCGTAGAGGTGGGAAATTTACAAAAATGGCTAATTTGACACGCTTCTAAATTTTTATTATTTTTGTATTTTAAAATTACTTCGGAGTAAATCTGGCTTCGGAATAGTATTCAGGGACCCAAAAAAACCCCTTGGTGCATTCGAAATGCCAAAAACACGTAAATTGCAAAATAACATATAGGGGTGCAAAATTGGCCAATTTCGTCGATTTTACCACCCCTACGATGGATTGCAAGTAAATCTGGCTACGGATTCGTGTTCAGCGACCCAAAAAACCCCTAGGTACACTCGAAATGCCAAAATACCTTTTTTTGTAGAAAATACAATTCAAGGCTTGGAGTTTTCGGGCCATTTTCTCCCCCAATGGGTGGGGTTGGGGTTCCCAAGAGGTTTTAAGGTGTATGAATGATCCTGAGAACCTCCAGAAGCTAATGCAAAAAAAAATGTTGATTCGAACTTACATGTTTCTTTTTTTTATTATAGCTTAAATCCCGGTTCACAGTCTGGACTATATTCTGAGACCAAAATTGTTTGAAACTTGCTGTCCCCAGCCCTCATCAAACGAAAGTAAATTACCTCATTTGTTAATATGTTATTAGATTGCAAATCTAAGTTTTATTTGCTTTCTGCTATTCAAAATAATGTTAGAAAGCGAGTTGCAATATTTAATTGGGAACATAAAATTCAAAATCTCTTCAATTTTTTTCATATTGTTCAGCTGCCACAGAGATTGAAGCAGGTACAAAACAAAAAGAATGAACAGTAGAATCACAACCTCACACTTACCCATGCCAGTAACTTTGCCTTCATTAGCAGCTAACTTTAGGAATATAGAGTCATATTCATGTCGTTTCCGACCAACAATCCAATCTAATTCTCCAGCACCAGCATCAATTCCTTCTCCCCGTTTGTACCCAAATGGTGAGGCAGTATCTTCCACATTATTAAAAGCACCTCCTTTGATATTGCCTTTGGCTTCCACATTGTTCACTTCTTCGAGTGGAATTTGGGACATGAGAGCAGATATATCTTCGGATAACATTCTATCAACAATTTCCAACAGTTTGGGTTTCAGTAAATGAAATTTAGTAAAGTCTTGGTTAATTAGAACTTCTTGCATTTTCTTGATATCTGGAAAATCTCCAGGAGATATGTGATGTTCTTTTTGTAATCGATCATATACTACACCCAAACTTTTGATAAGATCTTTTTTTTTAGAATCCTTGCCAAACACAGAAGGCATTTCTTTTCTTAATTCAGCTATAATAAATGCATGAACTTTTGCAAGCCTTGCTCTTTTGATTAAGTCATTCAGTTTTCTCAAGGCAGCATTTCTAGGTAAAGATTGCAAATCTTTAAATAAATCTTGTTCCTCATCGTCGAATAATCTACGATTCACATCATACCTTAAGGGTTGGTCCCAAAATGATCCTATATAAACTCTAGCCACTTCTGGGGTTTGCAGCACTTTACCCAGTGACCACATCAAGGCACCATACACTCGCATAAGTTGCTGATGATCGATCATGTCAGCTTTATTGAGTACAATACGAATTTTGTCATCATGTCCTCTCAATGCCTCTATAGATCTTCTAAATTCATCTGATATATCTAGTTTATGTGCATCAAACAACAATATTATTCTATCCACTCTTTCAGCAAACCATTCTAAAACTCCGGTAAAGTCATAACCTCGATCTACTCTTTGTTTTTCACCGGATAAGATACCAGGAGTATCAATAATCGAAATATTTTGTAGCACAGGTGAATCAACTAAGGAACATTGAAATCTATTTAAAAAAGCATTTCCAAATTTAGAAAGTGGGCGGAATTGTCTTTTAGGATCTACAACAAGAGCATTACCAGGAATGATACCTTCTTTTTCGTCATACATAACTGCTATAAATCTATCAGTTGTCGGTTCAGGACCAATTCTTATTCCTGGAAAGTCTCGTTCGAGAAGATATTTTATGAAAGTTGTTTTACCCGTTGAGTACTGGCCTACCAATAATATCATGGGTTTTGCATCAAAATCGGAGTCTTCCAGCTGAGGAGAATGGAAATCATGGAATTGGTAATGTTGTTCTAAAGGCAAAAGTTTGGTGGAATAAATATTCTTAAGTGCATCCACAACATTACGAAGGGGTTCGACTTTTTCACTGTCTCTTGATAACCAACTAAACATTTTGACACTTCTGAGTTCTCACCTCTACAATTATAAACTAATATATTATTTCTACTTTTTTACTAATTTGAACGGGCGTACTACTGACATGACGTATCGAAAAGATTACCGAGCGATAAGAACCGAAGTGGGAGAGTGACAGAAGTGTACTTAGTGTACATGTATATGGATGGAATTAAAGCTATAGATGACAAATTCCCACGTAGTCGCCATAGAGATATATGTATATAAATAGAGTAAGCGTCCTGTGAGCAGATTTGAATTATTACCTACTATCCTTCAGAGAACTTATTCAAATCCGCTCACGGCACGGCACGTTTATTCTATTTATATATATATCTCTATGGTAGTCGCCCTCGTCAGTCAAATGTTGCCAACACAGATTAATTTGTGGTTGAAACAAATACAAGAATTGCTGGCGTAACAATGATACTCTATGACGTAGTTCAAATTATCGTACATTCTGTAATGAATAGAATACTGGAAATAAGTGTGACATTAGTGTCACCGATATATTTGAGTTTTTGAGTATGTGCTCTGTAGTCTGTGTCACAGCACGTTGCTGTTCATTATGAAAATGAATCAACAATAAACCCCGCCCGAGTGCTAAAAATCGATCCCAAGAACTTCCTCACATCTCCTTTTCACAAAAGCATAATTTTCTATTTTTATGCTTGATAAATAGTGATGGAATAACGTGTTTTCATTGATTATTGTTATATTTTCCTCATATAATGAAAATGATGTAGCTCTCGTTTTTACAATTATATTAGATACCCATCATCAGAGTAAATTAAATTAGAAATCAAAATGTTCCTGTTTGGGAACAATAGGGTATAGGGTATTTAACGAATTATCCTCGACTAGAGATAAATCTAAATTCATTAAATTGCTCTTTCGCTTCTACATTCCCATCCGCTCTAAATTACCTAGACATTTGTCATTATCTCACACAAAATTAATTCCAAATAGTATTTAAACAGGCACATTTTGATTTTTAATTTAGGATACTCTGATGGTGGCCACTTCGTAGCTGAAAGGGTCTGATTACTTTAAAAGTATTTTTAGTGGCTCCTCATTTATAGTGTTATAGTGTGAATTCTTTTATAGTTCATTAACGTTTCCAGTATTATATTCCTTTCCTTTATATAAGGCACAACGTGTAGAATCGTCAGTTGTATACAAAGAGTTCTATATATAGAGTAGACAATTAAGCCTTTCACTGGTATGTTAACAGACATTCTGTCCTTCTCGCACATGTACAGCGCTCTCACTCGCACGATGTGCGCGCGTTATACTTATTCTTGTATTCTTATACTCTTTGTGATAGAAGGGGAGACCTTGCGAGTGAGAGCGCACTAACATGTGCGAGAAGGACAGAATGTCCGACTAGTTACCAGCGCTTTTCTATGCTTAATACACTACTTGTCTACTCTATATATAGAACTCTTTGGTTGTATACGACTATGAATTATATATCTCGTAAATTAAATATGAATAATTAACGTGACAAGAACGGTTAAGAAATGCGACATCTAGCGTTGAATCACAATAGCTCAATACCGAAGAATCACAGAAATCTGTTTAGATTTTGAAGTTGATTATGCTTAAGCTAGTATGCATTAGACCATTCCCAATTGTTAAATGTATTCGTAAGAATTGGTATTATGTGCCTAAGTTTGCCTACTTAGTTATGAATGGAAGTACATGTTATTGGGTGACAATTCATTAAAAGAATCTCGTTTTGGATGTTGCCTTCACATATGTTTTGGGCTCAAGACGTTCCATCTTAGTTCTCGTAGATCACAATTCACTGCGTCTTGTCCGCTTCCGCTTTATAGACAAAACAGAAAATTTCCAGAAATTAACTAATATTTACTGCGCTACTTTATCTTATTCGAAACCATAATTCCAAATATATTGCACCTGCATTATTAGCTTTAGGAAATAGGTAGCTGAGTTTTGTTTATTGTGAAAAAGCAGACTTGCTGCTAAAATATTCAAAAGAAGTAATGTTGAGGATGAGGAAATATAATGGTTATAATAAAACAAAACTTGGGATTGCTTCTTTTATTGCTAAAATAATTACATAAAATAAGTCTCTCTGCAGTAACCGTAAACAACAGTTTTAAAAATACTATGGTTGAGGCAATAATTAACAAAAATTGGAGTCAGTCTAGAAAACATCTATTCAATTGCGTTAATAATCAATTGATAATGTTCTACATTCTACAATTTCGTTTGAATTGATTTGACCCAGATGATGGCAAACACAAAGGAAGAATAACTGACGTTATTAAATATAGTTCCAAAAGATGCTTGGTTCCTTTCTAATTAATATAATCTAGTTCTATACAGAAAGAAAACAAAGATTGAATAATTAATCGAAGCTTACTCCAACTAATTTCAATCCAGAACAAAATCCCTCAAAAAACAAAGCAATTGTTTTGAACAATTTACTTGTTTAGAAGTACGGTCTGAGTTTTAATTCCAATGTCAACTGACTTGATATTTTGTGATGTAAAAGTTGATGAAACAAAAAAAAAACGACATGCTGAAGAAAAATAGTGAAATTTATTGAGTATAAAATTAAATTTACAAAATATGACATGTAATTGATGTATTTAATTTGACAAATTACGCTTAATATCAATTATTCACGTTAATAATTCCGTTACGTTTATGTGTATATTCCATGAAACACAGCCTATAAATTTGCAGCATCGACATTTTCATTGAAGTTCAATAATTAACATGTTTAATATTAGAGTGTGAATTTTAATCCTTTTTATGATTTGTGAGTTTTCAAAATGAACTCGAATGAATGAAGTTCGAAATGACAACAGTTATTACAAATTTAGTAATATTTAACAAAGTAATTATGTTTTATTTGAGTGAGTGATATGTAGGTTTGTAACGAATGTGAATGCCGTGATTGCTCATGCGAATATTTACCTATTCTAAATTTTTTTTAACAAGAAATTAAATAATTAAAGAAAAAAATTATACAAAGTTCAAATTAGCTTTAATTATTTGATAGCATAATTGACGGTTACGCACTCAAGAGCAGCGGTGAAAGCAGTGAGCGCAGTCGCACATATGAAATAGTGACTTACACCTTATAACCCGTTGTAAATCAAGTGAATAGCTCGCAAAATTAATATGGATTTATTACTGACAAGATATTCTTCTTCGAAAATTTGGTATTGACTAAAGAATAAAAAGATTCCATAGATAGAGATTTCTCAACGCCTATCCATTTATTATCCACAGTGTGGTAAGAACAGCTAAAGCAAAGAAATCTTAATTGTGTGAACGACTATAAGATTAAATCTATATATTTAGAAGGTACCTAACTATCAGAACTTGAGAACCGGTATCTATTCGATTAATTTCATTTGCCAAAAACCATGTCACAATTACCTGATGTTCTGATGATATTCGCAACAATCAATTGAAACTCTGGAACGGATACCCACTAAGCTTTCGCACTCTATGAATGCGCAGACATATATTCGTTACAACCCTATTATAAAATCTATTCATATTTCAAATGCATACGATATAAACAAACCCAAGTAGTCACAGAAATGGGACAGGTCGCAATGATGATGAAATGCATTAATCTATGTACTTAAAATTGCAACACTATAAATAAGGGGATGCTATTCTTATTATATCACATATTTTTGTCATACAATAAATCAGAATAAATCATCATAAATAAGAGCGAGCGATACATCGATTCAGTTATTGCAATAACTATTGGAACACCTGTTGTGAGGATTTATGGCCGGTTAACCAATAGCAGCGCTAGAACTGGGAAAACACTATAATAATAGTTTGTTTTGATAATTCACATATATTAGGTAATACGCAAGTTTTATAATTAGAAATATTAAATAAAACTCATGAAGGCCTTTCATATGGGATTTTCTTAGATTTTCTTAAATGTTGATTGTTCGTATTTCAGGTACTACTGAGTTGAAGTCTTCAGGTGCAAGATATACGTGGCTCCTCTGTCCGAAAGTTTTATGCATGACCGGAACATGAAATATGTCTACTTTCTTCCTTGTTTTATAAGCATGTGAAACGAGTGATTCCTACTATTGATTTATTATTGAAATGGAATATACATAATTCATAATAAAATAGTTGCCTAATATCATTTATAATTTTGACCCATGAAAAAGTTGAACTATACATGTAGGGCTTGCTGTAAATGACTTTTTTACAATTTTTGCGAGTTCCTAAACTTTTTAAATGATTGTTTGTTAGACCACCCCACGCAAATATACCATAACTCGAATGTGACTGAACCTATGCATAATAAATTGTTCTTAGTACTTTGATATCAAAGAATTGTTTGAGCAGCTTGAATTTGCATATGTGTGTCCCATCTTGGATGGTAATTGTTTTAGTTTTTGTTTGCAATTGTTTTAATTTCTTTAAATTCTATGTTTAGTTCAATGTTTGTTTTTTCACGTCGTATGCTTTTCAAATATGAATATACATACTATGGTATAAAGTACTAATTTATTAACTTGTAATATCTTCTTGTACTCGAACAGAATAGATGTCCCTAGACTGAAAATAATAATTATCACATGTTATAACTATCACAGTTTCAATTACGCTGTGAATAAGGAATATATTCTATGTATGTTAGAAATCTATGAGTGGCACTAACGGATTATTTATTAATTATCTCCTATTGGAAATCTCTCTACATTTAGGAACTTATGAGCTTTATTCATCTCATTATTTCTTTCTTAAATTATCTACCTACTGTACTAGTTTATTGTTTCGTGAAAACCTATCTCATAACCTTAATTCTTAACTCAATATATGAATTTCATTCATCTGGTCCTTATTGGGTACCAGTTTGTTCGCCAGTATCATGATCTGCTACAAGATATAGGAATTGAAATGCTATCGCTAACAGTGAAATACCTAATAAATCGCCAAACGATGTCAAATATGGTATAGCTGAATTATCAGGATCAATTTTCTTTTTCCACATCCAGTGGATCATGATATAAGCTACGTATAACAAAGTAGCGACCTGCATTACAGAAGCAAATAAATAAACAACTACGAACCACGAACTAAGGGTAGTGTCTCCTCCTTTCATATAATCGATAGTATAAATAAATATAACGTGTCCTGGTACGACCATAGACATTAAAACCCTAGAGGTCTTGGAATGTGCACCTTTTCCACAGAACGCAGTTACTGGTGAAATGAAAATAACCGTATCTTCATCTTCATTGGATTCCGAAGTCAAGATGCCAAGTTCTGCTTGTTTATGTAAAGCAGTTGAAATCCTACTTGCTTGAACAGCTACCAAATTACCACCAACGCCGTTTATAACTGGCTGGAAGACTGCTATTCCTTCAAAACGTGAAACCATGAAGTCCAAAATGAGCCCACCCATGGAACTGATCAGCATTGCGCCCACAACTGGAGTCCAGCCGTTATAGAGGACATCTCGAGTTTGCAAGTTCTTCTTGGCTATCCATACCCACATTGGGATTGCTAAGATGTATCCAGCTATGATGACAGGGGCTAACCAATCCTGGGAGCCTGTAAACATAGGAAGTCTATCATAGGAAGAATGACAGAATCAACAATGATCGATGATATGCCGAAGGAGTTTAGATCGGACACCTTCATTATATTATTAGTATGTTTCAAACGGGCAGAGGTTTTAGAACCTATAATGCCCAAAATACAAAAGTGAACAGTACCTAATAAATTTAGAAATTGGAGCAATTGAACAATAGCAAAATTATCAAAATTATAACTATAGAATGATGTAGTGCAGATAAAATGTAATGATTAGTTATGTAGTCGCTCAAGTAGGACGAACATTAGAATCGCGCACTACCGAAAGGAGATATCACACAAGCGACGGGGGTAATGCGTCACTAATAGATCATCAGGTGGACTATTGCAGGGTAGGAAAGCCCTGTTAGATAGAAAGTTTTGGCGGGATGTGGATTTGAAGTTTTCCCGTGTTAACTGTGACCACGGATGTCAGAATTTAAGGTGAATATATGTTTCAAGTCAACCGAAAATGAATTCTGTAGAATGCGATTAGTTTGTATTAATATTAGATGGAAGAGATCATGAGCCCAACGGGAGGCTTTTCGTTGAACTCCTTCGAGAAGTTCAATGTCTTTGATTAGATAAGGTAATCATACCATAGCGGCGTATTCGACAAGGGTCAACTCAATCTGTAGTTAATTGTGACACCAATATCGATTTGGGTTTCAACAGGAGTAAATAGTTGCCCTCCCCTTAAAGTGGGATTGTTAGGTCCAAGATGTAAAATTGTGCATTTATTTAAGTTTAGAGGGTTTTCCACTAAGAAAAGATCAGATTGAAGTTCTCGATGATGCAAAAAAGGGGCGAGGAATTACCGACTCGAAGTAAGAATGATTTGTTGGATAGAAAAGAATCTATCCATCGAAGCAGCTTCCCGCTGATTCCAAAAAATTCAAGTTTGGCTAATAGTTTAGTTTTAGGAACACGGTCGAAAGCCTTTGCGAAATCTAAGAATATATCTATGGGTAGATTCATGTACAGGCTAGACATCCAGATGTTTAAACATTATAAAAGGTTAGATGTTGTTGCTCGGCCTGGTACAAAGGAAGAAGCTGATTAACAATAAGTCTTTCCATAACTTTAGCACTAGCTGGAATCAAACTTATTGGTCTATACTTTTTAGGATCGAGTTTCTCCCCTTTTTTAAATATACAAGTTACAACCGCAGAAAGCCACATGTTAGGTAAATATCCACTATCAAATGAAGTGCATTATGTCTGTCAAAGGTTCACATAACGGAGCAGCGCAATGTTTAAAGCAAGTATTCCATCTAGGACAGGTGAGGACTTAGTGGCTAGCTCTTAATAGTCCAGTCAAATTAGGCAAATCGAGTCGCTGGGTATTTTTTGGTGTAAGACGAATGAAAATTTGGAACTTTTTAAATTTTATACTGAAAGAAAATTGAATTCTCGACAGATGTGCACGAACATTTTCCCTGGGAAATGCATACTTTTTGAGATATCCGAGGTTTTTGGGCAAAAACGCGAAAAAGTACATATACCGGATGCCAGTTGATAAATGCCATAAAAAAACGACGCAGATGAGAATAGCATGTATCCCCAAACTGAAAAAAAATGGGAGTTATTTTCAAGACGCATGTCAGTACCCCTTAACTAACGACGCAGACCAGTGTTTTTACTATAGATTGGCAAAACTGTTATTTCTAAATAGAAATACCACAACCATAATTTCAAATGCTATTACTGCTATACATATCTCAAATCTCAAAATAGCTGTTTCAAATAAGAGGTACAAAATAGCAGTTGCTATTTCATATTAGACAAATGACAACAGATCGCTAAATAGTAACCCATCTCTAATTTTCACTAGGTAACAACAATTCGACCTGTGCAATGCACATTCCCCTGTGCCTATCACCCAACACAAGTTCTTCAGTTTATGCTACTAACAATATGATGCGTCTGGCTCTCTCATACCACATTAATCTACAGCTTGTTCTAACTCAATCTTTATATTTCTATTGCTATTAAAGAACCCAGCTCGCGTGTCCCCGCGTTGGCGGCTCCACTTGGCTTTATTTTGGCCATTTAAGTCTAATTCGACTGGACTATAGCATGGTTTCGAAGATTCACCTCATAATACTAATTTATATAGAGACGAGAGCAATATAAGTAGAAGACATGTACTTACCGATAGAATCGTAAAGAACTGTTGAAACCCATGATAGTAAAGTAAGCGAAGTGATATCCCCTAAGCTGGCTGCTATTGGAGTTGCTACATTATCTGGATTGATATGACAATGGCGAGAAAATACAATTACACCAGCAGTTATTAAACCTAAGACAAAACTGGCAATGGAAACTGTCACTAAACTACTGGCACATAACAAATAAGCATGATCCAATTCCACGTCATTGCTTTTTATTCCTCCCATAACTACTGCCACGATCGCTCCTAGGAATCCCACAACGATTGCTTGACACTATAAAAAAGAATATAGCTAAATATGGGGTATACTAAATGCACTAATGATCCCTTAAATTAATAGAAGTGGATCAACAATATTGGCCTAGATTTGGGAGTATGAGGATAATGATTCTAAGACTTACCTGAATCAGAGTTAAATTTCCTACAATAATACTGATCTTCTGTTTAGCAGTATCCATATGCCCAAGGTTCGCTTGAGTAGATAATCTTGATGCTAATGTCATCTCCAAATTGCCCTTAAGGCCCAATAATGCAGGAATTAGAATAACTAATTCTGTTATTTCTTCGAATACTGGCCAGTGCTGTAAATAAAGCTCAAATTTGATATATTGCTCCAATGATTAAGATTTCGGGGAAGTTACCAAATAGGGATTGGTTTAAAAATATATTTCATGGCCATTCATCAAGATTTAATTGATATAGGGGCAGTAAGTTGATCAGATAATTAATTGAGACTTTTTGTTTTTCAACTGAGTTGATATTAGGATCACTGTGAAAGCGTTGGAGGAATTTTCTTCTCCTTTCAGCTAGAAAATCTTTGTATATCATATTTCTGTTAAGTGTTGTGCAAAGTTTTATTCTTTTCATAGATGATAACTTGAAACAGAGGGCAATGCAATCAATAGACATAATCAGATAGTCTAGTATGACTTTGGCATATACTTACTGATCATTTAGGGAGGATTGGGTTCGGATCCCGACTTGCCGTCGATATAGTAAGATGATAAATTAACTCAGCCAATGATTCAGAAACAGCTAAATACGTGGAAAAGCGTCAAATTATACTATGTGTCATTGAATGTTTATTCGAATTGACAACATATGAGTTCATTTTGAACTTTGTATCATTATATTTTTTGACAGGTGAAATGTAAACATTATTAATTAATTAAAACCCTTGCAAATTTCTACATGTGTCTTTATAATGTTATAATTAAGTATATTTTAGGTAGACAAATTGAAATAGCAATTTGTCTAGTGAGGTCTGAAAGCCTTTTCCTATTACCTCATTAATCTTTAACATCTGGTTCGAAAGTGGATACTTGAGCGTATTATAGTTTGGTTTCAGTCTTATTCAACATTGCATGAAATGACTTCGATTATTATAAGTAGATTGCTATGCAATGGCTTCTTGATGCATTTTCATATACTTAAAACATTAATGTGTTACAATTTCTATTACTTGTGTTTCTGTTCGTTTCGGCGATGTGGGCATTTGTAATTGAAATTAATGCTAATGATAAGGACGCTTAATACAATTAGTCTCAAGAAATCCCGTTTCAGACATTGATACGTCTTCTGATGATGGTCGAGAGACCGAAACGTAAATAAAGACGAAAATAATATGCATATGTGTTAGTGTGTCCTATTTCCCGAGAATTTATATACCGGGTGGGCCAATCAAAACGAAACACGGCGGATATTTCATATACAGCTCGTTTAAAAAACAATCGCTCGGACTCGTCGATTTTTATTTTCCGGGGGAAAGATTTGTCCCATGTCATCAACCTTGTAACTTTCACCCCCTCGCGGGGGTGAACTTCAACCCCAAAATCTTGAATAGGAATAGTGGTCCAGTGGTACCTTATTTTAAATGTAATCGAATTCTCTGTTCAACGAATCTTAGTTTTACAAATTTGATGCAAGCCGTTTTTGAGAAAATAAGGGAACAACAATGAAAACAAAAGATTTCTCAATAATTATTGCTCGATGAAAAAATGTTAAAGCCCCTTGATTTTTATCTCGGAGAAGAATTCTTTTGTTTCAACTCTGTCACTTCAACAGTCCGAAGGGATGAGATTCAACCCTTAAATTAAAATGGGATTAAAATTCGTATGATACCATAGTTTAATTGTTATTAAATTCTCTTTTCAGCAAATTCAACATAATTTATTAACTTCAATTTCTCTTTATTATTTATTTGTAGGAAATGTTTTCCACATTCCTCAATCCATTTACCACTGGCAAAAGGTGATGTAAATTCTAATTTTATCGTTCGAAAAAAAAATTACTTCATTTTATCTGCTGTGGAATTCTGTTTTTGTAAAGAATTTATAAATTTTGCAGTTCCTTAGAAGTTCCGAGTATTTACATCTAATTCATTTCAATTTAGTATCTCGCAGGGTTTTGTCTGTGACTAAACTTTATTTTGATCTAAAATGGTTTATTCTACTGCAGAAAGAGTATCGCCGATTGAACTGTATTATGAAAATGGTAGATGTGCTTATATTGCAGCACAGGTATTCAATGATATGAATACAGATAAACATGTTAACCGAAAATACATAATTGAGCTGGAAACAAAATTTAGGGAGACAGGATCAGTGACAAACCGAAAACCAATTGCTCCAAATCGAAAGATAGTAGGAAACGAAGCAGTGGAAGTTGCTGTTTTGGGCCACGTCAATATGGACCCTACGTTAAACACCAGGCAACTACCTGTAGTGTGTGGCATATCTCGTACGAGTATTCGCAGAATAAATTTCACCCCTACAAAATTCATCTTGTACAACAATTAAGCGAAGATTACTATGACAGAAGTTTGGAATTTTGAGTGTTTGTTTTTTCGAAATGGGACTGTTAATCGTCACAATTGTCGATATTGGTCTGGCGAAAATCCACATCTATTCCATGAGGTTCACACTCAAAACACCCTGAGAAATTAAATGTCTGGGTCTTAATTCTTAAAAAATGTTAGGCCCCGAAAATACATTTTGATTGATTTTGAATTGTGGTATCATTTTTCTTGCTATAAAAATCAACGGATCTCAACATTTTTTCACCGAGCAATAATTTTTTTTTCATTGTTCTTCCCTTATTTTATCAAAAATAGCTGCATAAAATTTGTAAAAGTAAGATGCGTCGAACAGAGAATTTGATTACCTTTAAAATAAGGTACTACTCGACCCCTATTCCTATTTAAGATTATGGGGTTAAAGCTCACTCTCGCGAGGGGGTGAAAGTTACAAGGTTGATGATATGGGCAAAATTTTTCCCCCGGGGAATAAAAATCGACGGGTTTGAGCGATGTTTTTTTAAACGAACGGTACATGAGATATCGGCCGTGTTTCGTTTTGATTGGCCCACCAGGTATATCCGAATATTGAGGGTTAAATTTTGTTTAATTACCACCATAAACTGCCACTAATAACCCAATTTAGTTAGTTCTTGAGATTTATTATTTGTAACTCACTAGATAAGGACACAGTGTGTACTTATTCGATATATGGAAATTGGAAATGTCACATTAGATAACAAAAGAATATATATTGAATATAGAAATACTGTCATTTCTATTTAGTATTTAGGAACACGAATTATAAAATGGTTTATATTTGAGCAACATGAAGCTAATATCACGCAAGAAGCATTCATTATTATTGATTTTTCTACATTCCAGTAAATAATATGCGAATAAAGGAAAAAATTCAGCTTGTTGTGAGAAGATACCAAATGCTCAATGAATGCAACTAACTATCATATCCTGTTCTTGTACTTTGTTTTCCTAAAGAATCATCTAAAATCTGGATGTATCATGTATTTATGTATTATAAAGTAGTTCGAGCATTACATGGTTAACAACATGTAAATTGTTGATTTAAAAGAAAATTACAACCTAATTGACATTTGTAACTATTTTGTCCCAATGCGAAATTATGTGTTTCCGGCTTAAATGATAATAATTGTTATCGTCTTTGATGAGTAGATTCAAGTGAATTGGAACCAATTACAGAGTGAATTTTTCGTAACTATTTTTAATTTTTATAAAATAAAACCTATTTCTTCAATTTAATCACGTAACTATTAATATTATTTCTGTTGTTATTATTTACGACCAAATGAACCATCTCATGGTGAACTCTTTGAATCATCATATCATGAAGGGGATGTCTTCTTATCATTCGTAGTTTAATTGATGTTGTATTATTTTGTATTTGGAGAGAGAGGGTAAGGCCCACACAGCTCATGTGCACAGGGGACCTCACAAGGGTTAATTCGGCACTGAGTACAATTTTGAATTACTTTTAGGAATCAAGAATTCCTGATGAAATATAATTTTACATCGAAAATAAACTGTCTGCTAATATGTGATATTATTCAATATTCAGTACAGAAACATAATCTTGTGAGAAATAAAAATATATTGTAAATTAAAAACTATTGAATTTGTATCATTTTGTATCTGCAGAAGCGAGAGAGGGGGAGTCAATGCGACACTGAGTACGATTCTTAACCACTTTTAGGACAAATTTGCAATATTGAGAGTTCCTGATGAAACATAATTTTGCATCTAAAATGACAAGTTGATGGTAAATTATATTATATTTTATACGCCTACAATTTCGAAAATTTTAAATTATACATACAAGATTCGTTTGGCTACAAAAGGATGGAAGCGAGGATTATCTCCAAATTTTATTCACATTTTGAGTGGTTTTGTTTTGTTGCATATGTATTGGAGGTTGGATGCCAATATTCAATTTCAAATGTCTGTCCCACAAACTTGATGTGCTGCTGTATGTATAGTCTTGCATATGTTGATGAAAAAAATCCTCATTAAAAAATGTGGACAAAAGATTTTGTTTTAATCAGTTTTAATTGTTAGTTAGATTCTGTAACTTCCTAAATATTTCATTTTCCACGGTATCGAATTTTACAGCTAATGTTGTAAACGCCTTTTGTTAATCCCATTTGCTGTAATTTTTACTTTATATATTCTATAATTTCGGATATAATTCCCACTGTGTAAGTGTAATTTCAGAAAATGTCTCATCCTTTGGGCAATACTCCTGTGATACTTAGCCATTGAAACTCAACTCTTGCAATAAATTTGGAAATAATTGAGCAACAGAGAGGTCTGGCCGAGATCAAATCTGGAGAAGATAATTGGTCTGTCCACTTTAGTCTCAGGTACGTTTACGCTAACGCTGACAGTTACTCTCGCAATGAATGTCGCAATATTATTAATAATGTACATGAACCTTAATAGTCATAATCAGTTCCGGAGTATTTACAAGAAATTCTCTCTGTTGAAACTAAATCTACCCTCGTTAATAGTTTCTACTCTTAATCTTACCAGTCGAGGCGATATGATTTTACTGCCCGGCTCAAATTTCCATTATCTTGATCGTAAACCACACACACAGGTGTGATCGTAAACGATATCCAGGTGACGGTAAGAGCTCAGCAGGGGCGGCTCGTGAACTTTTTAAGAGAGGAGGCTGGACATAAAGCGTTCTTGTAAAAATATACTCTATTCAGCCAATAAATTTAACCTTTGCACAGCGACCGTACCAGCTACTTCAGTGCCAAAATTAATTGTTGCCAAGCAAGAACCAACGTGGAGGTGTAGTTTCTCTTGGCAAAAAAATTTTTTGTTCGTTTTTTTTTCTTTGGATTTTTGATATTTTTTATTTTTTTTTTTGAAATTTTTCATATTTTGTTTTTTTTATTATTTTTATAAACTTTTTTTATATATTAACGGAATTCTACGGTCTTTAGTTTGCGAAAAATGATCAATAATATTATCATAAAATGTATCATTTTGTTTTAAGTGTTTTACTGAATCTTTTTCAATAGATATCAAACTAACACTGTATAAACGATTTTGGCTCATTGTATTTCGCATGTAAGTTTTAATTCGTTTGAGAGTAGAAAATGATCTCTCCACCGATGCCGACGTGACAGGAATGGTGACTGTCAAACAAAGTAGTTTATAAAACTGAGGTAAAACTTGTTGCAAATCATTGTCTATCATATATTTTATCATATCGGCGTGAATGTCGTACTGGCCTAAAATATCTTTATCCGAGTAGGTATATAACCCATAATTCATTGTGCAGTGCTATTTTATCAAAAAATTTATATTTTAGAACTAAGTTATCTAAAAGTGTATTGGGAAACTCTTTTGAAAAAGATTCGAAAAATCTTCTATTCGTCAAGTCGAAAAATTTCAATACTTGTAAATCGGAAATTCGAATCTCAATTTGACCTTTAATAGTATCTAAAATTTCATAAAAAAAGTTGTTTATAATGTAGTTTCTTGTCTACCAAATTATATGTTTTCCTCCTTTAACAATATTCTGTTTACCGGTTAATTTAAACTTAATACTCGATGTAATATGTTCCTGCGATTTTTCATGTCTATCTATACCACGAGCTAAATTTTTCAAATCATCATAACCCGAGTGTCCCCAACATGAAGTTGTATCAGATGTAAATAGCAAGCAATATAATTTATTGTGTATTTCGATTTTGAAACATACCTGTCATCGTCACCACTAATCCTTTCAAATCCGGTAAAGGCCGTTTATTTTTAACAAAACACTTTTCTATCATATGTTAATCCACTAAATGGATTTTCTAACAACCCAGCAACTAAGTCACTCATCATTTTAACGTTCACCGATTAGATAAATTATAACTACTTAACCTTACTTCGCCTCGCGGTACAAATTACAAAACCAAGAACTAACGGAACACGACACGTGTGGCATTCTTCTAGCGGAAGGGCGGTAGCAAGTAATCGTATTTCATTCGACCGACGATTCCATACGAGAAGCTAGCTTCCATAGGATGTTGCCATATTCGCTCTTTTACCCTATCTAGCAATTGAACTGATTGATCGTAAATCATTTTAGCTCGTGGTTTCAAATTACCGTCTTTCTTGAAATAGTGTGACGCATATTTTTTCGAATCAAATAGGGTATTTGATGAAATTGCAACTGAACCATAACATTTATTTGCAATATTCATTGGAAAGCAGTCAAAAAAATGCTTTATCTTCTGACGCTTCGAAATGACATCGTTAGAGGTCATGTTCAGTGTCAACATGACACATTTTTTTTCGAACTGAATACTCTGATGATTCCATTATAGTACTGGGTAGCCTTGTTCCATACCATTAGTCCTTTAGGTAGCGATGATTATAGAAAAAAATATTTGGCCTCCTAAGTAGTTGTGATGCAGAGATACAATTATTATTTTTTTGAAAGGAAACGAAATTGGTGCAGAGATAAGAAACTGTTGATATTGATTCGGCTAACCGGAAATATTTGCTAAGCAAAATTTTCAATAATCTAAAAGTTCTGGTGATTGATGTATAAGAGGGCTGCTACAAAGAAGTAACTAATGCAATAGGTCAAAATAATAGCTTTTTTAGAGTACTATGATTACCGAAAAGCATTTTTTTGATTTGAACGATTTAGGAGAAAAGTGAAAAAACACATTTTAACTTCAACGTTCTGATCGAAAAATTGTATATGAAACAGCTCCTAAAATGAACTATAGAATCCCAATTTCATTTTCCGCAACTATTTCTGGAACACTTTGTATATTGAGAATAATTTATTTCTTGTTGAATATACGTTTGATTCACTTTAGATATTTTGGCTCGAATTTTACCTGAATCTTGTCCAAAGCGAGCCCCGCGAACACCATACCAAACCCAGCTATAAGGAAGGGGATGAAAACCTGTATAGCGATTGAAAAGTATGTTTCTTCAATCTGATCATGACTGAATTTCCTGTGGTCCACTAATACGTCTGGTAGTTTACCATTGTCAGTATCGCTGAGATCGGATGGTGCAGTCACTAGTGTTATTTCTATGTCAGTTGTAGGCCCTGAATCGAAGGTACTCGATGGGCTTTCACTATCTGGGTAATTTGGAGTCTGAACGTGATTGATATTTGCCATGGCTTCTGATCCATAGTTTTCTTTGCTGGAAGATAACAGAAAAATTAATACAGATATCTTATGAATCTAGTTCTTGGTACTCTTCCCAAAAAACATAACATATATAGAGATAGAAATAAATTATTCCTAGTTCAATTGGAACTTTTTATTCAGAGATGAAGTGTTGGGAGGGGAGGAAGGCATTGGAATTTTAGAGGGGGAGGGGTTACAGGCATCTTGAAAGACCTCACTAGGCAAATATTTCCCCAACAACGCCGTTCTAGAAGAATGTAGTCTGGTAGAAAGAAGTTCAGGTCTCGAGCCTGACAACGCCTACCAGGAATCGCTAGCATTTTTTGATGAGCATTGAACATGAGACTATCTATAGAAAAGGGAGAGATCTTCTAGAGCAGGGCCCGCCAGTCTCATCAATCCGGCCTGCGACAGGTAATGGCTTATTATTGTTATTGTTGTTGTGATAAAATGGATGAAAACACCCAGAATGATAATAACTCGGTTTTATTTACTTGCTAGGTAAAGCTTAATCACAAGTATGTTATGTAGAAAATTTAACTTAAGCATAATAACTAACAAATAATTGAAATGAATCCCCCACTAACATTATAAAAATTATAACATAAACATGTAACATATAAGCATTTTAACTAAAGGGCGGAATATATGCACGTCAATTCAGTTAAAATATGCGCATATATATGCATAGTTTTTCTTTGAAATATGCAACAATATGCATTTATTTGTCAAAATATGCAATTATATGCCTTGAATATAACATGGAAAAATTGAAATAAAGAAACGCCGACTCTTACAAAAATTATTTATTCAAAATTAAAAGAAAAATATAATTTTTAACCTGAAATAGTATAAAATGCATTTATAACGACATATTTTTCAAAATTTTCCAATAAAAGTGTTTGTAAAAATATGTTTGTACAAAGAAAAATATCTTTCAACATCTACCGATGTGATTATGTGATCTGGCAATATTTTAATTTGGGTAGTAAGTTATAAGGCCAAGGTATTACTTCGTTGCATGGTTTAGTATCAAAAATATTTTTGACTTCCATTAAATACTTAAAGCCTTCATTCTTTCCCACAATAACTTCGAGTTTACTTCTTACTTGATTTCCTACATCACCGGGAACTTTTTTGCATTTGTCGGAAAAAGTTTCAACAATATTAAATGATTCTCTTAAACTCGTATTCCTACTTTCTAACGAAGTTATCATATCTGGTATAAAACTAAAATTAACCTTAATAAAAACAAGTTCCTTAGCTAAATTTACATTTTTGAATACTGCTTGACTTTGCACTACACACTGTGAATTGTCTTCTAAATCTGAAACTATGTCTTTAATGGCTTCAAAATGGTCTGCGTAGAATATCGCGGCCTTAATCCATGTTCCCCATCGAGTAATTACGGGCTCTGGAGGTAAACTAACTCCTGGCAATTTCTCTCTATAGATCTGCACTCTTAGAGGTGCGTTGAAAAACAATTTCTTTACCTTTGAAATTAATTTGTTCGCCAAGGGATATGCTTGTTCTAATAGTTTCTGCAACTCTGTTTATCCCATGTAAAAGGCAAGTGACATGTACCATATTGGGATAAAATATTTTTAAGTTTTGGCCTACTTTAACCGTATACGGCGCTGCGACGAACAAAAACACTAAAAACTTCTCTACTGGAACTGGATTTGGTAAAAAAAAATTTGATAGAGACTGCTGAATAAATCGAGTTACGGTCACATTATTTGATTTGTCTAACTGTTTAGAAGATATTAAATATGGCTTCCCTGGCTCATTTTCTTGAAGCCCTCCAATAATAAGATGTGCGATATATCGACCACATGAGTTTGTGCTTTCATCAACAATAATATAAAAATGTTCCAATACGGTTTCGTATACTGTTTGCACATACTTCTTTCTAAGTGTGGATTCGTCAGGGATGTTTTGATTACAATATTTTTGCAAAAAATCTCTGAATTGTGTATTTTGCAGTATCTTCAAAGGTATATTTGCTGCGACTAAAGCTTTGCATAAGTCTTGATGAAACACCTCCTTTTCACTCTTTGGTTTGACATTTTGAAATGCGGTTTGCACACACTGCTGAACAGGCACAGATTTATTTTTCTGCAACTTAGCTTTATGCATAGCTGTTTTCAAGTGTTGATCAATTTGGAACTTCTTTTCACAAACCATGATTTTGGCACAAACTTTGCAAAACACTTTATCCCCACTAAACTCCAACTCAGGAAAATTTTTAATCCACGAAGCGGCTTTCGGCATTTTAGGCGTTTGAAATAAATATTTTCGAAATCACTCTTTTCACACTGGAATCTATCGACAAACTAAACTATACAATATAAATACAAATGAAGAGACCGCATTTGCTCTCCAATTAGGCACCGAAAAGAAACAAGACAAGAAGGCTCACTTGGCGTCGGTACTTTGAAGTCCGAACTATAAAATCAAGCCGCCGCATTCCAACTAGACCCCGCGCATCGAACAGAAGTTTCTGTTCGGTGACAATACTTACTACCACCGAACATGACTTGGCACCACCAGGGATTATTTAAGTGTGCCAGCGAAATAGACAACATTAGGGGTGGAGCTTCAAGTGAACCTTCTTGTCTTGTTTCTGTTCGGTGAATTAGGCAAGCTGATCATTTTGAAATTCCTAAACATCCAATAAATGCCAGCAATAAATCATATAATAATAAAATGGGTCCATAAACCATATAATAATAAAACCTACCCACCTTTTAAATTATTTCAATTATCTGCAAGGGTCGCACTTAATCTTTTGATAAAACGAAAAACATGAAAATATGCACACAAATTTTATTTTTGCCGAAATATGCAATTTTTTATGAAATTTGTAAAAATATGCAAAATATACAAATATATGCACTTTGCATATATTCCGCGCTATAATTATAACATATAAAATTCTAATGAGATTTATGTAATTGTGATTTTCTGTATCATTTTCTGCCGGAACGATTTAATATTAGTGTATAAATCAGGGAGAAGCTGGTTTTCTCCTTGCAATTTCAAATTCAGTTCGTATGTTTTGTCAAATCGACATAGAATGCTAGCTTCCACAGCCATTCGCTATTTTGTAATTCAGTAAGAGCGTTTCATTCAAACAATTTCGATCACTGCTCGAAGTTCAAAAAAGGGCCGAAGAACTTTTCCGCAACTAAGCCAGCAACTTTTTCCTGAGTACGGCAGTATGAGATGGTAAGTCATTTTCTCCAATTTCTTCAATAAACTCGCGGAATTGTTGTTGATTCAGCTCAGTGAATCTGATGAAATTAACAACTGATATGACTGGTTTTAGAACTTCAGACATATCCAAACATTTCCCGCACAAGGACTGTTGATGAATGATACAATGTAAGACTAATGGTTTTGAATCACCATCAATTTCTACAGCCTTTGACACAAGAGCAGCCACTCCTTTATTTTTACCACACATGTTTTTGCCTCCATCAGTAATGGCATTTTCAACTCCCTTGAAAATATCTTCCCCAGTAGTCGTGCCGTGAATACTATCAATATCAAGAAGTTCTTCATACACTTCATACCTTTTATCACTCCTCGAATAAAAATCACCACCTGAGCAGTATCTGGAACATCCGTTGACTCCTCCAAGGCCAGAGAAAACCACTCAAGATGTCCATTTCTTCAGACAGTTGAGATGATATATTTTCTGCGATGTCTTCTAACCTCCGAGCCACGGGGTTTGCTGATAAACTGACATCTTAAATAAATTTACCTTTCCGGGGCACACTTATTCGGCTACTGAATTACGCATTCTTTGATCATTTCTCCATCGGTGAATGGTTTTCCACGTTTCGCAATTTCAAGAGCCACCCGAAAGCTGGCACGAGTCGCAGCTCTCTTTGTTGAGTATTGAGTTTCGTAAAGAAAGATTGCTGCGATTTCAATCTGTGCTTCAAAGCTTCAAATGTTTCTGTCCGCAAACTTCCTGTATATTTTGAGTGATTTAGAAAATGTTTTGTTTCATAATGGCGTTTATTGTTATATTCTTTAAGAACGGCTATGGTTTCATGGCAAATCAAACATAGTGCCTTCTTACTTACGAAATATTGAAAGTTCCATTGATCTTTCAATGTTCTGCATTCACTGTCTACTTTTCGCTTCTTTTCCATACTAGTAAATCACACACAAAAACGAAAAGTCAAATCAAAATACTGTTACGAAGGTGTCTTTTAAACACGCACAAATACGTTTCAAGGAGTTACACACTACTTCATTTCACAACAAACAGTTCCGCTTCCTTCCCCTTTCCTAGACAGACTGACTGGCGGTCGCGCCGCTAGCCTTTTGATACTCCAATTACTACCATCTAGAAGTGGAATACACCAGAACTTTCTCGAAACAACGAGATTATTCGCGAATGTTTAATTGCTACTGCGCTTTCGAAAGTACTGCTAGCGCTATCTGTTAGCGATAAAGGGTACTACAAGTACTTATTTCCGCGTGTGACTACCAGTAGTCGTAAAGTGTCGCGGTCGTATTAATAGAGCACAGTTAGTACACATTAATAATAATTGATAGTCGAGTCAAATAGGTATTTCATTACGAAAATCGAAAGATATGGACCGATTTTGATGAAACAAAGTGCATTCGATTCGGGATGACGTCTAGAAAAAAGCTTACCGGGTAGTTTTTTGTGCAAATTTGTTATTTTTTTTTAACGAAAAATTGACCAATTTTCTGGCTAATTATTGGGAAAATTTAGTCGTGGGTTTTCGGGGTCGCTGATTACGATTCTGAACTCAGATTGGCCAAAATCAAACTCCCCAGCTGGTTATTGGCCATTTTAATTGGACAAAGTGACCATTTTTTTAAATGTCATCAAAAATAGCCAGGAAAAATCACTCGGGGGTTTTCGGAGTCGCTGAGTACGATTCTGAAGTCAAATTGTCCAAAATCGAACTCCTCAGCTGGTAATTGGCAGGTTTAATTGGACGAAATTGACCAATTTCCAAAATTTCATCAAACTAACCAGAAATCCTCAGTTAGGTGTTGTGGAGGTTGTTGTTTTGTGTTAAATGTTTAAAAATTTTTTAAAGGGGGTCGTTACTAATTTAAATCATAAACAAAATCGAATTCTAATTTTTTAATTTGAAATAAATTCCCACTCATCTAAGATTTTTTCTATCTTTTTATATTCCACACAGCATCTTTTACATATACTATGGGCATATACGTCAAGCAGATGTGGATGTCGCAAAAAAAATATGAACTGTACTGTTGCTTGTGCAAATTGTATGGGAAATTGTAGTAACAATTTCAGTCTGATCAATCCAATTTCACCTTGAGATGACGACGAAGACGATGACGATGATGGAGTAGATAATACCAATGAAGAAGAAGGCATTGAAAATATTCAAACACGCAATGACAATATTATGATTATGATAGTGATTATGATTGATTTTACTTGTACTTACTGAAATATGCATTTTGTAAATAATATTCAATTGATTAAAAATATTGTAAATATGTATATGCTGCCAATTACCAGCTGAGGAGTTCGATTTTGGACAATTTGACTTCAGAATCGTACTCAGCGACTCCGAAAACCCACGAGTAATTTTTCCTGTCTATTTGCGATGAAATTGAGAAAAAATGATCAATTTTGTCCAATTAAACTGGCCAATTACCAGCTAGGAAGATCGATTTTGGCCAATCAAACCCCATATTCGTAATCAACTGGCCAATCTGAGTTCAGAATCGTAATCAGCGACCCCAAAAACCCCCCGAGTGATTTTTCCTGGCTATTTTTGATGACATTTAAAAAAATTGTCACTTAGTCCAATTAAAGTGGCCAATTACCAGCTGGGGAGTTCGATTTTGGCCAATCTGAGTTCAGAATCGTAATCAGCGACCCCGAAAACCACCGACTAAATTTTCACAATAATTAACCAGAAAATTGGTCAATTTTTCGTTTAAAAAAATAATAACAAATGTGCACAAAAAACTAACTGGTAAGCTTTTATCTAGACGTCATCCCGAATCGAATGCACTTTGTTTCATCAAAATCGGTCCATATCTTTCGATTTTCGTAAGTCGGCCTGTTTTAATACCTATTTGACTAGACTATGAACTAGAGCAATTTAGCAAGCGTATGCTAGCTCAGGGCGCGTACTCGACAACTAGTGTAGAAATTATAGATAATGGCAGGGAAATTAAAACGCTCGTGGGCCTTGGAACTTACTGGAGTAAACAGTATGGCCCTAAGGCTGGAAAGTTTGGAGACCCCTGTTCTAGAGAGGAAGTGGGACATAACCAAGCAGACTAATAGTGCTTTTTAGAATAGAATCTGAGAGTGTTGGCGCATGTTTGGGAGGTGGACTCCAAACATGTGAATAGTACTCCAGGACAGGTGTAATCTGTGCTTTGAAGATCATGAGGAACTGCTGAAGTATGAAGTAGCTCTTGGCACAGTAAAGAAAACCAAGCAGGACGAATTGTGGATCGTTTGGTCATTTAATATTCCCCACTACAGCCTTTTCTGAAGCTTTATTCCAAAAATTGTAAGACAAAAAAAATCTTTGTGTGTAACTAATTAACTTTATATTAAATGACGATTCTCTATCATTGAAACAAACTACCCTGATTTAGGGGTAAAAAATAAAACTCTTAATTAAAATATGGAAAAAATTATAATCACAATTGATTTTCTTCGTCAATTTGACAGTTTATAAATCTATTAGTTTTTACATTGTTCAATTGCATCTTTATAGTAGAAACGTCTGGTGCTCGATATACTTAACATAATGGAATATTATTATTGTATTATGTAATATTCCATTAGATGAGAATGGAAAATCCCACTAAATTTAACAAGACCATAACATTAATGGACTTAAATACATATAATTAGTTGACAATAATTAACTCTTTATAATATAGGCCCAAACATTATTTTCAAGTTTGAGTTTTATCAAGCGGCAAAGGCAAAGTTAAAGTTAAGAATCTGTCCCTTCTAATTATAGGTGTACCTAATGGATAAATAATAATGCAGTAAATATTACATCATATGACTTTATAATAAATTTGCAGTATTAAGAATAATGGTTGCAAGTAAATAACTGCGGTGATAAAGGAAAACGATTCAATATAATTTTTGAACATGCCATTAGAATGGAATGTACCAGGGTGATCCAAAGTTGGCGCCCGAAGCCTACTTCAGCAAAATTGAATGAACTGTGATAAATTGATCACTTCCCTCACTTTCGTAAGCAAAATAAAATTCGGACACTTCTGCGAATCAAATGTATGATTGTAGGAATAGACAATATATTGGAAATGATTTAGAAACAGCTAATGAAAAACGTTGAGATATACTCTATGTTACATTGAAATTTTATTCAAATAGTCTACATAATGTATTTTACCACTATGTGTTTTATACTGACACCTGCTGTCACTTGAACTACCAAAATTTGCCACAGAGTAAACGCATAAAATATACTGTAACTTCACATTTTTTTTGGGCAGATTACAATACTTCCCTTACACTGTTATATGCTACGTATTGTGAGGGATGTAAACATATGGAAATGTATGTCGTTGCATATTTTTGGCAATAGCTGAGAATCGAATCAATAACAATCAGATGTGGTATGATTTTACATATTATCTACATGAGATATATTTTAATAATATCCGATTGATTCCAAAGGAGGTTGCGTTCTCCCCTTACTTTAACTGCTTTCAATTCTCAAATATTATGCTAGTGGAAACATGAAAATTGTCGTTGCTGATTTTATTGGAGTTTTACCATCTTCTGCACATAGAATAATCAACAGGGTGTCATATGCTATTGCAAATTTGAAATTTGAATCATCGCTAAATAATAAATTGTGTTACAAATAAAGTTGTGTTCTTAACTTATGTAAAATAATATAAATTATTTGTAATTTTAAATGTAATTCTCAAACAGTTGTAGTGTTTACCAAATGTTCGAAGAAAAAAAGTAACTAGGTAATTATTTAAAATAAGATAAAAAGAGAAATAAAATTATAATTGATAATGGCACTTCGATGTTGAAAATATAGTAACGTTTTCATGTTATTATTAAATGTGATATAAAATCAAATTAGTTGTTCTTTCATTTAACCATAATGATAAATTACCATGAAGTGACGGTTTCTACCATGGATTTTTTTGAAAAAAGGGACGTTGGATATCCAGCGTCCTCGAGAGATTCAACTTGAAAGAAAAAGCAGTTGAGAACATTTTGTTCGCATATTTCATATAAATGGAATTATTAGTCACTATATTATTATTTTGAAGAATGCTTCTTGACCGAGATAGGATTTATGGGAATTGCACAATGTGGTATGACATTGTGTGTAATCTGGATTCTGGTTGAAATGAATATTTGGAAAGATAGTAGTGTCCATAATAGGGGATTACAGCCACCGATTCTTTATTGGATCTATATCGCTGTGATAAGGCCTATGGTTACCTATGCTGCGATAGTGTGGTGGTCGGGGACAAGGACTGGCATTTCTCAGCGCCCCCTGGACCGACTGCAGCGGCTTGCATGCATAGGCATATTGAGCGGTATGAGGTCGGCTCCAACGAGAGCCCTTGAAGCTCTCTGGATTACCACCTCTACACTTATACATAAAAACTGAGGCCATGGGAACGGCGTATAGGTTGAAGGGCTTAGGCCACTGGACCAAAACGCACTACTCTCGTGGACACTCATCGATTTTAAGTGAGGCAATCTCTAAATGCCCCATACTAGAAAGATAGCATGATCCCAGCTATACGTATCACTTCTCCCAAAATCCTCATCCCGGATACAGGAGATTGGAGTAACGAAACTCTCACCTTATTGCCACCAGACGGGCTCGTATGTTCACAGATGGGTCCAAGGTTGGTCAGGCCTTAGAGGCGGGAGTTTACCTAAAAAGACCAAAGACCACTATCTCAGGCGCTTACTGCACGATTTTTCAGGCGGAGATCTACGCAATATTGACTAGTGCCATAGAAAACCTGCGAAGAAACTATATAAATAGGGGCATTATATATTTGCACAGACAGCCGGTCGGCTCTGGGAGTTCTCACATCACCCAGATTCACATCAAGGCTTGTCAAAGAATGCAGGGATACACTGGCTGAACTAGCTAGGAGAAATAAAATTCAACTCATCTGGGTCCTGAACACAGTGGGGTTGTAGGAAACGAAATGTTCGACTCCCTGGCCGGGCCGGAGCCAGTTGCCGCTTTAGCGAATTGCGTGGGGGATATCTCTCTTCTGGGCCAACTGAATAAAGAGTGGTCTGAACTGTGGCGAGAATCACAACGTATGAGCCATGCCAAGCTCTTCATCAAAGAGCCTGTGCCTAGGCTCTCAAAGAATCTCCTTTTTCTGAACAGAAAGGACATCAGAGAGATGACTGAAATTCTAACCGGTCACTGTCGTCTTAACAAACATCTACAGAATATGGGCATCACAGATGAGCCAATATGTAGGAAATGTAGAGAGGCGGAAGAAACTGCCTCTCACATCCTGTTGGAATGCTCCAGATTCGGCATCCCTCAGGCACCGACACTTCGGAGAATCAAAACTGCTCTCAGAAGAACTTATGGAAGCCAGTACTGGCAATATTCTGGGTTCCTGGCAGGCCACAAACCTGCTAGGATAGAATAGGCTTCTGACCACGGGGCGCACATTGGCCTAAGTGCATTTGGGGGTCAAGCCACCTCCCCTCAAGTGATGAGTGCCCATAATATATTTTATGAATTTTAGAATACAGTAATGTCGTAATCAACCGTTACATAGATATCCATCCACTCAAAACTTCCATATTATTGAGGCTCAATGTGTCCGAATAATCGTCACAGTTCCATCCATTGCTTCAGATTAAATCAGATTAAGGGCGCTGTTACTTCCGCGACCTTGAATACTATTATATTGATAAATTGGTGGTGGCTTATTTGAAACAATTTTAAATATTTGATGTTTGATGCTCACAATCTATTTTTAGCTCTTTACTACATGTTTCGGAGTCTATTGGTGCACCCTATTATCAAGTATTTATGATTATCATTATATTATGAATCCAATTATAAATACTTGATAATCAGGTGCATCAACAGACCTATAGTAAAGATCTTAAACTGAATTGTGAGATTAAAATTTCGAATATTTAAAATTCTTTACTATTGTATTGTTTTATATTAGTACGCAGGTGAGCTTTGAATCTTTTAAAAAGATTAAGATTTTTCCCGGCTTCACTGGTGTTATTTCCTCTATGGTGATGTATCTTCCCCAGTAGCTTCTGCGGAGGAGTATAGCTCCGCAGTCAGTGAACAAATACATCGATTTCTTCTGTTTTACTGCAGAATCTACTTGTTCCAACATTCATTAGGCCAATTTTTCTCATATGACCGTAGAGTTTGCAGTGTCCCGTGACCATGACACTTTTCTTAGATTATTTTTGCTCCCCCTTATGATTCCCAAGACTTCATTTTCCTAAATTTATCAGAAAGGATCTTGGATTGTCTAGGTCTGATGTCCAGGAAGTGGAGTCCAGTGTTTAGTACTGAGTCATTTGTCTTCTGCTTTGAGGATTCCCTATACCGAAGAAGGGTTCATATCCTGTTGGAGGTGTTCAAGTTCCCTTGAGTGAAAAGACGTCCGCCTGTTCATTTCCCTCAATTGATGTATGTCCTGGGACCCAGTGGAGGGTGATTATGTTCTGTAATCCTAAGGCATTTAATATGGTTTTGCAAAAAACTATCTTTGCGCTAATGCTGTATGAGCTCATCGCTTGAACTGCTGCTTGAGTATCAGACATGATATTGTTCTTTGACAGATTGAGTTATACATATATCTCGATTGCATGGTCTTCCACTTGGAAGGGGTGTATTTACACATAGGTTCCAAGTATTCGGTTCTGGGTCCAAATAATTTCGTCCCTCTACCTTCTGCTGTTCTGGGTCCATCGGTGTCCCAACAGTATATATAACGGTATATCCTATACTTACAGTGTGCCCTGTCTTGACTCTACTTTGTCCAATGTGGGTTTGGAAGTTTTATGCAGATACGAACATCTTGCTCATGTCGCCCTTTGGTGCCATGAGTAATGTGGGTCTTCCATGATCAGAGAGCATTTATCTTTCCGGAGATTCTTCTTTGCTTATATTAAGCTTATTCCTTTGTATTGCTATATCAAGAGGTGTATTTTCTGGGAAGGAACCATTATTCAATCTCCTTCAAGATTAATATCATTATATAATAAAATATGGATTCTTTAGCTGCTAATACATAATATATAGATTCATTTCATTGAATCATTCCTTGAACAGGCATGTTTTTCTAAACATCAATGTAGACTCTTTATTAATTGAAATCGGACAAAATCAATCTACATCCTATTAACATAGAAAGATTCGTATTAAAATTACTTCACATTGAATCTAACATTTTGGACAGTACCTTTAGACTTATAATTTGATTAACAAAACACATTTTTGAGCGATAATAACTTGTTATGTTATAGAAACCGTTAAATTATTTTTATAAAATTTTATATATTAACTCGTTTTGACATTCTTATCTTCCGCCGATAAAATTTAAAAAAAAACTACACCATAGTGGTAAAAATTCAACTATATTCAACGTACGAAACCTCAAGAGAAAATTTCCAAATATAGTACAATTTGGCATATAAGTTGTTTCAAGATCAACATGTATTTCAAAATTTTCCCAACTCTAGGCAAACACATGATTCAAAATTGTATTTTAAGCTTCTTATTCTGCAGTTTGTGTTGTTTGATATTTTATAACACCAAAACTGCATGTTTTGAATTTATATGACGCATTGTTTGTGGTCCAAATATAAGTTGTGCAGTGTAAGTCTTTGTTTCTACTTCCCGTTCAAATAGTCAATGATCATTATTGCAATCATTGAATAGGAACTTTATCAATAAATTTGATGTAGTTGAAATAGCTATACGTAATAATCTGTTAACATTTGAACAGGTGCTTTTGTTATGGTTTTGCATGTATTGTTTATATCAAGCTGGGTTTAATCTGTCTTTACAGAATGTATCCTCTACGTATATACTCCACATTATGTTATATTCGTTGATTCATAGACTGAATCAAATATAATTCTTTGAAATCTGCTATGAATATTTCTTCTAAGAGAAGAGATAAAAACTATTAGTTCAGTATATGAAACCTTGTACCCACGAATATTTTTATACAGGTTGAAAATTTAACGAAACTTGATGGGTAATACCAAATATGTTTGTGGTTAGTTTCAAGGTGTGCTTTTAATTTACTGGCTTTTTAGGGGCAAAAACGTGCCCACCGCAAAATAAAATTTGAAAACATATAGAATTTTCGCGTTCACTTTTCTTATTCTTTTTCGAAAAATGCACCCTTTATGAGTTAGAGGGCTTTGAAAAAGGCCCCTCAAAACCCAAATCGGCCAATAATTAATATCATTCCAAAAAGACTAAATAGAAGCCCTTTTTAACCCAGGGTGAAAAAGTAAGCAGCCAGGGCAATTTAAATGCGAAAAATTACAATAAATTGCGTTCTAGCAGGCCGAACATTATGAAATTTGAATTTTTTCGTGTTTTTCGGGGCAGAAGACTGGTAGCAACAATTTTGATTTTTTACAATAAACAACATCCAATTATAAAATTTGAAATTATTTCATTACTGGCCGATTTGGGTTTTGAGGACCCTTATCAAACTCTTCTAACTCGAAAATAGTGATTTTTTTTTTAAATTACAACTTTAAAAAACTTTTAGATCCAAAACCCAAAAATACCAAAATACCATTTGTTTTTAATTTTTAACCCATTTTGACCGTTTTTTTTGCGGTGGGACGTTTTTGCCCCTAAAAGGGCAGGAAGTTAGAAGCACACCATGAAACTATTCACAAACCATCTAGGACATGCCCTGGACTCACCCTCCAAGTTCCGTAAGTTTTTAACTTATATACCAATATTCGTGGGTTCGACATGTTTTTGATCTTCCTTAACAGCAATAAAGATTATTCATTAATTAATTGTTAATTAACTGAAAAAGGTGAACATCCTACAAGCGAAAACAAAATAATTTAGGTAATAATTAATAAGAATAAGATAAAAGAAATGACCGTTGATGTAAAGTAAAGTAAGAAGTAAAAAGTTCATTCATTTTTAAAATAGAAATATAGCTATAGAATACGTCAAATAGGTGATTAAACAGTTAATAAATACTAAAATTTACATCACATACACTTTGAAATTATTAGAAAAAGATCCACATGTTAAATTTTATTCAACATATGTTATTCGTAATCAAGTTATAATAATAATGTTTCACAGCATCATCCTTGAAGTATTCTTCTTTCCAATGCCATACTTTCTTGATTAGATTCGCATATTGTGATATATTAACATCGATTCAACTTGGTAGGTCGTTAATATAAATGATATATAACAGGATCCCCAGATCGATCCCTGAGGAACTTCGCTTTCTATATATTGTATGTTAGATTTCAAAGTATCTGTTAGATATATGGAATACAGGTTTTTGGGACATACCGGGGTAAATTCAAAAAAAAGTCTTCGAATAGAAAAGCAATCAGTGATTGATCAATAAGAAGGCCGAACAATTTTTATGTTGATGAAGACAACATTATAAAACAAAGACAAACGTTTAAGTATGTTTGTTGCATCCAAGCGAATTTTAACGACACGATTACTACAAGCGACATTTGTTAGGGAAAATTACTTCAATATTTAACCCCAAAAAAATGAACTGACTGTACTTGACTTATATACAGTATAGTTCTAGAATTATGCATAAAATGACGTCAGAGAAATAAAATATTGCTTCTTTAACTGTATTTAATTTTAATCAGCCAACATCAAAATATTCACAAGATTTTGTAAAGCTCGAAAATATGTATAAATAATATATTGAAACTAAAACTAAATTTTTCAAAAATCAATAAATATTTATATAATAAAAAGTAGTAGAGCTTGCGATGCGATAGAATCAAATATTTAATTCTTCAAAGTGAGCTTTGAATATTTCTTACCAGCAATAATGATTACACTAGTTGTTTGACAATTCCAAAATCAAAAATCCTACAAGCGAAAACAAAAATAATCTATGTAACAAGCAATGGGAACGACATTTTTTAAAATGGCTGTAAGGAATTGAGTATGTTTTGGGACCCACTGGGGATAAATTCGAAAACAAAATCCTTGAACATAAAAAGGAATCACTAATAGATCAACAGGAAGGCCGAACAATTTTGTGTACCCATCATTATGCTTACAAAAGCAAACATTTAAATATGTTAGGTATTATTGAAATTTGTTGCATTTATACGAATTTTAATGACGCTCGATTACTAAAAGCTATTTGTTAGAAAAAACATATGGCCAAAATGAACTCATATTCGACATATATACAGTATATAGTTCTAGAATTATTGTATTAGAATACGTTAAAAAAATATGTATTGAATATTGCTTTTTTATCTGTATTTAATTTTTTAAACATGAAAATCATGAGAAAACATTTGGAAAACACGAAAATAAATTATGTTTAACTGAACTTGAATTCTTCAAAAAATTATCAAACAATTATAAAATTAATAAAATATTAATCTTTAAATTAAAAAAGTATTGAATCCCGCATTGAGGTTAGGGACTTTACAACTATTATTACGGAACAATTAAAAAAGATTATGATACAGAATATTAATAATGAACATTCACCTGTTATTTTTGGTGACTTTGACTGGTGTTTTATTTTATATGTTGAAAGTCAGGCCGGTAAGCCCTTTGGTACATGTGCCTACATCATGCGATGAACTGTCTTATCGATTTAGCCCTCCTGAAAGAAGAACCGTCTAGACGCTCGTTGCCTGTTGCCAAGGGAACAGCGAATGCGCACGAAAACTATAATTCAAACTAAATTCAAAATTGTTCAAGTAAACGGCGATTTTTTTATTTCACGAACTCACTTGTCTATCAACTTTGATTATATAAAACTTTCCCATGACATTTGGTTAACGTATAGGTAAAGACAACGTCGGTTTATGGGACCGAAATATCCATATGTTTAACTTGCAGCGTGATGCTATATTGTTACTAAATCCATTAACTATGTATGTGATACCTATTTGTTTTCAAGGTCGGCAAAGATATTGGTAATGGAAGGGGTCATTTCCTGATTCTGTACTTGGAGACTATAATTGACTAGTTCTACCAAATTTTTTTAGAGTATTTGGGAATTCAGATTAAAAAAAAATTTGAAATTAAGGATGAAAATGTTTTACGATCGATTTGATGGTTAAATACCCACACATTCAATTTCAGATTTATTTGTTCACGAATTTGAACAATAATCCAGATATGCCTGACACTGCAAGTTTCCAACTTTTAAAGAAGTTCAGCTTAAAGTTGGTGCGTGGTGGCTTAAATTAAACGTAAGAAATTCGTGAAGGTAAAATACATTACAAACTAACTTCCACAATCACTTATGTTTGTAATTTCCGTTACTTCTCATTATATTACAGTTTAATGATTATTAATGACAATAATCATCACACGGTATTATGTCATCATCAAGTTTAGTTCAAATTATACAATTCAGTCGTGAAAGCAATATTTCGATGTTCAATTTTTATTGAAGGCAAATATGAAGAGTTAGGAAGCACTTCTTGGTATGAATGAACACTATAGGATAATTTTTTATACTTACCTAATTATAAATATAAGCAAGTTAAAAAAGCATACTAAATTTTTTTTCAGAATACCAAAAAACAATGAATGATAGTAGAATATTTTCCTCAAAAAACAAATCGAAGACAATCCGGTCTATTTTCAATGCCAACCACATAAAAAATTCGGAAGATTATATAACACTGATAGAAAATGACAATCTCATTGACTATCCAAGAAGAGTACCTGATTTATTCAGTAAACACTTTAAGGTTGATACGAGTGGTAGATATTTGAAATGTCACATTGTAGACAAGGGCTATCCATTATTTTTCTTGAATCCAACCAATTCATTTGAAATTTTCGATGTTATCTGAGGTTTACCCCAAAACATTTTCTCATATTAGAATGAAAACTCATCATATATCCTGAAAGAAGTAGTTAATGCTGTCTGTGAGCCAGTAGCAGACATTGCGAACAATTGTTTTTCCTTGGGAACTTTCCCAAATGATTTGAAGGGGGCCAAAATTATACCTATATACATAGCTAGCTTATATTTCAATTTCACAAAAGCTGTTGACACCATTAACCACAGTTTACTGTTGGAAAAGCTGGAATCCTACGGAATTTGGGACGTATACTTGAATCTTTTCAAATCATATTTGTCACATAGAACATAAACTGTATACGTTATGAAAGATAATGAACATTATTACTACAACAAAATTGAATTGACGCAGGGTGTTCCCCAAGGCTCAATTCTAGGACCAATTACTTCTCTCATCTGCGTTAACGATTTGGCACATCATCAGAATCTTGATAATTCTTACCAGTTTGTCGAAAATCTGTCTTCAATATCAGCAGCGACAACATTCTCTTCTCATTACTCTCGAAACAAGCATCAATATTAGTAGGAAAGGTAGAGTCTTGGTTCTCAGCTAATTCATTGATCCTTAACGGATGCAAACCTGGACTTTTGATATTCAGTAAAACACAAACTCTACGTAAGACATGACTACAAGTCAATTCAGAATAGTAGTAGTATAGTAGTAGTATCATACTATTTTATTTTGTATACGTTCAATCTATCATTAACTATAGAATAATGTTTTGGGGATCTTCCGGAGAAGCTTCAAAGATTTTTATTACACAAAAAAGGATTATTAGATGTATACTAACATTATGTACCAGAACGTCCTCCAAGATATATATTATCTCTTGTAATGTCCATAAAGAGGAACCCTGACTCACTAACTTCCAATAGTGACTGATATGTATCTGGAATGTCAATAGGGACAAGGAACCAAAACGACTGAAGAATTTATTCTATGAAAAAGGACCTTATTATAGGGATGTGGAGGCTTTCAACTTCTTACGTAGGAAAATCATCAACATTCAAAGTATTGTACATTTCAGATCAGCATGTATAGCTTTTCTGCATGATGGATGATAGTTTTTCACCTTGGTCCTCTTCTGGATAGAATCCAAGAGCTTCAGCGTCTGTTTGGGAGCTGAACTCCAAACATGTGAACAGAAGTCCAGGACAGGTCGAATCAGTGCTTTGTAGATTATGAAGATCTGCTGGGATGTAAAGTAGCTCTTGGCACGAAGTAGAAAACTAAGTTTTTGTGGAGCTATTATCGCAATGGACCTCACATGATCGACCCATGAGAGGGTACTGTTGGAGGTGATCCCGAGCATTGTTATGGAAGACTTCATAGGTATAGTTGTGCCTGACATCATCATATTAGGGATTGTGGGATCCGCCTTCCTGGAGAAGACGTAAGCTTGAGTTTTGGTTGCATTAAACTAGATTATCAGTTTTCCATTTCAAAATATTTGCGAGATCACCATTAAATGCGCCAACCTGTCCCTGTCTTGCTCCTTTGCTGTGGACGGGACAGGTGTCACTTCTAGCAGATCGTTGATATGGAGTAGAAACAAAGTTGGTGCCAAGACAGATCCCTGTGGAACAACAGCGTTGATAGCCATTGTATCAGAGGATACTCCGTCAACCACCCCATGGAGTGATCTATCTGAGAGAAAACTCGATAGTAAGCACCAAAGTTGGGGAAGCACAAACCATATGATGGACGTTTCCCAAGAAGGCTTTGGTGTCAGACTCTGTCGAATGCTTTGGAGATATCCAATGATACAGCTAGAGATTCCCCATGTTTTTCAATAGATTTCTACCATATATGTGTCGCGTAAGCAAGCAAGTCTCCTGTTGATATCTGTTGCCGAAAGCCATATTGCCGGTCATTCACAATTTTGTAACCCTATGTTTTTGATGAGCTCGATGTTGATTGCTGGTTGCTTTCTATATCACTTTATGATCACAGATAATAGTGGAATGGGTCTTCCATCTGGAATTTTGTTGGTATTACATACTTAATTTAACACCAACGAACCACGTAATATGTTGTGATTTATTTTAATAAAATAACTTCAATTTTAAATTATGTGTAATTTAAAATTTCTACTATATCAATCTTGACGAAAAATTGTATTATCTACCTGACTTATGTTACGAGTCATTCTGTAAGTTTCTGGCAATAAAGAAATTATTATTATTATTATCATGATCATCGATAAATCAGGTTTCATAAATTGTCTACTTCAAAATTCAATGACTTTTATATATAATATGTGGCCGATTAGGTTCCATATTTTTTTTTGTCAATCTATCAGCATCAATAGAAAGTCACAAACACAAACAAAAGTTTGAAAATTGCGTAAAACCTAGAACGTGATCATCGTAAAGTTATGTTATATCACAGGAATGACATCATTTTTATTCTTAAATAAAAAATATTCCATTAGAAGTCAGTTTAATTTTTGTTATTGGTATTTTTATCATTAACCGTAATATTTGACAAGTGGAGAAAATAATGCTAAAGATGTTCTAATCAATTCATGCCTCAATTTGATGATAGAAATTTGCAGTTAACATATTATTCAATTGGTACAAACAATTGTATGAGCTGAATTTGAATGAAACCATTCCTTATTAGAACATTCCATTTCTTCACTTTATTCATATGAAATGAGTGATATGTTCTCTCAAAACGTCTTTATAAGTTCTTAAAATAATTATTTCCAATTATATTTTTAACTGGAAACAGAAAATAGATACATTAATTCTACATTTTATTGAACATTACTTATGTACTGCAGTATATATAGGGAAAACTGCCAGTAAAACATTAAACATGTTTTAGATGAAACGTAATATTCTGTACCTGCAAGTGTGATAAAATGTGTGAACCAAACGTGTTTGAAATAGCAGAAAAAATGATAGTTTAATTTTTGTTATTGGTATTTTTATCATTAACCGTAATATTTGACAAGTGGAGAAAATAATGCTAAAGATGTTCTAATCAATTCATGCCTCAATTTGATGATAGAAATTTGCAGTTAACATATTATTCAATTGGTACAATACAATTGTATGAGCTGAATTTGAATGAAATCATTCCTTATTAGAACATTTCATTTCTTCACTTTATTCTTTTAAAATGAGTGATATATTCTCTCGAAACGTCTTTCTAATGTCTTAAAATAATTATTTCCAATTATATTTTTAACTGGAAACAGAAAATAGATACATTAATTCTACATTTTATTGAACATTACTTATGTACTGTAGTATATATAGGTAAAACTGCCAGTAAAACACTAAACATGTGTTAGATAAGACGTAATATTCTGTACATACTTGTGTGATGAAAGGTGTGAACCAAACGTGTTTGAAATAAATAAGTGCAGCAGAAAAAATGATACATTTCTTAAGATATTAACGGATTATATTTCACCATTACTCATATTTCCGAAAGTGGTCTTGAGTTGATAAATAAAATATTAAGCTTCCACAGTTTTTTTGGTGAATAAACTTCAGAAACTTACTTAAAATTGTAATAATCATACGAAAATGAAGTCAATGAAGTGAAAATAGACAAGTAATATACGTGTTTTATAGATTTCATTCCAGAAGCAATAGTTTTCATTCTCACGTTAATTAATGTGGAATAATATATATATATATATGTAATTGTCAATTGCAACTTACCTAGAAAAGTTTTCAAACACAGAGCTAGTCCGAGTCAGTAAATCGTTTCCATCATTTTTCCAACTCAATATATAGCCTAAATTTGAAAGAGAAGCGTTTGGGTTTTGTGCCGTAACCCTTTCTTTTCAATAGTTCATGTTGAGAACGAACATCTTAGTTCATCTACTTCAAAAATCTTCTATTTAATTGAATGACCTTCAAATCTAATCTCTTTTTATCTACGGCAATGAAACTTGATATTTGAGGGTTTAAATTCCGAGCGTTCAAAAAATGCGGAAGGATAGTTGCTTCTTTAATTAATTATAACGCGCGAATCAAGTTGTGTTCTAGTTTGACTTACCCTTTGCTCATCTGCGACTGCTTTGTCTCGTTTCAGAAGTAACTTGAATAAATCCTTAAAATCCATTTTCACCGCGTGGATACATTTAACAAAATCACTGCACAAAAAAAATTACTAACGGAACAAAGGATTTAATTACAAATAATAATGAGAATACCGAGTTGGAAGTAAGACAAGTATTTGAAGAATATTTGAAATAAATTTGAATTCCTTTAAAAACTGTTGCACCTAACAATTGAAAGTCTTACTTCAAACTACTTTATGCGCAATTGACCCGCTATAGCCAAGAGCGATTATGGTCATTATATGATTACGCCCTCGCCTCGTATAGTTGTTTAAATGCGTGAAAATGGTTCATAGAAGCCTTGAGAAATATTCGCAACTTCTGGATTCACAGATCTTGCCGCTTTTTACTTCCGAGTATTTTCGGCGTGACTTGTTTATCAAGCAGCACCTAAAGTGGCGGGCCTTATTTCTTCAATTAGAGTTCTTTTCACAGTGTCGTAGTCCTTTAAACTGGATAACTGGGTCAGAAGCACTTACAATAACGTCTATTTATATCAAGATGTTCCCTTCAAATGATTACAAATTGTCCATCTAGTTTAAATATTAAGAGAGCTATTTTGCAAAGATTTAACAGCACCGGCCTCTTGGTTTGCCCTCGAGATAATACAAGATAAGTGGACCAGTGAATACTCAAAAATTTCAATTGAGCACCTTAATATTTTGGCATAATTTTATGGAATTTCAACTTGAAATACTCTATAGACGATTTGTCATATGGTGTGAACCAGATTTCTTCAAGGAAAACTACGAAATATTATAATACCAGTTAATATCAATCTAAGTTAACAAGAGAGTGACGCGAGGCTGTCTTTGGTCTTTGCCAAATCATTTCCTTCCGCTCATTCAAATTTATGAATTTAATGCCAGATGATGCAGAAGAAACTGCCTCTTACATCCTGTTGGAATGTCCTGCATTGGCACCCCTCAGGAACCGTCACTTCGGAGAATCAAAACTGCTCCCGGAAGAACTTATGAAAGCCAGCGTTGGCAATATTCTGGGTTTATGGCGGCCACAAATCTGCTAGAATAGTGTGGCTTCTGACCACAGGGCGCACAATGGGCCCAACTAAGTGGCCTAAGTGCATTTGGGGGCTACGCATTCTCCCCTCAAATGATGATGATGAATGCCATATCGTAATATGTAATTTGAATATACCTATCATGGGGAATGAGCATGAGTTGATGTGAAAGGTAGAAGTTACAAACAATTATTTTGTCATTGAATTGATTCCTCCACTCGTCATTCGGAATAGAAAGTGACCAACAAGAAGAATTTTAATAACAATACCGAAAATAATGTATCCAAAACATGGCAAAATTTTTGGTGAGAGGATTCAAATGAGGAAGTTGAATTTTTGTGCCGATACTGGTTACATCCAGTAGCAAATTATGTACAAATTCCGTACTTGACGTAATTGCGGTAATGAACTAAGATGACAAGGGTTATTATACTAGTTTTGCCATTATTACAATCATGTTTTATTAAAATTTTGTTTTAATCTAGCAGATAATACCGTCGGTGAGAATAATGGTGTGGAACTAAATGGAATAATGTCCATTGCGTAGGTATGCTGTGAATTTCTTTGCGTTAAAAGGTTATGCGTAAACTGTATCATTATTGTTCACAAGTGAGGTGTTATCTAGTATTCATGATCTTGCGTAATGAATGAGAAGTCACATAACTATTAACCAGAAACCTCATGTTACTTTGTACTATTTAAGTTTCAATTTGTCAGTAGGGTGTTCGGGGAATATAACCAGTCACGGTTCTTCTAGAGGGGAAATTGAGAATTTCTGAGATCAATTGTTGGACAAACTAAACTGAGGTTGTTTTGAAACCGTCATAACTTTCAAGCCTCTCTGTCTTTTTTCACATAAATTGGGCTTACAATTATTTCAAGATCCCAGAAGTCACGTATTTATTTACATTAGAAGTCAGTTTAATTTTTGTTATTGGTATTTTTATCATTAACCGTAATATTTGACAAGTGGAGAAAATAACGCTAAAGATGTTCTAATCAATTCATGCCTCAATTTGATGATAGAAATTTGCAGTTAACATATTATTCAATTGGTACAATACAATTGTATGAGCTGAATTTGAATGAAACCATTCCTTATAAGAACATTTCATTTCTTCACTTTATTCTTGTGAAATGAGTGATATATTCTCTCGAAACGTCTTTATAAGGTCTTAAAATAATTATTTCCTATTATACTCTTAACTGGAAACAGAAAATAGATACATTAATTGTACATTTTACTGAGCTTTGCTTATGTACTGCAGTATATATAGGGAAAACTGCCAGTAAAACATTAAACATGTGTTAGGTGGGACGTAATATTCTGTACCTGCAAGTGTGATAAAATGTGTGAACCAAACGTGTTTGAAATAGCAGAAAAAATGATAGTTTAATTTTTGTTATTGGTATTTTTATCATTAAACGTAATATTTGACAAGTGGAGAAAATAATGCTAAAGATGTTCTAATCAATTCATGCCTCAATTTGATGATAGAAATTTGCAGTTAACATATTATTCAATTGGTCACGTATTTATTTACATTTTGCTTTAAAAAAACAATTGGTATTTGGGCATGATGTCATGCTAGAAAAAGGTTTGAGTCTCTTTTCAAGTTTAGTTTTGCAAGATCTAAGATAAGTTTGATATCTTTCTCAAGAATAAATATTTTCTATTTTCTTGTGGTGAAGCCATTCTGGAAAAAGACTTGAGTCTCTTTTCAAGTTTGGTTTTGTAAGATCTACAATAAGTTTGATATCTTTGAAGAATAAATGTTTTCTGTTTTTTTTGTTGAGTTATATTTCCCTACAATTTTGTTTGGCGCAAAGGATTGCCGACGAAGCTTGGGCAGGGTTTGAAGACTATAATTCATGGACAAACTAAGCTGAGGTTGTTTTCAAACCGTCATAACTTTCAAACCTCTCTGTGTTTTTCTCACATAAATTGTGCTTATAATGCATTCAAGATCCCAGAAGTCACGTATTTATTTACATTTGGCTTTAAAAAAGCACCTATGGTATTTGGGCGTGACGACATGCTAGAAAAAGGTTTGAGTCTTTGCTCAAGTTTAGTTTTATAAGATCTACGATAAGTTTGATATATTTGAAGAATAAATATTTTCCATTTTCTTGTTGAGTTTAGTATGAAAAACATTTCCCTACAATTTGGTTTGGTGCAAAGGATTGTTGACAATTACTTCAATATTTTTCAATCACCAAGCATGGGTAGGGTTTGAAGACTATAATTCATGGACAAACTAAACTGAGGATGTTTTCAAACCGTCATAACTTTCAAACCGCTCTGTTTTTCTCACATAAATTGTGCTTATAATTTCATTCAAGATCCCAGAAGTCACGTATTTATTCACATTTGGCTTTAAAAGACCACCTATGGTATTTGGGCGTGACGACATGCTAGAAAAAGGTTTGAGTCTTTGCTCAAGTTTAGTTTTATAAGATCTACGATAAGTTTGATATCTTTGAAGAATAAATATTTTCCATTTTCTTGTTGAGTTTAGTATGAAAAACATTTCCCTACAATTTGGTTTGGTGCAAAAGATTGTTGACGATTACTTCAATATTTTTCAATCACCAAGCATGGGTAGGGTTTGAAGACTGTAATTCATGGACAAACTAAACTGAGGATGTTTTCAAACCGTCATAACTTTCAAACCGCTCTGTTTTTCTCAGATAAATTGTGCTTATAATTTCATTCAAGATCCCAGAAGTCACGTATTTATTCACATTTGGCTTTAAAAGACCACCTATGGTATTTGGGCGTGACGACATGCTAGAAAAAGGTTTGAGTCTTTGATCAAGTTTAGTTTTATAAGATCTACGATAAGTTTGATATCTTTGAAGAATAAATATTTTCCATTTTCTTGTTGAGTTTAGTATGAAAAACATTTCCCTACAATTTGGTTTGGTGCAAAAGATTGTTGACGATTACTTCAATATTTTTCAATCACCAAGCATGGGTAGGGTTTGAAGACTATAATTCATGGACAAACTAAACTGAGGATGTTTTCAAACCGTCATAACTTTCAAACCGCTCTGTTTTTCTCACATAAATTGTGCTTATAATTTCATTCAAGATCCCAGAAGTCACGTATTTATTCACATTTGGCTTTAAAAGACCACCTATGGTATTTGGGCGTGACGACATGCTAGAAAAAGGTTTGAGTCTTTGCTCAAGTTTAGTTTTATAAGATCTACGATAAGTTTGATATCTTTGAAGAATAAATATTTTCCATTTTCTTGTTGAGTTTAGTATGAAAAACATTTCCCTACAATTTGGTTTGGTGCAAAAGATTGTTGACGATTACTTCAATATTTTTCAATCACCAAGCATGGGTAGGGTTTGAAGACTATAATTCATGGACAAACTAAACTGAGGATGTTTTCAAACCGTCATAACTTTCAAACCGCTCTGTTTTTCTCACATAAATTGTGCTTATAATTCATTCAAGATCCCAAAAGTCGCGTATTCATTTACATTTTGCTTTAAAAAAACACCTATGTTATTTGGGCGTGACGTCATGCTAGAAAAAGGTTTGAGTCTCTTTTCAAGTTTAGTTTTGTAAGATCTACGATAAGTTTGATATCTTTGAAGGATAAATATTTCTATTTTTTTTTGTTGAGTTAACAATGAAAAACTTTTCCCTAAAACAAGATTTGGCGCAAAGGATTATTGACGAAACTCCAATATTTTTCAATCACCAAGCTTGGGCAGGGGTTAAAGACTATAATTCATGGACAAACTAAATTGAGGTAGTTTTGAGACCGTCATAACTTTCGAACTTCTTTGTTTTTCTCACATAAATTGTGCTTATAATTCTTTCAAGTTTCCAGAAGTCATGTATTTATTTACATTTTGCTTTAAAAAAGCATGTATGGTATTTGGGCGTGATGTCATGCTAGAAAAAGCTCTGAGTCTCTTTTCAAGTTCAGTCTTGTAAGATCTACGATAAGTTTGATATCTTTGAAGAATAAATACTTGTATACAATTTGGTTCAGCGCAAAGGATTGTTGACGAACACTTCCAATATTTTTTAATCGCAGAGCTTGATGTTCGTTATGAAATAGCAGTTTGAAAACGACTTCTGATTTACCTCAGGAATCTGATGCTATCATAGGAATGATATATTACATGTGATTTTGTACTTTTGTCTATGAATAGAAAGTAAAATTAGAGTATAAAAAAAGAATAAGAACCCATTACTGCACCGCCTCCATTCTACCATGTCTCCATTTTTTGAGTCTTGATCGATAGAAGTAACTACTTCATCAGCTTTTATCAACACCAAATTGGTTTCATCGATCACAATTTCCAAATTCGAGGTATCTGCCATAGTTCGTTAATTTAATTGATGTTTCACATATCACTACGAACTTCACTTTCTTATTTAAGAGAACAACTACTGGAAGACGATAGTTCTTAGCTTATTACGTGGATAAGGCAGGGTCGAACTGGATAAGGGCTAATATATTTAATGTTCTAAATAATTTATTCATACTATTTTATTCATATAAAGTAATATTTTACAAGAAATACTTGTTTTATATCTTTAATTGTTTGGAAACTAGAGCTAAACATATTACAAGTATTGTATTGTTAGGGCATCTGCATACTGCGACCTTAAGAGGTATATTGTGTCTCCTTCTGCTGCTGAGTCGTTCAACGACTAAAGCAGTTGTTCCGATCCAATTTTTCTTAGAAAGTTCAGGATAGTGGATGGCTTCAGGTTGTAAGTCTCCATCTTTTATTTGATACGCGGCCAGGTGTCGTGTCCTTGGGTTTTGTTTGTATGGTAGTGCATTGTGAGAGATTGTGGATAGAAGTTTCGCCCTCCTCTTCGCAGAAGCTTGACTCTTATTCCCCTATTATTTCCAGTTTATTAAGGTTCCCTCTCAACCAGCAGGGCCCTGTTAGAATCCTCGTTAATATTCATATTTTACTTCTCCCTAGGTTGGTGCAGCCATTAGATCTCTTCTGGTTATAGTTTCAGGAGTATCTTTGCCTGTCTCAATCCTCAATTGTAGTTATATCCAGTAATATTTTTTTCTCTACATCTTTCTTGAGTTCTCCCAGTATTGTACTGTTGCTTCATTCGGCAGGAGGGTTCAGGTCCAACAAATGGTGTTTCGGTCCATTTTTTCGCAAGTTCAACTACTTTTTCATTCTCCTCCACTCCGTTGTATCCCGGAACCCATAGGAAGGTAACCGCATTATTCTTCCTTAGTTCGTTCAGTTTCAGCTGAGTGTATGGAAGCTCAGCAAGTTACTGGCTGCTTGACTATCTGACATGATGACTATTTCTTGTCTCTTTCTAAGACTATTTCCCTATAGCATGGATTTTCGTTTGGAAGATGCTCGGGTATTTGCTTAGACTTTCAAAGTATTTGGTTCCAGGACCAGTATACTATTCCATTTTCTTCTCTTGGTTTGGAGCCATTTACGTTACATTTAATGGCTAGTAGAGCTGAACAGTATATGTACCCTGTTGTCAAAGATTGTTCAATGTAGATGAAATAGCTTAACAAGGAGAAAATTTAATAGAACTGAAGCCACGGAGTATATGAGAAGATGATACAATAACGGTTTGAAACACATTTTATTTCACACGCTGGCGTAATGCTTGGTAGGTGAATTTCCTCTAATCACCTACTTCCTTCTTCCCCAATCCATTTTCTCATCATCATCCTATCATATTAGCAGGAGTGACTTAGTAGACTTCTGAAAGTACTTATATCATCTCTTCTTTTGTTTTTTATGCTCAACGAACTGTTTATTTGATCTCAGATATATTGAACTGACTGTATTTATTTAGATTTATTTTGAGGCTTCATATTTCACAAAAGCATACAATGCAATTAAGAAGGATGCCATCTTCCCCAAATTGTATTGCTGACTATTACATATCTATTGAATCGAATATTGATGACTTTCTCAAGTCCAATACTGCACGTATTGATTTCAGTAGATTCACGATAGTCACAACAACGACGACTGAAGATACCACATTCATTGTTTATACTTCATATACCTAGCTAAGTACCAAGCATGTAAACCTTGCTGGTGATTATACTTGGAAAAGTTTATTAAAAATGATATCAATTTTCATGCATGGTTGCTTAATTTTTTCACTGATTTTGTTCTCTTTAAGGTACATTAGGATTAGGGATTAAATTATTAAAATTCTAAGGGTCACTTACACTAGAAAAGGAGTAACATAGGGCTACTGAATGAATAAAGAACAAAAAATCATAGGTGGGATTGGAACCTATTCATCAGCAATACGAATTTACTTTGGCCGTCATTGTTTCATATCTTAGATAATATAGTCTCTGAAGAAGTAGCTGTCATACAATCCTCATTCAAATAGATTGAAATACGTGAATATTTGATATATGACCGGGCATCGACAAGTTTATCAATTATGATTAATGATGAAAGAGATATATTTATAATTCTTATATTATCACTAATTTCAGTAACATCAAGTTCATCATTGCATTATATCAAAGTTGCAGTGTCAACTTATTCAGATGTGGAAGGATAATTAAAAAAATATCTATTTTTTGGAATTTATTCTACAGCAGACAGCAGATTAAATCAGTGAGAGGAAATTTTCAAGATGATTGATATTCGTTGCATACATTTTGTTATCGACAAAGCAAATTATGTCCAATATGGCCTTCAGAATAAGTATTGTTATTCCAAATACCACTATAAATAAGGAACAGTCACTCCTAACCACTGAAAAATAAAGTGGATAAGGGTGATCGTTTATTATTTATAGTGTTATGGTATATCCACAGTGTGCACTCTTTTAAAGCTTATCAATTCCAAATAGCAATAATTGCATAATTTAAATGAAACAAGAAATGATTTATTTGGTCAAAACTTGTAGCTCAATATACTTCGTCCAACGATCTTCTAATTTTTCGATCCCTTTCAAATAATTCGATTTCGGCAATCTTTCAAAATAGGCGTTTGCTTCAGGGATGACCTCATCGTTGGGGCTAAATCTCTTTTCAACGAGCCATTTGTTCAAGTTTGGAAATAGATAAAAATCGCAGGGGACCAAATCTGAATATGGTGGATGATGAACCAATTCTTAGCGCGATTTATGCAATTTTGCCATTGCGACTGCGGACCTGTGCGTTATCCTGGTGGAAGAGCACTTTTTTCTTTGCCAAATGCGGCCGCTTTCGCTTCAAATCGGCGTCGAATAGATCCAATAGCTCTGCATCATATACGCCGGTGATCGTTGTGCCCTTTTCAAGGTAAACGATATAAACGATACCATGTGCATCCCAAAATAACTGTCGGCATGGCTTTGTTGGCCGATAAACCCACTTTGGCCTTTTTGGCTCCTCATAATCTACAAAGCACAGATTCGACATGTCCTGAAGTACTATTCACATGTTTGGAGTTCGGCTCCTAAACATACTCTGAAGCTCTCGGATTCTATCCAAAAGAGAGTTAGCTATTCGTTTGATTGATGATGTCACACTTGCGAGTTCGTTGATCTCTCTAGAATATCGTAGAAAGGTGGGAGATCTCTCCCTTTTCTATAGATATTTCAATGATGGGTGTTCAAAGTGTGAGAACAAAGAAAAGCGGGTACTAGCCACTTGCACTAAACTTTTGTGTTTTTCTCTGATAATGTAATGCTTGCCCTTTTATCAAAAGAAAGTTAAAACAAATTTAGTAATAGTAATTGTAGGTATGCGATTTGCAGAGCTTAAAAGATTGTGTCATAAGCCCCTATAAAAAAATAGGCATGCGGCTCTCGTTGGCCCAGGGTTGGGAAAATATGAGAAGAGTCTTGTGAAAATTTCAAACGATTTGACGCGATCTTAAACAACACCGCCCTTAGGCTTTTGTTTTTTTTTGTTCTCACAGGGTACACTTTCACTCCTCCAAAAAGCAGTTGTATGATATCGGAGATCAACTATGAAGAGCGGCTAATCTGCGATGTAAGGGATGCGTTTGTGATATGATACGTGTTTGTTAGTAGGTATTTCTGTTTTGTGTGTAAAATTTTTTTTGTTTTAGGTTTTGATGGGATATTGGATTTATAATTACTGGAAGATAGTTAGAGGCTGGTAGGAGAGTTTGTATTCGAGCCTGAAGTACCGCCGATGCAATTTGAATATTGAATTCAGTACATGAACAGTCAATCCCCGGCTATACGAGCATAATATTTGGGTGAGAGGTGCCACCCTTGCCGAATAGACTCTCTTCCACCATCATCATCATCTCCTAGTATTCCATTCCCGTATACGACATATATTATACGTGATACATGTATTATGGGTAGTATAAACTATGTAAAGGATTATACACACTACAAGATCTCGCCATCGGCATTCTTTAAGTACAAAGTCGTTTTCGACCTCATTGAGGATTTCATGAACTAGCGATTAAATACCCCGATTTGGATAATGTCGAAGTTGTATAAAAAACTAGGAAATTAGGCAGATATTTCCAAAACCTAGAAGGTAGAAATAGAAACTCCAAGACATGTCTAATAATATAACGATGAAGGATGGTGTATTGTTGCTAGCGGTTCAAAATCAGGCCAAGTGTCAGAAATGAGAGACTACTAGGAGGTTGGACAGTACATTGCGCATGCGGCCGAAGGGTTAAGACGGGGTGAGAAGAAATCTCAAAATCTACAAAACGAAGAGCTGATTTTTTCGGTAAAAAATCACTCCCCACGAATCGAGCGTAGCCTTCTGCTGACCCATAACCATCAAATTTCCCAATTGAGGCTTAAAACTCATCTGAATTAGTAAAATCGGTTCGCAGAATGACGCCTTAAAAAAAAAGGGGGCGAACGCTTGTGATGCATAAAAGAGATACCGACGTCACCTTTTCAGTGCGAGTAGCTACGCTTTCGGTACAGACCCTCGAGTCCATTTCTCTCTACAATCGGCAACAATTTCAAGTGTATTGCATTTACCAGGTCGATTCACGAGAACATACATTGTGCCAAATAAACCGATTCAAGAATCTAATAATGGAGAAAAATACACAATTTAAAGGTGCAACCAACATTGAAGAGGATAATGGTGCGTTGAGTCCGAACGACCAACATACAGGACGAATGAACCCAATTCGCGTACTGTGGACGTTTCTCCGAGCCGAATATAAGCGCCGAATGTTTTTTTGATACTTTTCGGTAAAAGTGAATTATTCAAAGGAAATTATTATTTTATTCGCGGAACCATTCAATTGACGGGAATTCGGTCTGTTCGCAGCATTCGTGACACGAAGCCACCCGATTCAGAAACTGATACGATTTCCACAAATTGAGTTTAGCTTTAAAGGATTTTATATTGTCATACAAGTTGTTTATGAAGTTTTCCTTGCCTTGTAGCCGCTCATTCAGATTCATGGAACGAAAATCACTGAGCCAGTCCTGGTCATCGAAGAGTGCAGTAGGTTTTCCCTTGCCAGCCACAAACGTTTTAATTGCTTCTTTGAGGTCGAACACCCGTTCTCTTTTCTCTATTAAGTCATCAAACAACTAGTCTCCCCTTCACTGTCAAGCTCGAGACCTGCCTAACTTCTTACTACCAGACTTCATTCTTTTATCGAACAGCGAAGTTTTAGAACTCTTTACCTAGTGATGCATAGATAACTTTACTCCGTAGATTGAAATGTTCCGTGTTAGATACCGAAACCGCGATGAGAGCGCCGCGCGCGGAATGGTAGCATACTAAATGATACTTTGGAGGGAAATTCGAATCAAGTTACACAGCACATAACTGCAAATTTTGTTTTCTAACAATTTAAGCAGGAAATGAAAGTCGATAGTTTTTATTCAATAATAGAGTTAATACAGAAATATATAAGATAATAATAATATATAATAATATAGAGTGCTAGAGCTAATATTTTATTTTCCAAAGAAAATCGTCGACCCCTAGGCTTCTTTCCAGCACAATCTAAGTGCCCTTTAAAAAAATTGAACACTAAAGGGTTGAAACTATCTGACAATTTAAGTTCAACGATTTTTCGAACCTTCACTTGGTGCAATAATCCCTTGCCTACAAAAAAATATAAACACATATTTTTAGGACATACATAAGTACTTCAGATTCATAATAATTACCGTACCGTACCGTACATGATACTTCAACATCGTTTTTAGCTATTCATTTATTGCCTTATTGAAAAAAGAATTTATTGCTTGGAAGTTACTTCTGAAAATAGTAATGTTTCAATATGTGTGTACATATTATCAACAAGAAATTTTATATCCTATAACATAAAAATCACAATGTATATTTTACTTGACTTTGGTCGTGAGACTCGTGACGGTGTTAACTGTTGAGGTGCAATAGCTTCATTGTTACTGCTGTTGGGCTGCTTTCGTTCTACTTCAACAGGAATTGAGTTGATGTTGCCTGATTCAATATGATTCCTGATTCCATTTGGCAAATCGAGTTCTTCACCTAAAAAACAATCATTAACCTGAGTTGGCAGAAAAAGCGTCAAGACTGCATCTTTCTTCAAAGCATCATTTGGTCCAATATCTTCTGGTGAAAAATGCCTTAGTTGAGTTATTTATGTAGTGATGTCTTTCCCCAGGGGATTCCATGTGGCTTACTGAAGGCATCAAGACGGAAAAAAGTACGGGTGCTGGAATAGTCGAGAAAACGGACCAAGGGGAAAGAATTTTCTTGAACCTAGGAACTTTTGCGACAGATTTCCAAGCAAAAATAGTTGCAATTACAACATGTGCTCAAATCATGAGGGAGAGAGCCTATGAGAATAGACAAATCACAATCATAGTGAGCAACCTGACAGTGCTTAAGGCACTGGAGTCATACACAATCACCTCACAATGTGTACTTGATTGCGTCAAAGAACTAACGGCACTAGTAATGAACCCCAATAGAGTAACACTCGTGTGGGAGTCTGGAGAAACCAAACGAGATAGGACAGAAACTGCCGTCGCACTCGCTAAAGCGGGGGCGGAAAAACCACTGATTGGACCAGAGCCAACCTGTGGCATTTCTCATGCCACAGCGAAATCTGTAATCCAAAAATGGCTCGAGATAGAGCACCGTGCCTACTGGAGAGAACTGCCCCGTATGTCGCAATCCAAGCGACTGATGGGAGATCTCCAGCAGCAACGGGTGAAAAATCTGCTGACGTTCAGCAGACAAGAAATACGGAATCTTGTTGCATTCCTGACCGGATACGCCCCATGCAACAAACAGCTCTACACGATGGGAGTGGTAGATCAGCCCACTTGCAGGGGTTGCGGCGTGGAAGATGAGACACCTATGCATGTGCTGTGTCAGTGCACGGCATATACGGTTGGTCGTCGGACATACCTCGGAGACTATAAGACTACACCCAAGGAAATCAGAAGTATCCCCTATATCAGGCTAGTAAAATTCATAGAATACCCGGACTGATGATGAGGTAGAAACAAGTGAGGGCACAATAGGACTATAATGACTGCAGTGCTGTGGGGCTTCCCTCAGGATGGAGAACCAACCTCACGGAGGAGGGGTTTTAGTCGGTAGGAATCCGGCACACCCGGGGGCACGGGCACCCGAGGCGTCTATGCAAGATTTCCCCTCCTCTACGAAAAAAAAGATGTCTTTCCCTATGCCTAAAACCTCCAAACCTTCAAGAAAAATACGAATGCCTACGTCCTCTCCCTACATTCCACTGCTGGCTCACACAATGTTTTTCAAACATATAGGTTTCCCTGTCGTGTAGTGAGAGGATTTAAAAAAAAATCACATTTCAAAATCCAAAAAGGATAAAATTTAAACATTGGAGAATTTAATAACTTACAATGATAAGACAAAAATACCAAGAATAATTGTACTTTACTTAATATTGAGTATATCGCATTATCACTTAAATATGCATTCTACTAGTGATTCAGTACCTTCCAAGTAATCTTCCTGTAAAGAGTTGTAATGTGTAAGTTTAAAATTACAATAAACAAAAGGATATTTTACAATGGTTATTCAGTACCTTCCAAGTAATCTTCCTGTAAAGAGATGTAATGTGTAAGTTCAAAATTACAATAAACAAAGGGATACTTGAACTAATATTGTTGTATTTGATTGGCATTATTCTTATGCAATTCACTGCATTAATATAATATAAATAAGGTAAAATGTAGGTTGTTGAAGAATTAGGTAATGTCGGTTATTGAATAACGGAAATGAACTTGGGATAATTAATTAATTATATTCTGATGAAAATATTGATTACCATTTTCAATGTTTGCCGAGTCTTTGAAAGAGGGTTGAATAATATTTGAATGTGAAACCTTCAACTCTAACCTGATGAAATTTATAAACTTTACAATTTATTTCATAGCATGGTCAAAATAAATTTTTGCCACATAAATTGTGTTGATGCATATAATAATACTGCATTATATTTGAGTCGGATTGACTTTTTTTCATTGAGGCTGCAATTCCTTTATTTTTACCAACCATAGGTGGTGTCCCACTTGTTATGTCAGGTCAATATTGTATCAAGTTAATACCATCCACGATATAGGAAAGGGTGGTAGTGCATCTCCCTTTATGAAAATGAAGCGATTATCGGACCGATTCGTGTAGACTCCACAAGGTGGCGTTACTATCGGGACCCGCATCTTCCAATGTTTTAATGGGAGAGGATTGCTGGTAGCATATGTACATCAGAAGTCTCTAGCGCTTCAGACTCCGGGATTTTCACTTGGCCTATCGAAATAAGAAGGTTCGAATTGTATAAAAACACAATTGCATGAACGCCGGACGTCCGTTCGTAATTAGCTACGAACGTAATCATTTTGACACATACCTCGAGGAGCTCGCTGCGCGTAAGTTAGAGTTTATACATTTTACCTCGATCTTGTTAATTTGGGGCCGTTTCGTGCCCCGTGCGTCCGGTGCCAGTTGTAATAAAATGTTTTCGGCTATGGGCCGCTAGCTTTTACCCGCTTCGTGTATATTTTAGTCGCAAGAAAATTCCCCTTGCTACGTCGCACGTTAGACGAGCGTAGCTGAGACCTGAGAGTACCTGCTTCTATTTTAATTGAATTTTCCTATTTAAACGGAATTTTTGGAACGTCATTCCATTTATCGAAAATTAACTATTTTAAAACAGTTTTCGACCCGGTTTGTGGCTATCCAGACCTTTTAAAAGGTTCAAAGTTAACATTTCGACAATTTTTATTACTATATTAATTTGTAGTTCATTATTGTTTTACAACTGAAATAAATAGGTATGAAATTTGTAGGTTATTGATGATGTCAGTGTGACAGTGACATAATTATTTCAAAAGTAAAGTAAGACATCCCGGTACATAGCGCAGGTTCGGGACCTGATCGTAGCGATGCCGTGCGGATTTCTAACGCACCGGGAAGGTAAAAGACTCACTCCTACCACGTATTAAAGTATACAAGATGCACTACCAGCCTATCCTATACCGTGATACCATCGTAACACATTTGAAAATGTCTGCCCCCTTCGTAATTCCTTTCATAGGAAAAAGGGCGGCCAATTCTGCTGTAATGTAATTTCAAATTTATCATCGATGCCACTAGACTGTCATATCAGTACTTTCATCAATCGCGACAGAGTAAAAAACGAATTTATATGTCTGATTTTTAATGGAATTTTCTATATCTTCTGAAACTCTTCAATTTTTCTAGCCACTGTTACTCCTGTTAACGCAGTTAAATATTTAGAGTAGTTCTAGAGTCAACTATTCTTTGCTTTTTAAACTTCGAAGCGAATACTCTGAGGGTTTGTTCGAAAAAAATAATATTTCCATAACTAGACATCAGCATCATTCTGATTCGAGTATAAAATCTATACTTCTAGACTCACGAACGTTTAATTTCAGCACGTTTTGGGACCAAAGAACTGATTTTTTTTTTGGTTGGCAACAGTTTATCATTACATTTTAAACAAATTTAGAAGTTAACATTTTGAATACTATTGTGAAAACCGCATTCCATCCAATAGCTCAACTCAAGTTAACTGTGATCCAGAGAGAACTAGCTTCCCTCACCCGTAGGAACCGAACACATAGTGTACATGATTAGAAACACGATCATCCTCCCTGGACTTCTTGAAAAATGTTTCTCGTTTACTATTGCGGATGTAGAGGATCACATTCTGCACATTTGATGTCTATGGCGTCAATCCATACCTATAGTTCAAATTTGGGAGTAGTTTTTGTTTTGGATATGCGCAAATTTATAAAAATTATGTCAAAAATTGTTATTATATTACTTCAATCCTATCCCCGACATTACAAGGCCATTTCATAGAACCAAAATAAACAGTAATGATATTCAAATGTTATGAGCATAATCTCCGATAAACAACTTCTTGCGATATTTACTAACAAATCAAAGTTTAACTGTGATGCATAATTTGAAGGTTTGCTTCAATTTTATTCAACACTGAATGCTTTCGTAAGGTTATTTAAATTTCATAATCGATATTGCACATTTTGTTTACAAAAACAATGACTAATAATACAATGTATAAGTGATAACCGGCTTCAACGAGTATACCTACGATAAGAAATTGTTGCTTATTGTAGAAACTTTATAGTAAAATTACGCATAACAAATAACGACTGTACTGAGGTAAATATCGTAAATATGCTGACTCGGTTGATTCATGATGAATTATAGGAAGATACGTCATTTAAAGACACTGATTGTTTTCAAGTTTCTATTTCATACCTTTTTCAGAAAATTAATCCTACGAAAACCATTATCGCAGGAAACAAGACAAAAATTAAATAATTTCAAAACCTCTAGTTTGGGCATTCACTAGATGTATTTAGAATAGCTTTTTTTGTGTGCTGCTGGGCTATGAAGTAGCTCTTGCCACGGAATAAAAAATCAAGTTTCAGTGAAGCAGATTTTGCTGTTGGTGATGATACAGAGCATGGATATCAGTTGTACTTGACAACATCCTATCAGGGATCCGCCTTCCTCTAAAAAATACAAAATTGAGTTTTGGTTACATTAAACTCTACTAGATAATTAGATCCCCACTTCTAAATTCTTGGCATATTTTTTGGGTAGGGGGACAGGAGAATGGGTATGAGGGTGAGACCGGAATCATCGATCAAACACTGAAACATATTGATAAAATTGACATTCTGATTTAACTTTGAATCTATGTTACCTCAAAACTTCCTATGAGCACAGATTAGATTAGTATTAAGGATGGTTAAATCTGTGCTATGGCTCTAGATGATGATCCTCGATTCCTAAAATGAATATCAGATGAAAAAAGCAAAATTTAATCATCTCTTATTAAACTTTGAAGCGAATACACTCAGGGTTCGACTGAAACAATTTTTTCCGTAACACGTCAACCAAGCAGCATCATTCTGATCCATTTGAATATAAAATCTATACTGTTAGGCTGATGAAAGTTTAATTTATATGTTTCAGAGCTAAAGAAGTGATTATTTTTTCCGTCGCATCATTTACCTACTTATAACATTTTAAACGAATGAACCAGTTTTTGAAGTGAACGTTGTAAAAACCGCATTACATAAGATAACTGCGATCTTTAGAGCAAATTATTAGAAACAGATCCTTCGTCCGCGGAAACAACTAAAAACGTGGATATTATTATCAGTCATTGAACTCTTATTCGATTTGACAACAATTAATTAACAACTTCTATGTTTGATACTTAGAGGTGAACTGACAAGAAATCTGTGTTAAATCAACTTTAGTTTCATGATACCACAGAATAATTAATTCAATGTAACTATGTGATGACACACTTGGATGACGCAATTCAAATCTTAAAGTTTTATGAATTTGGGACACTTGCGGGTTAAATACGCTTATAATAAAAAAACTGTTGTTACAATGGTGCAATAAAATACTATAGTTGATGAATTGAAGATGTCAAAAGTACCACCAGGTTAAAGCGATTTTAAATCCGTACGTCCTGTAGGAACGGCCAAGTCTCCAGAATGTTACGTATCGATGGACGCTCACACCAACATCATCTCGAAAATAGTATAGAACGATTCACAAATGCTCAAAACGGAAACAGTTTTATAATACTTCCCTTGCACTACGTACAGTGAGGAAAGTAAAAATTGTAAATGCTCATTAGCATTTACAGAAAACTGGAAATAAATTGCAGGAACTTCATCATCACTAATACTGCTCATTAATATATTGCATGAACAAAGAAAAAAAACAACTAACCTTATTGTTTCCAGTCACTTATTGAATAACTTCAAATATAGAAGTTTAACAGATTAATGCATTCAGTAACCTTTTTTCTGAATGGAATAATGAACCCAGTTCCAAAGTCAACAGTACAACTTGAAATGTTTATGACCAATTGTAATAAAACATAAATTTACTCTTATTGACCATAGCTTCACCAAATAGTGACAACCCCAAAGTGATTTCTAAACTCATTTTGAAATTATGAATATGCCACTATGTCATAACACCATTTTCTTGAAACAGGCAAAAATTAATCTGAGGATGGCATTATGTGATGAGTTTTCAAAATATGTCTTAAGAAACACCATTTATTCATAAATAAAGTAGCTGATACTGAAGAAAAAACAAAGAGACTAAATAGATAAAATTTATTTGATAAGTGTCACAGATCACTATATTTTGCAAATTTGTGTTTCATTCTCATTTTTTCAATATCTAATGGATGTTAAACGAAGTTCATGACCAAAAACTTTGCTTAAATTGAAATATGTCTTAAGAAACACCATTTATTCATAAATAAAGTGGCTGATACTGAAGAAAACAGAGACTAAATAGATAATTTATTTGATAAGTGTCACACAGATCTCTATATTTTGGGAATTTGTTTCATTCTCATTTTTTATTTTTTCAATACCTAATGGATGTTAAACAAAGTTAATGACCTAAAACTTTGCTTAAATTGAAATATGTCTTAAGAAATACCATTTATTCATAAATAAAGTAGCTGATACTGAAGAAAACACAGAGACTAAATAGATAATTTATATGATAAGTGTCACACAGATCACAATATTTTGCAAATTTGTGTTTCATTCTCACTTTTTCAATAAATCTAATGGATGTTAAACGAAGTTCATGACCAAAAACTTTGCTTAAATTGAAATATGTCTTAAGAAACACCATTTATTCATAAATAAAGTGGCTGATACTGAAGAAAACAGAGACTAAATAGATGATTTATTTGATAAGTGTCACACAGATCTCTATATTTTGCGAATTTGTTTCATTCTCATTTTTTATTTTTTCAATACCTAATGGATGTTAAACAAAGTTAATGACCTAAAACTTTGCTTAAATTGAAATATGTCTTAAGAAATACCATTTATTCATAAATAAAGTAGCTGATACTGAAGAAAACAGAGACTAAATAGATAATTTATTTGATAAGTGTCACACAGATCTCTATATTTTGGGAATTTGTTTCATTCTCATTTTTTATTTTTTCAATACCTAATGGATGTTAAACAAAGTTAATGACCTAAAACTTTGCTTAAATTGAAATATGTCTTAAGAAATACCATTTATTCATAAATAAAGTAGCTGATACTGAAGAAAACACAGAGACTAAATAGATAATTTATATGATAAGTGTCACACAGATCACAATATTTTGCAAATTTGTGTTTCATTCTCACTTTTTCAATAAATCTAATGGATGTTAAACGAAGTTCATGACCAAAAACTTTGCTTAAATTGAAATATGTCTTAAGAAACACCATTTATTCATAAATAAAGTGGCTGATACTGAAGAAAACAGAGACTAAATAGATGATTTATTTGATAAGTGTCACACAGATCTCTATATTTTGCGAATTTGTTTCATTCTCATTTTTTATTTTTTCAATACCTAATGGATGTTAAACAAAGTTAATGACCTAAAACTTTGCTTAAATTGAAATATGTCTTAAGAAATACCATTTATTCATAAATAAAGTAGCTGATACTGAAGAAAACAGAGACTAAATAGATAATTTATTTGATAAGTGTCACACAGATCTCTATATTTTGGGAATTTGTTTCATTCTCATTTTTTATTTTTTCAATACCTAATGGATGTTAAACGAAGTTCATGACCAAAAACTTTGCTTAAATTGAAATATGTCTTAAGAAACACCATTTATTCATAAATAAAGTGGCTGATACTGAAGAAAACAGAGACTAAATAGATAATTTATTTGATAAGTGTCACACAGATCTCTATATTTTGGGAATTTGTTTCATTCTCATTTTTTATTTTTTCAATACCTAATGGATGTTAAACAAAGTTAATGACCTAAAACTTTGCTTAAATTGAAATATGTCTTAAGAAATACCATTTATTCATAAATAAAGTAGCTGATACTGAAGAAAACACAGAGACTAAATAGATAATTTATATGATAAGTGTCACACAGATCACAATATTTTGCAAATTTGTGTTTCATTCTCACTTTTTCAATAAATCTAATGGATGTTAAACGAAGTTCATGACCAAAAACTTTGCTTAAATTGAAATATGTCTTAAGAAACACCATTTATTCATAAATAAAGTGGCTGATACTGAAGAAAACAGAGACTAAATAGATGATTTATTTGATAAGTGTCACACAGATCTCTATATTTTGCGAATTTGTTTCATTCTCATTTTTTATTTTTTCAATACCTAATGGATGTTAAACAAAGTTAATGACCTAAAACTTTGCTTAAATTGAAATATGTCTTAAGAAATACCATTTATTCATAAATAAAGTAGCTGATACTGAAGAAAACAGAGACTAAATAGATAATTTATTTGATAAGTGTCACACAGATCTCTATATTTTGGGAATTTGTTTCATTCTCATTTTTTATTTTTTCAATACCTAATGGATGTTAAACAAAGTTAATGACCTAAAACTTTGCTTAAATTGAAATATGTCTTAAGAAATACCATTTATTCATAAATAAAGTAGCTGATACTGAAGAAAACACAGAGACTAAATAGATAATTTATATGATAAGTGTCACACAGATCACAATATTTTGCAAATTTGTGTTTCATTCTCACTTTTTCAATAAATCTAATGGATGTTAAACGAAGTTCATGACCAAAAACTTTGCTTAAATTGAAATATGTCTTAAGAAACACCATTTATTCATAAATAAAGTGGCTGATACTGAAGAAAACAGAGACTAAATAGATGATTTATTTGATAAGTGTCACACAGATCTCTATATTTTGCGAATTTGTTTCATTCTCATTTTTTATTTTTTCAATACCTAATGGATGTTAAACAAAGTTAATGACCTAAAACTTTGCTTAAATTGAAATATGTCTTAAGAAATACCATTTATTCATAAATAAAGTAGCTGATACTGAAGAAAACACAGAGACTAAATAGATAATTTATATGATAAGTGTCACACAGATCACAATATTTTGCAAATTTGTGTTTCATTCTCACTTTTTCAATAAATCTAATGGATGTTAAACGAAGTTCATGACCAAAAACTTTGCTTAAATTGAAATAGGTCTTAAGAAACACAATTTATTCATAAATAAAGTGGCTGATACTGAAGAAAACAGAGACTAAATAGATGATTTATTTGATAAGTGTCACACAGATCTCTATATTTTGCGAATTTGTTTCATTCTCATTTTTTATTTTTTCAATACCTAATGGATGTTAAACAAAGTTAATGACCTAAAACTTTGCTTAAATTGAAATATGTCTTAAGAAATACCATTTATTCATAAATAAAGTAGCTGATACTGAAGAAAACACAGAGACTAAATAGATAATTTATATGATAAGTGTCACACAGATCACAATATTTTGCAAATTTGTGTTTCATTCTCACTTTTTCAATAAATCTAATGGATGTTAAACGAAGTTCATGACCAAAAACTTTGCTTAAATTGAAATATGTCTTAAGAAACACCATTTATTCATAAATAAAGTGGCTGATACTGAAGAAAACAGAGACTAAATAGATAATTTATTTGATAAGTGTCACACAGATCTCTATATTTTGGGAATTTGTTTCATTCTCATTTTTTATTTTTTCAATACCTAATGGATGTTAAACAAAGTTAATGACCTAAAACTTTGCTTAAATTGAAATATGTCTTAAGAAATACCATTTATTCATAAATAAAGTAGCTGATACTGAAGAAAACACAGAGACTAAATAGATAATTTATTTGATAAGTGTCACACAGATCTCTATATTTTGGGAATTTGTTTCATTCTCATTTTTTATTTTTTCAATACCTAATGGATGTTAAACAAAGTTAATGACCTAAAACTTTGCTTAAATTGAAATATGTCTTAAGAAATACCATTTATTCATAAATAAAGTAGCTGATACTGAAGAAAACACAGAGACTAAATAGATAATTTATATGATAAGTGTCACACAGATCACAATATTTTGCAAATTTGTGTTTCATTCTCACTTTTTCAATAAATCTAATGGATGTTAAACGAAGTTCATGACCAAAAACTTTGCTTAAATTGAAATATGTCTTAAGAAACACCATTTATTCATAAATAAAGTGGCTGATACTGAAGAAAACAGAGACTAAATAGATAATTTATTTGATAAGTGTCACACAGATCTCTATATTTTGGGAATTTGTTTCATTCTCATTTTTTATTTTTTCAATACCTAATGGATGTTAAACAAAGTTAATGACCTAAAACTTTGCTTAAATTGAAATATGTCTTAAGAAATACCATTTATTCATAAATAAAGTAGCTGATACTGAAGAAAACAGAGACTAAATAGATAATTTATTTGATAAGTGTCACACAGATCTCTATATTTTGGGAATTTGTTTCATTCTCATTTTTTATTTTTTCAATACCTAATGGATGTTAAACAAAGTTAATGACCTAAAACTTTGCTTAAATTGAAATATGTCTTAAGAAATACCATTTATTCATAAATAAAGTAGCTGATACTGAAGAAAACACAGAGACTAAATAGATAATTTATATGATAAGTGTCACACAGATCACAATATTTTGCAAATTTGTGTTTCATTCTCACTTTTTCAATAAATCTAATGGATGTTAAACGAAGTTCATGACCAAAAACTTTGCTTAAATTGAAATAGGTCTTAAGAAACACAATTTATTCATAAATAAAGTGGCTGATACTGAAGAAAACAGAGACTAAATAGATGATTTATTTGATAAGTGTCACACAGATCTCTATATTTTGCGAATTTGTTTCATTCTCATTTTTTCAATACCTAATGGATGTTAAACGAAGTTAATGACCTAAAACTTTGCTTAAATTGAAATATGTCTTAAGAAACACCATTTATTCATAAATAAAGTGGCTGATACTGAAGAAAACAGAGACTAAATGGATAATTTATTCGATAAGTGTCACACAGATCACTATATTTTGCGAATTTGTGTTTCATTCTCATTTTTTTAATATCTAATGGATGTTAAACGAAGTTCATTACCAAAAACTTTGCTCAAATTGAAATATGTCTTAAGAAACACTATTCATTCATAAATAAAGTAGCTGAGACTGAAGAAAACACAAAGAGACTAAATAGATAATTTATTTGATAAGTGTCACACAGATCACTATTCAACAATAATAAAAAATTTAACATATCTTTTATGTAATGATATATACAATTAAAATCACAATGTGCTAATATATGGCACCGTGGCAACACAGGAAAAGTAAGTTTTAATCTCCGACATCACTATCACGGTCACCAACAAGGAACAAGAACTGGAAAGCAAGACCCAAAAACAAGGTACCTAATAGATCTCCTAAAGCAGTCAAATAGGGAATAGCTGAATTGTCTGGATCTATTTTCGCTTTCCACATACCCAAAGTCATTATCTGCGTAATGTACAACAATAAAACAACTTGTAACATAGCAGCTGTTAAATACACAATAACAAATATGGGTGTAAAAGAAGTATGACCAGCTTGAAGGAAACTTATTGTATATGAGAATATTAAATGACCAGGAATAACCATCAACATCAACATCCATGCCGTACCAGCATGCGTCGATTCTTTTGTATCACAGAATGCTGCAAGTGGAGTTACACAAACTTGCATGTTGCGAGGCAACCGCCCCAGTTTACTTTTTAAATGTAATTCAGTCGAAATTCTACTGGCTTGTACAGCTACAAGGTTACCACCTACTCCATTAATGACTAGTTGAAATACGGCTACACCTTTATACTGTGATACAGTGAAATCTAAAATTAAACCTCCTAAGCTACTAATAATCATTGCGGCAATAACTGGCGTCCAACCACTGAATAACACTTCGTGGGTGTGTTCATTCTGACTGGCTATCCATGCCCAAATTGGAACTAATACTAGAGCTAAAATGATAGAAACTATACTCAGCCAAATGTTGTCATCTATTGTTTTATAATAGAAAGAAGCCAGAGAAGATAAACAAGCTAAAGTTGTGAGATCACCTAAACTGGCTGCAATAGGGGTGGCCACATTATCTGGATTTATGTTAAAATACCGAGAACATATTATAACACCTACCATAACTAAGCCTAAAACAAAACTAGCACCAAATGCAGTCACCACACTGGAAGCACATAATACCAGAGCATGCTTTATATTAATAACTCCCGATGGCACCCATCCTAATACAAGTGCTGCTATTGAGGCTAAAAACCCTACAACAATAGCTTGGCACAAAATTAGAGCTAAATTACCTGTAATTAAACTTATTCTTTGTTTATAATTGTCTAAATGTCCTAAGTTGGCGTGCGTTGACAGCCGAGAAGCTAAGGTCATTTCTAAATTGCCTTTAAGACCTAGTAGTGCTGGAACTAATATGTACACTTCCGAAACTTGTTGATACACAGGCCAATGCTGCACTTTATCAAGTAATAAACTTGCAGCTACCATTCCAAAACCAGCTAACAGGAATGGAATGAACATTTGTACTGATGTGGCCCATAGTGATTCTTTTTGAACTGGTGCATTTGGGTTTGTATCATCCTCAATATCCCTTTCCAGTAATTGGCATGTATCTTCGTGGATAGAATATTCTCCATCTTCCTGAAATTATTGAAAATAAGTTCGAATTCCTAACCTATAAAACAAAGATGATCAACTCACGTTGCATGTATTTAGCTCTGACATGGTTCTTGTAGTGTTGATCGTCAATTGTTCATAGCTGCTCAAACGTTGTCTCAAGTTAGGTGCTGAATACTGCTGCCTAACCATGGTAATAAGTAACCAAACCTGCAATATATCAATTTAATTAGTATAGATATGAATGTAGCGCGAACTAACCTTTTTATCATGTTATCCTTATTGAACGCCAATCATTATTAAAAGGAAATGCGGCGTTGATAAAATACTTCCTTAATCTGTTTAACACGTACACTAATTAATTATATCACCGCTTTTATCATTGCCCACTTAGAGCATAATGTATTCCTGGCATTGTCTCTGTTGGCACTTATCTTTATAAACAATTTACGAAAACTGTCACTGTCAAGTTTTCAACGAAATCACAGAGTTATCTTGTTTTTGGAGGAGTAGGAACATCGCTCGACGTACATGGTGAAGAATAATTCTCCACCCTCTGTGGTGGAGTCCTGTAATGGCTATCACTCCAGCAGGTTTTTTTGTTGGATCAACGCCCCATAAAGTTATATATGCCCAGTTGTTGCTATTGAGCTTTATTGATATGAATTGTCAAATATTCAACTAAACATTCTTGGTTTTTCATCTACAATATTTATTACCACATTGCCATTAATTCTGAATTAATGTTACAAGTTTTGTGTAAATTTTAGTTTAATTCTCCAACTTTCGGAACATTATTTTAGCTCTTTGTAATTGATCATATCTGTTATCTACGAATAAAACAGATAAAAGACCATCGTTCCATTATTACCATTAATACTGAAAATATAATTCCATATTGATATAGTTTTTGAATACCTACTATAGTACCTTGAGTACAGCCTGACAGCATTACAGAATATCTATTATTCCTACTAGTAGGGTCCTCATCTATGACTGGTTCGATTGAATTTGGGAGCTGGTCTTGATAAGAGGACCAAACAAGGCTCCCTCCACTAGCAGTATTTATATATTCCACACTTCGAGACGTGATCATCTTCCCGATAAATTCACTTCATGTTTTAAACTGTTCGTTTGTTGTGAAATAATTGAACAATATTTCCACGAATATATCATTTTGATTTCGACCTACCTCACTAAAATATTATGAATTAGACTCCTTCGTTCAAAGTATACGGAGGGACTGTTGTTCTCTTAAAATAACGGCAGTTCTAATGTTGGAACAATATTCGTAGTCTGGACTGATTCAATATATGTATCGTAAGGAACGTAACGGAAATAGACTATTCTAAAAGTATCTCACTATGAAGCTTATTAGTATACTCGTAACTATATTCTGGTCATTGATTTGTAAATCACGCAATGAACTATTTCAAGGATAACAGTTTCTTTAAAAAGAATTGTCAACAGGCAATTGAAAAACTAACAGAAGAAGATTTTGAAAAATTTAGAAGTGCTCAAGACGCCGAAACAAGAATTAAAACAATACATTATTGTGCAACAACCATTCCCGTTACGCAAATATTCAATAATAGTAATAAAGATTCGAGTGTAGCCGAATCAGAGAAAGTTCGAGGCAATGATTGTTTTCTGAAGAAAGATTACCAACATGCGATTCGGTCTTACAATTTGGGAATTGTCAACTGCCCACAGGATACAAGTTAGTTGTTTTGAATTTATGTTTATCATTAATGGAGTAGTCAGGGATATATAAAAAATAACACTTATTCATAATTCATATTGTAAAATTAAACACTACACTTTTACTTATAAATTCCGTTACTCGAGTTTCAGCGTTAAATTTCGAGTGATATTTCTGACATCCATCTTCAATTCTTCAAATAGAATTATGGCATTTTGTTCAACCATAAGTACAAGCGTGTTTTTCTGGCTATAAATATATATCGCACGTATAATTTAACCTTCAAAAGTGTCCGATATTCTCATTTTAAGATTGAAGAGTGATGTCATCGATGTAACTATTTTGTTTTTATTCTGTGCAAGAAGTCCTAGACTTCTTGATTCTATGGTAAATTTTTATAGTTCACGTGACAGTAAGTGACAGTATGAAGCAGTTGTGAAATACATTATCTAGACCATTTCGATAAAATTTGAATGTAACCTAGTATATAACGTCTTTCATTAGCGGCTTCTAAATCATTTCCAATATATTTTCTGTTCCTACCAAAGGGAGGGAAGTCACGTGCTCAATTCATCACAGCTTTTTTAACGATATTTAGGCAAAGGCAAAATTTCTTATTTTCATTTTATATGCCAGTAAGACATATTATTCAATGTTTGCTTTTCCACGAGACGAGAGCTTGAAACAAATGTGGATTAGAACAATTCATAGATATTCTTTATATAAAAAATGGGTTTTGTAATTTTATAAATGCAATATGTTGTAATAAGATTGTGGAAATAGCGTCAGGTACATAACTTCAACTAAGTTTCAATTGACCGATGCCTTCAAAGATCTCACTAAATTATTGGATATGAAAATTGATTAGTCATAAACAGATGAAAAAAAAATTGCAAAGAAATCTACTGTTTCTTGTACAGAATTACAGACATTCCTTCCAAAAGTTAGATTGCATGGAAAATTGTCATATGCATTGTCATATTACTTATATGTGTTTCCCGAATAATTGAACATTTTGAAATTTTGACGTTGTTCTTTCGGAGATTCAAAATTATTCCGATTTCAAGTAACTACTCCATAGAACATTATTTACTTCACAACAATAATCATTAGTACCTAACGTGTTTCATTTCCAGCCGAATCCAAAGAATTGTTATCGATCCTTATCGCGAATAGGAGTGCAGCTTTTTTCGAATTAGATGAATTTAAGAAAGTTTTCAATGACATAGATTACATTACAGAAGTAGGATATTACCCTAAACATTTACAGTATAAACTTTGGCTGAGGAAAGGCAAATGTTATGAGAATCTTCAAAATGAGAGATCAGCCAATGAAGCTTACGATCAAACAATCGAGTATTTACGATTCAGTAATTTAGATGAAGTCAGTATCTCTCAAAAGATAGAGGAATTGAGTAAAATTAGAGGGAAAACTATCAAAAGCAACAAAATTCACGAACTGGTTCCGTTTTCCAACACTGATCTGTTTTTGGGCAGCAAAGAATATGTGTCAGCTCTCAACAAATTATCATTTGACCAAGATATGGTTCAAGGTCGCTATGCTAGAGCTTCGGAGGATTTAGGAACAGGTGTTGTAATTGTTGAAGAGAATTCTCATTGTTCTGTCTTATCCGCCGAGAATGCATTATCAAATTGTCAATATTGTTTGATTTCCACTATTCAAGTGTTCGCTTGTCCAAATTGTGCCAATGTAATATTTTGTAGTATAAATTGCAGAAATCTTGCGATCAAAAGTTACCACAAATTCGAATGTGGTTTTCTGGAAACCTTATTGCAATCGGGCGCTTCGATTAATTGCTACATGGCACTGAGAATTATAACTCAAAGAAATTTGCAGTATTTCTCAGATAAGAAGAAAAGATTACGAGATTACTTGAAAGACAATTGCAAAAAACCGATTATCAAAAAAATACCCTATCGACCTGATGACTACGAAACTGTATTCTTCTTATGTCGTAATGAATTTTCCAGAAAAAAAGAGGAACTGGTGCACTATTCATGTATGGCAGTGTATTTACTGAATTTATTGAAAACTAGCAGTTATTTTGGTGATACAGAAATCATTGGTGAAGCCCTCACAGAAGATCAACTTTTCCTTGCAGCCTTACTTCTACGACATTTAGAAATTTTGCAGTTTAATTCACACGAAATTTCGGAGTTGAGAAATATTAAGGGTAATCTAGATGACAACGAATCTCTTTATACATCCGAATATATTGGAGCTGGATTATATCCTACTGTGGCTTTGTTCAATCATTCCTGTGATCCAAGTATTGTAAGGTAGGCATATTTTTCGCGATTATTAAAATCAAAGAAATCATAATATGGAGAAATACCTAGTGGCATATCTAGGGGTGGGGGTGGTTTGGATTCATACCCCCTAAGGACTCTTGTAGACTACTTCGATGTAATATGAGCACGATGGTGACTGAGAAACAAATACTTATCTTCATCAGTAATAGGGAACCCTCTGCCCTTGACAAAATCCTGATCCGCTACTGTATGTATCTAATGATAGAATACGTCATACGTCTCACAAAGTTCTTGCATTTTTAACATGCTGCATCACATTTGTTTCAAGGCCCTACCTTATAATATGTAACAGCACTTAGACCACTTGATTGGATCCATTGTGCTCCCCTTGAAACAAAACTCAGTCCAGCAGGTCGAAGACTAGAATTCTGCATAGACTGATGTCCATACATCACAACAACAACAACGATGCCCCTTGAGTGTAGATGTTAATTCAGATGGCAGTAAGTGTAAGCCTGTAAACAGTCCTGTCATCCGTTTGATAGCTCTTCCACTCGTAGAGAGAAGAGTTTTCGAGCGTTTGGGCTAGAACCCCGTAATGGTTTCGCCAGCTTCATACCGGGGGCACTACGCCAAAATGAGAGACACTGTCTATCCAGTAGCACTCTGAGGGGTCCCGGTGGTCGATGAGATTCCGATCGTTGAATGGGAACCTAGGGAACCACGTTAGGACAATTTATCGACCACTTCATTTCCTTTCACACCAGTGGGAACCCATACAAGCTGAAGTTTGTTCCTTCTGTGTAATTTGATCACAATCTCCCAAACAAGCCTAGAAGTCGTTCTATGAGCGCGAAGCGCGCCACAGCCCCTCGGCTTTCGAAACAGATATAAATCTTGTTCGGTAGTTTAGTCTCAGCCCAGAAAAACGGTTACGTGAGCACCCAGTGAAATTGAAAGTCCGTCCCTGGGTAATCACGAGTAAGCTACGGCTCCGCTAGACTCGCCAGGCTTGTGAACCACGTGGGTCCCATATCGGAAGTGGTCTGATGTCATTGCGCTCTCAATCTGTTCTCTGGGTTATGGGGACTTCTGGTGTTTGGAACCTGTTAGCAACGACTGCATAGGTTATGATAGGGTGGATCATGGCCGTACAGATCCAGTGTCTTTGCGACGGCTCTCCTGTATGTTCAAAAAGATGGAATGACCTTCTTCACCCGGGATTCCAGGTGCATTCTGCAGCTCAGGTTAGCATCGAGGATAACTTCAAGGTAGGAACTTTACTGAGCCTTTCGAGTACAAGGTTCTACCTAACAGACGAATCTCCATTAGGGGACCTAGTTTCCGTTTCCTCGTGAAAAGAACCACTTCCGTCTCATCCGGATTCACCCTGAGTCCCTCGGCCTGAAATCAGAGAGCCACGATAGCGAACGCAGTGTTCTGCAGCTCACACAAGGTAGCCAAATATCTGCGTAGGCTGAGGAATGGAACCAGGCTCGTTCAGCCGACTAGCAAACTGTCTGAACCAGGCTCCAAAGGAGCGGAGACAATACTATCCCCTGAGGACAGCCTTCGGTGACATGTTTACATGCGACGCTACCATTATGGTACGCCGTTATCCACCTCTGTGAGAGCATGGTTCCGATCCACCTAATGAAGGTATGATCGATTCCTTGTTTCTCCGTAGCATGTCACATGGAATCGAAGGAGGTGTTGTCGAACGCCCGAGGTACGGGCAATATTAGGACATTACAAAATGTCCTAGAATATTTTTGCGATATTTGGTACATGTGAAGTTTTCTTCTCAGATAATCTTCATTTTATTTTGTAATTTAGATACCATATCGGCAGTAAAATGATTGTAAGAACAATAAAACCAATAGAAGCTGGAGAAATCATTTATGAAAATTATGGTCCTCTCTATACAACTATGAAAAAAGAATATAGACAGACATTTTTAATGGAGAGATATTGGTTTGAATGTTTGTGCCCTGCTTGCGCAGAGTTGTGGCCATTATTAGGGAAAATGAATAAGGATGAATTGAGACTTCCTTGTACCCAAGAAAGATGTCCATACGTGTTCGTTATCCATAGAGAAGAGTGCTGCCCATTTCTGACCTGCGAATATTGTAACACCCCTACCAGCCTCATCCCATTTTTGAAAGGATTGATGGTGAGTCTTATCATATACTACATTATTGAACCATACAGATTTTTTCATTGGAGTTTCTCTATATTTTGTGTTTGTCATTTTCCATTGAAATTTTCTATGGAGGTGTTTTTAGAACTTTGCAATATAATTTTATATTGATTCCTATACTTCTGCAAAATAAATAAACTAATTCTACATTCGTTAGATTTTTCTTCTATTAAGAATCATTGTGGATTGGTCAATAAATGGACGAAGAAATATGTGTGGGATAGTTCATTTGAAAGAGATTTGAATAAACTGATGTATTGTTTTGTTACAGATGTTAGAAACAATAATACCAGAAGCGGAGAATTTTTATGGCATGGGTCAATTTGATCATGCAATGAAAAAGTACATAGAAGCTTTGAATATCCTCTTCAAATATTCTAGACCTCCTTGCCCAGATATGGTGAACATTCAGCAGCGTCTGCGCACGTGCATGCTGCATTACGGAAATAAATCAATTGATTACGTTGCTCCCTTCTCATCATAACTGATATGCGTTGGTACGTGTCCAAATTACATATGGCCGATTATGGTTCTATATATTTTGTATCTACAATGAGTGCTTTCGGATTTTCTTATAACCCTTCCTACTAAAAGATAATTTATTTCCAAGGTCCAGTATCATTTAGAATTTTAGGAATTTATCTTCAGGATCGAATGGGACAAGTGTACCTGCAAAAATGGAGAAGCCTACACAACTAGAATTTTCAATACATAGGCGTGCACGAGTTTTGATAATAGTGGTGCCGAGGTATGGAAGAGAAATTAAATTGATACTAGTTTCGTTAGTGAAAGAGCCTAGGTTTGGAGTGGGAAATGAAATTCATAGCATTTCTTCAAACATGCAATATTTCTTGTTCATTAATAAGTGCTATAATATTTATTCATAAATACAACTTTAGCAAATAAATGAGATATTAAAAAAACTAATAATTTGTTTATTAATGATTGTATTCAAAAAATAATACAGGATCAATATAACAACACTTTACTAATGGATTCTTTACAGCAATACTTTGAATTTGTCTATTAAGTGACATACACCTATTTACATGGCCGCCATTTGCTCAATATACGGTAACCTTAGAGAGGATAGTCCATAAATTATTCAAAAAATCATATTTTGTAGTTCATTGTGTGAAATGTTACACGTCTTAAAGTGAAACAACAAGTGTACCACACAGTGGCGTAGCTAATCCTGCCAGGACCCCAGTGCAACAACATAGTAAGGGGTCCTTCAACAATTTAATAACAAAGAAAAAGTCACATGAAATTATTTTCTGTGTTGTCTATGTCATACATGTATACTTTCAATCTCGCTATCTATCTTGTAATATCGCCCTGCGAACTTTCGCCTTGACAAACTTTTCGATTATTGCATCCAGGTTTCCTCTTAACGAGTTCGTCACCTTACTCTATATCGACAATACACTTAGGTCCACCAGTCTGTTGCCTCATCGAATTTCGCAGATAATTTTAATTTTTAATTTTGAAAAGGATCGCTGTGCTGTTGCAACGGTCATTGGAATGGTTAAAAACAGTAAAATTACTGAGCAGACGTCAGGGAAGCTTAGCCAATTCCCTGATGAACAATATCTGATTGAACAGTTGATCAGTTACGTCGTCATAATATTTTTCGCGGAATTTTTTGCATTCCTTTGCAAGCTCTTTTTCTATCAACCGCAATAAGGCTTGTGTCTGGATAATCGCAAATGAATCAACTCTTTGATTCAACCCAACGAATCGATGGTACAGCTGACTGGTCGCGATGTCTAAACATGCGAGGTAAACATTTATTTTGTAGCGTTTTTCGCTGTCAGATAGATGTTGGTCCTCGCAGAGTTCATCGAAATGACTTTTGGTTTTTTTTTACTCGCTTTTCGCAAAATTCTACTCTTACTGCCCACGATTTGGCCAACTCTACTACATCAGATTGAACTTTCTCAGACTCGTAATTCTTCCAACTCTTTGCGAGCTGCTTGAAGCAAATCTCGGGTGTGCCAGATATCGAATTCCGGTAAATATAACATTTTTATACATTTTGTCAAAATTACAATTTTTACAGTTAGTAGTTAGATCCTGTATCTGAAACGGGGCCCTTAGGAAGAATCCATACTAGTGTTGCCCAAAATCGGTCTTGGTCTAGCAGTCTCGGTCTTGATCTTGCATTTTTGCAAGACCAAGACCAAGACCGCGTAATTTCAGCAAGAGCAAGACCAAGACTGACCGTGCAATATTTGAGCAAGAACAAGACTAAGCCTGCGAGACTCTTGCGTCTTGCAGTTAGGACTGAGTGTCGTTTCAGGGAGCGGACAGGCTTAATTTATAATACAAGAAATTTACACATAGAAAACAAACGAAACAAAATAAAAGAGAGTACTAGTACATAGAGTTTTGAAGAAGAAAATAGGAAGACGTAAAGTACAAGTGCATTTTCGTTGAAGGGGGAATTTACGCAGTCCGAATAAGTAAATAAAAAATAATATATTAAATATAGTATAGAAATAAATAAAAATATGAAAATAAACTATATAGAATAAAGCGTATTAAAATTATATGTAGTATGTTACCGAGAAAATGTTTATTTTCTTAATATTTCAAAAGTTACAGGTCGAAAAAGAGATCTTACAAACTAATTTGAAATCTAACTTATAATAATAAGGTAGGTTATAAGAGGGAAAAGCTGGACGCTACAATGTCATGCGTCTGTACGCCGCATGCGGCATCCTTTGGTTTGCGACGGCATCCTTTAATGAGAGCCGGCACCTGCCAAGGCGGCGCTGTACAAGGCGACTCTATCTGAGCGAATGAACTATAAATAATAGTATTTATTTAATTATTTCAATTCCAGTCATTCTCAATTGAGCTTTGCTTCGAGTCTAATTCTAATGTAATAATTGATTTTACTCTAATCCTTGTTGTTCTCGGAAAACTTATCACGTTTACAATTTGACATGAGTGACGAAGATTCAAATAGTTCTAGTCGGAGTAGTGAGAGTTGGAGTTATAGATCTAAAAGACCTAAAAGCAAATTTGATGAATTTTTCTCATTGTAGAATATTTAATTTTTGTCACACAATTACAACGTACCATAAAGTGTAAAATAATATCATAACCAAAAAAAAACCTCAGTTGGGGGCCCCTTGTACCCGGGGGCCCAGGCAATTGCACCGGCTGGACCGATGGTAGTTACGCTACTGGTACCACAGAGTTAGGGTATTCCTAATTAACATGGTCATAATAAGCTATTTACATATGAAAAATATTCTAAAAATTACCCGTATATCTCTTTTAAAATAGGGTTCTTCAATTAATATATCTGACTTATTCATCTACCGTGTTTTCAGCCAATGAGACAATTTATTGACTAATTTTCAAGTGAAAATATTATGTTTTAACAACATAATTGAGGAGAAACACCACTTCTATTAAAAACGATTGAAATCGTAAATCAGCTTTCAACAAAATTATCCAGAATCATTGTAACACTCAAGGGATAGATCATAACCATGATAGATAAGAAATTTGTTACAATTAAAGTATTAACAATTCGAGCATAGAAATTCATAGTGGATAAAGGTGATCGTTTCTTATTAGTGTTATAGTGTACCCATACCCACAGTGTGAACTCTTTTATAGTTTATCAGTGGATGAGTTTTTGAAAGCGCGGACTTTTTATTTAAGGCAGAAATGTGAGAACTTTGCATTAGTATTTCTATGGTTTTCCTAAAATCGAAGGTAAAAATAACAAATATTATATCCCCAGCACCACTAGATTATATTAAACATAAGGTTTTAACGAAAATGTCAGAAGCACCATCGTTTCAGTTAGAAAACCTTGTACATGGTACAATTTCAAGTACATTATAGGTCCAATATTTCTAATAATGTCTGACAACCTTTTTCTATTACCTCATGAATCTTTAACATCTGGTTCGAGAGTGGATACTTGAGAGTTATAGATTTTGGTTTCAGTCGTATACATACTTTGTTTGACACGAGTTCGTATATTATAAGAAAATTTTTAAGCAGTGGATTCTTGATACATATTCATATACTTCAATGTGTTACAATTTCGATTATTCATTTCTGTTCGTTTCGGCGACGTGGGCATTTTCAATTGAAATTGGTGCGATAAGGACGCTTTGTGCTTTGTGTTTTAGAAAATTTATATATAATTCAAAGTGTTTATAAAGCCGAACGAGCTATAAAAACTTCTGAAGCAATTGATAAACCCGATTCCCGAATTTTTATAGTTGACTTCTCCGTTTCCCATTATTTTTATAAATTATTTTGGAAGGACTAACGAGCTTTACGCAATGATTACGCAATGATTGTTTGCAAAGTTGGAAAATGTGAGTCTAACTTTACGGATCTATTATGGAGTCTATATACTTGACTTTGCCAGTTATCTCCATTTTCTAAAACCCTTCTGATTAAAATTAATTGTACACTATCAGTTGAATATTTTATCAATATTATCAATTTCTACATCTACAGAGGACAGTGATGAATTGACAGACCGTGTATTTAGTTCTAGAGAATAATTTCACTATGAAATACATCACAACAGTTCTATACCTTTTCCTGGTTTTCAACGTAAACTGTAAGTTTTTGAAATAAGTAATTTGCTTCGATGATCTTGTCTTCAAACATTTGCAACGTCATAGTACAGTATCCGCAATTTTGAATTTCTAGTAGCACTATACAGGATGTCCCAGGTTTTAGTAGCAGAACTTCAACAGTCGATATAAAATTTGATTTTGAGAAAAAAGTTCCTATTAACATATATGCACAGACGCTTAGTTTTTGAGATACAGGGTAGGGTGTTGAAATTGAAAAAAAAATTTCGTTTTTTGCGAATATCTCCGGAACCGTTTATCGTACAGAAAAAAGCTTTTGTGAACATTTTTTACTAATAGTAAGCTATGTTTTGAGCGATAAAAAATTTTTTTTACTCATAATTGGTGAAGATTTTGAAGGGGTAGTGGGTGTTTTTTACCCCCAACTTCTACGCCAATGAAAAAAGTACAATTTTGAGACAACCGTTTGAACCGCCAATGTTTTCTACACAAAAAAGATACTCAAAGTCATAAGCTCTTAAATTGACCGTTTTCAAGAAAAATCAACTTTTATGTTGAAAAACATGGTCAATCTTTTGGTTTTGTTACTTGTTCTAACGTTTGAATAAATTTTGTTTAATTAGTAAGAATTGACCATATTTTTCAACATAACAGTTGATTTTTCTCGAAAACGGTCAATTTTAGAGCTTATGATCAGAGTACCTTTTTGGTGTAGAAAACATCGGCGGTTCAAATGGTTGTCTCAAAACCCTACTTTTTCCAGTGGCGTAGAAGTTGAGGAGAAAAACACCCACTACCCCTTCAAAATCTTCACCAATTAAGAATGAGTAGAGAATGCTTACAAAAGCTGTTTCTTGTACCATAAACGGTTCCGGAGATATTTGCAAAAAATGAAATTTTTTTTTCAATTTCAACACCCTGTATCTCAAAAACTAAGCGTCTGTGCATATATGTTAATAGGAACTTTTCTGCTACTAAAACCTGGGACTCTATATTAAAGTAAATAGCATCCGCATTCGCTAAGAAACTAACATCGAAATGGAAGTTCTTCCTTGTTTGATCATTCTAGGTTTTATTGATTTCCCTGCTCTATAACAATGTATGTGCTAAATATGTATGGATTATATCTATTTGTGATTTTCATTATTATTATTTTTCATATGCGGAAATGTCCTATGTATCTGGTTGAAATTCATTTGAAGACACATTAAATTTTATATAGGTACATCTGACATCGAAGTTTGATATTGCATGATGGGTACTTTAATTGACTTTGAAGTTGATGTTGGGTTCAATATTAAATTCGGCAAAATTCTTTTTGATCTATTTGTTATATTAGAATGATGAATAGAACTTCTATATTTGAGGTTGCTTTTGACACAAATTTAGGGGTGCCTATGAATTTTGACTTGTGTCATTTGTTTAGGTTGCCAAATACTCGATTTATCAGGATTTCTACAAAGCCTTGTAACATGTTTAATGTTGTAGCTATCGCCATGTAAGTGAAACATTATATCCGCACTTTTTTGCGTGCAATCCATTGGCGCAGACGGAATTCTTTAGCGCTTCCTATTTTCGAGCTATGACACAAATTTCTATTTTTTAAACTAGAAACCATAGTAGGCTGTGGTTTTGTTGAAAAGGGGATTTTTGTTGTATTCAACAATATATGATATCACCATTGATGAGAAATAATCACCTTTATCCACTAAAAATACTATTGAAGTACTAAGGACCTTTCGGCTATCAAGTAGCCATCATCAGAGTAAATTATAAATGAAAATGTGCCTATTTAAATACTATTTGGGATTTAACAATGGGTTACCTTCAGCAGGAGATAAATTGGAATTTAATAGATTGCTTTTTCGTTTATACATTTCCATTCCTTCTAAATTACCTGGATATTTGTCTGTACTATGTTTTAAAAGTGATAAACTTTCTTGAGAATGTATTCAAAATATGTTCGACTACCGCTGATTTTTCACCATTATTTTTATTTATATGGGCAAAATGTTCCTTATAACGAGTTAAAATGTTCCTTCTAGTTTTACCCACATAGCATTTTGAACACGACTCACAATTGTTTTAAAAAATCCCGGATTTGTCGAAATCGGAAACTTTATCAAAGGTGTTGCCTTAACTGTGTTCTTACATCGATTTGAAGTGATGGCTCTAATTGCTTAGTTGGCTACGTTCCAATTTCATTTTTTGTTTAGAAATAAACTTATTGATCAAAGATTTGTGGTAACCATTGTCTAACGCAATTTGCTGAAGTTTCTCAACTTCGCTGTTATAATTTTGCAGGTTCAAAGACACGTTTGAGTGGGTTTACTGTATATGTCGAAATCCAAGTGATTACCATATTTTATAATGTTAATATCAAAGAAAGAAAGCTGATTATCTGTTTCTATTTCGACAGTGAATCTCAGTGAATTAAATTGGCTATTAAGCGTGTTCAAAAAGCCATGTAAATCAAAATCTTTACTTGTAATCGCGAAAATGTCGTCGACATATCTAAACCAAACTTCTCGAAACTGATTCAATTTTGATTTTACGAAGGTTCCAAGTTCGCGTAGAAAAATATTGGCCAAAACAGCAGAGAGTGGATTGCCCATTTTACATTTGCTTCTTTGCTTATAGTAATTTTTGTTAAAGGTGAATGTAAGGATCACGTATTCTATCGGAGATATTAATATTGGAAAGCCATTTCTTCAGAATCTTTATCTACTCAGGGATTGGAGTATTTGTAAATAGTGAAACAAAATCAAATGAAAAGAGAGTATCAATCAAGTCTGAAATCTTTCAATTTTGCAATAAGTTCCAAAGAATATATAATATGATGGGTTCGACTTTATTTTTTTCCTTTATTTTCAATTTTTGGCAAATTATTAATTTTTCCGTATTATAGTCACGTAGGCTGGCTTTCTTTAGAGAGAAACAATAAATTATAAAACATTCTTGTCATTGTGATATGAGTCTTCCAAATTGTATTTAATTTTATGTCGGAAATAAACACTGTCTAACTGTTCACGTATGTCCACTTTGCCTAGAACACTAAAATCCATGTATGCATTCATGTGAGAAACGGAATTTTCGTGTTTATTTGCCCTCTCTGCGATGTGTTTTAAATCATTCAACCCTTGTTTATTCCACGCACTAACCTCTTTCTTAAAAATTAGGCACATAAAACAAAATAGTTTATTTTTTACTGGACATCGCATATCCACTCGTATTTTTCACAGATATTGTTGTTGAATACTCTGTTGTAAGTTCGGATTTTACTTGTGGAAGTGTAGTTTATTCGAAGGCCTTCCTTTCTTTTTAATTGAAAGTTTTTCCTCAAATGATAGTGAATTCTTTAAAAGATTTTGCACACAATTAACTTTCATCATCACTTCGCGTGTTCGAATTGAATTCACACACTGTACATTATGAAGCCATTACGTTTACTGGAGATACGACCCCGAACCGACTGCCGTATGACGTGCGGAATAAAATAATACACCGAATTACATGCGAATTTCTTTCTGAGTCTATGTTGGTGGTTGGGTTCCCTTGTGCCATTTAGTACCAGCCGCCAATGGAATATAAGATATACTCATTTCTCTCATGTGGGCTTTTGTCAGATAACATTGATAAAGCATTTCTAGTTCAGATCAAACAGTAACATCACAGTGGAACGAGCAACTTTGCAAAGTTACTGAACGATTTCTGTTGAAGGTTATTATAACCGGACAACAATATGATAAAAAAAAACAAAATATCACACGCCATTGTCTTAGTTAGGGACAACCTGAGGTTTTATTTTGTTAGAAGTGTAATTGACGGAAATCAAAAGAGAAAGGTTTTGCATAAACATGCGCTAGACCGATCTTGTTTTTATCGACTCAAGTATATCGTGTCTGTCATTCTTTTGTGACTATCTACGATGAGTGGTTTTCAAATATTGAATTACTTTCCATTGATATAATTATGCCATGCATGATACATAGTTTTCAGTTGAACTGATAACTGATTTATCACCTTACTACAAAAGTGGTTGAATTTTTTGATAAATAACTGATATTTGAAAATTCCAGCTCAATAGATAAGAGAACACCTGTGAATATGATTGTAGTTCAGACAGGTGTTCGCTCATATGTATCATAACTATACAATTGAGTTCAATTACCTTCATACTGATAAGAAACAAAATAAAGCAGAGTAGCTCCATTTGAATTTGCTCTTCTGTTCCAAAAAGTAATAATTCGGAACCAACCTTGGTAGATATGAGTATGTTCATACAAATTCTGGAGGGCCGTGATTTTTAGTCCAGTCTGTAAGCTGGGGGAATGTCAAAATTTTTTGCATTAAGTCGAATCGGAAAAATTTTGCATGATGTTCTAAGGACCATGAAGGTCATTCTTGCGACACTTCAATCTCCCCAATTCACCCCTATACGCTAAATTAACCCTTAATTTTCAATTCATCAAAAATTGAAAATTAAGCCTCCTAAATGGGTTGTAGTGAGTTTTTTGGGTCGCTGGACACGAATCCGAGGTCATTTTCAAGGAAAATCCATTCAATGGATGTAAAATCGGTTAAATTTGTCATTTTCACGTGATTAGCGTTTTCTAGGTAATAGAGGTTGACAGTCGCGTATTTCGATCCCAAATAGTAAAAAACCAGGAAATTTTGCGGAAAACTTTGGAAAACCCGAGAAGAAAATCTTTCCACATCATTGAAATTATCGTGTGGAAAATCCATTCAATGGATGTAAAATCGGTTAAATTTGTCATTTTCACGTGATTAGCGTTTTCTACATAATAGAGGTTGACACTCGTGTATTTCGATCCCAAATAGTAAAAAACCAGGAAAATTTGCGGAAAACTTTGGAAAACCTGAAAAGAAAATCTTTCCACATCATTTTTTAGTCGCTGATTACGAATTTTATAATTAAAAAGTTCAAAAATATCATTTTCCCGAAAAACACGGAAAATTTCACTATGAATTCTCCATTTTTAAAGGAATTGTTTGAGTGTTGTGTTGAGAAAAAATACAAGCAATATTGTAGCTTTAAATAAACAGTTGAAAACTTGTATGAATTAAAACAAAAATGCTTGTTTTATTTACCTCCATTTTCCACATAATTCTAATGTTATTTTCAAACGTATTTGATGTCAAATTCATTATCAGCGACCAAAAAACTCCTATAGTGACTTATCACACGGTAATTTCGATGATGTTAGAGTGTTTTTCCTTGTTTTTTCCGGAATTTTCAAATAATTATCTTTCTAGCATTACTCCCAATTTTTGTAATTTAGCATGGACATCGAAAACATAAACGTAGCTCAACACGGCACTCAAAAAATTACATTAACAAATAAGAGAATTCATCGTAATATTTTCCGCGTTTTCTGGGAAAAGATATTTTTGAAGTTTCTAATTATCAAATTCGTATCAGCGACCAAAATAACCCCTATAGGGTTATAGGCGATAATTTCAATGACGTGGAAAGATTTTCTTCTCAGGTGGTCCGAAAATTTTCATGGTTTTTGCTATTTGGGATCGAAATACGCGACTGTCAACCTCTATTACGTACAAAACGCTAATCACGTAAAAGTGACCATATTTCACCGATTTTCCGCCCATTGAGAGAATTTTCTGGAAAAATGTGGATTCGTGTTCAGCGGCCCAAAAAACCCCCTAGAACTCATTTTGGAGGCTCAGTTTTCATTTTGTGATGAATTAAAAATTATCTTAAAAAGGGTGTTGAGAATAGGGTTAACTTAGGTATGGGGGTGAATGGGGGAGATTGACGTGTCAGTCAGTAGTCACGAATGACCTTACATGGTCCATAGAACTTCATGCAAAAAGAATTTTTCCGATTCGACTTACTGCGAAAAATTTAGATATTCGGCCTTCTTCCCCACCTTACAGACTAGACTATTCGTCTATTTATTTTATTTAGAGCCAACAATCATTGAACCTGCAGCAAAGGTCCGGCCTAGTGCAGGCATTATTCGGGAAGTCACTATGAAGGGGCACCGGTTCTGACACTGAAAAATACGATAATGGCCTTGCGATGTGATAATGTCCAGAACCAGCTAGAATAAATTAAGAACTGTTGAGCTGTGGCCCTTTGCTAGCCTTATCTGGTATACTTCCACTTCGCCTAGCGGTCGTGCCAAGAAGTCCTGAGTTGTTTTGATTTATGTGTTTCATGGTCTGGTTCTCTAGTTCAGGTCAAGGTCCCAGTTTCATTTTTTTGGTTTGTTATATTCATGACGTCAATGAGTATCTATTCAAAATCTAATATGCAGGATGGTTTCCTTATTGACAAGTAATAAGTGTGTATTCCAAGCTGCATTACTACAATGTTTATGAAATTTCATAACCTCACAAGAAATTACCTCAAAATCGTTTACCACTTTCTTTGAGAATGAATATTTGCAATTCAGGATTCGCACGAAAAGATCCATAATCTAGGAATGCTATGCAACAAGACTTGAAAACTATTATAAAACAGTGGCTGAGAAGTGCTCCTGGTTGGCAATGAGAGGAAGAGACTCAAACCCGTTATTAGATTGAAAGTAACATATTTAATGAACTGTGTCGTCAAGTAGGTTAAATAGTGGTCAATTTGGAGTAACACAAACATTGATAATCATTCTGGATGGTAACTTTCTGAAGAATATCCAGAATACAAGAGGGTCACCAGTTGACCTTTATTTCCTAAACTTACTTGTGGAAATACGTATTCAACCATTTATAAATATTGATGTGGTTTTGACGTGACAACGTCTTATAATTCGATGGAGCCGGCTGCACGCACGAGAAAACATGACTCATGAGGCGTTCCATTTAAGCATGCGACGTTACCTCGCTCTAAGGCGTTCCATTTTAGGCTTGAGGTGCAAGCGAGAGCGTCTCCTACTTGAGTGAGTGATGCGTCCGCGTGGACAGCTGCTATACAAAATAATACATTTACATGTTTTCGTCAAGTATGAAGTGTAGTGAAAAGTGAATGTGGTGTCAATTGTTTATAGCAACGATAATTGCGGCGATAAAGGTAATGATTCTTTCGATATTAAATATATGTTCAGTGATATATTGTCGAATATCCGTGCTTTCATCATTAAAATAAATAGCATCGGTCCGCTAGTGCAGCGATTGTAGGTTATGCTATATTTGACAAAACTATAACAATAAGTTAACAGAACTATTTCACGATGAGTAAAAAATCAATTGCTTTACTATTCGATCGAAATAATTATCGAGCGTAGCTATGATTTAAAAAAATTAAAACATAAATGTTAAATCTTCCACATATCATAACAACGTGTCTGAAATGACAGGTTGGACCAGCCAGCCGTCCATTCCATCAGTATTTTCTTATGACGTTGTCACTTTCAACTATCGTCAGTAAACCGACTTTACAGACAACCGATTTTTTTTTGTTCAATTTGTTTTTAGCATATTTGACATTTGTTTTTTCATTTCAAAGAATATATGTCCATAGTTTTATTTGAATTTTGTATTAATTAAAATGATACCCCCTCCCCCCTTAATCTTGACCTATAAAAAAATGCTAGTGCAGTGCCACCATTTATCAATATACAAGGCAAAGATGCTAATTATGTGGTGCTGGTTTTTCGCTTGGAACCCAGCACTGGGACCAGCTGTCGGTTGCATTGTGCTCATATAGAGAGTCCCGTGTACGGGAAAAATATAACAAGCCTCAATACCCCGCAACAAAATGTTTGCTTGGTAATAACACCGGATTTTGTCAAGATTTACTTGCTTTATATAAGCAGCAGGAGTCAAGAACTTCAGTTATAATGTAAACCGTCACAGAGTTTATTGATCCCATTTGATGAACCTCAGGGCTTCATCTGAGACTATTTCTATTTTTCATTACTATTAGTGATCAGCCATGCACAAAATGTCAACAACATGTCTATAAGATGGTATAGAATTAGATTCAGGTTTCCTGTGAGTGGGTCGTGGGTCGATCAAATTCAGTCATTTTATAAACCTGATGATCTTGCTGGTTGAGGTTTTGTGCAAATCTTCTGCTAGGAGATGTGCCTTACCGGAAGTCTCGGATATGATTCTTTCTCCAGTTGGACATAGAGAACGTGTTCAGTCGTTTCACCAACCTTGGCGCCTAGTTGACTTTGAGCATCCTCCACTATGCCGAGTCTTTGTAGAAGGTGATTTAAGCGACAGTGTGTATAGAGTACCTACGTAGGCTTAACCTGCTTAGCTCTAAAAGTATTTTAGGTCTTGTTAAAATGAAAGTAGCTGTGGATATGATGTCTGAAATCATCTACAGAATACTGTGACTTTCTACTTCTTCCAGCAGCCTATTTCGCTCCATAGTATCTGCTTATGGTCTAATTTCAAAATGTTAATATATCTTCATTGACAATGAAAGATAAATAAATTCGGCACATAGTTCCATTGAACGATACACAATACATTTGGAAATCTCGAGCCCCGTGACTTTCATAAGGAGATTTCTAAAGCTGTCGAAAACATGGAAACTGGAATTCAAGTTTTTGCAAATAAGCCAACAAGATTATAATAATTGTGAAATAATTTCTTATACTCTTCATATCAATGTTGTACCATACACTAAAGTTAAACACATTATTATATCTTAAAATTTGTGTATGGAACATTTCCTATACAGAATGTTTTGATGGCTTTACCACTACCAAATCTAAAAATAAAACAAGTTTTGAATCCCTGGTAGCCAGGAAATTATAATGAAGGCACCCATTTTTTTTGAGGAAAACTGTCATATTATTTTAATTCGTATTATTATTATACCAACGACCATATTTCTGAATACATTTCTTTATTCAGTTCTATATTCAATTACTATTCATATTGAATATACTCATTCTACAAACGGTATTTGTGTCATAATATTACATTGCTCTATATGCCAATATAGTAGTCTATATCCTCAGAATGTACAAAAGTTTCCAGAAAAAACCGACCACTTGTTCAAAATGTCCAAAACGAATATCTGCAAAATAATCAACTCGACCATGATTATCTTCAGTGGAGAATATTTTGTCTCAAAGACCAGATTTTAGTGCATGTGTACAAGTATTGAGAAAAATAACATAATTTGTCATATTCAAAACATTCAAGTTGGAACTTCAACCGTTTCTTTCTGCGAACTAGTGAAATTGGATGTAGAACAATACAATACTCGGCAGACGTACGGTCATTCGCTGTACTGCTTTTGACCACCAGACTATGGCACCATTCGTTAACATAGGTCTGTTGACCATGACGTATAGCTAGTATAATTTGTTTGGAACCAGCGTCCCAAGAGGTGCCTCTGGATATTTCACCTTTTCCGTAAATGGTATAGTTTCACCAAGCAGAACGGGTGGTCTTGATTTACTCAGCCTTCTTTTCCTATTGAAAGGCACTATAACTGTTTTGTAGGGGTAATATGGTATGTTTAATGATAACATTATGTGTAGGCAAAAATAAATGTTCAATGAAGATACAACTTTCACCATTCGTGGAATTTGACATAACAATTGATTAACCTCTTCTCATTATCTTTTGGGATGATTTTCACTTATCAGCTATAGCCTCAGCTAATGATCTATTTCTCATTTCAGATACACTTACCGAGGTCTGCAAGCGAGGAAGCTCGACCAATACTTCATGTGATGCTGATAAGAAGGAAATAGGAGCTGCTCAGAAATGTATGTAGATTTCGATCAATAAAATTCAATACAGTAATGACATTCTATGAATTACTAATACTACTAAGTCTACTAAGTTGAGGAGGTGCTAGTCTTAACTTGTCAGGTTTACATGCTCATTCGGCACGGGAAACCTTTCCTTCTGAATTTAATATTTAATCCGATCTCAGAGTTGAAATTGAAATATCTCTTAGGAAACACATTTGATGAAGTAACAGACAGTGACAAATCTAGAATATATGGAATTCAGAATTGAGAATGTTCGGAATGTTTCTCACGTCAAACAAATGGGACTATTTTAATCAGATATGAAGAGCTGCTTGAAATGTTTGAGCTCTTGTTTGCTGGGAGAGAAGAAGCTTCTTTTAAAAACATGATCATTTTTTTGTTTACTTCAATCCTAGATTATTGCCCCGTATGTTGACTTTTGTTTCATTTGGTATTATTTATCTCTTTCTAGGATTGCATCTCCTACGATCAAGCATTTTCTTTTCTTGTAATATGTTCTTATATACTCCTCATGCACATCACGGTGAGCTTGTTTGCCACTCGTCCTTTGAGAGCTTTTAGGTATGCCCAGATGAGTTTTATTTAAGTGTTGGGAGCATTAACCCTTTCATACTTCTTCAAGTCATGTTCTCGAATAGATCACTCCATGTGGTGGTTGACGGAGTATCCTCCGATACAATGGGTATGAACGCTGATGTTCCACAGGGATATTTCCTAGCACCAAATTTGTTTTTTCTGCTTCGTATCAACGATCTGTTGGAAGTGACAACCTGTCCAATCCAAAGCTTAGCAGATGATGGTACACTTCATTCCGCTTTGTCATCTAAAGCCCCCTATACCATCCAATGAAGCTAGAGAAGCGATATAGAGATAGGTTGATGCAATAAATGAAAACCTGGCAATGATTTTGAATTGGAGATCTGATAATCCAGTTGATTATCTCAAAATGGCATCTTCTCCAGGAAGGGGATCTCACAATCCCTAATATGATGATGTCCTATGAAGTCTTCCATATCCATGCTCGGGATCACCACCAACAGCACCCTCTCATGATGGGTTGATCATGTAAGGTTTATTGCGAGAACCGCTTCACGAAAACTTGGTTTTCTAATCCGTGCCAGGAGCTACTCTACATCTCAGCAGCTCCTCATGATCTACAAAGTACAGATTTGACTTGTTCTGGAGTACTGTTTTAATGTTTGGAGTTCTGCTCCAAAACGTACGCTGAAGCTCTTGGATTCTATCCAGAAAAGGGCTATTCATCTGAATCCACCGCTGACTCACACCGATGTTCCTTTCGTGTAGTCAAAGCTCAGGAAAAATGGTTTATATCAGATCAGTATATCTTCGATGATCGAACCTGATTGTCATGATATCAAATGCGCTATTAGAATTATATCTTCTCGGTATCATATCTGACAAAACTTCAAATTGTTGGCTACCTTGTAATTCTTTGCCAGTGACACTTATATATAACGATTTTTGGAATAAAAATACTGTATTCTCGCTCCAACATGTTGTAATGGCAGTAATAGTAAATATACATAATTTTTCATACAAAGTGGTGTTTAGTTGCTCTAGAATATGGAGATCCATGCAAAACGACTGAGGATTGCACTGCATTGTCGCAGGACATGGATTGTTCCTGTGTTGGGTGTATATGTGTTGATGGTTATAAGTGGAGAGACGGTGCATGCCAAAAAGTGATCAAAATTGGAGAGGCCTGTACTAATGATTTGCCTTGTAATGATGACGTGGATAGATTCTCTTTGGTGTGCAATAACGGTATATGCGCTTGTGAAAAGGATTACTATCAACGAGAAGATAACTGCCGAAAAAAAGCAACAAGTGAGTGATGATGATTTAATTATAAACCTACATTGTCCTACATATAGATAGTTTCTCAATCATTCCCCACTGTTTTGGTTTGTTGAGATAACAATCTGCAAACCTAGCACATTTTATGTTTGACTTTATGGTTCCATCATCCTCTGAAATGTAACAATAACATCGCAGTTTGTTTAGTTGGCAAATCAAGAAATTACCAAAATCTTTCCAACTAAGAATTTGAGGTAGAATGAATACTTTCGTCAATAGCAAATGGATTGTTACCATATGCTATCCCTATGTTGTTGTAGAAGAAATTTTGAAAGAACCATAATCAAACATACAGATTGAAAACCTGAAAGCACTAGATAGGTATGGTTGAGTATGGGAATATGGTATCTGCTGTCTTGAACTTGAACGTTGCTTCAGTAACTGAACGAAAGCATGTGTATATAATTACATCATTAGTATCCTTCCAGATTTGTGATATTCTTTGAGCAAGATAATATTTAACCGTGCCTTCTTCCGGATGGGAAGTAAAACAGTATGCACCTTGTCCTATTGTCCTAGTCAGGCTCCTTTGAGCGGAAAATAATGAAACTATTACTTATACTTAATACTAACATCAAACTAAGCAAAAAATAATTTCGAAATAATGACAGAACTAAAATTTGAACTCTAAAAAAAATTGAATCGAACGTTTCAAATTAAATCAAAAGTTCAAATCTACCTATAAGACAGCAAAACGATACCTCATCCGATCATAAAAACCTTCATGCACATTGTTAAATGCCTCTCCGCTAATAGCCCCCAAATAATTTCAATATTTATACTCAGGTCAGGATGATTCCTGGATTCCTAAAATCTGAAATTTCTGATTTCACATATCCACGATACAAGTATTAACGTGTTGCAGATAATTGTCTCGCTATTAATAATAGCCAACGCCATCATGGTAGACATGTACCGCCTTTTCTCTCCCTCGCTTTCTTGAAAATAGGATACCCATGCAGCTACATACTAACCCTTGCATAATCTTGTATCTAATGCTTTGTAAAATCTAATCTATATATTATAGCACATATATGAATGTTTTTTGATAAGCAGATACTGTTTTCCTAAAATCGCAGATCTAAACGTACGAAATCTCAACAATTACAATCAATCCAACAAAATGAGATGATCGTCATCTTCTTCACAAAATGAGACAAAAATCTCGATCCCTATATGTTTTTCCTGACCAATTTGCTAGAGTATGGGATTACAATGAAAGCTATTATTTTTGCAGAGTTGAACGATTTTTGTGCCTTGGACATGGATTGTCAAATTCCTGACGTTACCTCTGTATGTAAGGTTGGTAAATGCATAGTTGCTCCAAAGTCGATAACTTCTGAAAGTTACCAACTAGAGGAATATAACACTCCCGTTATTCAGACAGGTAAATAATTGTTTCACTAACACGTTCTGAAAAGATTAAGAAAAAGTTATTTCACGTGTAATATGATGAGTTACATTTGTTGAATCAACAATCGTTAAAAATAACATTTTTTTAACTTACAATCCAACATATTTTCACACCACATAACAATACGTAATATAATAGAATTCCCTTAGATTTATTTATTTCTCATTAAAATGTGAGCGTTACTATCTTCTTTTTGAATATGCAACTTTGCTTCCTAGGTTTTGAAATTTATTATCAGATTTGTTACGCCGTTTCGTACCGTGGACGAAACATGGATCCATCACAACACACTAGAGACCAAAAAACAGTCGAAACAGTGGACTTGTTCTGGTGAATCGAAGCCGAAAACGGCCAAAGTGGGTTTATCGGTCAACAAAGTCACGGCAACAGTTTTTTCGGATGCACATGGTATCGTCCATATCGTCTACCTTGGAAAGGGCGTATTTTATGCAATGCTGTTGGATTCGAAGCCGTTTTGAAGGGCATCGCACTGGCGCACAGGTCCGCAGTCGCAATGGCAAAATTGCATGAATTGCGCTACGAATTGATTCGTCATTCACCATATTCTCCAGATTTGGCCGCCTGCGATTTTTATCTAGCTCCAAACTTGAAGGAATGGCTCCGCGGAAAGAGATTAGGCTTCAACGATAAGGTCATCACTGAAACAAACGCCTATTGTGAAGAATTGCCAAAATCGTATTATTTGGAAGAGCTACAAGAGGATTATGTTGAGAAATAAAATAAGTTTTGACCAAATAAATCATTTCTGGTTAGTTTTTTTGGAACTTTTCATCATTGAAGCCGGGAAAACTCTTTGTCTTTTTAGAAGATCTAAAATCTCACCGGCGTACTGATATAAAACAGTACCGAGATGCAGATACAATACTCCTTAATTAAGGACGCGGTACGAACAACTCGTCTAATCCAATTTACTTCCGTTTACAAAATGATAAAGCCTATAGTTGAGAAGTAACGAAGGTCGCGGCTTTTGGTATTTTGTATTGATATTTCATTCACTTCTTAAGATGTATCTCTTGTAAAATCTCGGTAGTTATGGGTACGTTAATACATGATGTTCTAAAATTAAACTACTACATTCATACGTTGATACCAATGCATCCTTGAAATGGTGATAAAGTGAATGTTTCTCATTCGTAACAATGATATCTTTTATCTTTACCGCAAAACATGTATTCTAATTATAATTGATTTCACTGAATCATACTTTTCATTACAGCAAATGTGAAGGTGAGTGTGGATTGCTCCCAAAATTGCACAGAGATTCCGAACAGCGAATGTAATTCTATCACAAAGACTTGCGTTTGCAAAAGAAGTTATTTTATGACGACATACAATAGTCAGACGATTTGTGCTGCAGGTGAGATGAGAACACTTTCCTATTTTGACGAACCAAAACATTCTTCACTTTTAACGGGATCAAATCCTGAAGATCTACTCAAATCAGCGTCTACAGGTGTATCTAAGTTGCTTCGGTATATTTCAATACGTGATTATACAAGATCACGAATTCAGAGATAGTTGTTGATGACGGTCAGTGCACTTTCATGATGATGTTATAAGATTGGTTTTGAATCTCTGGAACCACTTCTGATTTAGTGCAATATAACTAGACCTGAAGTGCTTCCATAGGTTCAAAACTACCAAATAACAATTTGGTAGACCCTAAGGAAGATACATATTTCTGCTAGTGGTCACAAAATTCTTTGACAGAATCTGAGGGGAGGATACTCTCAATTGATTCAGCCACATTTCTCCACGTAAGATCAAAATGGACAAGAACCAAAGATCTTCTTGGCTGGTAAATGAGAAAATAATGATGACAGACGATTTCCAATAATGTAATATGTGTTCTCGATGGAGTATTATAAGATTGGTTTTGAATCTCTGGAACCACTTCTGATTTAGTTAAATATAACTACACTTGAAGTGCTTCCAGAGGTTGAAAACTACCAAATAACAATTTGGTACACCCTAAAGAAAATACATATTTTTGCTAGTGGTCACAAAATTCATTGACAGAATCTGAGGGGAGAGTACTCTCAATTGATTCAGCCACACACACAAAGATCTTCTTGGCTGGTAAATGAGAAAATAATGATGAAAGACGATTTCCAATAATGTAATATGTGTTCTCGCTGGAGTATTATAAGATTGGTTTTGAATTTCTGGAACCACTTCTGATTTAGTTAAATATAACTAGACTTGAAGTGCTTCCAGAGGTTCAAAACTACCAAATAACAATTTGGTACACCCTAAAGAAGATACATATTTTTGCTAGTGGTCACAAAATTCTTTGACAGAATCTGAGGGGAGAGTACTCTCAATTGATTCAGCCACACACACAAAGATCTTCTTGGCTGGTAAATGAGAAAATAATGATGAAAGACGATTTCCAATAATGTAATATGTGTTCTCGATGGAGTATTATAAGATTGGTTCTCAATTTCTGGAACCACTCCTGATTTAGTTAAATATAACTAGACTTGAAGTGCTTCCAGAGGTTCAAAACTTCCAAATAACAATTTGGTACACCCTAAAGAAGATACATATTTTTGCTAGTGGTCACAAAATTCTTTGACAGAATCTGAGGGGAGAGTACTCTCAATTGATTCAGCCACACACACAAAGATCTTCTTGGCTGGTAAATGAGAAAATAATGATGAAAGACGATTTCCAATAATGTAATATGTGTTCTCGATGGAGTATTATAAGATTGGTTTTGAATTTCTGGAACCACTTCTGATTTAGTTAAATATAACTAGACTTGAAGTGCTTCCAGAGGTTCAAAACTACCAAATAACAATTTGGTACACCCTAAAGAAGATACATATTTTTGCTAGTGGTCACAAAATTCTTTGACAGAATCTGAGGGGAGAGTACTCTCAATTGATTCAGCCACACACACAAAGATCTTCTTGGCTGGTAAATGAGAAAATAATGATGAAAGACGATTTCCAATAATGTAATATGTGTTCTCGATGGAGTGTTATAAGATTGGTTTTGAATCTCTGGAACCACTTCTGATTTAGTTAAACATAACTAAACCTGAAGGCTTCCAGAGGTTCAAAACTACCAAATAACAATTTGGTACACCCTAAGGAAGATATGTATTTTTGCTAGTGGTCACCAAATTCTTTGACAGAATCTGATGGGAGGGTACGCTCAATTGATTCACCCACATTTCTCCACGTAAGATCAAAATGGACAAGAATCAAAGATCTTCTTGGCTGGTGAATGAGAAAATAATGATGACAGACGATTTCCAATAATGTAATATGTGTTCTCGATGGAGTGTTATAAGATTGGTTTTGAATCTCTGGAACCACTTCTGATTTAGTTAAACATAACTAAACCTGAAGGCTTCCATAGGTTCAAAACTACCAAATAACAATTTGGTACACCCTAAGGAAGATATGTATTTTTGCTAGTGGTCACCAAATTCTTTGACAGAATCTGATGGGAGGGTACGCTCAATTGATTCAGCCACATTTCTCCACGTAAGATCAAAATGGACAAGAATCAAAGATCTTCTTGGCTGGTAAATGAGAAAATAATGATGACAGACGATTTTCAATAATGTAATATGTGTTCTCGATGGTATAAAATTTGGTTTTGAACCTCTGGAACCACTTCTGATTCAGTTGAATATAACTAGATCCGAAGTATTCCAGAGATTCAAAACTACCAAATAACTATTAGGTACACCCTAAGGAAGATACATATTTTTGCTAGTGGTCACCAAATTCTTCGACAGAATCTGAGGGGAGAGTACTCTCAATTGATTCAGCCACATTTCTCCACGTAAGATCAAAATAGACAGAATCAAAGATCTTCTTGGCTGGTAAATGAGAAAATGATGAAAGATGATTTGCAATAATGTAATATGTGTACTCGATGGAGGAGCTTGTGACTCCTCTGAATGAAATGTCATGTTCTGAACAAAAATGAAAATCGATGGTACAATTTCAGAGCTTGGGGTTAAAACTAACTGTGACGATATCATGTGTCTTAAAACAAATCCAGGAAGTAAGTGTGTGGATAATACGTGCAAATGCCTGGATTATTGGTTTCCAGGACCTGATAACAGGAACTGTATTAAATGTGAGTAAAAAATATCATTAGACTATGACTGCTGTCAATTTCATTCATTCAGTAGACAGAACCCTTGAAGAAATTCAACTAATTTGATCCTTTTTTGTCAATCTATTCCTCGTTCGATACTGCGAGTGAGTTATAACAGTCTCCATTCGTTTTATGACATGCCAAAAGTTGTCCTTATGCTATGTATACATTAGGGCAACTCTTGGCATATCAATAGATAAAAACGAATATTTTGATAAAATCAATCAATTCATCGACCGGGAAAAAATTAACGAAATAAAAACGATCCACGATGAAATTTCAGAAAAATAGTATTCCAAAACATACAATTTATTTGTACCGATAAAGAAAAAGGTTTTGGATGGTTTTGGTACTTACTTGTTGACATGTTTCACCACACGCTAGCTTTATCAAACAATGGTTTCACAAACTGTGGTTTATTCCTTAAATATTAAAATGAAGATTGAGAAGAAGGGAATGAGTGAGGTACTTGTACAGTCGGATAAGAGTTTCTTACAAATCAATTTATTAATGGAGAATTTGTAAAGTCTTTCTTGATCATTTAAAAGGTTTCATGTGTTTTTAAACTTATTAATTTCAATCTGTTCAATACTTTACTTTTAACTGACTTATGGAAAATCTCAAAATCATCTTTGAAATGATAATCAGTTTCTTTAATATAGCTTACAATTTTTGAATCTCCTTTGTTCAAAATAAAATATTCTTCAATTCTAGTTTTGGAAGATCTTAATTTGAACTACTATAACTATAAAAAGGTTTTCGTTTGTTAATGAATTCACAAGTCCCTCCCTACATAGGCCGACAAATCACTATCTGTCTAATAGGTATCTAATAATTTTGAAGCAGCACTAGTCACTTTTAATCATACAACGAAGGGGTATTTTTCCGTCACGTCCTTATATTTCATATACTTTTTAGCATCAATACAGGACAACTTGAACTGCCTTTCTAACGAATGGTGTTTCCTTTGGGGAAATAATGCCATATGTGATGACAGTGGCAAATGCAAATGTAGTATCGATGCTGATAACATTACAACACCAAATTACTGTAAACACAATGGTAAGAGAAACAATCATTATCCTATAATTATTTCATATATAAATCAATGTTCTTTGGCTTATTTCTTGCACATCATAAATGCTTACAGATGGTAGCTGTGTGATAATTGCAGATAAATAACAACATTAAAAATTATGTTTCAGATATAGGACCAAATCCAGATTGTAAACGAGATTGTGATTGTCCATCATTATTGGCCGTATGCTCTGAACAGCGTTGCGCATGTTCAGCTAACTCCAAAAGCAACGGAACTGTTTGTGTACCAGGTAAAATTTGCTCAAGCAAGTTCCAATCTAGTAAGCAAATAATTGAATTTGAAATATGATTCTAGAGAAAGTAGGGGCGCCATGCAATGATGAGATTTCTTGCGATACTATAAAGAATTCGCAATGTATTAGTAACAAATGTGTTTGTGACGAAGGTTTCAGTATAATTGAAAATTTATGCTATAAAGGTAGGTACATACAGTTTTTATATAAGTCAATAAAAAAAATAAATGCATTTTAATAACCGGTTCGTGTTTCATATTGATTAGGGTGTAAAATGGAAAAAATTCCGAAATTGATAGAAGAATGTGGCTAAAGATGCGCCAAGATAATCAACATCTCACAAAAGTTCAAAATATTCATCTAAATACTATGTACAGGGTGTTTCTAAATTCATACAAAACAAATCCGAGATTGCTCTGATGATTTCAAGAAAAAAGTCTATATAAGCAAAGGTCAAAAACTGCTCCCTGAGGGAATTATAGCCCCCTAAAGAGTGAACTCTGAAAACAGATTTTTGTGACCATCTTCGAAACAGTTTAGGATAAAATTATGAGATTCAAAATGGTAAAATAGACGATCCCTCAACTATGCAAACAAAAATATTAGTTCATATGAGGAGCATACTAGGAGGCGTAAGGTGAAAAATACTCCAACTTTTTTGTTCGTAACTTTTCCAAAATTTTGAACGGAAAATATTTGAACGTGAACTTTTCATGACAAAAAAAGGTACTGTTTTTTCGACTGGACGCACTGTTTTCGAGAAAAATAGATTTGAAAATTATCTGACTTCAAACTAAGGATGTCGCGGAAACATCAATTTAATTTTTTTCAGGAAAGCGATAATTTTTTTTTTGTATGAAATTCAGCCTGATATTACTAAATGTTATTTTCGTGCAGTATTGATAAAATTGAATGTTCAACATATATGTGCCTAACAGGGATGGGTCTTCATTTTTCTCGTCATATGACTCAAATTTCTCAATAATTCGATTCCGTAATATGACTCCCTGACTGAATATACACAAGAAAGCTACTCAAAGATGTGCTACAAAATTTGATGGAAACGCGTAATTAGAAGCAGCTCGTCTCTTCCATTTTGGGAGTCCTAGTGGAACAAAGTCATTGTTCCTCTTTTCAAAAGTTCCAGTTCCACTTAATTTCTGATAAATGCGTGGAGGTATCATCGCATGGTAAATGACGAAATGAGAAGCTCTCTGGATACAAGCTTCTTGCTTCAGCTGTCTTGTAATAGTAATACATATCAGTCATTTTTATATTGGTATAACCTTGCATTTCAAATTTGGTGCACTTTCAGATGCTAACTGAATATTAAATATGACGTTACTTAGTTAAACGAAATGAGCCTACTCTGTTACATCCCCTAATTACGCATTTGATTTTATAAATGAATCAATTCTGTCTATTCATAACCAGATATTCTTTTCAATTCCTTATGAATTCCTGATTTAGCGAAAGCCACGATTATTGCCTGTGCAAATCATACATTGAAAATAACGACAATGAAAAATATATGACGAATAAATTATTTTTAACTGTTTTTGAATTACAGAAACTGTTATCTATGGACCTTGTGAAATTGACCAACAGTGCCTTACTAAGGATACTTATTGTTCCAAAACAGGAAACTGCACATGCTCTGAAGGATATGTTGATCTCCAGGGTGTATGCTACCTAAAAGATATCTGTAAGTGCAGTTTTATTCATATACAGATTGAAAACGTGACAGCATTAGTCGGGTATTGTATGTGTTGGAATAGCGTATCCGTTTTAGACTAGGTAACAGCGTAACAGCGAGCGCCTCTAGTGGGAGAGCACTGTCTAGAATTAGAGTTACTTTCACACAACACCCTGATAGGCCAGTACTAATAGGAGAAAATATTAGAAATAAAAAAAATAATTCGTTACAGCAATCTGACAGCGGGATATTGTAGAAAAAGGTATTATAAAAGAGGGAAAAATAAATCAAACCGACAGCTGCTATCCGGGATGGAACGTGTGTTTTTAGGGGTTGAAAACAGTTTTTCGTGATTTCTGACTAAGCCGTGAATTTTACCAAAAAAAGTTTAGTATAAAAGTTGTAGGGAATAAAAAGAATATACGAATATAGCAGATATAATTTGCTGTCTTAGACATGCATGACATCATATCAAAACTCGATCTATACAATAATTAAAGAAATAATATAATAGTTTCCATAAACATTAAGAAATTAAAATGATTTTATCAATTAACAACAATTATTCAACGATAAATTTGTAAATTACCACGAAAAAAGCGATTTTTCGGTTTTTTCAATTTTCTCGCCATTTTTTCCATTGCAGTATACTTTTTTTACCACTTATCGAAAGTCGACGTAACAACAAGTAAGTGAGCCAAAACAGAACTCTGTAGGAGGCGTAATTTTAAGAGGAATCGCAGTTAAAAAATTGTTTCTTTTTTCTTAAATCAAATTTAACAAACAACCTCCAGATATTTCCCTCCAAAAAAATTACTACCTTCTCCCAATAAATAGAGGTATGTTTTGCCAAAGTTTGAGCTTCATAAAGTTCTATTTGTCAAAGGAAAAAATTAAAAACCGAAAAATTGGTTTTTCGCATTTTGTCGAGAAATTTTGAGGTTAGGGTAAAAATGTTGAGTACAAAAGTTGTAGAACTTTTTATTCCCTACAACTTTCAGACTCAACTTTTTTTGATAGTATGCACGATTTAGCCAGAAATCACGAAAAACTGTTTTCAACCCCTAAAAACACACCCCATTCCACACCGGACAGCAGCTGTCGGTTAGATTTATTTTTCCCTCTTTTACGATATCTTGTTCTACAATATCCCGCTGTCAGATTGCTGTAACGAATTTTGTTGTTGTTCAAATACTAATTGTACTGGCCTATGAACACCTAAGCAATTCTGAGCGTTGCTTCAGTAACTGTGAAAGAATGCGTGTGTGTACTTTGTTAGTATCTCTCTACTATGAAATAAAATTACGTAGATTAGATAGAAAGGAAGTTTAAAAGTATACTATTGATCCTTTCATCTTTTCTGTGTAAAGAATAACGAAACTATTACTAATACTTATTAATAATAATATTAAACAAAACTACAAATAACTTCGAAATAATGATATAGCCAAAAATGGAACTCTAAAAATAAAACAAATGTTCCAAATTGAATCAAATGCTCAAAACAACCTCCTTCGTTGGCAAGACAATACAAGAGTGAGCGTGTTCCAGATAATCGTCTCGCTATTAATATTAGCCAATGTTTATCATTGTGAGCGTTCATTGGCTCTCTTCTCCCACGTTATCGTGAAGATGGATATACATGCTTCTTGATTCTAACATTGGTATAATCTCGTAACTAATGCTTTCTAAATTCCAGTCTGCTTACTAAATTGATTGGTGATTCTTAGATTCGGCTTAGAACAAAGGGTTATGTAGATATGATATAAGGAGCTGATGCAAAATAGTCTTCATTACACCCATTAACATTCACTCTAATTGGTTTCAGATAAGAAATTTTGTAGAAAATCTACCGACTGTACACGTGTATTGGGAGACAGCTTCCAATGTCGACAAAACACGTGCCAATGCAAACAAGGTTTGAAGATAAAAGATGGTATCTGCGGAGGGAGCTATAGGATATTTCCGACAAACATATTCTGCCTAGTTTTCGTCTCGATTCTAACATTTTCACTGGGCTCACTTAATAAAAGTTCATGAGTCGAATCTCACTCATATTCATGAATGATATACTAGAATAAATTATTTATAACTCATATATTTACGACTCAAAATAATTCTAGTGTCAATCAAGTTTGGAAAGCTGATTCTGGTAATTAGAATAGTCATCAACATTTGATACTCACATCACTTTGAAGTTCTGACTATACCAAGAATTTGTAAAAAAAAAAATATTTGATTTTATGATGCAATGAAAGATGATTTTATCAATGTTTAAAAACTATAATAAATTGTGAATATGCGAACAAGAGAACCATATCGAAATGTGAGATATGAAAGACAATTTAAATTTATCTCTTCATAGCACAAGATTTTATCGTGTTTTTAATCCTCTACTATTTATATGTATAAAATGATGAATCGTAATTCTGTCAACATGTCACATATATCCGACCAAGAACTGATTTCAGAAATGCAGTATATGTGTTCTCATGTAAGTGTTATATTGGAAAAATATATATGATGACTTCCAGATAAGTTTTTGCATATTCACGATATAATAAGAATCATAAGCTATTTATTCGAGTATCATAACCGTGAAAATAAAATATAGAATAACTCATCTATATATTTTTCTTCTCTTCATAGATCATCATACATCACCTCATACATTCTCATATATATTTATAGAATATTCCATTAGAATTAGATATAGGAACTAACATAATTATAATTTTTCATGATAAATAAATGCATTACGCACCTCTAAATTTTTGATTTTAACAAGCTAACAATAGATTTGCCAGGTAATGAGTGCGATAAAGAATCGACGCAGATGACAATAGCATATATCCCCTGTATAACCTGATACAAAATGGGCATGATTTATAAGACGCATATCAGTACCCCTTAACTAACGACACAGACCAGTATTTCTACTAGAGATGGGCAAAACTGTTATTTCTGAATAGAAATACCCTTTCTAATAAACTAAGAGAACTCAGGTAGTCGCGGATTGGAAAAGCTATAAAGCAGCCCAAATAGACTATGAAAAAGCGTTGAGAACGTCAAAACGAGATACTTGGCGGATTTTCTGCAGGGATATCAACAAAATGCCTTTCGCAACAAGCCTCTACATAATCCTTTCACAGGACAACAGCGCCAGAATTGGATCAGTGATTCTTCCGAGAGGTGAGTATACCACATCTCCGGAGGAGAAACTAAGAAACCTAGTGTCGGTTCATATTCCTCACTCTGGAGACAGAGATCTGACAATCGAAAGAGTCGATGGATAGGGTGACCGTCGTAATGGTGACTTTTGTCTGTCCGCCTGTCAATTATGACTATAATATATGAATCACCAGGCGTATATGTAATCTTCCTGGCTCTCCTACAAGAGGGTCAGGAAATAATCATCAAGCTATTGGTGAAAATTTTTCGATTTTGCATTGCTACTTGGCTTTATTCCAAAGCTATGACGGGGAGTGAAAGTCGAGTTCATTCCAACGGCAGGTAAAACTGTTCATACTCAAGCTAAGGCATTCCCCCTTATCAATCTAACTTCATTCCTATTGAAGGTAATAATAGACCGATTGACAGACACTTAAAAGATGGCCCACTGAAGGCCTATCCCTTACAATGTCGTCAACACGTCTACCAAGCTGACATCTCGACTGAAACGGCCTTGCATCATCTAGTCACACATATATATGATGCTACGGCTCGAAAGGATCATGCCTTAGGGATATTTATAGCAATCGGGGCGTTTGATAACACATTTGTCGAGTCTATCTGCTCAGCCGCTGGGAAGCATGGAATCGGTTCAATATTAGTCCGGTGGATTGAAGCCATGCTATCTGCGATAAAAAGGCAACATAACGGATTCGTTGTAAGACCACCGCCACCGCTACAAAAGGTTGCCCACAGGAAGGTGACCTATCTCCGCTTATGTGGTGTCTCGTAGTCGAATTTTGGAGGTGTTGCAAGAGGCAAAGTTTTATGCCTAAGCCTATGTCGATGGTATAGTTATCGTCACGTTTGGGCAGCAATTGGGGACACGGAGAGGCTCAGGGTCAATCCTGACAAAACGGAAATTGTACTGTTTACCAGGAAACGTAAGCTGGGCACACTGCCAGAAATTATTTTCTGTGTCTAGGCTCGCAAAGAAACTCCTCTCCCTGAATAGAAGGGACTTCGGAGTAATGACTGGAATCCTGATAGGTCACTCGTCTTAACAAACAGCTTCATAATATGGGCATCGCAGAAGATTCTATATGTAGAAAATGTAGGGAGGTGTAAGAAACTGCCTCCCACATTCTGTTGGAATCTCTCACACACCGTTACTTCGGCGGAGCAAATCTGCTAGAATAGAATAGGCTTCTGACTACGGAGCGCAAAATGTGTTTGGAGTTAAGCCTCCTCCCCTCAAATGATGATGATGAAATAGAAACACCATAATCCTAATACGAAGAGCTATTACTGCTACTTATATATCGATTCTCGATAAAACTGTTTTAAAGGAGAGGTACAAAATAGCAGTTGCTATTTGATTTTGGACAAAATATACTAGTCACGGATTTTTTTGTGTGAAACAACAGTTGGTAAATAACAACAAATCGCTGAATAGCAATCCATCTCTAATTTTTACTAACAAACCTATGCCATGCACACTACTCTTTCCCCATCGCATAATTCAAATTCTTTTTATGTTTACCTTTTTAACAATACGATGTATATGGCTCTATCATACTCATACTGTTTGATAATACATAATTTCCCATAAAATGACATTGAATTTCCCATTCGATACTAATTGGAATTCCTACAGAATTATGGTGAAAGGTGAAATGGAGGTTCAGTTTGATCATCATAAGCCTCATCAAGCAAAGGCTTAGATTGACTGTTCTACTGAACTAACACTAAGCTTGTAAGTCTATAATATGAGTTGGCATTAGAATCAGATCTGGAGATGGCTGAAGGTGCATGCATTATTCATCAGAATTCTCATAGTCCCGCATAAGATTATGTGAAATTTCTAGAGAATACTAGTGGATAGTTAATACGGAATATATTCCGATCGACTGAACGTCCAATGAAATAGGACAAGGCACTAGTTCCATCTGCACTATCGGAGGATTTCCACAAGCCTAAGTCGCAGAAGTGAATGCCAGCAAGACATCATCCCAAGACTCAACAGAGAAATCATTGAATGGTACACATATGGCTTAGAAAGGAAAAAAAGTATATGGGCCTGGAACCAAATACATTCAAATCTTAGACAAATTCCGAGTATATTACAAGCGGAAATTCACGCTGTAGGAGAATATCTTCACTTTAATAAGAAATTCTCGTAGACAAAAAATCATGTCAGACAGTCAACCAGCCATCAATAATCAGCTCCAAGATGATTTGGGAATGCCAGAAATTTAGTTTCGGCACAATAAAACATGACATCTATTGGATTTCTGACGATTTGGCGACATCTTTCACATTTGCCATTCACCTGGCGTGAAGTTAGTTGCATGTGAAACACACGTGGCGTCATGTGAAATATTTTCAAAGTAAATTATGTCACATAGGTATGTTATGCAGAAAAGTCATTACTCAGATGGCTCTAAAAGAACAGAAAGTATACTGGCCTGGAACCAAATGCTTTCAAAGATTAGGCAAATTCCGAGTATGTTCCAAGCGGAAATACACGCTGTAGGAAAATTTATTTAGTTTAATATACCAAGAAATTGTCGTAGACAAGAAATTATCATGTCAGGCAGCCATCAAGGCGCTGAGATCTCATGTAGTCAGCTTCAAGATGATTTGGAAACACCATAAATTAAGTTTCGACACAATAACGATGTGACGATATCTTTCAGCTTTTTGGTGAAATTTGATAATTATCTGCCATTCATCTGGTGTGAAGTTAGTTGCATATGGAACATACGTTGTGTCAGTAAATTATGTCAAGTAAACATGTTATGCAGATGAGATAGATAATCTCTGTTTATTCAAGTTACCCTAGCATTATCTGTGTATTTAACCTAGTGGGTATGACTTCCAGTAAATAAAAAAAGTAATTCGCCCCTACCTGAGAGATTTCCTGGATCCGACACTGCACTGATCTTATAAATTCTCATGACCTGACAAATGATTTCCTACTCCCATTCACTACTAATTGGATGAGTATGCATTATTTATCATATCATATTTTATCATCATTATGAAATCCAAGACAAAACCAACCAGTATTCGAAGAAACTCTTTAGACATTGCGGCATCTATGTTCAATAAATATAAGCGAAACAAATCAAAAAGTACTTCTGGTATATTCAATTTGATTTTATGTCGTTGGTCCTGTTCCAAAACTTTGTCGAAATTATTAGCGGCATGAGGATTAAAAACCAATTTTTGTGAAAACATTGAAAACGCCAGAATCAACTAAAGTAAATTTGATTTTATTTGATAGTTTTTGCACAAACAAATTGTGATATAAATAATTCTCTTTTAATAAAGTGTTAACATTTCATACGAAGAGTTTCACTGAGAGTGTTCACAGGGGTGAAAAGTATCTTTGGTTTAATAACTGCTAGCACTGTATAGTCTGTTTAGCACTAGAAGCAATAGGTACGTTGGCCCGGGCAAGCTGATGCGGTCGGTGAGTTAGAAGGTGGGCCGCGGCCCGGGCATTCGGGTCATCCGTAGTAGTAATGACTATTAGACGCACTGCTGAGGCTTCGTGGAGCTTCAGTTTCGTGCGATCTTCGAAGAGTATGGGAATGAACGTGAGGATATCGCACAACTTCTGCGATGCTACCTACAGGAATTGAATGTATAGCTACAGATGGCTCTGGTAACGGTGTCGTGAGGTCAATGTCTGCATCAACTTCGCTGATATCGTCTGTAAAACCATTGGGGAGCGAGTGGTCAGCCACGTTAGTTGCGTGAAATTTGGCTTCCTTTCTTGCTCGATGTCGTTGCATCAATAGGCGACCTACCAATATTGTCAGACATAACAACACACCTATCGTGATGCTGATAATCAGATACAGGTAGAACAGTTCTTGATTTTCTGGAACATAGAAGAATGTTTTAGTGACGGTACGTTTTATTCTAGTTCAAATATCTGTTCTGAAACATCTGGGATTGCCTAAGAACTTGTTTGGTTCATGAAATATCTCGACAATATAACATAGCTTGTTTATCTCGAATTTGGGAAAGAGAACTTGAAGCAATTTGGCGGAATTTTATAATGACAGTGGTTATTGTTATGGAGATACATGTTAAATGTTATAAGAAGTATTGAAATGGAAACGCTCTAAAAAGAGATGATTTGTCGGATCCTAAATGAGTGAGCTAAGTGAAGATATCGACTCTACACCTGCTGTGGTGAAATTGCTTAAAGTCATGGCCAAAATTAGTCGATACCGCAATGACACTGAAGAAACCAGATGAGATATACAGAAAGTAAGAAGAAAAGAGATCAGCTTTTACTGAACACTCACTGGGAGCGAATCCACAGGATTTGACGGAATTTTTCCTGCCCTGCTCCTGCGAGAGCAAGAGAAAATTCTACCACACACAAAACATTAGCAGAAGTAGTTTGGAACTAACTTGAGGTAAAATCACCTTCATTCCTAAAGCGGGAAGAAGGGATATAAAACATCCCAAATCCCTGCGACCAATAAGTCTTACATCGTCCTAAAAACGGAAGAGAAAGCAACTGATGATTATATCACAACAGAAATTTTGAAACGGGTGCCCTCGTACCCTCGCGAGCCTGCACACCAATCGGGCAAATCTACGGAGACCGCATTGGTGGAACTGACCTGATCAAATCCAGGATGCCCTGGACAGTAAAGAAACTATAGTGCCCTTTTACATATAGAAGAGGCTTTTGACAATACACCACATGAAGCAGTCGAAAGAGCACTAGACTACAGAGGAGTAGATAGCACGACAACCAGGTGGTCGTCGCAACTGCTCTCTACCTGAATAGCAGGGACAAAAATAGTACAAGAAACTACTTCCACCTACACTACTAGAGGATGCCTACAAGTGGGAGTCGACACCCCACTTATATGGAGCCTAATTATAGACTCCTCTGCCATCTGGCCGACCTCGGCATACTCTGTCGGAGTTATGTCGACGAAACCGTCATATTCGGAAGAGGTAAGTTCGAGAACATACTCTACAAAATAGTTCAAAGAAGTCTTGAATAAACTCAAGAATGGTGCCAATCGATGAGACTCAACGTCGACCCTCACCAAAATCACCATAGTTGCCTTTACAAGGGGGAAAATCTTACCCTCACAACCATCAAATTGGAAGGGAGTGCTATTGAATGGACTCAGAGGTGGAATATTTGGGAATTACACTAGATAAACTGCAACAGAAGCATGAAATAGAGATAATAATCAAAGCCACAAAATCTCTTATGGTGTTTTTTCATATACTTTGACTATACGAGTAGGAAACATATAATGTTCGAAGAACATCGCGTGAGACATCAGTGGAATGTAGGGAGTGGAGTAAGGGATTCTTATTTTTCTTGAAGGTTTGGAGGTTATAGTCATAGGGAAAGACCTCACTAGGTAAACAGCTTCACAACTTCGTTGTTCGCTAAAAAAATGTCTGGTAGGAAGAAGTTAGACAGGTCTCGAGCTTAACAGTGAAGGGGTGACTAGTTCGAGCTCGTCTAGTCCACCTATCTGGAATCTCTCGTGGTGAAACAACAGAAATATCTATAGAAAAGGCAGGGACCCCCACCTTTCTACGATGTTCTAGAGAGGTCGATGAGCTCATAAGTGTGACATCATCAATCAAACGAATAGCTTTCTCCTGGATAGAATCCAAGAGCTTCAGCGTATGTTTGGGAGTCGAACTCCAAACATGTCAACAGTACTCCAGGACAGGTCGAATCTGTGTCTTGTGAATTATGAGGAGCTTATGCTGCTGAGAAGACGCAAGCTTGAGTTTTGGTTGCATTAAACTCTACTAGATTATCAGATCCCCATTTCAAAATCTTCGCCAGATCTCCATTAATTGCTTCAACTTGTCCCTGGTTTCATTCAATGAATTTTTCTACATGAGAAAGCGGTATGAAGTGTCTGCAGAGCTGCGGACGGGAGATCGTTGATATGAGCCAGAAACGAAGATGGAACACCAGCGCTGTGCAGAAACTTTGCGGAAAAAACTGGTGATGTTACATTAGTACACAGGATTTGATGGAATCTTACTCACCCTGCTTCAGCGAGTGAATGTACACAGCAATAGTGGAACCTATCATGAGATATGGGGAAATGATGAAAGTCGTTTTCGAAAAAATATTCTACAAAAATTCGAATCGTTGAAAACGATATCGCATTAGGCTAAACCTGGATTTCTACCCTTTTTCCTAAACCAATTTGCACATAATATTCCACTGGACTTGTATTATTTCGCTAGCAATAGTTTACATTCTTATCCTTCTTTCAAATATGGAGATACGTCTAGGGTCTAGGTTGAAAACGATATCGCATGAGGCTAAACCTGGATTTCTATCCTTTTTCCTAAACCAATTTGCACATAATATTCCACTGGACTTGTATTATTTCGCTAGCAATAGTTTACATTCTAATTCTTCTTTCAAATATAGAGATACGTCTAGGGTCTAGGTTGAAAACGATATCGCATGAGGCTAAACCTGGATTTCTATATTTTTTCCTAAACCAATTTGCACATAATATTTCACTGGTCTGTATTATTTTGCTAGCAACAGTTCACATTTTCTTGAGAAGGCGTGCTCGAATTTGTTATATTTCAGATGTTGACACATTTTTCATATTGATAATGATCTTCGAAGATATCACTTCGTTATTCGATTCCAAATAAGTGATTCTAATGAGGAGATTATTTTGATAAGTGTAGTGGAAATAAACAGATCAATTTCGTTCAAACTAAATGTAGGTTATTTATAGAACAAGTTTTATTGGCACCCTCCTATGCAAAGAGACGTTTTAGAACAGATATCGTGGCCCATGCCGGATGAAATCATGCACGGATGCACAGGCGGTAGTGGCTAGGCCAGGCTTGGCAGGATGCAGCAGCACACTGATACTTACGTGAGACGAATGTGTACGCGTTAATCCACTCAGAAATGAAGCCGACCACCCTAGTTTTCTCGCCGGTGTATACGGTGATTGTACAGTTGGGGTCAGCGATATCGGCTTGAATGTCTATAGAAGATTTCTGCACGGTGATGGGAACTCGGGATGGGCGGAACGGGTAAATACGAGAGCGAGGAGTTGTAAAGGGCCTTAAGGAGGCTGTAACCAAATATGAATTCAATTCTAGACTGCCACAACCACTAGTGTATTACTCGTGCGAGAGCCCCAGCTTAACGTGTATAAGTGTATAAACAGACTTACGACGTCATATACAATATTCCGTCCATAGTTTCACAGATAACATTCCAAATGAACCAACACTGGATGAAGATTAATAGTGAAAGTATATACAGTTGCTTGTTCGAAGCTTCGATCATTAAGGGGGACATTTTTATTTACAGTTATCTTTTAACTCATCTCCTAACTTCCTTATTGATTGAGAGATATTTGAGCATGTATTGATTCTCGAAAACAAAAGATACATTTTATTTTCACAAATAAATGAATAGTGTCCACGGCGATTCGACAGCTAAACCTGGTCTCGCCTCATCTCATTTTCAATTCTGAAACGGTGATTAGATTTCTCTACCTCGATTAGTAGCACTGCAACTGATAGTTCCGGAGAGCTGTTTTGCTCTCTTGAGCTCATCATCGGGACTAGCAAGCTGCAATATTACCGGTCTATATCTCTACCCATTGCCAAAAGTCCTAGAGAGACCAGAGCATCTAACGCCATCTACCCGGGAATAGATGCAGTGTTACTGGTCGATCTACAGAAACCTAATTACCTTTGCGGATAATATGTCACAAGTATTTTGTACATTTGTCAATTCTTATTTATCCACTATCTTATTTATGTACCATTACATAAATATTCCAATTACTTTGTGGTATGTCTGGGATAAATTCTTCCATATGAGAGTGTAGTCTCACAACTACTTTGAAACGCGATCTAACGCAGTTAACGCCGTTGATTCCAGACCGAGATTCGAAATGGCACAACAAAATGAGAGTAAGATTATCACCTTCGTAATCGCTGCTCTCTATTCACCCCTACTTCATCTCTTGGATAGCACTCTACTTCACAAAGGTGAAAAAAAATGGGTACAATTAAAGTCTGACTACTCCTTTGGAATGGAATCGGATTTATTGTCGAGACAGAACAATACAGATATGAGACCCAGAAGAAGATGTATTCTATCAAATTGTTTTCTATAATCACAAATAGCTGAACAGTGATGCTGGCGATACGATATCTGGCTCTGGTCTTGCGTCGTTTGATCTTGGTCGTATTCTAGGTAATGTTTTCGAATGGTTGTAATAGATGCTCTAGAGTGGCTTGCCAGTACTAAAGTATTCTACTTTCAGCTTAACATATTTGGGCTATCCAGTTGGATTTCTCTATAAGCCGTTGGTGTGGATCAGATGGCTCCAGTAATAGTCTGGCATGCTTGTTTTTGTAAGCTAGTGTGCTTAGCTATGGTCGTTCGCTATAATGCTTTCGAACACAAGACTTTTGCACTATAGCATAGGTAGTTTGGGGCTAGAGCCCCAAGTACATCTACATATGCGCATGTCTTCAGGCACAATCTTGCCTTGTGGATTGTATTTCCCAAACGAGAATATCATTTCAGATTTCTATCTAGGGTTCCCCAAGATTTTTAGTTTCACACAACACAGAGGGCAGTCTTGAATACCACCCTAACCATCGAACAGCTGGATGGTTTTTCATAGTTTTAAAAACTCCTGGGAGTATAGTAAGATAGCTGTAGCTGAGGTACCTGTTCTGCTTCTGATTGACGAGCCGTTCTCTTCATTTTGTGTTGGAATCATTCATAAATTGATATTCCAAAGGCAACTTGATGATTTTATAAGAACTTTCAGATACAATTTGACTTCTCATCACTACTAATCTATTTGTTATACAATATTCGGTAGAGCTAGTGGTGATTATATAACCCAACAAGATATAACTGAAACATCCCTCAATGATCGCAACTTCCTATCATACTATCGAGTATTATGATTTCATCAGAGATGAATTATATGTTTTGTACAATAGATCTTTAAAATTGAACTGTGTATAATGTATGTACCACATAGTCTTGTGTCTGGTGAAATGAAATGCTTGTTGTTCAGGCCAAAAAAACATTAGCATAAATATTTTATTCTAATGTTCTTTGAGCAAAGTAATTAAGGGTTATTTTACAGAAGAAAAAACTGCTAAAAAGAGTATAAGACCATTACTAATGGATAAAATATGACAGTCTCAAAAGCAAACTTTTGAGAACCTGCACATACTGTTCAAGTATATTTACTTCTTGAAAATAAGGTGGACTAACACTAATGTACTAAAATATTTATTCGGTAACTTCAGCTAAAAGGCTGAACATGGAAAACTCTTTTAACTGAAACTTGAATCACCTTTTAGTGTCTATTTTCATTACATATGGATGCGGTTGACGATATATTATTCATCACACAGTAATTCGTTATACATTTAATCTGACAGAATTGGAAGTGTTTCAATATTAATAACATTTATTGAGTTTGTATTTACGTTGACTTCAAGATGCATCAGTCGGGCGGTTTGTCTGGATGTAGAGAAGAATCGAATAAACTCACGAAAATTTATGAAACATTTTTGATCAAAACGACATGCATATATATTATAGAAGCAGTTGAGGTGGGTTCTTATTTCCATGCCATTAAATTATTGTACGTAGTTCAATACTTTCATTACGATGGATGTGCAATATTTACATTTACATATTTGGGATGCAGTGCAAAAGTACACTCCACCTTTGCAGGTTTGGTTGGCAAGTGGAAAAGGGTTTGAGTCCTGGGATGTCCATGACAACAGCTCACTTGAAGAGTGCTCAGGATTGACATAGTCTGAGCTATTGTGTTTTCTCCTGATACTACTCCAACTAGTGCCTAACTGTCAGATAGTACCATGATCCTGCTATAGTACATTAGCCTCGCAAACTCCTGTCTCTAAGAGGGATAGTACGTCTCTTTACTTGAATTTGTACGTCCTTTCCATATCCACTATAGTTCCTATACTGAATCATTGGCAAAGATAACTCTTTGGAAAACAAAAAACAAAAGTTTGATTATGTCAGATCGCCTTAGCTACGATAAGAGAAAGTATCTAAATTTCTTTTGAAAAAAGTGGACCTTAATCAATTACTCATATCTAAGCATTGCAATAATAATAATATGGAATAGAATCTAATGGGAAATAATAAAACATGCTAATTCTAATGGTTTTCTAATAGCATAACAGTAAGATGATATATTATATAATAATACAGCGCAAAGCATAGATTTTTTGCAAAGCATAATTTGAGCGGTAGCGATTGGATACATGCAACTACTTATATATCATTTGCTTAGTCTAGTAAAAGAAAACGACAGTCATTGCCCGAATAGTTTTTATACATTGTGATACTCATTAATTCTTACAAATTGATGAATTTATTGGTTACTAAGTTTTTGTGTGAAAAGAATTGAATATGGAAATATTAGTATATCAAATGCTAGTGGGATATACTGAGCAGTAGTGGATATTTAATTGTTTAATGATTGAAAGATTATGATATTGTGAGACTGGACACTGGAAAATGTTTAGTGCCTTTATTATGCAGAGTTGATATCAGTTAATTAGAGCCAACGTACAGATAGGATAAGCAGAAGTATGGAAGAAATCATTAGCAATGATTATTCAGTAATTTATAGCTTTATTAATAAAACTGCACAAACTTTTGACTTTCTGGAGCATATACCAATACAACCTTCCCGTTAAAAGAAAAAAAAAGAAAGAAGGAATAAGATGATAATAATTTCCTCTAAAATTTTGATTTCTTGATTACTAAATTAATATAGCTTTTGGTTATTTCTGGATTTATAAAGCTAAGTCAAAGAATTTACCAATTTCTCTCCACATTTTCCAAACTCTGAAATACTTTCGGACAATGACTGTAATGAATTCATTTTCATACAATCAAATCAACATTGACTTAAGTGTTTTCTGGATGCGCATAAATTTGTATTCTCTCAGAAGGTTAGGAATTAGGATAAGTGAAGTCAAATGGGTATAAAAATGGTCCAAATTCGTAAGTCCTTGGAAAAAGGGACGATTTCGATGGGACATGCATTCTCTTCAGAACGTTATCAGAAACAAAGTCTAGTCATATATAGTTGTGCAAATTGTTTATAAACAATATATTAACAATTTAATTAGCTTACTTTTGAGTTACATAAAAATGCGGAATTTGACCATTTTTGATCGTTTAAAGACCATTTTTGGTCAGTGAACATATGAAAGTAGTTCATTTGTTATAAACAATTTATTTATCAACAAATAGATGAATTCGACCAAAACTCCGAGTTTTCGGATAATTTTGGCGTTCCGAGTTCGATTTTATCGTCAATATCGTCGAATGTATATACTCACGAATTTGCCAATTTATTATAAGCAAATTATATTTATCAATAAGTAAATGAATTTGACCAAAATGTATACATTTGAAGACCATACATAATAGCAATAAAATCATATTCAGGAGGGCAATATTATCCGAAAACGACTATAAACTCGACATTTTGGTCAAATTTGTATACTTGTTATAAATATCTTGTTTATAACAAATTCAAAAATTTATGTATGCACCTAAAGAACATAATAGCGATAAAATCGTACTCAGGAGGCCAAAATTATCCGAAAACGACTATAAACTCGACATTTTGGTCAAATTCGTATACTTGTTAATAAACATCTTGTTTATAACAAATTCAAGAATTTATGTATGCACCTAAAGACCATAATAGCGATAAAATCGTACTCAGGAGGCCAAAACTATCCGAAAACGACTATAAACTCTACATTTTGGTCAAATTCGTATATTTATTGATAAATATAATTTTTTTATAACAAATAACCAAATTTGTCGGTATACATTCGACGATATTGACGATAAAATCGAACTCAGAATGCCAAAATTATCCGAAAACGACCCTAATCTCGGAGTTTTGGTCGAATTCATCTATTTGTTAATAAATAAATTGTTGATAACAAATGAAGTTAATTCAACTATTTTTTCAACGAGTTTCATATGTTCACTGACCAAAAATAGTCTTTACCTGATCAAAAACGGTCAAGTTTAGCAATTCTTATGTAATCTCAAAAATAAGCTAATTAAACTGTTAATTTATTGTTTATAAACAATATAAACAATTTGCACACGTATTTATGAGGTAGACGTTGTTTCTGATAACATTCTGAAAAGAATGAACTTTGTCCCATCAAAATCGAGCTATATTAATAGATCTATTAAATTTTATCATAATACATTTTCAGAATATTTTATACTGAATTGCATAAATTTCTACCATCCCGTTTTCTTAATGACTGGATACTTTTGGATACAGAACGATTCTAAAACGAGTATCTTATAGCTATCAAATATTTATCTTCCATTGAACAGGAATGTTAAGATAATAGCAAGAAATTAAATTTCCCGGCTCCTTCGCCAATATGTTTGCTCTGAATCAGGTATTATGACCGTAGATGTAGCCATTGTGGATTAGGTTTTATTGCTTTCTGAGAATACGAAACAGAGCCAAGATGTTACTTGCTGAGAGCGAAGTATGTCATTGCAAATGATCCAATGGTAAATACGTATCGATTCAATGAAATTTAACTTTAGTTGGATATCCTATGAATTTATGCTGAAAGTTAAAATTAGACGCTGACGTTGTTAAAACGAGTTTGATTCTACCTACCGATACCAACATAGTTTATAGAATATATCATGTATATAGAGTATAATATTATCGATGGACTTGAAGGTAATGAATATTCAGAGATGGGTTTGTTCCCTTCCATTTAGACAAACCTAGTTAGTTCCGAAATATAGGGCAGAATAATTTTTTTATTTCTTATCACTAATTCGTTCACATTTCACCAGGATATCTGACTATTGCTCTCTTGCCAAATCAATTCATATATTCCTCATATTTCCTACGACTTCTCAATGGAAGTTATAGGTAGAATTTGTGAAGAATTACTTGCTCAACGAGTTGTTGTTTAAGTAGAAGCATGTCATCGTGAGTGTGGATTTAAGATTCCTCCTTGGATTTCTTGATTGCATCACTTCAATGTACTCATTCAAAAACTAAGTTCTGTTGGCCACATTAATGTTGGCCAAACGCGCACACGAGAAGACGTGGGGTGTCCTAAAATGTCGTTTTGAACATATAATAAATATTGTGGTAGAACCCATCAACCCGCGCATTTTTGGTATGGGGGAAAAAGATAACCCAGAAACTTGTTGCGGCTGAGCAAAGTACGATAACTTGCTTGCGTCAGTATAACGGGGGCTTCAAAAATAGCACCAACAGCAGTCATGGAAATACTTTTGGACCTATCTGCCAATTGACATTAAGATCTCCGGGGTGGCAACAATGGAACTTCTAAGACTGCAAAACACGAATAGTGTACTAATAAGTGATAGATTCAAGAAAATTGTCGAAGGTAACATTATTGAAATGGAACCAATGGTCCACATAACTTCCAAGACATCCTTCAATACTATCTCCAAGGGAATCATATGAATGTACCTACATACAGGTCCAAAACTAGGGAAGGAACTGGTGCCGGAATATACAGTCAGGGAAGAAACTCTCAAGTGAGTATCTCACTGGGAACAAACACTTCCATATTCTAAGCGGAGACGCACGTAATCTTACAATGTGCAAGAGAAAACAATATGAGAGAATCAGAATATGCATACGCAGTCAGGAGTTACTGAAAGCACTCGGACCACTTTGATGTTGGTCCCTGGAAACTGTGACAGGGAAGGCAACGAAAAAGCTAATGATCTAGCTAGAATTAGCTCAACAGCCTCATATATTCGCCCAGAATGTGTACTCGGAGTGACTAAGCCGCTGTTCGAGGATGCAAACGGGACGGGGTCAAGCAACAAGAAAGACAGCGCTGGAATAAAATTCCTCGCTTACAGCACAGGAAAACGTATGTCAAAAAACCGTCGCAGAACTACTCAATATCTTACAATGTGCAAGAGAAAACAATATGAGGGAAGTGCGTAACGCACGGATCAGAATATGCATATGCAGCCAGGATTCACTGAAGGCACTCGGACCACTTTGATGTTGGTACCAGGAAACTGTGACAGGTAAGGCAACGAAAAAGCTAATGATCTAGCTAGAATTAGCCCAACAGCCTCATATATTTGCCCAGAATGTGTACTCGGAGTGACTAAACCGCTGTTCGAGGATGTAAACGGGACTGGGTCAAACAACAACAAAGACAGCGCTGGAATAAAATTCCTCGCTTGCAGCACAGGAAAACGTATGTCAAAAAACCGTCGGAGAACTACTCAATATGAGTAGGAACCAGGTCCGAACAAAAACAGGACTCCTCATTAGTAACAGTCCAAAGAGAGAGGACTTGTCCAAAATGGGGGATGATACAATGGAGATTTCTTCTGTAGACAATGCGGCAAATGTGAAAAACTGCAAACACATATTGTCAAAATGCGAGTCATTAGATGGTAAAAGACAAGCAAGATTTGGGCAGTTTAGACTATCCCCCGAGAAGTATAACAGGCTACCTGTCTAGACTAGTACAGGGAACAGGAATCACCTAGTGTATGCTGTAGAAGTGAATCTGAATGTATCCAATTGGATTAAATGTTATTACAGAAGTTCCACAAGGCTCCAATTTAGGCTATTGGCTGTATCGTTGATCATCTAAAAATCTAATGCGAATCACAATGACCAAATTTCGAATACAATATCAAATGCATTGATTATAATCATCAATTATTATATTGCTGATATGTCGTTCTCCCCAAAAAATGTGTCTCGTCTAAAGGCGAAGTCAGTTTCGTTCTTTAGAGTAATTGCACGTAACGTCTCCTTTTCTTTTGAATTGGAAATCTTGTTAATACAATCTACAATATTTACATCAAACGTATATCAACATTTGAAAATTGGTTCTTGGAATTTTTAGCTCATATCAAAAGCTAAACTTGTTCAGTCTCTTCTCTCGGGAATGTAAATGTTGTCAGATGTTGAAGTTCTTGTTTAATATTGAAGAATAGGGATTGTGCTATCACTTTCTATTATGGACTTACAATTTGTAAGAGTAAACGCCACTTGAATTCACAGAAAAACAATAAATACTGAATCAACAGGATTGGATATTAAATATTTATGAAGACATAACGGAAGCTTTCTAATAGAGTACGATGATTACTCTGACATTGTTATCACTCTTTTATACTTTAAGCTTTATACAGATCCCGATAGAATATATTTCGAAATATGGTTTGAATTGGATTCGATGGTTTGTTTCCTTTAATTCCATTGAAAATGAGTAACCCTGTATAGAGAAGTAGCAAAAATAAACTGGTGATTTATGTGTAAGCGTATTTGCGTGAAATTCAGCGGGTAATCTGAAATATTTCTTTTTGTGAAAGTAGAACGTTCTAGTAATCCTCTTGAGAATTCAATGATTATTTCATACGAGTATATTACCATAGTTATCCTAAATCACGTAAGTCAATGTTTTAAACGTTACAACTATATTTATGGTTTTACAGCGTAAACGTGCGTTTACTTACCAAAGTCAAGTCCGTTAGATTTATGTGAAGGGCTTTTAGCGTTCGCGGTGAGTACATCTTTGGTTAAATTATTCCCCTTAGGTGACTCTTCTATATTTGGGGCAGGCGGAGATGCGGCTGATTCTCGAATAAATTCATTGCCAGCGTCGTACGTGTCGAAATCGTCTTCTACATCATCGGCGAATTCCTGATCGGTTTCTATTTCGTCGGTTTCTAACCGGCCCTCGTACTGTTCTTTCAATACTTTCCTAGGAACTGCGGGGCATTAATGAAATTGTTACAGTACGGATAATGAAGGGTTGTACTATTACACTCTTGTTAATTCAGCAATTATACAGATTGAGTTTATTTCAGCGATGTATAGGAGAGTCTTGTGAATTAGAGCGAGCCAGACGCACCATAGTATTTTACAAGAGAAACAAATAAAGCGCTATAGTGGGATAAGCGATGCGCGCAAGACTTTCATTTCACTCACAGTAGTATTTCGCGATAGAAGCACGGTTATAGATTGATTTGGAAATTTTAAATATCTCGTACATCTGTTGTATGATATTCTTACCACACAATAAAACTATTCGGATGCAACGTATGGTCCACCTGGACGTCGACAAGCAATATATGAATAGAACGGCCATTTATCCCCCTTTGTCGAATCTCGCTCTCACTTATTAAATCACTATACACCGCTGATTTAGATTGAATCTGTATATTATCATGATAAATTATCTAGGTGTAGTCATTTAAAAATACTGATAGGATCAGGCCAAAGAACACAACACTACAATTCAGCAATATTGAATGAATCCAGTGTAACTACATGAAATTCTATGAAAAAAATTATATTAAAATTGTTATCTGCATTCTTGCAGATCTTATTCTGTGTTCGTTCATCTGTTGCAATGCATTTTATTGTGTTTTTCAAATGATACATAATGTATATAGCGGGTATCGAAGAATACACTGTATTACATTTAACATAATAACTGTGGGAGTGTGAAAGAGAGCATTACTTCATTACTTCTCAAAACAAAAATTGTCAAGCTCAAAATCATAGAAAGTTGATAGCGTATATGTATCTTCAATTGAATAGATAGAAGCTGGATAGCGTGTTCACTTGGATAATCTTTGATACTAATTGAAAATTTGTTGTTCCGAACCTTTTTTCTGCAAATATTTCATTTGAGACAGGTTATTAGTGTCAGTGTGAGAGGTGCGCATTCTCTTTGAGCAAAGTGATCCTCAACTCATAATATATCAGTACAATCTTGATAGAAGGAATATAACTCTTGAACAAAAATGCACGCCTCAGTCACAATAGTAACCTAGATTAATCCACTTTTCGTTGGTATCTAAATGTATACTTACTGCACAACAGTATTCCGAATATGTAATTTTTTTGGGTTGAATTTGTAGATTCATAAAATCTAATGATTTATTTAGAGTATGTCTACAAGCTATTTATATGGCAGAAAATTCCTCGTTTTTAGAGGGAGGAACATTGAAGTGATTCTGATCTGTAAATGAGGAATTTAGTAGTATTTGTTATTTATCCAAAATGCAATGTTTTGGTACCGCCACCTGACGGCTTCATGTCGAACACTATACCAGCGCGTGAGAACTTTGAATCAATGCGTTGCATTGTGGGGCATACATCTTCTGGTAGATGGCGTTTGGAATAATTAGTGCTCTACCGTTTCCAAATGGTGTTTCTATATATGACATCATTGTCCAATTCACTCATGAGGAAGCGAAACATCTGCCTGGAAGTGGTAGACGTGTTGCTACCGTTTGCCTACGATAAACCTGAACTCTGTGTATTGACTGCTAACACGGAAATGCATTCGTTATTCATCCAATGCATTGTTTCTGTACCGGCTGTTTATCCAACACTATCCCTGTCGTTTCTTTAAACTGCGTGAAATCTTTCTATCAACAATGCATTGCATTGTGAATGATCCTTTTAGTGGGACATTTATCTTCTTGTAGATATCCTTTTGAAACACTTGGTGGTCTAACATTTTGAAATAGGTCGAATAGTGTCCTATTCGTCCCACTGATGAACTGAGAGCGAAACAGCTGTCTGGAAGTGTTGTCACTTTTCAAGCTACAGAAACCTCGACCCTGTTCCCTGTCCATAGAATATACTAGCTTAATGCAATCAAAGGTCAAGCTTGTATTTTCTCAAGGAAAGCGACTAATATGATGTTACAGGTACAACTATTCCTAGGGAATCCTCAATATCCATGGTCGGTATCACCACCCAAAGCACCCACTCATGAACGATCGTGTGAGGTCCATATGGAACTCTTTACCTACTTTTAAATATTTGTTTAACTGAAGAAGCCACTGTGTGGCGAAACATATCATGTTTATACTAAGAGTTCATATGAAAATTTTTCTACAGTGTATTATTTAGTGTAGTGTTCTGTGGTACCGGGATATCAAAAATTATCTTGGTCAAGGGTGGTTGTGGAATCTAAAACGTGTGTCTTACTTTACGTTTGAAATAATTATGTCACTGTCATACTGACATCATCAATAACCTACAAATTTCATACCTATTTATTTCAGTTGTAAAACAATAATGAACTACAAATTATGAAATAATTATGTGAACTTTGAACCTTTTCAGAGGTCGTGATAGCCACAATCCGGGTCAAAAACTGTTTTGAAATAGTCAATTTTCCGTAAATCGAATGACGTTCACGTGAGAAGCCCGTAGCACGCGAGTTAGAAAAGTGCAAACTGGTTGTACCTAATAAGGCTTTACGACGACTTTTCGCGTGCCGTTTTCGGTCCATGTAGTTAGATTTAGTATCGGACCATGCCCGACGGCCCTTCTTTTTTCGATAAATGTCCATTAAATAGGAAAATTTAAAACAGGTTGAGCTATTCTCAGATCTCAGCTACGCGCGTCTAACGTGCGACGTACCAAAGGAAATTTTCTCGCGACTAAAATATACACGAAGCGGGTAAAAGCTAGCGGTCCATAGCCAAAAACACTTTATTACAACTGGCGCCGGTCGCACGGGGCAAGAAACGGCCCCAAATTAACAAGACCGAGGTGAAATGTATAAACTCTAACTTACGCGCAGCGAGCTCCTCGAGGCATATGTCAAAATGATTTCGATCGTAGCTAATTACATTTGACGTCTGGCGTTCATGCAATTACGTTTTTAGATAATTCGAACCTTTTAATTTCGATAGGCCACTTGAAAATCCCGGAGTCCAAAGCGCTAAAGACTTCTGAGTGTTACAAAGTAAAGTAAGACACACGTTTTAGATTCCACAACCACCCTTGACCAAGATAATTTTTGATTTCCCGGTATAATAATTTTTTTTTCATTTCATCAATATGATAAATCGTTAAGTAACGGCTTCCACTATCGATTTTTTTGATAGCAATAAACCCTATACTCTGGAATATGTCTGTGCTTGAAATGCTGGAGTTGTAACATGTTCATGTTAGTTTTTCATATAGCTTAACCAGAAACAATAAGTTTCTCATGGTTTTTGAACCGGATGTGAATATTATTTTTCCATTGCAAAAAGGAAAACATTAAATGTTAAAGAATTTGCAAGTAAGAGTTTGCGACATTTAGGTTCAAATTTTCATTTTGATATTTTGAATCCAAAACGAATAGGAACATACAATTCATGCTAATATATTCTAGATTTTCTAATAAAAGTGTTGTAATATACTACAATAACTTACCACAAGTGTAAACAACTTTGAGATACATTCGTGATTCAGGACGACAAGGACTGCCAAAAGTGCTAATATCAGCGGACAATTCACAACTCCGTTTCCCGTGACACAGCTGCATAACAGTTTCGGTTGCATAACTGACTAGGCAAGCTGTAACACGAAAATACACTTACTGAGAGATCATCATCAACATGTTGCGGAGCACATGACCTACATCAACATTTGTCAATTTTCTCATCAATCCCAAGAGATTTTAATCAAATCTTACTGTAGAATATCCCTGTGAAAATGATTGATGTATATGAGAAAATGAACATGGAATATAAGCAACATCCCGCTACAGAAATAACGTGTCAGGGCATGAAATATTACTACGAAAATATTACTAGTGATATTTTCTTCAGGGAAACGGATTTAGTGTAATTCACTAACGAAAGGCTGGACCCATTAAGTCTAAATAGCTAATATCTTAGCAGCTTCGTTCGCCTCTCTTTGTACTTTTAGATTCCAGATAGCATTTTGGTTATATTACTAGAAGGTCAGTGCGCTGCGGTTAAGACGGAGTGAGTAGGTGTGCCGAAAGGATCGACTTATGCGAAAGCAGCAATCTATCTAGGCTGAAAGGACAGAAAATCGGAGTCACTGTTTTGTTCGCTACGCTCACGCCATCTTTCGCATAACCCGATGATAGTTAGCGCACCGAACAGTGCGCGAAAAAAGCGAATAGCGTTGAGTATTTCGACGAGCTGCTCTGCACTAAAACTAGAGAACGGCTGAAGATACTACATCGAATCTACAAAACCAATAAATTCGCATCATATCTTCCAGCTGGACAGCTAGAGTTCAACCAATTCCAAAATAAGGAATGAAGACCCTTCCTAATATAGTCCAGGCAAATGGTAGGTTTTTTGGCTACATGAGCGTCGCCCTCGTATTTTTCAACCAAATTTTAACCAAGTATGGGTTTCGGTATAAGAAAACATGTGTCACTATTCCGGAAGTCGAGGGGGGTAGGATTAATATATATATATATATATATATATATATATATATATATATATATATATATATATATATATATATATATATATATATATATATATATATATATATAAATATATATATATGAAAATTTGGGAATCGGAATAGTGTATTCTTGTAGGAAATTGAACGCTGAACAACTTTCGTTTGAAACTTTTTTCGCTAAAGTGCACCATTTCGGAGCTACATTGATTTGTTCACAAAAATTTTCATATATATATATTTATATATATATATATATATATATATATATATATATATATATATATATCTATATATATTAATCCTACCCCCCCACGACTTCCGGAATAGTGACACATGTTTTCTTATACCGAAACCCATACTTGGTTAAAATTTGGTTGAAAAATACGAGGGCGACTGTGAAAAACCTACCATTTGCCTGGACTAATAATTATAGACCCAAGAACAATTACCTGTGATATCTAAAGTGTTGAAGAAAACAATTAACATCGAGCTCATCCAATACCTAGAGAGCTCCGAAATCATGAATGACCAGCAATATGGCTTTCATCAGCAGAGATCAATAGGAGACCAACTTGCCTACGTAACACATGCATGCCAGGAATCTATCGAAAAATATGGGGAAACTCTAGCTGTAGCATTGGATACCTCCAAAGCATTTGACCGAGTCTGGCACCAAAGCCTTCTTGAGAAATTTCCGTCATATGGTTTACTACCTCAACTTTGTTGCTTACTATCGAATTTTCTCTCAGATAGATCACTCCTTGTGGTGGTTGACGGAGTATCGTCCGTTACAACGGCTATCAACACTGGTATTCCACAGTGATCTGTTCTGGCACGAACTTTGTTTCTGCTCCATATCAACGATCTGCTGAATGTAACCACCTGTCCCATCCACAGCTTTGCAGATCATGGTACACTTCATACCGCTTTCTCATCTAGAGCCCTTATACCATCCAATGAAGGTAGCGAGACGGAGATAGGTTGACGCAATTGATGGAGATCTGGTAAAGATTTTGCAATGAGGATTTGATAACCAGCATCTTCCCCAGGATAGGCGGATCCCACAATCCATAATACGATAGTGTCAGGTACACTTATTCCTATGAAGTCTTCCATATCTATGCTCTGGATCATCACCAACAGCACCCCCTCATGGGATGATCATGTGAGGTCCTTTGCGAAAACCTCTGCACAAAAACTTGGTTTTCTATTCCGTTCCACGTGCTACTTCACAATCCAGCAGCTCCTCATAATGTACATAGCACAGATTTGACCGATCCTGAAGTACTGTTCACATGTTTGGAGAAGAGAGCTATTCATCTGATTGATGATGTCACACTTATGAGTTCATTGACCTCTCTAGAATATCGTAGAAAGGTGAGAGATCTCTCCTTTATCTATAGATATTCCCATGGACATAGTTCATCAGAAATCTCGTGTGTTGTTCCACCATGAGTCATCGCTATGTAGATACCGATAACGTGTCGTATGAACTGAAATCAATCAAATTAGTCATAAGACTCATGACAGCGAACAGTGCACTGCTCCGGTCATCCAGAACCAAACGGAAGAACCCAATGAAAACAGTAAATAAATTACAAAGGACCGCGTGCATCAGAATCACAGGAATCATGCTTTCCTTTCCACCCTTTGTCATTCAAGTAACATCATCTGCACTGCAGCTGGATCGATTCTGACTCTGGTACTAGTACTTGGGAAATGAGAGAGACCTTCTCTGGGAAGGGAAACAATATATGTGCCACCTTCTTAAGGCCATGTGCAGCATCAATCTACACTGGCGACTCCAAAACCAGACGCGCTGGTTTGAATCAGCGATCTGAACATATTTTGTGCAATAACCCCATGGAAATATACAGCAGTACTTTAAATCGGAACTATATATCAACCATGGGGCAAAAGAAAATCTGAATCGAAAAATCAGTGATGAAGAAAATGAGATCCTTACATGTAGTAGAGCAGAAGAACTAACAATAACTACCAAAAAACCCACCACCACCATAGGCGAAGCAGCAAACCACGTCGAACGGCCTTGTGTAAAGGGAAGGATCAATAATCTCATCATCCCCTTGCCAAAGCCTCAATTTCATTCTCAAAGAAAACATCATCATAGGCACTTCAGTAGTACTGGGATGGACCCCCAGCTTAAATCTGATGATGGAGAATCGGTCATGTTGCGGATGCACAAGACTGCGTTTATATAAAAAACTGAAAAATCTGCGGTGTGAATCTGCAATTGCCACTGGATCCGGTAATAAAGTGTCTGTCCATCTTCTGCATTTACTAATACTGAAAGATGTCCTTAATATATACAGCGACAGAAGCAGAATTTGAACAACAATACATGGTCACTGAACTAAATGTCATTAGGGATCGGTAGAAATAGTTCGAGGATGTGAAAGCATTTTATATCACTGAAGAAATTAAATAAAAAAAATTTGTCATTATTTTATCATTGTTTTCAACATCTTCCGATGGTTACAAGAGTTGAGAAATTTGTGAATTTATTTTCATATAATTGCAATAATTTTTCGATATTATTTGCATTAAATTGACACCATGATGGAAACCCTACCACAGATGCCATCGACTGTACGAGATTAAGCTTGTTTACTAGCCTCATCTAATCATGCATGCTTTTTAATACGCAAACTATCTGAATAGACGAACAGTAAACATTCGTGCTAGCGCCGGCATACGTACTAGCTCGGTGTAATCGATGCTTTAGACTGATTATTATAGCCTATAGCGTTTGGTAATATCTGAGAAGAATGTGAGTGAATCAACATACGCATGTGAATAATAGAAATTGAAAGGGTAAAGACATAAAGATATTTTTGTAAATCATATATAGTTGATTCTTCGGATAGAAGTTAGTCTGTTAACCATATTGAAAGGAAACCCAGTGTATTTGTATGCTTTTCTATACCATTGATGATTATATTGAAACATATTCTATTTATAAATAGAATGATGTCACGTTATCGCTTTGTATGTGTGGTTCAAAAGAAATAATGATACAACCAGTTGGACAATACAATCAAATATCACTTACTTTGTTCCGGAACACCTTGAGGTTGTGGACATTGAATACTTTCATATTCTGTGCGTCCATAACTGGCACTGTAGACGGCAACTCTTGAGTTGGGATTGCACTTCAGCTGAATCCGTTCGTTTTCGCAGGCGACTTTACTTCGAAATTCATCTAAAAAATTGGAATAAGCAAGCACATTTTGATGTTCACGATATTTTGCATATATATTGAAAAATAAATTTAAAGGTTCTTCGTCTAATGGACCGCAATTCCGTGTAAGTACATCAGAAAATCAGATTAAATTTTCTAATATTACAGAATATTTACATGATAAGCTGATTCTTAAATCTAGAAGTTTGCGTTGTAGGGAAGAGATTGGTTTAAACTCTGGATACACCGACAAAGCGATGAGCATTTTGGCGTTTGATAACAAAGATAGTTTCAATAAAAAATACACTTTTAATAAATTTTCACAAGCTTCGTTTTTATCGAACAAAACGTGACATGTTTCACCACACGGTGGCTTTATCAAACAATGGTTTTACAAACTATGATTTATTCCTTAAATATTACAATTAAGATGAAGAGGGAAGGGAAGAGTAGAGTAGAGTAGAGTAGAGTACTTTATTTGGTGCTAATATAATATAAGCATTATTTGCACAGGTCAGTTTGAAGATGAAAGTCAAAACACAAATTAATAAAAAACCAAAATCAGTCACTTAACAAATTATTAAAATTTAGATTAAAAAAATCATCTATTTTATACAATACATTTTTTACTAAGTAAGATCTAATAACAATTTTAAATTTGTTAAATGGAAGACTACGAATACATATCGTTAATCTGTTAAAAAATTTGAAGGCAAGAAAATTCGGGCCGTTTTGTGACCTGCTGAGTCTGAAAAATGGCAAATGAATATTATCCTTATGTCTGGTATAATGCGGATGAATGTCGCTATTTGAACTGACAAATTCAGCATTTTTGTGAGCATACGATAAGCATTCAAAAATAAAAAGGCCAGGTATTGTTAGAATGTCCAGTTTTAAGAATGTGCTTCTGCAACAAGCTCTATAGTTAATGTTACCTATTATTCTAATTGCTCTTCGCTGTAGACTAAAAATTCTGTGACTTTCACCACAGTTTCCCCAAACAATGATACCGTATCTGAATTGAGACTCACACAGACCAAAATATGCTGTTTTAAGTACATTTGATGAAACAGAACCAGACAATCGACGTGAAAGATATACGTTTTTACTAACTTTTTTTGCAAGATGGTCGATATGAACATTCCAGGTAAGGCGCGAATCCAAATACACACCTAGAAATTTTGCATTAGCGTCGTCAACATGCCTCATACTAAAAACGATTTTCTCCGTTTTTTCCCGATTCATAGCTAGCCCGTTTCCTGAAAACCATTCAAAGGTATTTTCCTGTATGCGCTCAAAAGCCTCATCAACAGACACCAGATCGGCACAAATTTCAGAAACCACAGTGTCATCAGCAAAAAGTATGGATAAGATGTCAGCAAGATAATCCGGAAAATCATTAATGAAAATCAAGAAAAGTAGAGGCCCAATTATAGAGCCTTGAGGAACTCCAATATCAATTATTTTCATTTCGGACCAGGTTTCATTTACATACACATACTGCTGACGGTCTGTGAGATACGATCGTATAAGAGCCCTACTTGATTCATCAAAATGGTACCTCTCAAGCTTTTCCATGAGAAGTGAATGAGACACACAATCAAAAGCCTTTGATAAATCTAAGAAAACTGCAAGAAAATTATCCCCTTTTTCAAAACATTTTACAGCATTGCCTACGAACTCAATTATTGCATCAATCGTGCTAAGTTTCTTCCTAAAACCATATTGATGATTAGTAAATAATTTATTTGTGTCAAAATAACCAATAATTTGTGCACACATCAATTTCTCAATAATTTTTGAAAAAACGGGAACAAGGGATATAGGTCTATAATGTTCAACTCTAGAAATATCACCCTTTTTAAAGAGTGGAATTGTCTTGGAAATTTTCAGACAGTTTGGATAAATTCCTTCCTTGAGGCATCTATTAATGAGAGTTGTAAGTGGATAAACAATACTATTAATGTTTCTTTTTATCAGTGAAATATTCAATCCATAAAAGTCTCTGGAGGAACTATTTTTTAAGGAACATATTACATCTCTAACTTGTATAAATGTGACTTCAGTGAATGCAAACTTCAAATGCTGTGGGATGTTTTTACAGAATAGTCCGACACCGTTTGGAACATTCATTGGAGTAGAATCAACAATTTTACGTGGAATAGTTGCAAAGTATTCATTGAATTTGTTTGCATCAATATTACATTTTGAAACTGAATTATTTAATCTTTTGTGGATCTTGATTAAATCCCACATAGTTTTGTTGGGATTTGATGACTGCTTTATTTTGTAGTCATTTGCTCTGATTTTTGCTTTGTTGATTTCTAATTTATAGTTTAATCGAAGCTTATTTCTTGTGATTTTGAAGTTTTCTGTTTTAAACTTCTTATATAAATTATTGAAGATATCAAGTTTATTTCTCAAATACCGGAGATGATTAGTAAACCAATGCATATCACAGTTGACTGTTCCTACTTTGATTTTCTTTTCAGGAAAACTAATCAGAAAAGACTCAACAAAATTTCGGTGAAAATCATCAAAAGCAGTATTGGCATCAATGTTAACATCCCTTACATAGTCACAATTTAAACTTAAACCTTCAATAATTGAATGAAACTTGTCGTAACCTTTTTCTGTTAATGGTCTGTATTTATTATATTTATTTGATTCACACCCGCCTGGAATGTTCAAACTCAATTGTTGAGCTTTGTGGTCTGAGAAATGACATTCCCACACTTCGGTATTTTCATTTTCAGGTACAAAATTTATAAAAATGTTGTCTAAACAATTTGAACCTCTGGTTGGTTCGAAGAGTGAGTGTACAGTAGGATAAGAGTTACTTACAAATAAATTTATTAATGGATCATTTGAAAGGTTTCCTGTATTTTTAAACTTATTAATTTCAATTTTCTCTAAGTTGTTTAATACTTTACTTTTAACTGACTTATGAAGAATGCTTTACAACTTTAAATCTTCTTGTTCAAATTAAAATGTTATTTAATTCTGGTTTTGAAACTAAACTGTGTGGCGAAATATGTCACGTTTGGTTTAATGAAAACGAAGTTTGTTAAAATTTTTTACAAGTGTATTGTTTATTAAAACTATAAATACGAATTTTCAACAAATAAGCACCAAAACCATTCAAAGATAACAAAGAGTCTACACGATGATTTGTCATCTACAGCTGATTCAAACAAATTATGACTTACTCATTGCTTTAAAACCCCAATCTCGAGTGTTGCAAGTTTAAAATAGATTTTTTAGTTAAATACCGGAAATCAAATGTTGATAACTTTCAAACCCTCCATTTTGATGGATACATGGAAAATACTATTATCTAATGGACCTAATATCTTCAGAATCTTAGGTTTTTCTGTAGTATTTCATAATTGATAAGTCTTTGTATCAATTTGCCAATATATTCTCCAATTAAACGAACATAAAAAGGAGATTGTAGTCTCTAGGTTCGTTGAACAGTTTAGAATGCTAAAGTATCTTTATTGATACATATACTTACAAGGCCGGCATTTATAGGCAACTTCAACGTATTTCCTCACTCCAGGACAAGGATCGCCTCCGAAGGATTTTGGTGACGTATGAAATTTGCACTGGCGTTTCTTCTGGCAAGCCTCCACGACTGTCTGTAACAGCGAATACTAGGTACCGTCAGTCAGATCAGCTGTAACGCCCTCCTTTAACTGAAATTAGTCTACTGCGAAAGCGAAAGCTCAAGCAAGCGAACATGCTTTCAGTTATCAAGCGTTTTAAAATACAAACATTATAACTTCTCAATATACTAAATAAAGTAATGATAACGATAGAGAAACCAACCGTCAATAGCATTGACCAATTAGTGGAAGCTAAGTTATCCTTTATTGCATCAATTTTTTTTAAGCTACAAGTTTATAGAATATCAGTGAAGATGTACCAGTATTTTTTTCGGTATCCTGAACTTTTGTAGACAGTTCAATAAGAGCTGAATAATGGCGCGTATCTTTTGAAAGTTCTTGTGCAATACTGCATTAGAGATACAATTTGAGATAATGCGTATGACAAGGTATTACCTGTCTGAAGATTGCAAATGAGACATGCTTCTACTTCCAAAAACAATTATTCAATGGACAAATTACTTGTTGAAGCAGTCGTACAATATTAGGGTGACATAAACATATCTAAAAATTACTCGAACTACTTTTATTCGTTCGAAACATTTTTAGATACCATTTGAAAAAAAGTCATTTCATTTATTCCAAATATATATCTGACCTCGTATACAGAATACGCCAGTTTATAGAAGCAGCACTTATGTCACCAGTCGATAGTCCATAGAAAAGCAAGTCGACGTGCATAATTTTATGTTTCAGAAACGCTTTCTAAAGGAGATAAAATCTTGTTTCTTAGCCCACTCCAATAATTTTGAAAAAAATTAAACGTGGAATTATCTTCAAAACTTGAAAAGATAAACACTATGTGTTATATATTTTTGGGGAGCTTTTTTTTTCCGAATGATAAAATATATAGGCTGTTCCATTTAAAAAACATAAGTTTAGTAAGGCGATGCTCAAGGAAAACAATCGGAGAGCCATCGAAGATGAGCAGATCCACATATTGACAGACAGTCAGGCTACACTTAACGCAATGCGAAATCAGTAAGTGACATCCCTTCTGGTAGAGAGATGCAAAGAAGAACTCGAAATACTGGCAGACCGAAACAGCGTTAAGCTGATCTGGGTGCCGAGACATCAAGGAACGACAGGCAATGAAAAAGCCGACGAACTTCCAAGAAGAGGGCTGGAGAACGCCCTAGATTCAGAACAGACCACGAGGGTACCAAAATGTACAGCACGAAGGTCTGTAGAAGACTGGATCATGGGAAACCACAAAGAATACTGTGAAAAAATCCCAGGGAACGAACATGAGGAGGAAAACATCAAAGTCCCGTGTAACAAAAGAACGACAGACCTATTAGCACTATATAGGGGACAAAAAAGTCGTAACAGGCATCATGACTGGCCATGGGCCAGTAAAAAGGCACCTAAACAAAATGGGACTATACAATGGCGACCTGACATGCAGACTTCGTGATAACGATACAGAAACAGTGACACACATATTGTGTGGACCGCAAAAGACAATTTTTGGAAAGCCTAACGGCAAACCAGAATTATACAGTTCCTATCCAGTAAAGGAGTGAGGATACCGTAAAGACACAAAACAAAGGCTAGATACATTTGGCCAGCAGGCCTTAGTGTCACCGGAGGCAATAGCCAGACAAGCCTACAAAGGGGGTGAAGTTTTAAGTGAGTATGTCTGGAAAGGTGACTCTCACAGGAGACCTTAAGACCCAAAGGCTCATAACCTCCCTAAAGAGGGTTTTCTTCACCTCCGCAAAAAAAGACGATGCTTATTTGTCTTTTTAATGACTTTATTGAAACTATAGCAAAATATTAGGGAAGTTTCACCATTATCACTTCTTCCTTCTCTCAAAAAGCAACGAAGTTAAGGGGATGGCACTTTTTGACGTTGACACCGTATCTATTCCGTGTAGGAAACATTTCAGAAAAAATAATATTATGCGTGTCGATTTACTTTTCGATAGATTATGGACTGGTGAAGTGATGCCACTATAAACTGGGGCCAACTTGTATGAATGAGAGACTTTAATTCACTTGGATTGGAGGGAAATCTTGTTTTGTGCAAGTTGTACTCGAGGGATATTTGTGATGTTTTTTCCATTTGTAATTCGACATCATTCAAGGTACTACTCATGGAGGTAGTTGTTTGAGAATCATTCGCAGGAACCAGCAATTATGGCAGATGAGTAGAATTCAAGTGAGTCAACTAACTTCTTATATTTTATAAATATAATTCCTATATCGTCGAATATTCATCAAAATATACAATTAAGATAATGAGAAACTGTGAGGAACACTTCTAATCATCGCTTCCTTTGGAGAAGCTCATACTAGATGTAATATCAGATTGATAATTGGTGTGAAACAAAGTAAATGATGTTTAGAATTACATGAGATTCGCAAACTAACGTTGAAGCGTATAATTTCATGTTATTCATTATTTTTGAAATAATAGAGACCAAGGGAATATTCAATTACACTGTCCGCAGACCAACATGTTTCTTCAGACAAGAGGTATCAGTTTCCTCCAAACAAAACAGTGCAAACGATGAAATAAAAGCTAACTCGGGAACTATCTTGTTGCAAAGAGATGCGCATTGAAGAAAATTGACATGGAGATCTTCACTACGTTGATAATTTAATTTGGTTACAAGCTCATATAGTTCAAACTGAACAAGGCGGTAACTGTGCTATGTCTGTGTTCTATGTTCTCTGTGCTTCCACTTAAACTTATATTAGACATTTTTATGAGTTTGGAACGACTCTTGAGTCACTTTTGCATTTTGGAAACAAAAATTGTTGCCCCAGAAACGATGTAGATTGATGTAACTGAACTACCTGTTTCTTCCTGAAATAGAATATCTCGTACAAGGCAAGGTAAGGTGAAAAGTTTCTGAAAAATGAAACAAGGAATGATTTTTTTATTTGGTCAAAACTTATTTTATTTCTCAACATAATCTCCCTGTAGCCCGTTACGCTTCGTCCAATGTTTTTCTGATTTTTTGATCTCTTCCAAATAATAAGATTTCGGCAATCCTTCAAAATAGGCGTTTGTTTCAGCGATGACCTCATCGTTGGAGCCAAATCTCTTTCCGCCGAAGCATTTCTTCAAGTTTGGAAATAGATGAAAACCTGGAGAAAATGGTAGATGACGAAACAATTCGTAGCGCAATTCATGCGATTTTGACCGGTGCGCCAGTGCGTTGTACTGGTGGAAGAAAACTTTTTTGCCAAAAGGGGCGGTTTTCACTACAAATCGGAGTCGAATCGATCCAACAGCTTTGCATAATGAATGATCATTTTGCCTTTTTCAAGGTAATCGATATGGACGATACCGTGAACATCCCAAAAACTGTCACCATGACTTTGTTGGCCGATAAACTAACTTTGGCCTTTTTCGGCTTCGATTCGCCAGGACAACTCCACTGTGTCGACTGTTCTTTGGTCTCTGATGTGTTGTGATGGATCCATGTTTCGACCACAGTTACGAAACGGCGCAAAAAGTCCTCCTCATCGCTTTTGAACACCGCCAAACACTCCTTTGAAGTTGTCACACGGTCGCGCATGTTGTCAACAGACAGCAAATATGGCTCTTCCTCATATTCAAAAATGTATGCAAAATGTTCCGTACTCGTTTGGTTGAGTAGCCCATAGCCTCAGCAATCTCGTGCGCTTTAAGTCGCCGATCGTGCAATATCATACCATAGATTTTATCGACGATTTCTGGCGTTGTAACCTCAATTGGACGACAGAACGTTCGGTGCCCTCTGTGGTCATACTAGAGCAACAGTAAACCACTTGTGAATCATTCCAATCGATGGCAAAAAGCTTAAACAGCGATGCTTTTGATTGCGTAATGTTTTTTCCACGCAAGAAATAATGTTCAATCAAGACGCGAAATGCACTTTCTTCCATGTTTACAAAAATCTTCAAGGCTGCTTGCTTTCGATGGGGGTCAAAACAGAACTGAATGACATATCAGTCTGAAAATTTTAATGCGTTCTAGCTAAAGATGATATATCACAAATGTCACCTGGGATTCATGATTGTGTTGCAATCTGTTTTATTTTTCAGGGACTTTTACATTGCCCCCGAAATATTGTTGAGGATACATGGTTCAAAATTATGGGAAGTGGGTGGTGATTAAGGATGCGTTAATCACGTTAAAGAATCTATGAGGCAATAGTTATATACTTTCTCTATAAATGGAGAAGAATGTGATAGATACTTCTTCAGGAATGGGCCCAAGAAGGGGTAATCTCTTACCTACATCAAACACAATGCAATATTGCGGCTATAAATCTAGCAGACAAGACGTTTCGGATTAAATATGTGATGTTATAACTAGAAATGGAATTAAACCTTAATGTGAGAAATGTTTTTCAATTCTTGCTCTACAAACAATTTACATTTCCATATCAGTTGGTGGAAACCCCGACGAGTTATAATATCACAATATAATGATATGCGGTTCTGTTCTGTCCTCTTTCTAGCAAATCCTGCGGATGATATTTTCTTCAGTTGATCAAGTCTGCAAAGTTTTTTCTTCAAATGACTATGTCCTGTCAAGAGTATAATTGATGTGTTGACCACAACACAGCTATTTGAATCGAGCCAATTAGGTTTGGGCTGTTTTGTTCATCATAGCTTGGTAGTATCTATGTCCTGGATATTTAGGACCATTGCGTTCGATTTGTTGTTTATTCAATATTGGAGTTTTTGTCTTAGCTAATGGTGACTCAAACCTGGAATAGATATGGACGGTTTGAAGAGGAAACGAATTGAGAATCTCCACATATGATGAAATGTCACAGTTCGATATCTTCAGATATAATCACAAGGAAATTTTCCTGTGATGAAGAAAATGCTAGCGTAATCTGTGTTGTAGCAAATGCAGAAGTAAATGAGGAAGGCACCCATGGATGAAGCGCCAAAGAAGACACTATCTCAAGGTAGGGAAACAGATAGCGTACCATTTCACTACGTCGTTGGAACATAACAATAATAAGGTCTTTCTAGTCCAGATCGATCAGTAACGTCACAAACGTATACTTCCAGACAGCTGTTTGGCTCTTCTCATAGAGCTCATCAATGAAACGTGGAAGTTTGCAACGTTACTGAAGGATCTCTGTTGAAGGTAGTCACAACCGGCCTACAACGTGGTAAAAAACCCAAATATCTCCCGCCATCTATGAATCTAAGAAATTAAACAATGTACCACATAAACAGATTCATCGAACTTACACGGGGAATGTGAGACTACTTGGGTACGCCTGATGGAGACAGCAAACGGAAGCAACGGAAGAGAATTAGAAACAAATGAATATAGGAATATACTCATTTACCTCATGTTGGCTTTTGCCAAATAACAATGACAATGTCTTGCTAGTCGAGATTCTTGTAAGACCCTACAAAGTATCAATTGATACGGTAACCTTGAATGAAGGTGGAAAAATCTTCATAACTTCACTGATGGCTCTGAACCAAAAATGAGAGCTGGTGTGTGATCATTTACTCGAACGATCTAAAACCTATCCCTAACCATTCTGAGCCAAAATCTTCTCAATAAAGACATTGAAAACCTTACGAACATCAGAGCTGCACTACTTGCAATGAGTAGGAACAGGAGCTCTTCTGAACTACTATTAGAAAGCCACAACACCTTGAGTCAATCAGCAAACACTAACAATGTTAAACTACGTTGTGTAAATGGACACGAAATAATAGAAGGCAATCATAAGGCAGACGAGCTGTCTCGTGAGGGACCCACCAAAGGTAATTTTGAGCATGAATCAATAATCACTACCATCACGCAAGAGTCTTAACTATTCTCATAGACCTATTGCTAACTAACGGTGGGGCAAAACTCCAGGTGGTAGACAGGCTGAGGAAGCGATGATCACACCTTGCACAAAAAAGTAGAATATTGCTCTAGACTGTCTCTGAAAAACCTGTGACTACTTATAGGAATCTCTACGTGACACTTTTAACTGAAAAAAACACATACATACTATGGATGAATCGTTGTGTGGGGGCTTGCGTCTCGTCAACATTAGATAGTTCATGTTGGGGTAACATTAAGGAGACCACTTCGAGGGCCCCTTGTTCTCCGACACCTAGGAGAGATAGGCAGCTAGAAACACACAGGAAGGGGGTACAATGGCCCTAAGGAAACTAAGTACTCTAACCAATATGGTACCCTCTTAACTCAGCTCAGAATGCAGAATACATTAGATAGAGCTACAGTGATGATGATTCCCAGAGGGTTTTCGGCTCAGGTAACGACTAGCTCTTGTAATTTTTATCTTTCAAACTATCCTCAGTTTAATACATTTTGATGGATATGCCATCAGCAATACAGTCAAGTGGTTTTGTCAAAGGATGACTACTAAGGAGTTAGTTTCCTGATTTTTTATTGTCGAAAATTGGATTAATTCGAATCTGATCATTAATAATTCTACTGTGAATTTATGAGTCCAAACTAACATTTTAGTATCGTATTTCAACAGTTTCGAATAAGCTGGCTTTTTAAAGATTACAAGTTGAGTAGAAGCAAAATATTTGCACACAAGGATTGTTTCATATTTCAAGCAGAACTGGAATGTGAGATATAAGTCAACATTGGATGTTCAGTTTGAGACGATCAACTTCTTTGTTACAATACATACAGGAAAACATCTATCACTCTTCGATCTGGTAAGGACTTCTTGCAGACTTACGACTTTTAGTAGAATATCATTAGGATTTCAGTCTCGATAACGTTTTACCGAAGTCCTAACATTGCCAGAACTTGGAATGTTTGCTTTATCTGACAACCGACACTGATAGAAATATTCTTCGTATCATTTAAATTTATTTTCAACTGTTGGCTATTGTTAATTATCTCATAGACATCAGCATATACTTTTTCAGGAGCATACTGGGATTAAAATTAGTACAACTTCAGAGCAATAAAAGATATAGATGCGCCTTGAATATAATAACACTACACTTCTTGGCTTCCGGATGGATTCTGCGTCACAATAGCACGACTTGGTGTCGAAGTTTCGCAAACTATTACAGGTGGTATCTTCAGAGCAGGCTTGAGGCTTGAACTGAAACTGATTCTTCTGGTTTCTGTAGCGGTATTCATTGTGGGAAAAACCTCCACGCTACATAGTTCACTGTCTTTATTCCGGTGGTTAACTCCGTTCTGGCCCGTGACCTAACCGTTGTGTGATCGTGTGCGAAGTGGGATTTTCGAGGTTGGGAAGGTAATATCTTGAGTCACGACTTTGGTTGTTTTAGGGTGTCTATCGCTTCAAGAATGTGGGCTTTACCGCAAGAACATGGAATGCTATAAACACCTTCTAAATGAAGAGGAGGAATAGGTGTTTGTAAAACTGAGACACTTTTGGGAGTGTGGAAAAACGAGTAGAAATATTATGCTTCTTGAGGATTTTGGAAATTCGATCTGTTATATTTGCAATATGTGGAAGATAGGCAATGGATAAAGCAAAGTGTATTTCTTTATGGCTTTCTGAATGTTATAATGGGAGAAATTATTTCATAATAAGACAGATGAAAGGGATTTTAATTCTGATTATAAGGATTGAGGTTGGGTTAAGATAACAGCTCTGTGGACCAAGGAGTTTATTGGGCAGGGGTGATGATGTAAATTCCATTGAGGCATCTATTGCTGTGAGTGAGTTTTCGATACACTAAATGTCCCAAACTACCGACAGTGTGTCGACTAACTGATAAATCTAGGAACGAGAGTGAACCTTTCGATTCAACTTCCATGGTGAAACGGATATTGAGATGAAATGAATTCAAATGATTGAGGAAGGGAACAAGATCGCGACCATGTTGCCAAATAACAACATAAATGATCTGGGAACGGTTGCTTCACTACCGAACCTAACCGCAGCAGGTTCCTATTAGCTATGACCGGAAAATGAGGAACCCATGGAAGCCCCTGGGGAGTGTCACCGTACAAAAAATATGTGGAAGATGGACAAAAATCAATTGACGAAAGTAAGTACATTGACAAGTTTTTGCCAAGTAACAGTTGAGAAATTATGAAAAGGGTGTTTGGAATAGGAACATTGTTAAAGAGCGATTCGACGTCGAGAATGACGAGCAAATCGCCTCATTTACTGACAAACAGATTAGCTTTGGCATAAATGATAAATATAAAAAAACGCAAAGAGTAATATAATAATATATTATTTTCGTTATCAAAGATTTACACATCAAAAGCAACTCGATATACATACTTAGAAAGAGGAAAAAAATGCGTTCCAACTAAGCCATACCAAACTATGATTCCCATTTGAAAAAATACAGCTTTAGGCCATAACTCGAAATTGCACTTTTATTTTCAAATTTTCTTTGTATCACTGGATTATATAGAAAGGAGTGCCTCTAGAATGTGGAAGTTATTTTCTCCTAACTTTACAAATAACCACGATATTCACATGTATGTAAAAGTCGAAAAATCAAACTTTTGTTTATAACTCGAAAACAAAAGACTATAGCAAATTTTTGTTTCCGCCAGTGAATTTGTCTCGAAAAAAGAGATAATGTGGCTTTCATTTTTTTGTATCTCCTATAGGTACCGAATAACCTAAAACAAACATTGGTATTTGCCCAACCTGTATATGCAGGAGGTATGAGTCAACAGTCGGTAAGAGGTTTGGATTAGTGACCCATTCCTCCTGCTTCATTGTTTTAGGTATTCTTCAGCTTCTAACACATTTTAATTTACATTCACCTAATTTTACAGATACTCCAGAATACGAGGAAATAGAAGAGATGAAGAAGAATAATGGACGAAGGGAAAAAAATTGTTCAAAGTAGGATCACAAAAAAGCGAACCAAGCCTAAAAAATTGAATTTTAGAGGAAGGCTCGAAAGCGAATCAGAATTATTTGAAGCGAATGATTCTAGTGGAAGTGAGCTTAAGCCTGAACGAGATTTTGATTTACCAGCTGAAAATGTAGACGTTGTCGACTTGCTATTAGTTGAGTTCCATACGATAGACACTCTGGTGCATTATGTAGGACGGAGATGGAGAAAGATCTTGTTGAAGAATATGAGATAAACTTTCTTATAGAAAAAGGAAATATTTTTTTCCCTCACTGCCTTATTGCATGCGTTCAAAAACAAGATATAACTTCCTTCGAATTTTAAATCTGGTGGAAGTAGCAGACTTTTTTCAGTCCTCTATTTTAATGTGTTTTTGAATATGTTCGAAAAAACTGCGTTAAAATGTTCAGACAGTTAATTTTATTTGCTACCCCAAAAACAGTTTTAAAAATATCTTAAGTATAACAATTAAGACTGTTGTTAGTCTTATTTATAAGAGTTTTGTTCATTTATGGAATGTGGCTTAGGTTACTTTTAATACAAATTTGTTTGTTGCAAATTACTTTTTTCCACCTACGCCTTGCCTCATTCTACCTGTGTCCAGGAAGAATGGGTTTGTTTGACATTAGTTACAAACTATTATTATGAGGAAAATTACTCACCCCTACTTTTGCAGGAAAAGAGAATCAGCGATTTTACACACGAGCCTTTCTAGGTTACCACTTACAATTTGGGAATTCTATGCCGACGTAATAGTAAATTACATTTGAAAAAGTTTCTCAAATATTAAATTTGACGAATCCAAAACGATCGAACACTTGAGAAAATCAAATCATAGAGGTAACTTTCAACTTTTTTCTCTTTACTTTACTTTAAACCATTAACTAATGAAATGAAGTTCAAAACAAATCATGCAGACTTCAAATATGTACGATAAGTAGATCCATCTACTGTTTATAACTGCTGAAAGTTACAGAAGTAACGTCTATACTATCCTACATGCAAAACTAACTCCAAGACTTTCTTTTTTTTTAAGCGATATTCATATAAATATTTGAATATAGTACTAATATAAATAATACATAACACATTTCATACTCAAATAAAGTAACATACGTAACTTAACTTAACATTTAATAGGCTGAAGTAAATGAACATAGATTTTGCTTAGCTTATGCCTCTTTGGTTGGATTTATGCAAGGTAATTCCTAACTGATTTAGGGTCTGTGTAGAAGATTGCTCTATTTCTACTATGACACTGATTTCTTGGTAATTGGAGGAAGTTTTGGGTTATAATTGTCTGCTTGATTGTTTTTAGATATTTCAGCTTCTACTTCTGTTAGTTTATTATCACTCAAAGTAATGTTTTGGCTGTTTGAAATGTTTGTTTTTCTTCTTTTTGACTGTTTAACGTTTTGCAATGGGTTTTGTTTGTTTCTTGATCAGGGTATTCATCATCATCAATAGTAGAAGACATACGATAATAACGGTATTGGTTGAGTAGTATGGACAGGTGGATTTACTAGGTGTTGCTGCGATAAATAATAATTTGAATCACTTACAGTTGCCTGGTTCACTTGCTGATAATTACAGAATTGCTGAAATGGTGGGTTGAGTGGGGCAGCCTGTATCGCATTATTATTTATAACGTATGACAGTCCATAAACAAACCCTGGACCATTATAAGTTGGGACTTGATGGTTCTTTAGAGTGTTGATGTTTTTATTCACTGGTTTGTACTTACCCATCATTAACTGTTAAATTGATATCGTAATCACTTGTCAGTTGCAGCGCACTTGATAATGGAGCTCTCGAATACATTTCTTCACTGCCAATTTATTTATATGCTGTAGTTTGATTCAGTTACGTGCAATGTTTTCCCAGATTTTTCAGCCCTCTGAAAACCTCCTTCTAGGGTAATTGATGAAAGCTTAGAACTCGAAGCCTAGATAACCTGGTATGTCTCATTTCAGTGATGATAGAAATGCAGTCTGATCATGCCTTATTGCTGCATGCTCTTATCGGTCAGCCCAGTTTTGCCAGATTAGCAAGCGACTGCAGTACCCTTGATCTGTAAGTTTCACAAGCCAGCACCAAAGGACACTAGTAACAGTATCAATAAGATCATTTGTGTGCTATGCTTCCCATCTTTGACAGGCTACCACCCTTTTCCATTGCTTCAATTACTGCCTCACTAACAACAAAAGTTGTTCTTGTTCAGTATCTAGAGTCAATATCAGGAACAACAATATGGGAGCATGGACACCATAAACGGAAATCGTTTAGGCCACCATGAGCTTACCCTTCCTTCCATGTTCCTGAAAGTTTGCCATGCTTCAATAATCCTTGACGGCGAGGGCGAGAGATCATAATTCAATACCGTTGCAAATGTTAACATGTCTTTAAAATATACGTAACTACTGATTGTTTGCTATTTTCATCCCATGCCTAATTTTTTATTATTCGCCAAACCCATGTCTAAGCGGTTGGAGAAATCTCAATATAAGCCACATTTTTTTTTCTATACTTTGACTACACGAGAGGGAATCCTATAATGTTCGAAGAACATCGTGGTGGAATGTTGGGAGTGGAGATAGGCATTCAAGTTTTGGAGGTTATAGGCGTATAGTTCAGTCAATAAGCTGGAGAACTTTCCAAAAAAAAGCAAGAGGTCGTATCAAAAAAATTCTTTTTCCAGAATGTTCTGTGGCCGATTTGAATAATTCGTAAAGGTTGAGCCTAAGTGGAGACGGCCTCCCATTCACCCCTAAACGCTAAATTAACCTTATTTTCAGCCTCTTTCTTTAAGATATATTTGAATTTATAAGAAAATAGGTTTTTCGGGTCGCTGAACATGAATTCGAGGTCATTTTCCCGGAAAACTCATTCAATGGACTGAAAATCAGGAAAATTTCGTAATTTTCATACAAAATTGCCAGTTTTTCACGCAATTATAGTTTTATACATAACATATTTTGGCAGTCGCGTATTTCGATCCGGAGTAGACCAAAATTAGGAAAATTTGCGGAAATTATCGTGTGATGAGTCAATATAGGGGTTTCTGTGGTTGCTTATTACGAATTTGATAATTAAAAAATTGAGAGTGTCGTGTTGATTAGTATTTGTGTTTTCAATGTGTATGTTAAATTACAAAAATTGAAAGTAATGTCAGAAAAAACAATTGTTTGAAAGATCTGGAAAATCGAAGAAACTTACATATTTCAATATTGTAGCTTTAAATGAACAGTTACAAACTTGTATAAATTGAAACAAAGATGCTTGTATTTTTTTTAATGTTCCTTCATTTTGCACATAATCCTAATGTTATTTTCAAACATTTTCGATGTCAAATTAGTAGTTATCGATCACAAAAACCTCATAGCGACTTATCACACGATAATTTCAATGACGTGAAAAGATTTTTTTCAGGTTTTCCACAGTTTTAAGCAAATTTTCCTAGTTTCGGTCTACTTTGGGAAGAATAACGCGACTGCCAACATCTTTCATGAATGAAACGATAATCTCGTGAACCATGAGCAATTTTGTATGGAAATTACGAAATTTCACTAATTTTGAGCCTGTTGAATGAGTTTCGCGGGAAAATGACCTCGGATTCGTGTTTAGCGACCCAAAAAACCTCCTGGAACCCATTTTGGAGGCTCAATTTTAATTTTTTTCATGAATTTATCTTGAAAAAGAGGGTGAAAATAGGGTTAATTTAGCGTTTAGGTGTGAATGGGAGGCCGTGTTTACTTAGCTCAACCCTTACGAATGATTCAAATCGGCCACAGAACATTATGCAGAAAGAATTTTTTTGATAGGACGTTTTGCTTTTTTTTTAGAAAGTCGGTCAAAATCCCCAGCTTATAGACTGAACTGATAGGGAAAGACCCTACTAGGCAAACACAACTTCGCTGTTCGATGGAAAAATTATGATAGGGAGCAGTTAGGCAGGTCTAGAGCTTGACAATAAAATCAGAATTATCATTCATTATCCTGTAAGGTCTATTGTGCGAGCTAAATTTACAAAAAGGACCAATATTGTAAGAGGATTGACAGCAAATAATCTGGTTTTGATTAAAAACAAACATCCGGAACAACTGTTCAAATATTACGTATATATCTGTTTACAAAGAATAAAAGCGTGAATTTATTTTTGTTGTCAGATGAATTTTTCATATTTGTTTCACAGTTTATAAATGTGTTGAATTAAAGTTTAGTCCAAGGGATCAGTTGTCACTTCCAGGAACTTGCTGGAATAGAAATTCTGAGTATGGCATTATTTCGTTTTTATTTTAATCAAAGCAACGCTTGTTAACAAGTCGGATTTACTCGTTAAAAGTTTTATCTACCACTAAAGAATACATTACATTTTACAAATCCAACCATTGATGCAATATTTTATGCAACTTACTCTTCCCCATGTTCCCTGTGCAACTTCTTCCCATTTGCTCTGTAAATAAGGGAACATTGAAGCCACTGTGAATACATACTTAACCAGACTGTTTTGAAACTTCGTATTGTTACGAGTTTATTATCGTTGAATAGCTTAGAATGATTGGAGAAATAGGAGTTAGATCTTCAGGCTATGAAGCTTTTTACACAGAGCGTGATAAGACACCGGTAGATCTGAAGATTACTGATTCTATTATTACCAGGTATACGTATTTTTTCGTGACTTTCACTACATCAATTTTGTTCAAGAATGACCTCTAGTTTTTTGCAACAAAATTATACTTTATTATTCATAACCGTCTCAGGAAAATCTCAAATTTCCCGAATTTTCCATCTGGAGAGAGTTTTTTGGAGAAAATAACAGCGGAATCGTGATCAGTGACCCAAAAAACCTACTAGAGGTCATTTTTGAAACAAAATTATACTTTATTATTCATAACCGTCTCAGAAAAATCTCAAACTTCCCGAATTTTCCATCTGGAGAGAATTTTTTGGGAAAAATAACAGCGGAATCGTGATCAGTGACCCAAAAAACTTACTAGAGGTCATTCTTGAAACAAAATTATACTTTATTATTCATAACCGTCTCAGGAAAATCTCAAATTTCCCGAATTTCCCATAGAGAGTTTTTTGGGAAAAATAACAGCGAAATCGTGATCAGCGACCCAAAAAACAAACTAGGAGTCATTTTCGGCTCCTAATTCATTAATTTTCTAATTTTTGGATTGTTTTTATAAGAATGCTCCTCTGAGGGGTTGAAACCTCGTTTTGGGGGGGGGGGTAGAAAGGTCGACCCCCGCGGTCTTGATAGTCATGAATGATCTATGGAGTATTAGGAACAAAATGCAAAAAAAAAATTGAAATTCTAGCTTACTATATATATTTTTTTATTATGGCCCTTTTCTCGGCTTATTGCCTGGACTATAACATGTAGACTCAACCAAATAGTTGACGTCATCCACCACCTAACCAATAGCAACGCGTTTCGCAGCGAAATCAAACAGAAGTTGAAAACTTTTTAAGGTTAAATATTTTGGGAAATTTACAGTATCCTGGAATTAATCGATAGGAAAAGAGATCCACATCTTCGCCGTTTGATAGAAAATGAAGTCTGATAGGAAGAAGTTCGTTAGATCTCGAGCTTGACAATAAAGGGGTGAGCTCGTCTTAATCACTCGTGGTGCAATATCAGACGAGATTTCTGATGGACCCCAACCATGGAAATATCTACACTGAAGGGAGAGATCGCCCACTTTTCTACGTTGTTCTATAGAAGTCAATAAATATTACATCATCAAACAAATAACGAAGAATAGCTTTCTTCTGAATAGAAGCTGAGAGCTCCAGCGTATGTTTGAGAGCGGCTGCAGGACAATAAAAGTATCATAATGTCGAAATATAAGTGTATGGTTTTTATATCAGTTGTTTAGAAGTTCACAATATACAAACGCCCAATTATCTAGAGACAATTAAACGCGTGACCAGAATCATAACGAATTGTTTGGGTTTCACTAACTTGGAACAAAGCGGCAATATCAAAACTAGATAAAGGAATTTTTTGATATTTTGATTACACCAGAGGATGAGCATAATTTCCGTAGGACGTTGTGTGAGGAGATATGCTTTGCAATCTGTGGGCAAAGAGCTCCACAACTTCATGGTTCGGTAGAAAAATGAAGTCTGGAAGAGAGAAGTTCGGTAGGTTACGAGCTTGACATTAAAGGGGTGAACAGCCAGTTCGTGGAATCGCTCCTGGTGGAATATCAAACGAGATTTCCGATGTGCGCCGACTTTGGAACAGAGATCAACAGGAGACCGTTATGCCTACGTAACACAAATATGGCAAACATCCATTGAAAGATATGCGGAAAGCCTACCTGTAGCATTGGATATGTCCAAAACATTTGACCGAGTCTGGCCTTAATGCCTTCTTGGGAAGCTTGGGCCATTTGGTTCGCATGCAACTTTATCGTTTGCTATTGAGTTTCCTCTCAGATAGATCACACCATGTGTTGGTTGACGAATTCTCCTCCGATACAATGATCACAAACGCTGGTATTTCACAGGGCTCTTACTTGGCACCAACTTTGCTTCCGTTCTATATCAGCGATCGATTGGAACTGACCTTCTGCCACATGTTTCAGAAAATCAAAATAAGAAATTCCCAAAACTTTCATGCAGTCTAGAGTCTCATAGTTCCATCTAAATATCTCGATATCCATACTCAGTATCACCACCGACAACACCCTCTCATGGGACGATCATGTAAGTTCTATTGCGAAAACAGCTCCACAGGAACTTGGATATAATCTATGCCAAGAGCTACTTCATATCCTAGCAGCACTACAAAGCATAGAATCGACTTGTCCTGGAGTACTGTTCATATGTTTGGAGTTTAGCTTCCAAACATACGCTGGAGCTCTCAGATTCTATTGAGTAGAAAATTCTTGGTCTGGTTATTGATGGCACACACTGATAATTCTAGAACATGGCGAAAAGTGTGCGATCACTCCCTTTTATATATTTTTATGGTCGGTGATCATCAGAAATCTCGTCTGTTATTCCACCACGGGCGATTCCAGGTGGGTAGACTGGTCGAGCTCGGGCTGGTCCCTCCTTCACAGGCAGGCTCGACTCCTGCCAAACTTCGTTCTATAATACTCTACATTTTTCGATCGAAAGGCGAAATCTATGCCTAGTGAGGTAATGGCTTATTCTTCTGTAGCACATATATGAATAGTTTCACGAGATCTTATACGTTTTACTTCTTGAGGAATATAATAGGATCATTTGTTATAATAATTGCTCATGGTTTATGTTCTTCTGGCCTTGTTGTTAACAACTATTCTATATGAGCTAATAGGAAGCCGAAGTCTTTATTTGAATGAAGGGTAAATTATTAATATTATATCTCCTCTATTTATGTGATGATTTTTATTTTGTATTGCAAATCTTACTGATTCAATTTCTATACATTTATTAGGGGGAATTCATATTATTAACAGATTAGGTGATCATCCATGTATATTTATTTTATTATTATTATTAATATTATCTTTTTTTAGTACTCTGAATTCTCTTTTTTAAATTCTTCTTTTCAACATTTTATTCTGGTTTATAATCTTTTCAGTTAATAATATTCCTTAGTTTTTATTATTATTCCTTAATTGATCTCCTTAAAATTTCTATGTTCCAGAAGAGATTTGTTTCCTATCTATGCAGTTTAAGAAAAATATTGATTTTTGATGTCAAAGTTATAATTTTAATCATGAATTATATGTTTAATATTTTTCAAATTTTATTATTCTATTTCTAATATCATTAATTTTTTGAATATTACTTTCATTATATTTGATAGATCTGATATTTCTATATTAATATTAGTTGATATTTGAATAACATTATTTTCAAGTTATGTTATATTAATTTCTTCTACAGTATAATCATCATACTAATGGTTATATAGATGGATAATTAAATTTGAATCAATTTATTTTATTAGTAGTTTTATTTATATTATCATGATGTTTCTTAATTTATTTTCATGATTTAATTAGATTTGTATTAGGTTGAGATGGATTAGGATTAGTTTCTCATTGCTTAATAATTTATTATCAAACTATTAAATATTTTAATGCTGGAATATTAACAGCTTTATCAAATCGAGTAGGGGATTTATTATTAATATCAATTGCTTGAATATTGAACTACGGAAGTTGAAAATTAATTTTTTATGTTGATTTGAAGAAAATAGTGAAATAAAATTAATTCGATTAATAGTTGCTTTATCAGCAATAACAAAGAGAGCTCAGATTCCTTTTTCTACTTGGCTTCCAGCAGCAGTTTGTTGATTAATTCGTTTTAATTTTGATTTTAACAGAAATTCAATAATATATTTATTAATTATTTCTTCTCTGACAAAATTCTTATCAGGATTAGGAGATAATTTTGAGGCAGATTTTTAAAGAAAGTTATTGCATTGAGACAATTAGGACGTGTTATTTTAGCCTTAGGAGATTATATATCACGATTTTTTCATTCATTAACTTATTCTTTATTTAACGCTTTATTATTTATATGTCCAGATGATATTATTCATAATTTGAGTAATTGTCAAGATATTCGTTATATGGGAGGTTTATTGAATTTTATACCTTTCATTTTTACTTACTTGAATATTAGAAATTTATCTTTATTTGGATTGCCTTTTTTTTCAGACCACACCATGTTTTACGAACATTGCAGATTTTCCTCTCGTGTAATCAAAAAATAGAAAAATACATAATTTCCACGTATCGGTTACATAATAAATAAAACAAATCCAAAATGTACGTAACGGTTGCATTTTATCGGAATAATAAAACCGTCAGTTCTTATTGAAACACCTTTCAGTTCAGACATCAATTGCAAATGTTCAAATCGAACACAAAGCGTGGGTAACTAGTGAACATACGTTGATATTATGGTTCAAGCTTATTGAGATTACTAAGATGGGAAATATTACAACAACCCATATTTTTCATCAGAAAATAGGAATGGGTCAAGAATCTTTATTGAAAATAGGAAAGGAATTCTTTCACTGCGATGGGTCCCAATCATTTTTCCTTTGAAATTCAAAAGTCGATTCTGTTCGACATAAATGGAAGCTAAAAGTATTATTTTGTCAGACTACGAGCGTACGGTCCGATGTAGTTTTAATTAGCTTTGACGTTTTCAATCCATAAATGCAATCAACAAAGCATTGACCAATTATAGACTAGAGTAGACATTCAGAAGCGTGGTCAGAATCATTATATTTTATCGAGCGCTTTTTCATTTATGTAATTTGGAACAAAGGGAATGGAAAACCTAAATAGAGATTTGCAGATACACATCGGAACTTCTTATAAACTCCATCAATTCTGGGCAAAATTGGGGTTGCAAGGTAGTATATACTTAATGATTGAATTTTTCCTAATATTCCATTCTCTAGTATTCATTAGGAACTTTGTATATGAAACAGAAATTCCGAAGCTTAGTATCAACCTGTTTCATAGAGATTATAAATAGGATATAATGAATCTAGAATTTCAGTTTTCCACAATGAAGAGGAGGAGAACATAATATTTATCGAAATAAGACAAGGAAATAATCAATACTTCAATAGTTCTATGGTGCTCGCTACAGCTGATATAATTGTTTCTAATGTGGATGTGGGCTAGTTTCTCAAGATAAGGTGAAAAGCGTACGCTGAAAGCTGTAAGAGTAAGGGGAGCTCAGTCACTATACTTCGTTCACAACCAACTGGCAGTAAATATAAACAAGGACACGTGCAAGGTAATGGTAGTCGTTTGGTAAAATTAATAAGTATTCGAACAAAACACGATTACATGAAGTTTCTATTTTATCCAAAGACTCCCAATCAGATGAATACAACAAAACAATAACACTAGCAACTAAAATACTTCTCTGAAGCGATATTGTGAAACGCTCATCCGATATGTTACAGCTGAAGAGCCTATGTTGGTGAGAATAATATTCGATCCTGCACCGATCACTGTTTACGTTCACTGCCAGTTGAATTTGAAAAGTATGGTATGCAAATATCAGTGGATGTTAAGTTCAAATATAGCTATCATGTGATAATATACGGCTTCGATACTGATGGCAATCTCTTCGCTAGCTGATTGTGGTGCCTGTATGAGGTAGCAATCAGGAGAAGAATAAGAGAAAAAACTACTAAAAATCCCTACATCAATCGATTATTGTCCAACACAAGAGAAGGAAATTGATAGGACAATCTAACGAAGAACACATCTAGCAATAAAAGCAGATGATCAAATTCAGTGAAGCAGGGAGGAGGTGCTCTCAGCGACTAATGCAGCACGAGCATAACATTGAAAATACCAGCAAGCTTATGCTTGAACCAGTCAAACATTCCGGAAGGAGGCCAGAATCGAATGTAAATCGCAACACCATCAACCAAAGCTGGAGCCTCCAAAACCTAACAGATTGGAAGATAAGAAAGTCGCAAAATGCCTTATAAAAGACATTCTGATATCTCAAACTATCCGGAACAATTTTGGAGAGGAAGGTAGGTGCTGAACCTTTATTCGATGGTGACTGACCTTGAACTTTGAGAATCAAGCTACCGCAAAATGAGTCAATCAGCTAGAACGATGTATGAATGCTAAGGTAAAGCTATTAGAGGAAGCAATCTGATTTCCGACTACAAATTTCTGTTGGGTACTCTCTTAACAGTTCTGGAGAATCGTGGAATTTTATAGTTCACAGCATCAACGGAAATAGAGCACACAAAATACATTTTCAATTTATCAACATTTAGTCGGAAAGGTTACAATACCAAATACTACTGTGATATGGAAAAGGATTTTGGAAAAGTTATTAGAACAATAATATTGTAATGGTTGTTCACAACAATAGCAGTTGCAATATTTATCGTCACTGGTAAGATTGCCAGATTCCGCTCGAATCGAACATGTCTCCAAAATGTTTGTTTCACAAAACATAACACTTTCGTATTACCGGAGAATAAACTTGGAGTGAGATCGACTTGGCTACTTTTTCAAACACCAGGACACTCCCAAGAACGAGCCCCGATTTACCTAGGGAAACATGTTGTATTATTCGAAGCCGAAGAGTGCAGGAGAAAAAATAGTCTCTCCTTCCCTCCTAAATGGATATAGTCAGCACCAAATGATTGCAGAATATTCAGACATTCAAAAAGAATCAATGGTGGCGGTACACAGACTTGGCTGCAATATCCCCCTAAAGAAATGGAGTGCAAATAAAATCCGTCATTTTAGCCTGCGACTAGAACCGCAGGACAGAATCAGGGACCTGTGGTTCGGAACAGAACAGAATTTCAGGGTTGTCATCTCGTCTAGAATGGGAAAATGACCATACGCCAAAGCTTAATTTGGTATGGGGATGAGTCTAGAACATATACAAGAGGCGGAGCAGGCTTTTGTGGTCCTAGAAATATTGATGGGGGATCTCAAGCCGAGTTGCTTGCTTGCCATCTGTAAATGTGCGGAGAAGCTACTCGGCTATGGTAAGGTAAATGAGACCAGCTGAATCTGTTCTGACTGTCAAGTGGAACTCAATGCACTGAAAAGCATGCTTATGTCATTGAGGCTTGTCAGGAGTACCAAGAAGATCTTTTACATGCTAGTCGTCGGCAACAGAGTCAACCTGTCCTGGATTCGAGGTCACTTAGCTTGGAAAGAAAATAGAGCGAACAGAGAAGGGGTCAGGTTGAACGGTCCTCAAGACTCTCTGGCTGGTATTCAGAACAGCGGGGTATCTTGCGGAACCATGTGAGAGATCAACATGCCTCAGCAGGGAGAAGCAATGATGGATGCCGAATTGCCAAAGTGCTGCGTGGCGGTCAAGTAGGCCCAATTGCTATTGAGTTACTTCAACTGAGTGGGCATCAGGTTAATCAACGAGATCTTCACAGTACATGGAAATCTGATGAAATTTAGACATACAGAAGGAAAGAGTGACAGAGTGGAGTCGTCAAACCACTTTATCTGTCCTGCGCTCATTCGAACCAGGCTAATCTGGCTAGGTGCGGGGATGATCAAGACCGATGACATGAAGGATCTAAGCGTAAAACAGTTCTGTTAAGCTTGTATCCAAATAACTCCTGTAAAGCGCGACTATGTGATTGAGGTTTGTCAGGGATACCAAGAAGATCTGTTACAGACTAGCCGTTGGCAACAGACTCAACCTGACCTGGATCCGAGGTCACTCAGCTTGGAAAGGAAATAGAGCGGACAGAGAACTGGTCAGATTGGACGGTCCTTAAGACTCTCTTGCTGGTATCCACTACAGCGAGGGTATACAGATCCTGCGAAACCATGTGAGAAATTAAGATGCCTCAGGATGGAGAAGCAATGATGGCTGTCGAACCGCCAAAGTGCTGCTTGGCAGTGAAGTAGGCTCCATTGCAATTGAGTTACTTTTGCTGAGTAGGCAAGGTAGCAGGTTAATTTCCGATATCTTTACAGTACATGAAAATCTGATGAAATTTAGACATACAGTAGGGAAGAGTGACACTTCCTTCTGTATGAGATGCGACTCGAGAGAGCACTACATGGTACGGATTGACTCCGGGAGTAGATTCAGCAAGCAACGTCCTTTGCGCGTGTCTCGATATAAGTAGCCCTTCGGGGCGAAACTAGCAGTAGTCAATGCAAAAGATCCGGTGAACTGTGCACCACATACATTTCTTTCCTAAAACCATGATATCGTGCCTTCTTATCCCAGAACTCTGGCCGAAATGGATTCCCGGGCTTGGTAGACACATGCGGTAGGCTATTTGAACGAAGCCGAACGGTGACTCGTCAAATGTTCCTGGTAAAACAGGTAACACGAGGAGGTTGAGTTAACTATAGCCTAGAAGGTGCAATAATATAGTCTAGCAAGCAAGCGCCCGTAGTGGGTCCGCCTAAAGTAGTCCCGCCGGGGGCGAATAAAACTGCTGCCTCGCTTGGGTAAATGCTGCACCACATGGCTTTACTGCTGAAGTCTGGTGTCTGTGCTTCCTATCCCAGGTCTCTGGGTAATGGATTCGCGGCCAGGGCAATGATATGTGGTAGGCCGATGAGATGAGGCCGACGGTTACTCGTCAAACGAAAGCTGTTTAACACTCAACACTAGTAGGCAGGGGGGGGGAGGAGCCCAGATGTTCCAAAATACCGTTTCCTCTCCATTTGAGGCTCTCAGCGGGATAGTGTACAAGGGTCTTTGGCTAGGTGCACTGAACTTTTTATTAAGCTCGCTATCATCTCAACAAATACCAATACCAAAGACATAGAGAAATAGAATGTTCTGTTGTATTGGCAACAGACCCGTGAACTTATTTAGGGGATCATCTATAACTAGGAGTCATTCATCCCAGTTGAGCTCACTCAAATTGAGGACATTGCATCATTGAAAAATCCTACTAATCACTCAACGATTGTAATATTGCATATTTTATCTCCAGCTCAATTCAGTTCGAAACCAATACCGTGCATTAACTGGATTGATATACTTTCTTCTGCTCGGAATCAATTGTGAAACTAGTCGCAATATAAAACTTCTTAATGGCATAAAGCAGTCAACTTTGAAACGCGTATTCGACTCTTTTACTAATTTAAACCTAACAAGCTTTAGGCGAGATTAGATTTTCTAATTATTACACTTAATTCGACCCAACTTTCACGAACTTGCGAAATTGCCGTTGTAAATAATTCTGTTATGGTTATAGGGAAACTGCAAAGAAACGGGAATTGGTTTAGAGAATACAAATTAACAATGAAAACACATTCATTGAAAGCGCTAACGAATTTCATAGGCTTATGCATAGATCACCTGTAAAGGGCTAGGGTTGAAATAGTACAGCTAATAAGGTTCTGAATAAATGAAATAACAATTAAATAAACCTAGCCTTATAATGCTATTTCGCTTATTAAAGGAAATCTCGAATTTAATTGGATTCTAGTTAATACAATTTGCCCTCAATTATTTAATTATTCCGGATACGAAAGTTAACGAAACTTTTAGCAGAATTTGTAGAATGTAGGAGTTTATTCGGTAATGAAAATTTCTGTCTGTATAGAGGCGAACACATAATTTTGTAAGAATTAAAAACTGGACATGTTTTTGCAATTGAATTTTAATTTCTTGCACCATGAGGTGGCTGTGGGATAGAACTTTTGAATTGTATTATATTGCACACTCTGTTTGCTCTTTCCTGGCACTGTGAATTTAATTATTGGATGGTAATGATGATGCCTCATAGGAAGAAACTCAGAATATAATGACCAGAGAGCAGTTGAATTATCAGCCTCAAGTTTGGTTTGCTGAGTGAGAACAATTTTAAAACGTAAATTTTTTCGCCTATTTTGGTCCTAAAATATGGTTTTTCATTAAAACATATGGCGACTATAGGAGAGTCAGAATTTTTATCGAGATCACAGGAAAACTTATGCGAAGAATCGAAACCATGAAGTATATACAGGTTGCGTTTAGGAGACCGGTGTATTGAGATTTAATAAGTGCTATGAAGATTCGACAAAAATGGATATAGGATGGTCGTGATTTATAGATTTATAATGCGAATACAACCACAAAAGAACGTTGAATATTTGACCAACCCTCCATATTCACAACTGCACTGAAATTTGTCTCAAACGCGCTGAAAACGGTGTTAAATTTGTGATTGTCGCAAAAGCATGGCGGAAAGATTTGAATTTGTATCTCATCATATTATGAAATGTATTAACTTTGAAAATGAAGTCATTCTGCCCTATACAAGTAAAGTGATCGCATCGCACATGGACCTAACCAGGCCCAACCTTCTAAATACTTGGTAGCTTTTTACTTATCTATCTTATAAAGCGATACAATATGTCTTGCTCGCTCCACCTCCCAAGACTCTCATATATATCTATTAGTAAAGCTCAAGCTGTATATACAGGTTTCGAAGACAGGATGAAATGATCAATAAATTGATAATATCTCACAAAATGTTTTCAGCGTTGTTAATTGTGTTCGATTGGAGTTTGTAGGATGCTATAAAAAACAACAAAGTGATTATTAGTGCACAAAAAAATGAGCATCTATTCTTCAATCACTGCTCTGGGAATTTTGTAGTGAGGTTCATTTATACTTTCAATAGGGCTTGCTCCTCCTTTCATCAAAGATGCAGGAATCTTCCTTTGCAACTCCAAATAACTAATTGACTGATTAGATCATGGTGGAAGCATTTGCCAATGATACAGGAGAAAAATTAAAATAAAATGATATTTCATGATTCATATTATCGTTCAGATATATGTTCCCTTTAACTGAGCCGTGATTGAAGTTTAAAGCTCCAAAAAGTTAGTTGAATAACACTCCAGGACTGCATATTTAACTTGTTTTGTTCTTGATATGTCTATAACTACACAAGGGCAATCTCCTAACTTAGTATAATATTAATAAAGTATAAAGGAATTCACACTGTGGATATATAAATAACGAACAATCAACCTTAGCCACTGAATATACTGTCAAAGCACTGTACTAGTTTACTCTATTACTAGCTGGAAGGTTCTCAGTACTTTAACAGTAATTTCAGTGGATGATGTTGATGTTTCTTATGTATAGTGAAGTAACTATGAATGGACGTACGATTATTAATAGTTTATGTAAATTCTGAAATTGGTTTTAATCCAGGGTACTCAAATCATGTTACAAAGGCAAAGCTCTAGCAAACATTATTAATTTATAACTAGATGAACTGAATTATTTTGCGAAATGTGTATAAAGCCTATCATCACTTGATTCGCGTTACTGCCGAACAACCATGCAATTTCAAACCTTTGCTAATTACACTATCGGACAATATTCATGTATGATTCTACCTTAAAGTGAATCGTTTGTCCTACAGTTGAATACATTTAGAGCCTCTAATATACGTTCTTTGGGCTACGTATAAAAGTGGGGGAGTAGCTCGGATTTGAATAATTCTTTTTGCATCGTGTTTCTTGGAACCCCAGGAGTATGTATAACACTTAAGCCATTTGCGGACCCCTAAATTGGACAAATATTTTTAAATGACAATTTTGCTTTGAAAATCTGTACTCGGAGGTTTTCGAGGTCGCTGATCACGAATCTGAGGTCCAATTTGGGAAATTTAACATTGCGGGACCGCAAGTCGAGCTATTCCCCAAAAAATGACACTTTTTTTTGGAATGAATATTTTGGCTTGAAAATATATACTCGGGGGTTTTCGTGGTCGCTGATTACGAATCTGAGGTCCAATCAGGTGAATTAAAAATGGCGGACAGGAAGTAGAGTCATTTTGTCATGAAAATTCTGTTTTTTCAGGAATTATTCTTGAATACGAGTCAGATTATGATTAATGAAAAATTTGTTAATTATGTGAGAAAATTAGATGATAATTTTATTAAATATAAATACAACTTCCTTCTACAAATAGAATGAATATTATTTGTATCAAAATATGACTGTCTGATTTGTAATGAGCGATCTCTAGAGCCCCCAAGTACCCATTTTCAACCAAAAAACTAAAAAAACAAGATTTCATGAGAAAATGACCCTACTTCCGGTCCGCCATTCTGAATTCATCTAATTAGACCTCAGATTCGTAATCAGCAACCTCGAAAACCCCCGAGTATATATTTTCAAGGCAAAATATCCATTCCAAGTGTCATTTTTTATGGATAGCTCGACTTCCGGTCCGCCATGTTGAATTTCCTAAATCGGACCTCGGATTCTTGATCAGCGACCTCGAAAATCACCAAGTAAAGATTTTCAAGGAGGAATTGTCATCAAAAAATTTTTGCCCGCCCGCAAACGGGTTACCTAAGTGTAATGAATACACCAGGGAGTCCAAGGAAATTGATGCAAAGAAAATTTTCCAAATCCGAGCTACTTCCCCATATTTAGTCTTTCTTTTTTTTTGCTGAACACTATTATGATATCCAAAACATTCACCGAGGTCACCTCGGACGATCCCCGGGGTATCTGGGGTCCTGATGCCCTAAATTTCGATGAATTTCATTAAAAATCATATTTTAATGTTCGGAGTGGGGTTATTAAGATCTTTGATGATGAATACGACATCCAAAAACTTTCAGGAAATACCTGAGGTCATGCGGGATCCTTGAGGACTTGAATAACTAGGTCATCTTCTAGAAATTTGTTAATCTTTATAATATGCAACAAATTTTGGCTGTCGGGGTTTTAGAGGTCGCTAATTATTACATTTTATCTACACTACATCATTCTTTTCAATGATTCACTTCACATCCTTTAGTTACAAGCACATGTTTTGAATTTTGGGCTTAGTAGATTCTAGAACCTCTGCCCTTTTCAAACATAATAATAACAAAGTAAGGAACTTCTGGTCATCGACAGAAATGAATGGCACGCAGTGACAGGATGATCTAAAGAAAAGCTACAATTTGAAGGAACAATCCTTCACCACTCATCTTCAACTGTGTCAAAAACGATATTGCTTTGGTAATAAATTTTCTGATGTTTTTGCAATTTGTGGATGACCCAAAATTATTTAGACATGAGGGAAATATAGATGATTTCCACTCTTCGATACTCCAAGTTATTCGGAATCTTCACCAAACTCACTCGTATATAAATTAATTATGTTCTCAAAAAGGCCTTAATTGAATTCAAATTTCAACGTAAATAATGTATCCTTGAATTTTATTGATGAAGATGTTGAAGAACCCGGAATATGCATACTGAAGAAGGAAATAATGATCTGACTCTTTTCCCAGTGGTCTGGACTGAGCTTGCCAATTCATTTAACAGGAAGAATTCATTTTTGAATAAAAACCTTTTTGCTTATTCTGTTCCAGACATTTTTTTTAATAATCGTTATCACTATAGTTAGTTCTATCAACTGATATAAACGGTTTGATTAGTGATACTTTGAGATGAATTCTTTAGATTTATCTTGATTCCAATGTATTTATAGACAATCGATGAAAACATGTTAAATGAACAGTCATTGCAAAAGCTTATCTATGATTGATTAACTTATCCAGGATGTGTTACTGACCTGTAGAGCGTTAGGCCAAAGACAGGAGACGTTGAAATTGTAGGATGATCTTGAATCTGATGATTGGGTTGATTTTGGACTGCAAAGTGATTTGGACGATGCAGATTTTCCGTATTGTGCTATTTGGATGGAAATGCTTGTTCCTGGTGGACACTTTAGCGTGACCAGTTCATCATCGCATGCTGCTCGTTGATATGTCCGTAACGTTCCTGACAACAAAGCTGTTCCATGAAGTATCACCAAGTCCCAAAGAAATCACCACCACAGGAACAAAGATACCCGAATTAGCATTAGTTTGAAAATTAAAGAAAAGCAAAAGAAGAAACAATTTCCAATTAGTAGAATAGAGAATCAATAATTAAGCAAATTGAAGGAATCAAAATAGTTAAATAAATTTTGACAGAGATTATAGTAGTCTGGTTAGTTCTCAATTTGATAATATGAACATTTCCAAATAGTTAAACTTGTACACCTGATCCAACTATGTTCAATCTTCCATGCTGCCCAACAACTTTTCGAGCATTATAGTGATATAATGTTGACTAGATACAATTTTTTCATCAAGAACTCTTTCACAATACTTATGTATTAGAGAATGTTATTGATTCTGTTTATACATCGATAGTTAGTTTCTTTTCATTCATCATTTGGATATAATTTGGCTTGGTTTGTGTGTTTATGGTTATTTCTAAAAATCGGAGATAAATGAGGAATAAGAAATAGAAGCTGGTAATTATTTAGGTAATTATATAACAAACAAGTTTGCTCTTATGACTCGTGGTATCTTATTATTCCGATCGAAGGGAGTTATTTGACAGCATTAAGAAACCAAATTTTTTCCTATTTCAATTTAGTTATTCATCTAAGTAAAACAAATTCTGATATGTATGACTTCCGACTGCAGCGCCTTGCATGTGTAGGTATTACGAGTGGTATGAGGTCGGGTCCAACGAGGAGTCTTAAAGTTTTCGGTGGAATATCACCTCTACACTTATTCATGAAAGCTGAAGCCACTACTCTCGTAGACACTCAGTGATTTTGAGTGAGGTCACCTATACCATACTAGAAATGAAGCAAGATAGCATCACTCCAGTTATATGTCTCACTTCTCCCAAAATCCTCATCCCTGATAAGGCAGATTGGAGCAACGAAACTCTCGCTCTGTTGCCACCAAGGGGCTCGTATGGTTTAGAGACATGTCCAAGATAGGCCCGGTTTCGGGAGTAGTGTACCTAAAAAGGTCAAGGATCACTATATCAGTGGTCCAAGGAGCATAATTCACTGTTCTTCAGGTGGAGCTTGCATCGCGGCTGGTCAGAGAATGCAGAGATGCATTGGCAGAACTAGCCTGAACAAACAAAGCTCAACTCATCTGGGTCTAAGGACACAGTGGAATTGGGACTAATTAAATGGCCGATACCTTGGTCAGGCGAGGGTGTCTGGTATTTCTGTTGGAACAGATCCAATGCTTGCTTCATCAAACTGCGTGGGGGTTTTGGCCCTTCGAGGCCATCTGGTCTGACTTGTGGCGGGAATCACCAGGCATCAGGCAGGCTAAGCTCTATTTCAAAGAGCCTGTGCCTAGACTCTCAAGGAAACTCCTTTATCCAAACAGCAGGGACATTAGGGAGATGACTGGAATCTTCACGGGTCACTGTCATCTTTACAACCACCTTTTATCATGGGCATCACAAATGCTCCTATATGTAGGAAATGCCGATAGCTGGAAGGAACTGCCTCACACATCCTGTTGGAATGCCCAGTATTGACATTCCTTGGGCACCATTATTTCAGCAAAGCAAAAATGCTTCCAGAGGAACTTATGGAACCCAGCGTAAGCAATATTCTGAATTTCTGGCGAGCCACAAACCTATTAGAATAAAATAGGCTTCTGATCATGAGGCGCACAGTGCATCTGGGGATTAAACTCGAGCACTTTATTGATGATGAATGTGTATGGCTCATATACATATTCCAAAGCTTAACTCCAGATTTTGCTGGGAGAGGTGAAAAATAGAAGGAATAACTTTCTGTTAATTATGATTTTTCAGATGCCATAGGTAAGATTTTGAATATCAATATACTACAGAATGTCCCGTCGATTTTATTTCGACGCATTATTTCTTGGAATTTATATAGCAAGAATGTATAATATCGCTTCAATTTACTGAAAAATTTTATGAATGCTTAGCACCTCGATAAGATATCTTCTGAACAATTAAATTACATAGTACGTTCGCTATTCCACGTTGGATTGATGGAGGAATGTACGTAATACAACAATAACGTTGATAATTCACGCCAACCCTTTGTTTGGCAATTTAAAGGCGTCACCTGAGGCGACAGTTTTATAATTGTATTTGGAAATTTGGCTATGATTCATGTTATTACGTGCTGGATTTGCAAATTATAAACTACAATAAATGAGCTATCTAAAATGCCTTGTACACTGTTTGAAGACATTTACTAAATCATTTGTAATTAGTCACTTACAGAAGTAACCGCACTACACGCAGTATAAATTTAACATCTATTTTGTTCTGCTTTTTGTCTACAACACTCAGCTAATTAAAATCGTTAAGTTCATTGCTGGAGGCTAAAACTGCATTCTTAATATATGGTTTTCTAGTCTCATGTTTTAGAGCATTAAGCTTATTTGCATTTTTCTCTTTGACAGAATTTATTTCCACTGACTAAGATTTAATTCCAATTGGAAATTGCTTCCATGATCAAATCTGATGCAGCTTTCCCCTGTTCCCTGATGCTTTAATTGCAATAGAGCCATAAACTTGATTTTGGGGTGGGTTACAGGAAGGGAGAGATTTCTCACAATCTATTTTAACCCTGCAACTGATTTCCTGGAAGCATTGATCAAACAAAAAAGTTTTAAAGAATCACTGAATCTCTAGATAAGGAATTTTGGAGATTTCCGTGTAATTGGTCCATCGGAACCTTGTCTATTCCATTTGGGCATTGTCGCTTGTCGTCTCGTCAAGATATGAAGCTGTTGAGGAATTCGGTGAGCTCCATCATTAATTCAAGATTCATAGTTTCCAGGTACATATACTATCTGGTTCGAACAAAGCAAGATAAGTGATGTCTGACATTCAAAATCACAAATGAGCCCTCGAGATTGAGATAGGAGCATATTTGCATCTTAGTTTTCTATCGGGTTGGTGAACATGTCCTGCCACGTTAGATTTCCAACATGATGAGCTTTGAAGTACTTATTATGCTGGCTTGCAGATATGGAGGAAGTGTTATGCTAGTTCTGGCTCCTGGGCGTTCAGAGTTTCTCGAGTGATAGAGCCGGTTAGTGACCTGGAACCCATCTCATGCTCAGCTGCTGGGAGTTTTATGAAGCCTGTACATGATTTAGTAACTTCTTCATGCCTCGAATTTGTCAGTGAATTGATCAATGCCTGGCTGTCAGTTAGGATGATAATATTCTGATATCATAGACCAGTCCTACAAGGCCGCCGAATCTGCCTAGAAGGTCATGTGTTGGGCATTCCTAATATAAATTCCGTAGGCTGCCACTTCTATTTTCTTTCCTCATATCATCGAAATAATATCTCATTATGAAGCGTTGAATTGAATCTCTATTTAGAATTGAGTTAGGTTTGCAAATTTAATGAACAAGCTGGATGAACTAATTGACAATGATGTATTCCTGATAGACGAACAAATGGCCAATAACAAGGATCATTGGAAGTGGTAAAAACTTGACCTTATGAAGAAAATTCATTTCTTTTGAAGAGTTTCCATTCGTACGTTGACGTGAAATTCCAAAATCGTTTGCAAACTGGACAAACCACTTTTGGTCTTCAGGCTTATAAATTGTTACCCACTAATGTTTTTGTGTGAAGACATTTTCTGTGGCATTCTTCTTGATCGTCCAGTTCTATATAGGAAAACATTTTCATATACGAGACAGACAAGCGGCCATCAACGCGCTGAGGTCCAATGTTATCTATTTCAAGATGATCTGGAAATGCTTAGGGAAGCTGAACGAACTATCAGAAATATTGCGCTTACAAGGGGTTCCGGGATACATCGGAGTGAAGGTGAATAAAAAAGCAGGCAAAGCAAAAAAAGGGGCCGAAACTCCATTTTGGAGACACCAATACATCTGCGGAATGATCATCATTCATCATACTGGAAGAACCCGTGGAAAAAATATACCAAAAAAATCCCATTACTGGATAGATTTACAAGATTTGAGTCAAGCAAAGATAACCCCTGGAAAAGTATAGCCAGAAGAGTGTCTACAGAAACGAGAAAAAACAAACTGCTATACTAAATGGAGCAAATTCTAAGAAGACAGTGACGGCTGATAAGATGCCTTGAGAGGACAAAACTTCTACCCAATTCTCCCAGAATGTACAACTCTGTGGAACCCAAGGGCACGACACCTGGAAAAATAACCTGGAGGGATCCGATATCCCGAGTTCTTGAGAGCTGGAAGAACTGCTTTTTAGTCAAACTAGCTCAGCAGCAAAAAGGGACACAATAGATATTCCCAACATAATTATATAATACTCCTTGATAATATCATATCTTTCATGCCGTTGTAAATATTTGGGACAACATGAAGGTTTTCTGACAGTTCAAAGTCGGAATGCTGATACAAGTTGATTATTGCTTACTCTAATAGGACTAAATCACTGTTTTAGAAGCATTCATTTCAATTAATGGAAGCTTTCGCTAACCTCTGATTTGATTTTCGCCTAATTTTCATTAGGAGGGGCAATGTTGAAAATTTTTGAATTATTTCAAACTAAGCTAAAATGTTCACGATGTGATGTAAGAAATAGGGTAGTAATACTTAGAGATATACTGCAATTAGAGAAAACGTTTCACTATGATATGAGTAGGAGTATACCATACCAGTCTACATGCAAATGAAAGAATAATTGCTGAACTAGAGAGGGAATTGGTGTACATTATGGCAGTGATGGAATAATACGCTTAACTGCGTTATATTTCATAAAACATATAATTCTGTTATTTCAATTTAGTAACCAAAGCTAAAATATAGTCGCCTGCCGTAAAATTAGACAATAAAATTTACAGGATCGTGAAAAATTCAATTAAAAACGAGCTCATACGTATGTTATAAACTTGTTATTTCCTTATATTGAAATTTAATACCCAAAACATGAAAATGCGTTATTCAGTCCATTATATTTCGCAGAATGTTCACTATAGCTTGGAAGTCTGATGTATTCTCTAGTACATCATAGGAAGGTGGGCAAACTCTCTCTTTTCTATAGTTGTTTTCATGGTCGGTGTTCATTCGAAATCTTGTATGCTATTCCATCACGAGATTCCAGGTAGGCGAACTAGATGAGCTCAAGCTAGTCACCCCTTCATTGTCAAGCTCAAGACTTACTCCATTTTTCTATCAAGTGCGAAGTTGTGGAGCTCTTTGCTTAGTGAGGTCTTTGCCTATAACATTCAAACCTACGCTGAAGCTCTTGGATTCTATTCAGAAGAGAGCTATTCGTCTGATTGATGATGTGACACTTACGAGTTCATTGACCTCTCTTGAATATCGTAAAAAGGTGGGAGATCTATAATTTTTCTATAGATATTTCCATGGTCGGTGTTCATCTGAAATCTCGTCTCTTGTTTCACTACGAGAGATTCCAGATAGGCAGACTAGACAAGCTCAAACTAGTCACCCCTTCATCGTCAAGCTCAAGACTCGCCGAAATTTCTGCTACCAGATTTCAGTTTTCTATCAAACAGCGAAGTTGTGGAACTCTTCACCTAGTGAGGTCTTTCCCTATGGTTATAACCTCCAAACCTTCAGGAAAATTTTGAATGCCTATCTCCTCTCCCAACATTCCATCCCTGACTCACATAATGGTCTTCGAACATTATGGATTTTCCTCTCGTGTAGTCAAAGTATAGAGAAAAAATACAGTAGAGTAAACTTGCCAGAAGATGCACTTTGGTCAACATTGGAAACAATTTAAAATACAAAATCTACAGTAAGTTGAGGGATGTCATGAAGATTTATAATAAGACTATCATTCCACACATCAAGCAGTTCCTCGGAAATCCAGCATTTATTGAAAATTCTTGAGACTATTTAGATGAAAATAACGTGGAATCAGTATCAGAATGGGGGAAGTAATAATGGAGAATGCTGAGAAAATCTGAACGTTCCATGAAAGAGACGGAATCCTTCCACAGAGGTATTGCTCCTAAGATGAGATAAAAAACTAGAGGCGGCAGTGTTGGTGATCCAACACATGAGGAACTTCAAATTGAGATGGTCCAGAATTAGGTCCATTACATTTCCAATCATGGAATGATGGTGAATACGAAGAGGAACTGAACGTTCCATGAAGGGATAGAATTCTCACAAAGAGGTGTTACTTCTATGATGAAACACAGTGCCATTAAAAATTAGAAGCTTCAGTTTTGGTGATAATGAAAAAATAAAATCGCATCACGGATTTAGCAGGCTTAATTGAGTCGAACCTCTTACTTTTGACAACTTGCTCCATTAGAGAAGAACTAGCACTACCATTTCCGAATACGGAGAGAAACTGAACGATCCATGAAATGGATAGAATCCTTCCACAGAGGTATTACTCCTAAGATGAGATACAGTGTCATACGAAACTATAAGCGCCAGTTTTGATGACAATGAGGAAGTAAAATCGGAGTGAAGCCACACATGAGTAATATAATCTTTGCAGGCAAGATATTAGCAGAATATAAGTCACTTCATGAGGAAGCATAGCGTATTTAGTAGGTTTGACTGAGTCGAACCTCTTTATTTCTATAACTTGCCCCGGTAGAATAACTAGCACTACCATTTCCGAATACGAAGAGAAACTGAACGTTCCATGAAATGGATATAATCTTTCCACAGAGGTATTACTCCTAGGATGAGATACAGTGCCATAGGAATCTAGAAGAGCCAGTTTTGATGACAATGAAAAAGTAAAATCAGAGGGAAGCCGCACATGAGTAATATCTCTGCAGGCAAGATGTTAGCAGAATATAAGTCAATTCATGAGAAAGCATAACGAATTTAGCAGACTTGACTAAGTCGAAAATCTTAATTTTGACAACTTGCTCCAGTAGAATAACTAGCACTACTATTTCCGAATTCGAAGAGAAACTGAAAGTTCCATGAAGGGTATAGAATCCTTCCACAGAGGTATTACTCGTAAGATGAAATACAGTGTCATAGGAAATTAGAAGCGCCAGTTTTGGTGACAATGCAAAAGTAAAATCGGGGTGAAGCTTGCCATGAGTAATATTTCTGCAGGCAAGATATTCGCAGATTATAAGTCAATTCATGAGAAAGCATAACGAATTTAGCATGCTTGATTAGGTCGAACCTTTTAATTTTAAAAATTTGCTATTAGTAGCGGTTAGAAGAAGTTCACTACCATTTCCAAAACCCTTATCCTATAGCTAAACTTTTGTAGATAGGGCACATAGCAAAATTTCCTCATAATCACGTTACTGTTGGGTTTAATCTACTTAAGAAGTTCTTTTTCTCTTGTGGGGTGGTTGAAAAGATATACCCACTAAGCACTCCACCTTGTGTGGTAGGCTCGATTCTGCAGCCAGGCAGTCTCGATGACACTTAGGCCTAACGGCCCATTTTATCTTGTCTCACCACTTTCTCGAGCAATCGGAAGAATTCCGCAGTCGCTGAGATTCGAACCAGCGACCGGAAGCCACGGTGATTAAAATATTGATGCTTCTACCATTGAGCTACCTGGGGTTGATCCAAAACATGCCATTCTCATAGCATGAGGTCCTTCGAACATTCCCAATCATGCAATAATGGTGAATACAAAAAGAAACTGAACGTCCCATGAGTGGGATAGGATCCTTCCACAGAGGTGTTACTCCTAAGATGAGACACCAGTGCCATAGAAAACCAGACGCACCAGGTTTTGGGGACAACATATTCGCAAAATATAAGTCAATTCATGAGAAAGCATAACGAATTTAACAGGTCAGCCTGAGTCGAACCTCTTAATTTTGACAACATGTTCCATGAAAGGGAAAGAATCCTTACACAGTGGTATTACTCCTAAGATGAGATACAGTGCCATAGAAAATTAGAAGCGACAGTCTTGGTGACCATATATTCGCAGAATATAAGTTAACTAGCGACCCGCCCGGCTTCACACGGGTGCAATGCTGATGAATTCAAAGTGCTATAGGGAGAACCGCGGCCTCCGACGCGCTATTTATAGGCACGCTCCCGCCCGGCCGGCCGGTACCGCCGCAAACGCTACGTCCAGCAATTTTTAAATCTGTAATATCTTCGAAAATATTCATTTAAATCATATGCTGTAAAGGGCCATATAGATCTATATTAAATCAACAATGTATTTAAGGTATTCAATTGGATAAGGATTAATGCTGTATTGGTTAAAATTGCTTCGAAAATTAGCCATTATTTGTCGTAAAAAGTAAATGACAAAAAATGGTATTGTGGGATAACCATAAGAGATAGACATATACCATCGCGGAGTTTTCTGTAGACCTTTTCAATGTGTACAATACTTAGTACATTATTTTGATATATCTTGTAGGGTTCAGCCTGCGTTTGCAATGTAAGCGGAAAAAATGTAATTATTTACGACATCACATTAGAAACCTCAAAAATAACAGTATTTCTCCACTATTTAATGGATGTTATTATACATATAAACCTTCCTCTTCAATCACTCTATCTATTAAAAAATTTACGACATCACATTAGAAACCTCAAAAATAACAGTATTTCTCCACTATTTAATGGATGTTATTATACATATAAACCTTCCTCTTCAATCACTCTATCTATTAAAAAAAACCGCATCAAAATCCGTTGTGTAGTTTTAAAGATTTAAGCTATATCCCCAAGTATGGATATAGGGACAGAGAAAGCGACTTTGTTTTAAACTATGTAGTGATTCATGAGAAATCATAACAGATTCAGAAGGCTTGATTGAGTCGATTCTCTTAGTCTTCTTTATAGAACACATGGCGCATTTTCCTCATATTCACATTACTGTTGGATTCAATCTGATTGAGAATGAGTTGAACCAAACATGCCATTATCATAACATGAGGAAGCCTAGGAAATTGAGATGGTCCAAAATTAGGTCCTTGGAACATTTCCAATCATACATATTGTGGCCGCAATTTGTTGTTGCAATATTAAACAGATTTGAACTACCTTGCAGTTGATTTAGTTTTCCATGGACTTTTCACTTTGCTTTCATTTGAAATTCCATAAATCTAACAGAAGCATCAGAAGTTCCAAAATTGATATTGGCAAATTACTTGAAGAAGTTTATTCTAAAAATACGAAAAGCACCCTGTATATTTATCAATCAAATATCCCATCAAGTTCAGAATTGAAAATATGCTATCAAACTATTCTGTGGCTAGTTCTGATAGCTATCTTAGATGCGCCAGTCAATAATCCGAAAAGGAATATGCTATAAATTGCAGCCTCACCTAGCGAAGAGTAGACGGCAAGGCGACACGTGGAGTTCTACGATTCTGCAAAGTATATTCTAGTAGCTCCCTCTGTGTGACTCTGTGTCGCCCCGTTGCAGAGCTGATCGCTGCCCTAATATATGCGCTTTCAGTGCTGTGCCCGGATACATGTACCCTGTCTCTCCAGGGATTTATTGCTCCCGTTTTACTGGCTTTTTGTTAAAATTCCCACTGCTCGTGTTATGTCTGAACAAAAGCTGCATTTGCCTCAATGTGGAATTCACTCTAAGAGCATATCGACACTAACACTGATTCAGTACAGTCTTAATCAACGTTCGCAGCCCATTCTACACTTTTCTGAAACACATAACACTTTCTACTCGCTTTATGCGATAACAAGCTAATGATATATCTACCTGCAAGCTAACCACTTGATTTTATCAGAATTTTAGCACAGTATATACAGCAGGCGTTCGAAACCTCAATACTTTCATTTTTCAAGTGTCTCTATTGAATGTACACGTTATACACTTGTTTGAAAATTGTTTCTGTTGAATACATCCCTAGAATTATTTGTATGGACAACGAATTCAGTTTCCATTACGATATCAGATGCAGCTATTGGTGACAGAATTCAGATTTGGAAACTCACGTACATCTAAAATATCCTAGAGCGGATTTTAGAAGAATCCAATAGAAATAGAATGATGAAACGCAAATACGCCCGAACAAGAGCTGCATTTCATGAGGAATCCACTGTAAGACCATATCGACCCTAGTACTGATTCTGTACAGACTAACTCAACGTCCATGGCCCAATGTATTTTATTACCAACATAGCTTTACGCGATAACAAGTTAATGATCTACTTATCACTATCTATCTATCACTATGTGTTCACGAGGAATTCATCTTCAACTAATTTATCGAACATAGATATCTGCGACGTATATCCATGATCCAGATTGGGCAGGTCTGGGAAGTTCTGGAGGCAATTTCAAGCTGCCAGCAAAAAGTGATAGAAAGACATTTTGCACAATTTAAAATACACTCTAAGAGCATGTCGATGCTAACTTTGATTCAGTATGGGCTCAATCAATGTTCACCACCAATCCGTGCTTTGTTAACGTGGATGATACTTTCAACGTACCTTTATATGATAACAAGACAACTATTATCTAGGGCCTTTTGTCTATTTCTATTTATCATAATTTCCACCACAATGGTTCCTAATAAAATTGAGAATGACATAATGTTCCGTATTCTCTTACGAAGATTCGTCCTTTGGAAAGCACTTCATCAGAGCATCGGATATTTTAATGGCTTCATAATTCACGTTATTCGTTGATTTTATTCCAAGAATTAGTATGGGTAGAGTTCTAAGACCATATGGAGCAGGTTTGGAAGCGTAATCACTTTTTATTGAAATTTTGATTTTTCTCATAATTTTGAAGGTAAATGTATGGAAAATATGCCATTTTCCTCGATCTCTTCGAATATAACGAAACTTCGGGTTTACACATCATTTTGGGTAAGGCATTCGAATCTAGCATTATTTTTAACCTGAGATGTTGAATAACGAAGATTCGTCCTTTGGGAAGCCCTTCATCAGACCATCTGCTATTTTAATGGCTTCATTATTCACGTTATTCGTTGATTTTATTCCAAAAATTGGTATGGATAGAGTTCTAAGACCATATGTAGCAGGTTTGGAAGCTCAGTTGGTTTGAAAATGATGTAGTTAGTCATCAAATGTTGAATACCCCATATGCTATAAATCATTTGTCAATGTAGATTTTGAAAGTATCATTCCTGTGCTTCTGTCAGGCGCTTACAACCAGTCGAAAATGGGTAAATGACGCAGTATTCAAAATAACATATTACGAAACTTTCAAAAGAATCAAGATATCTACGAAAAAATAGGTATAGGAATGCCTGATGGAACTCATCATGAAGTTTCTTCAGAAATTCAAAAATGAAATAATATGCCGGAAGTTCCATTTAAAATAAGAAAGATAATGGCGATTTACGGTAAGACCGGAAATGGTATGACCTAGAGAATATTTTTAAAGGAAAGAGAATATTGAATAACCCTGGAGCCCAAAAATTGAGAATTCAAAATTTTGTTTTAACCACGAAAACTTCTAACGAACGGCTACCGTGAGAAACCCGGTATATTTCAAAGCATCGAGTTTACTGGGCATGAAATAAAAGTCATGAGTAACTATAAAAGGTAAATACAATTTCATTACATAAACTGACGAGGATTTGAAGGAAATAAATCCAGCTTGGTGTTTGTAGTATTTCAAATTAATTTCTTTGAAGTGCATGAACATTTTCAGCAAAAATAATCACAGTGTTTTATTTGTACTTTCTAGAGCAAATCAAATAAATGTTAGCTAATAACTTGTCTGGAAAGAATTATACGGTATTACATAATTTGAATCTCATAACGTTCAGACAGTCCTATAAATTGTTTTAAACATTAATATCTCCACTCAAATATATTGTTTTGTAGACTGGAAAACGTCTTCAAACGATCCGCTGAAATTCTGAGAGAAAGTTCGCTTGTTTGCTAATTTACTGTATTCAGTGGAAGTGTATCAAAAGAATAAATTCTAATATTATTCCAGTAACGAGATCACAAGCTAGTATAACAAAATAACAAGAATAAATAAGATAGTTTTGTTTCGAAAAAATGTTTCTATTTCATTATGCATATATATGCAACCTTTGCATAAAGTGGCAGTATTATAATTTTTTTGCAATTGTATATTATAGCATGTTTCATTTATTCTTGCATTTCTCTAATTTCATATATATGATATACTTGTTGCTTTATTTACAAACGAACATATGACCGAGCATTTTCGATTACACCATTCACAAATTCTCAGAAAAGTCTGTGTCTGGCAAGTGCAATTTACAACCTTGTTGAAATTTTTTCATCAGTACGTATTAATGTTTGATATTAAAAAGAGTGTACTGTAGTTGGGTATTCTAGAATTGTCGTTTTGTGCACATTTTTCGGAACTGGTGTACGCATAGAATATTAATTAGTAGTTCGAGAGGATTCTGTACTTTTGCTGACAATGCAGAATCTAGCGTGGAACAAATGTAACTCAAATAAATATAACCGAAATATGGCCGCCTTCTTGCGATTCCATGGGCAAGATTAAAAAATGTTATCGTCCCTGAGTCTTATATCCTGAACAGTACAAAGATGTAGATGAACAATATGTGGAACTATGGTAAACATCACTTGTTATCAAAAGTTTCCATTCGTGCTTTCCTTGACTCAATGGGATATGTTCTACTTATGCATTTTCCGATAAATGTATTACGGATGATACATTCTTCTCACCTGTAATATAGATTCAACTACAGTAACAGTTTTTCCAGTACCGGGGGGTCCAAACATGATATATGGGACAGGATTGAAAACAATATTTTCCACGGCTCTTTGCTGTTCTTCATTCAGATATTTATGGAAAAGAAATAAACTGAAACATAAATCATTGATTATTTTATCGAACTATCTATAAACTATTCTTCAGTATTTTTCTTCCTTCTAAAAAGGAGTAGAATTTTTCTTTTTTGCTACGTTAAATCGAGTATAGGAATGTGCCTCGACCGATTCTAAGAAGCGATATGTACACTTTTAACCAACGTTTTTGTGGAACATAAGACAATGTAGTCGTACCTCAATAAATCGAAAAGGACCCTCTAGAAATATAGTAGAAGTAGAGCATAACCTTTGTTATCGTATAAAAAATAGTTGAAACCAATCTGAACACTTATGTATCTTTCAAATCAAAATAATTGTTGTAACATTCACCCTTTTCGATATTGAAGATAAATTATCTACTGACAATGATTAGTTTCATCAGAATATTTCCTAATGAAAATGAAAATTAATTCTGTTCCGGATTCATGTTCCTCAAATTATAAATTTACTAAGAGCTACTCATTGAGTAAATTTTTTCGATCGGCTGTAGCTCACAATAAAACATTTCAAGTTTGTCAGTACTCAAAGGCCAGGATTGAAAATTAATAGTTTTTTAGTTATACACCGAGTATTAGTTCTTATTTATCATTGACAAAAGTTCAATACTTCAAAGGGAACCTAACTTCAATATTCTGGCACAGTAGAGAATGGTTTAATTGGTTAAACTAGATCATAGTTTAGTGAATACATAATTTTACTTTGTTGGAATGGGATGCCGAAAATTGAAGTGCTAAAATTCTCACCTTGTATTTTTCAGATGTATAGTCATCTGTATTCTTGGGAAAAAATATTTTATTATACCATGTTTTTGTACTAGCTCCACAGATTGGTGTTCAACTCGTAAAGGTCGTCTATTGAAGGTGAACTCCATGAAATATTTCCGATTTTTTATGTACTCCACATCAAATCTGAAAATTTTTGATAATATCTTCAGTTAAGGTTCTCTTTTCGATTCACTTTCAACATGCCAATCCATTATTTAGGAACTATTTTCATAAAAACTTGTGTTATTTTCCCAAGAATAGGTGTTGAGCTATCTAAATGTATGCCCAGCTGGAAGAATTTAGTTTGACAATGTAATTAATTATATTTTAATGAGTTTGTATTTTACTTACGTAGGTCTCTTATTCATTCGATGATCAAATAAATTTCGCGTGAGAGTATCTTGTGGAAGAGGAGATTTGAGATCCTCATAACAAAACAAATCATCTGAATAAACTCTTCAGGACCCAAGGTACCGTATTCAATCTAATTGCAGTAAATTTCTGATTATTCAGATCTGCATGTCTCTCGAAATGGAAAATCGACTCAATTTCAGAATATTTGATGGTATATATATCTAGGAACTAAATTGAAAGAAGAACGGATGGACTAGTCGATAAAATCTATAAAACTCATAATAGCATGCATATAGGTTTTGGAAATGTGGAACATTCGATAATTTTTGTTATATTACACAGATATTTATTTAAAACAACACCTACCGCTGGTTCAAACCTAATAGTACTTCACATTGTTTTTTTGCCGAAGTGTAATTCATTATGGATTAAGGCCCACCCTGAAATCATTATGAATGGCGATCGAATATTCTGCAAGGCCTGTTCCAAAATTGTGAGTACTTTCATTTATTTTTATTAATAAAATTTTTTAAATTTGTGAAATATTAGCAATTTTTTTTGCTAAAATGAAAAAATCCAAATCCGACACATCGTTACTCATTTCAGTCTGACCTTAATATGAGCAATATATTTTTATTGCAAATCATATGCGAAAAGAAATTTCAAGTCGATCAACATGCCAGAATTCTTTCGCACGTCGCAAAAGTGAACATGAAATCAGTTCCTGTTCAGATGTCATTGAGGGAGTCTACTGGAAAGGGCATTGAAAAGAGCGGTCAGAGTATGTATAATAAATTTATGCAAAGCTTTAGTCTCTGCTAATATACCATTAAAAAAATTAAATAATGTACAGTTTGAATCACTTTTTCAAAACTATTGCAATTTCAATATACCAGATGAATCAACAATCAGGAAAAGTTTAGTTGAATCAGTTTACAAGACTGTTGTTGAAGAAATTAAAAAAGTAGTTGCAGGTAATTATTTCTACATTATCGTTCACGAAACTACCGACACCTGTGGCCGATATATGGCGCATTTGATGATAGAAATAATTCAGGAGGAAGCTCTAGGAAAATCATTCTCAACAGCTGCAAAGCAACTCGACAGAACAAATAATTGAACTGTTACACGTTTCGTCTAAGATTCATTAACTAATTCTTTTTTCCGAATGCAGTACCAGCCGTAAAAAAAATAATAATTTTTTCAGCAGATGCTGCACCTTATACGTTGAAAGCTGGACGAAATTTTTATCAAAATTTAATACATGTAACATGCTTAGCACATGGTTTTAACAGAGTAGCGGAAACTATAAGAAACGAATTTCCTTTAGTTAATGAATTAATTTCAAACGTTAAAAAGTATTCATCAAGGCACCTTTGTGGGTACAACTTTATAAAGATAATTTATCAGGAACTCCTTACCACCACAACCAATTATCACCAGGTGAAGAACTTTCACAATTGAAAAGGAATTATTTTAGACATTGTTGATAGTTCCCAATGTGTTTTAAGATCTTCAGGAATTATTTAGAAATAAATTAGTTTTTATAAGATATAATTATAGTGTTATTCCAAACTCAATACTAGCTCTAGAATGAGGTGTAGATCACTTGTCGAATCCATAGAAATTATAAAAGACTTTCCAGAGAAATGTGAAAACGTGCAACGAACTATGGGAAGTAGAATTCTCGGAAAACTAGAGAACGTGATACAAAAAAATGCAGGCTATAAATATCTAACAAATATATATGAAATGATTTTGATCAGCATTTGGAGTACAATATATTGCACAAAGTAAAATATTGTTCCATAACATCTGAGATGTAGAACGCAGTTTCTCGCTGTATAAAAATATTGTAACAGACGAAAGACATCCCTTTTAACTGAAAAACCTATAATAATAAATTCCATCCATAGTGTGATGGCATAATTTTGATTTTTTTCATTTTATATGTTAAATTGGAGATTGTATTTTATTGTACGCAATTTGACGTAATATAAAAATGTGTTATAAAAATGTCGTTTTCTTTATATTTATTACGTTCTATTATTAATTAGTCTCTGTATTCGATACTTTTTGTAGGTTGGAACGATTTTGCATAATTCAACAACAAAAATATTTATTCTCAGATTTTTCTATTATATGTTTGCATATGTTCAAAAATTATGTGCATATTTTGAGCATTTTTAAGAAAATATGTGCAATAAAGACTATCATAAATATGCGAATATGTTAATATTTTTTTCCTGCATATATTCCGCGCGTTAGTTATGAATATTGAGTCGAAGTGTGCCATGCGAAAGAAACGAAACAAAACCTCGATAAATGACACACTCTAGTATTTGTAAAAGTCATCAAGTTTGGCATGATAAAACAAGGAAGAAAGAGATAGATGTAGCATAAAATTCAGTGTTATTCTCCTATTTTTCCAAGAGAAAAGAATAATCGACATATTGTAAATATACAATATGTACTTTGTAGTGGATAAAAATAGTAGACAAGCCGCGACGCGTCTTCACTCACATGATTCGCTTTATGTAGACTTTAGCAAAGAAATAATCTGTCATATTTAAATATTATTTCTTTCGATGGGTAACAGTAACGTAGCTCTATCTGCTTCGGCGAATTCCAAAATTCCCCGTGATAGAGAAGAAAGTTGAGTGAGAAGCTTAAAACTTCGGAAGGCAGGTAGCATAGATGGTTGGGGAATTAGAGTAGAACTGTTTTTAAAGTTGGTGAATGTATAAGGGCAGCGCCCGCGACAAGAAGATATAAATATAGCATCGTGCCAGCCTCTTTAGTCGCTAACGTACGCTTGTCTGGCTTTCATGCATCACGCATCTGCAAATAGCTGCTCGTAAAAACGGCAAATAACAAACGGATCATTCAGTAGGCATTTCAGATATCTCATTTTGGGAAACTCCATCGTGTAAATTATTCATAAATACCGCAAAAACACCCCAATTGAGAGACATCGAAGGAATTTAGAGCTGAAGCTGGATGCAGAATCTTAGATACTGTGTTTTCAAGTCATCAAGAATTTAACGCTGCTTCAACCGTGTTAAAACCCACAGCGTTTTCCACAGTTACGGAATAAAACGTGAAAAATGCCGTTTGTTTCACGGTTGAATTCAACATACTAGATACCAATATTAAGTACGAAATAATCTACGTTATCCACCAAAAATACGATTGAAGTACTAAAGACCATTCAGCTACCAAGTAGCCATCATCAGAGTAAATCAAACGAGAAAAGAAAATGTACCTATTTAAATAATGTTTGTGGTTGATAATGCAAACTAGGGGTTACTCTCAGCTGGAGATTCATCTGAATTTATTAAACGGCATTTTCGTTTATACATTTACATCCCTTCTTAATTACCCAGATATATGTCCGTATTGTGTTTTAAAAGTGATAAACTTTTTTGAGAAATCGTGTGGCCTGTATTTGAAATATGTTTTGCTAATCCTGATTTTTCATGATCATTCTTTTTCACATGGGCAGAATGCTCTTTATAACTTTCTAAGATCCAATAGAATATGTTCCAGTTATTATCAAAGCATTTAAACATTGTTGGACTGTTGGAAAAAATAATCAAGTTGCAGCATGTCGACACCCTGAATTTCCCTCATGCCGTAACACACAATGAAATCATACTTTTGACGAATAATGTATCCAAAATTGGCAACGGTAGTATTCTGAGACCCCATAGAATATGTTCCAGCTATTATCAAAGGATTTAAACATTGTTGGATTTTTCAAAAATTTCATAAGGGGTAGTAAGTATGGGAAATCTCGATTTTGTTCGACCTAATCGATTCTAATGTAACATTTTAATAATACGTTTTCCATGATGAGAAAATCAATTCTACCGTTAGTTTCAACCTCAGACAATAATTAATCAAGTTGCATCATCTCGAAATATGCCTAATAAAATCATACTTTTGACGAATAATGTAACCAAAACTAGTAACAGTAGTATTGTAATGTCCCATAGAATAAGTTGCAGCTATTATCAAAGGATTTAAACATTCATCATATTGGGGATGGTAGGATCAGCTTCCCTGGAGAACATACAAGGTTGAGTTTTGGTTACATTAATTTCTATTAGACTATTAGATTCCCATTTCATGATTCTTGCCAAATCTGCATGTATGACATCGACCTGTCTCCTTCATCGAATGATATAGGGACTCTAGGGGAGTAAGAAGTATGTGTACTATCATTTTCAAAGATATAGATGCTACAGGAGGCCACTTCCAACATATCTTTGATATAGAGCAGAAACACAGTTTTTTTCTAGTTGACCCACATATTATTTCGAACACGTCGCACAATCAATTTTGCAAATTCCAGATTTGTCGAAATCGGGAACTTTATCAAAGATATTGCCTAAACGGTTTTTTAGCTTGTTCTTGCTCAATAGAGGGAAGGAATTGCGGTCACACTATGCCCTCAAACTCTCTTGAGACACATTAGAGGCTGGAGAGTCTCAAAAGAACCTTTTCTCTCTGATCATTCTCTGATTTTAGTTGCTGTTTCAGGTGCCCTGGAGAAACAGGAGAGCTGGATTAGGAATCCTAGACGTACAAACTAGGAGGACTATCAACAGAGCTTGCAGGAAAATATGAAAACGTTACCGAAAAAAACCCGCTCGGTGAATGAAATAGATAAGGCAGCGGATCTGTTGCAGAATACAATAACAGAGGCCTACGTGATAACTGTCAACATAGCAATGGTAGGGGAAGCTACGAAATTCCATGATGGAATAACCAGCTGAACGCAGCTGAAGATAGAGTGAAAACTCTTTTCAAAAAAGCCTGCAGAACTGACCAAGAATCAGACAGGATAGCCTGGCGGGGATCATTGAGGAACTACAGGGGGCAAGTGAGTTCAGCTCAGGCGGAAAGCGTCTTGATTGAACATTATTTCATGAACGGAAAAAAACATTATGCAAACCAAAGCATCGCTTGTTGAACATTATGGGATAAAGTGGTTCACTGATTTTCGTTGTCGTAGTATGACCACAAAGGACGCTGAAAGTACTGGTCATCCAATTGAGGTTACAAAGCCAGAAATCGTCGATGAAATCCAAGGTATGATATTGGACGATCGGCGAGTTTAAGTGCACGAGATTGCTGAGGCTATGAGCTCAACCGAACGGTTACGGAACATTTTGCGTTTACTCTCTGTTGACAACAAGCTAGACCATGTGACAACTTCAGAGGTGTGTTTGGCGATGTTCAAGCGCGATAAGAAGGACTTTTTGCGCCGTTTCGTAACCGTGGACGAAAAATGAATCAATTACAACACACCAGAGACCAAAGAACAGTCGAAACAGTGGATTTGTCCTGGCGAATCGAAGCCAAATAGATCAAAGTGAGTTTATCGGCCAACAAATTCATGACGACATTTTTTTTGGATGCACACGGTTTCGTTCATATCGATTATCTTGAAAAGGGCAAAAAGATCACCGACGTATATTATACACAGCTGTTGCAAATAAGTTTTGACCAAATAAATCATTTCTGGTGTCATTATTCAGGGACTTTTCACCTTGTCCCCGTATCTACTCGTTTGAGTAGGTTTACTGTATATTGTATATGTCGAATTTCAAATGATGACGATGCTCTTCGATAATATTAATGTTAATAGAAGGAAGGTGGTTATTGCTTTATTATTCTACAGTGAATTTAATTGAATCAAATTGGTTATTAGGCGTGTTCAAAAAACCATGTAGATCAAAATCTTTACTTATAATCGCGAAAATATCATCCACATATCTGTGCGAAACTTTTGGAAACTGATTTAATTTTGGTTTCAAGGTGGTTTCAAGTTCGCTTAGAAAAATATTTGCCAGAAGAGGGGAGAGTGGATTGTCCATTGCACATCCGCTTGTTTCTCTATAGAAATTTTTGTTCAACGTGAAATAATTTCTTTCCATACATAAAGACGTATGGATCAAATATTCTGAGCAGTTTGTATCGGAGATGTTAATATTTGAAAACCATTCCTCTAGAATGTTCCAGGGATTGGGGACAGACAACCTTGGCTGGTTATGACTGTTGCTAAGCTTCTTCACTAACCATTATGCTATGTTATACGTGGGACAATTAATGCTTAAAATTATTGGTCTCATGGAATTGGCTTCTGAATTTTAGGTAAACAATACAATTCAGGAAAATTAGTAAATTTAGTTTTGTATTTTAATTTATCGGAGATTACTGAGGTACCAGATTTAAATGTTTGATCTACTGATTTAATGCATTTAGATAAAGGGTTTTTGGAAATCTGTTCATATAGACGTTATTGAGCGAATTATTATAATCTTTGTGCATTAATAAGTACAAAATAATCACCCTTATGCACCAAAAATATTATTACAGTACTAAGAACCTTTCATCACAGTAAACCGAGCATGATACGATGATACGTTGAGTGTCTTAGAATTATTCTCGCAAAAAATTTTTTTCTAGTAAGCGGTGATCCCAAAAATGGAAGGTTTCGCGTTTCCAGTTGAAGCCTGCACCTCTGTTCATGAGCTTATTCTTCATCATGTCTTAACTCCAACTGTAGAAAAGCAAGACCATACAGTAGTGAACATTTAATAGTAACAAAAGATACAGTTTTTCGGTATTGGATTCAATTTTCTTGCAATAACTATTTCTTGATTTACTTTATTCATTTCAATAATTCATTATATGCCAAGATAAATACTTAGGGGCACTTCTTATGCTCTGAATTATTTCAAACTAGCGACCCGCCCCGGCTTCGCACAGGTGCAATGCTGACACTAAGTACACTACAGAAAAACAGTGAACGTTGTATATAAAAACATAGCCGCCCGCTCCGGCCGGTACCGCCGCAAACGCTACGTCCCGCAATTTTTAAATCTGTAATATCTTCGAAAATATTCATTTAAATCATATGCTGTAAAGGACCATATAGATCTATATTAAATCAACAATGTATTTAAGGTATTTAATTGGATGAGGATTAATGCTGTATTGGTTAAAATCGCTTCGAAAATTAGCCATTATTTGTCGTAAAAAGTAAATGACAAAAAAATGGTATTGTGGGATAACCATAAGAGATAGACATATACCATCGCAGAGTTTTCTGTAGATCTTTTCAATGTGTACAATACTTAGTACATTATCTTGATATATCTCGTAGGGTTCAGCCTGCGTTTGCAATGTAAGCGGAAAAAATGTAATTATTTACGACATCACATTAGAAACCTCAAAAATAACAGTATTTCTCCATTATTTAACATATAACCTTCCTCTTCAATCACTCTATCTATTAAAAAAAACCGCATAAAATCCGTTGCGTAGTTTTAAAGATTTAAGCATACATAGGGATATAGGGACAGAGAAAGCGACTTTGTTTTATACTATGTAGTGATTGTCTTCATGGAATTATTCAGCTATATGATGAATATGTTTTGATTTGAATTGTTAAATAATTGATTGATATTCAACAAGAAATTTAAATATTGATTAATTCATACAACTGTATACTTGATAACATTTTACACGCCGCGCATAAAACGCTGCGTTTTTCACGTCACACCAATGGGAATATTATTTGGAAATTGTCTTGTGGAAACAAAAACACGGAACATGTTGTTATCCATCTTAGGTAGAGCATTTGGAACGCGACACGCGGCGTTGGAAACGACGCTCGTCAATCTTTGCTCCATCACGTAGCCAAAGTAATGTAGAAAGCCAGGCTTTGTATATTTACGGCTATCCTCAGACAGAGTCAATAAATATATTACTCAACTGTACGGTAATGTGAAACAGACGATTTGTTATGTGTATTTATCGACACATACTAAGATAACATCAATAAAATGGAATTGAAATTCAGTTTGGACATATAGATTTACAACTATTTGAGGGTTAATTTCCGTAAATGATTTTATAGCATGTGAAAAGCACTCAATTTTCTTTACAGCGCTGGTCGGCGGCGGTGCCGAATGCTTCAACGTTGCGGCTAAGAGATGGCGACGGGTGGTTGTAGATAGAGCTCACTTGTGGTTGCTTGAATGATGCTCGGCAGGCATACATTCTATTCTACTGAACTTGAATGGAGTCCATGTTTAACGTGCGATTAGGGTAAGTTGAAAGTTTGCGTAAATTGGTTGCGTAAAACCTCATTTTTATGTTAAACTTCTCAATTCTATAGTGGGATCTGCAAATAGATCACGTTGTCTCTTTTATCAGGCGATTAAAATTGTGGTCGGTTAGCACTAAATGAATAAATGAGTTGAACAGACGGTTACATTTATTTCATATGATGACCAACAATCCAGAAACTTGAAGAAGATACCTATTATTGTAGTTCAGCAATAGAAATATAGATTTCAACGTTTTTGTATGTTTGATAACCCTCAGGACAAGTGTTTTATGGGAATGTGGCTTTAGCCGTATGTGTATATTTATGAGTCAAATGAATGAAAGAAAATGATCACCTTTTGAGCAATTAGGAGAACTTCTTTAGAAATATCAAATTCAAAAATTCATACCCAAATACCATTCAATCAATTGCTTGAGCAGTTCGTAGTTATCTCGGAGTCGACATGGATAATAATGTTGATGAGTGCCTAGTAAAAGTTTTTGGGCGATTGCGATGCATAGAAAGTATAATTTTTGAGATATTGAAGTCGAAAAACATATTCCGGGAACGGTTTCATCAGGGTTGCTTCTGAACTTAGTCAATCATCCTATTCCATTGATTATCGTATGGATATAGAAACACCAGCTGATTTTCCATAACTGGATAATGGATGGTTATCCCTCTGAGAATGCTTCTGGTAGCTTGCTATTGTTCTCCTCCGTTTATGTTATTTCAAGAATAATTTTGTTCAAGCGAAACTTCATTACTTCAACAATTACTTAGCCAAAACTGATTTCTCTCAGATACAAGGAACTAGAAAACAATTTCACTCTTTTCTATCCAATGACAAGTTCCTATGAATTTTTTTCCTATTCTTTGACTACACTAAAGCGAAACCTATAATGATCGAAGAACATCGTGTGAGCCAGCAGTGGAATGCTGGGAGAAGAGATAGGCATTCAAAACTTTCAAGGTTTGAAGGTTATTGGCGTTTTACTTTCGACGCTTATCAGTAAATCATGAATTTATAATCTAGGAAATTGACCTCGTTTTGGAAGCAATTTCTGTACATTGGATGGCCCCATATTTTCGTATTGAACAAGTACAGCAGAGGAGATGGGCATTCGAATTTTTCTGGAATGTTTGGAGGTTATAGGTTATAGTTTCGTTTTGGATGCTTATCTGTAATTCTATGAATTCATAACCTAGGAGATTGTCTTAGTTTTGGGCGAAATTTCTGTACTTTGGATGTCCCGATGTTCCCGTGATGTAGAAGTCTTCTTTTATGACTTTTGAGCTCGAGAGAGCGAAACAATTTTCCGGAACTATAAGTTGTAATGTTACTTATTGACTTGGTCATTGTGAAGATAACAGTTTCGACACTACCACGATTTCTGCCACTTTGCACAGCTTAGGTACGCAGTTAAGCCTAAGCGCAACAATAATGAGGTTACGCAGATTGTCGAGTGCTTTCTTAGTGTACTGCGGTATAGTATTTCTCCAGTTATTAATCAAAATCCAGCCTTTTTTTCTATACTTTCACTACATACATCGTGTGAGCCAACGGTGGAATGCTGGCAGAAGAGATAGGCATTCAAAACTTTCAAGGTTTGAAGGTTATGGGCGTTTTACTTTAGACGCTTATCAGTAAATCATGAATTCATAATCTAGGAAATTGACCTCGTTTTGGAATCAATTTCTATACATTGGATGGCCCCATATTTTCGTAATGAACAAGTACAACGTTCAATTTATAATCTGACAATACGAGAAGGAAACCTATAATGTTCAAAAAACATCATGTAAGCCAGCGATGGAATGTTGGGAGAGGAGATAGGCATTCAAATTTTTCTTGAAGGTTCCTTCCATAACCTCATCTGGCGATGTAAATTTAATATTCTTTTCTTCCTGATAAATAGTTTCTTCTAATATCACTTCTTCTTGTATCTGTCTATCTAATCAGTATTTATAAGGTATTAAGAACGTATGAAATGTTTTCCCAGTACATTTAAAAAGTTTGGATTCCTTCCACGTCGAAAACTTTACCGATCAAACTAGTCTGAAAATTTACATTAATGATGTGCGTTGAAAATTGAACTGCTTCAATATCTCATCCAAATAGTTCAATTCCAAACATGTCGCCAACTTCTATTATTTCAATCCAAAGAAGTAAGAATGGATTGACACTTAAATTTTATTTTTCTTTGTATTCGCTTTCAAATTCAAGCGCTTTGGCGTAATGAGATCAGATTTCAAGTTGAATAGAAACTTTAATAAATTATTAGAATCAAAACTTCTCACACTAATTACTTAATGCTCTCAACTTCTTTATGCTTTCTGTTGGTTCATAATGGATTGAGAAATTTATCGAAATGAGAAAAGAGCTTATTAGGGAGGAAATCTATGTGGTGTTAGTTCAGAGATATCGAGGCGATATTTTCAAGGAATACACAAAATGGATGATTTTTAATTGCCAGTTTATTTCTGCTAAAATGTTATAATTAGCTGATCCTTCACCCTCATTATATTAGCACATGTTTTCGCGAACATCACACGTGCTTCAATAAATTGTGTGACCACACTCTCACCTGTTATAAATTCTCTCTATGCCGACGAATACAACAATGAGCAGTCACTAACTTGAATTACGTAATTTTTTACAGTTTAAAAAAATTATTTCGAACACTTAAATGTATGATTTTGTCATAATGATTCAATAGAATGCTATAGCTTCCATTTGAAAAACTAAAATGGATACCAAAAGTACAATTCACAAGGGGGCTGACGCGCCCTAAAACAATAATAGTAATAAGAGACATTTATCCAATCTGATTAAACACGATCAAATCAAATACGATTTGATTTACAAAAACGTGAAATATGGATAAAAGTTGATACAAAACGGTAACTACGGAAATAGGTAAACCTGGGCATTGTGGGGAAGCGGGATATAGTGACTAGCGCTATTAGGACTGCAATGAGTCCAGAACACCGGCGCAAAGGCATTGTGACTATCTTCCAGCTACAGTCACCTTCCGTGTGAAGTGAAAGTGCTATATCGCTTGGATTTTTTGTTCCGAAATATAGAAAAGAGAGCAGATTCATTTTTCATTTAGTGAACCACCTTAAAGTGAAGTTGAAGTTTATACTGGGGCTCTTTTGACAACAATAACACGGTGGAATGCGTGCAAAGGTAGGAGCTACTGCTGCGTCATTTGGAGGCAAAGCGGACGAGCAGACGACTCCTAAACCATCTCGCCGCAACCTGGATGCACAGAAAGATACAATGATGGGCCAAAATGATTAACCTTTGTACTGTCGCCAGAGGTCATAATGCATTTTGGAGGAAAAACGGGGTAGAGTACTAGGACAAAGTGGAGAATATTTATTCAGAACCCTACTTAGGACAGTATTTATCGTCTGATAATTTGTTCTAAAAATGAGCGGACGACTCCTGAACCATCACTACGCAACCTAGATGCTCAGAAAGTTACAATAATGTGCAAAAACGATCTGCCTTTGTACTGTCGCCTGAGGTCATAAGGCCTTTTGGAAGCAAAGCCGGTAGTATACTGCCCGCTACCATCTCAACCAATACTAATACCAATAAAGTAAAGTCAGGGAAGTTTAACAAGAAATATGTCAAACGAAATCTGGCCTACAAAATGGCGCTAATGTAATTTCAGGGCATTATTCAACCATGGTTTCTTGAATCGAACGTCGCTTCTCTACAGAATCAGATCCTGAAACAATGTTTCCAATGGTACCATTTTTTGAATTATGCTCACCTAGGGAAAAATGTGACTGAAAATAAGTAGACTATTGATGGAGATATTTGCGACATTTTGTAGATCAGAATTCTTTTGACAAGTTACTAATAAACCTTTCTTTGAATCTCTAATATGTCAACAGTTGAAGCTGGACATTGAAAAACCCGCCATCCCTGTATTTCTTACCATAAGATATTTTTTCAACACCATTTCCTACAGTCTTATACAAATTTGTCCCAATAAACTGAATATATCAAATGGTATGTTGCTTCATGAAAGGTACGTTGATGAATGCGAATTTCGCATCTATTTCCAGTCTCGCCTGTTTCCCCCAAACTCATGCAAAATACACTTGCAGGAAATTTTGATGCAGACTTTATAATTATTATTTCACCCATCATTTCCATCGCCCTCCATATTTCACTCAACTCATTATGAATAAGTTGTCAGATTGCTTTTGTTTTAAAGAACAAAGCAACATCACGAAAAGTCGGAACGTTCTTCGCAGGAGCTCATAAATCCGACACTATTGTTCCTACCTCTTGTTTGTTATCATTTTATAATTATTCCATGATATTTATGAAGCAGCGAGAAGGTTCAATTTGTCTTTGGATATGTTGAGATTTACATTCTTTGTAGTAGGTCTATTGAGGAGAACGGAGTTCGTGACTTCTGCATAACGATTGACAATTCATGGATGATGCTATTTTAAGAATTTTCATTTTGAAATAAATATAACCATGACATTTCGGTGTTATATTGATGAGATCATTAAAAAACCACTATCAGTTGATTTTTTCCTCTTCTCTTATGTTTTAGCCATTTTATATTCGTTGGATATAAGCCTCCCCTTATATCTTTCCACTTTCAGTCTTATGCGATTCGGTACCAGTTCAGTGCCTCTGTTTTAACGTTGAAAATGTTTCCAGTTCCCTAGTACGAGCCCTGAATTCGTGAGAAGTGCCGAGCGTTCGAGCATTGTTCAGTATATTCCAATTCAAGTAGGTATTCTGAACCCTTCATATGGTACGCAACACGTTTCACTCATTGTAAGGTTAATATTTTATTGTATTTCGCTCCAGCTGTTTGCATCAAAGAATAGTACAGTATAATTTGTATACGATATTATATAGCATTTAGAGTCATTTCTTATGAAGAACCCATTAAGATGAACTAAAAAAATTTGGGACCCAATACTGAACCTTGTGGTACCCCGTAATTGGCTGATTCAAAATAACTCAGGGGGTCTTATGGATGTTTTCAGTTTATTTGGTAATATTGTATGGCATACAACACTTGACAAGGTCAAGGGAAACTCCAGCTCTCGGCTTGCTATTATGAAAAAATATGTGTAGTTTCTCTCTTAGTGAATAAATATCGGTTCCATTGCTTTTACTTTCTAGAGAATATATGAATTTATTCTTAATCATTCAATTTTAGGAAATTTTTGCAATGGTAGTCGGTGGTTTGATACATTCAGCTTATTTCCGGATTTAAAGACTGCTGAAATAATAAACTGTTTAAAATTTGGGATGATAAGGAGGTTAATTATATGACATGACGAGCTGCTAATGTGTAACGTCATTTGAGCTCGTCGATTTCCCTTTTCTTAACAAACTAATTTGGTTTATTGCATCATTAACTTAAATTGGAGTTAGGTATACGGGTACTTGAATATCTTTTAATAATGTTCTGCAAGAGATTACGCTGTGGTCTCTGCTATATTTTGACTCCTCTACATTCCTAAAATTTATTGAACATGGTGTATTCATCAACCCTGCTTTGGAAAGAATTAAGTTCAGTTGAAAGATGAAGAAATTTCTGTGAATTTGAATAATCTCACTAACTATAAAATGTAAATACATTCCATAGTTGCAGAAATTCTGAAGAACAACATAGCTGTCGAATTATGTATTTAGAACTAATCGCTCAACAATGGAATATCTATATAGTATTTCAGAATCTGTTTTCCAAAATGAGCTATGTTTGTATTAATATGTAATATGTAATAATATGTATTGTAATAATAATAATTCACACTAAGTCAGTTTCATTCAAAATCTATCAAGGTACCTTTAATTTATACAGCAAGTACCACTATGAATCAGCCGACTGTAAGACTGTAAGTGGGTTCTATTCAGAAGGGACTAGAATTAATTATAATGTGTAAATCATTATGAGAGACTACCGAATTTAACTGTAACTTCTATAACTTATAAATCACATAAGGGTGCTGACCCAAATCAAAACTTTAATCTATAGCTACATATAGGACGGTTTCAGTAACTTAAAAATGTGACCATCTAGGAAATTGAAAGAATTTCATTAGCTTGCCAAACTACATTATACCCGCTAGTCCAAAACCGCCTTCCGTAATTAAGTTTTTTTTTCCACTATGCTTTAAGCGCCTTGAATATTACATTTATATTTATAATTTTCATATTATAGGACGTCTAAAAAGCCACTTTTCTGCTTAAGTGGAGCATTAGGGGTAGCCTTCAGTATTTCTCCCTAACTAATTTCTAGATTATTAATAATAAAAAAGGAATTCTTGTAGCATTATGATTAACCAAGCTACAGCAAAATAGCTTTCGGACACTCCTGCGGATCAAATGTAAATGATTGCAGTGTGATATCCTGAAGAGTTTCATCCTAAATTAGATAACTAACAATATTCTATTTTCTTAAGTCATGATAATTTTTATTGAATATAAACATACAACATATTTGTTATTGTATTATATAACATTACAAATGATGAGTGCATGACATGAGCGTCAATGCCGGCATGTAGGTCAACCTTCGCCGAACTATAGCATGGGCTATTATTAGAGGAGCAAGGCTTCTCCCTTGAGAATAGATATTTAAGTACATTAGATGATAGTGATTAGTAAGTTCAGTAAGTTCAGCTAGTTAAGTTAGTTCTTAGTCAGTCTAAATGAGTATTAGAACGTACAATGTATTGATCATTAAAACCATACATCACATTTCGTACCTAGTGTTGTGATGCCAACCATCTGTCCCTATGTCTAAGTTCCATACAAAACATCCACCATAACCCAGCACCGAACCTGTTAACTGATAAGACATGACGTTCCTTGCAAGTCAAAGAAGGAACCTTTGTTCAGTTATTATAAGGCGACACTGCCAGCCCTTTCATTAGTTATAATAAGGCGATCCTGGCAGGATCGCCATGTGGTATACTTATTTCTTTGAGTGGTTTTTGTGTATATGTTGAATTCCAAGTGATTATCATGTTTTATTATGTTAATATCAAGGGAAGGAAGCTGCTCATCTGTTTTTCTATTTCTACAGTGAACTTGAGTGAATCAAATTAGCTATTAACGAGTTCAAAAATCTTGACTGATGATTCCGAAAATATTTTTGACACATAATAATAATTAGTATCGTTTGAAGATGACACGCTAGTGTCGACACTATAGTCATGATTTGTTTCTATAATATATGTGATGGAATACAAAGTAAGAGTATTTTATTTCATTGATTATATCGACAAATAATATAGTCCAAACTTTGAAGTTCGCTTAGAAAAATATAGGCCAAAAAAGGTGATGTTGGATTGCTCATTGCACATCCGCTTGTTTGTTTATCGTAGTTCTTGTTAAAAATGAAATAATTATGCTCCATCCAAACATGTGGACCAAACTAGAAGGACTATTCTAACTCGGAATGAAGAACATTTTGCCCATATAAAGACAAATAATGGTGAAAAATCAGCGTTAGCCGAACATATTTTACATACAGATCACCCCATTTCTCAAGAAAATGTATGACTCTTGAAATACAGTAATGACTAATGACTAACGACCAATATATTTAATTTAGAAGCAATGAAAATGTATAAGCGGAAAAGCAATCTAATGCATTCAGATTCAGCTGAGGGTAATCCCTTATATTCCCTAATAATTCCAAATAGCAATTAAACAAGCACATTTTGATTTATAATTTAAGTTACTTTGATGATCGATACTCGGTATCTGAAAGGTCCTCTGTACTTTCAACAATATTTCTAGTGGATAAGGGTGAATGTTTCTTATTAATAGTGTTTTAGTGTATCCATAGTGTATGTTATGGATTTAATCGTATTGGATGTCGAAAATATAGAAATGAAAAGGAATTGATTTTTCATAAAAGAACCTGCAGTCTCACTATAGTATACCCTTTATTAATAAGAGATATTTAATATGAATTCAAGAACTTGAAAGAAGATTAAATGAATAAAATATTCAATTTTGCGATCTGCAAAATGTAAATAATCGTGTTGTTGTATAAAATATTGTTGGTAATATTCGAGCTGGCGAAATTGGATTTGTAAGCGTGGAGTTTTATATCGGTACAAGCCGTAGAAACATTCGCGGAGAGAGTAGGTTTGTTTTAGGTAGATCTAGATAAAAGACAAGATGATACCAGAGACTGATAAAACGGAAGAATGTCACGTCTCTCCGTAACGCAATGATACTGATGAAAAACACGTGATATGTGATATAAGGTGATATTACTACGCAGCGGAGGAATACAACACTTTTATTTCAATCACGGTTGTCGTCATATGTAAATTTCATTTTCAATTTCGAATCGAATTAAATCAAATTTTTTCCATTTGTATTTTATTGTGAATTGTGAGTACACAAAAACTGTTGATCGAACATTTTTCCGATGTACTACGGAATTTCACATAAATGAATTCAGGGGGAGGTTGAAAATTTACAAAACAACTTACATTAGTTTTGGTGTTGCTATCTTGGCATTAAGTGACTAACATTCTCCACCTCCACAAAATTAAAATCGTTCAAAGAGGAAGAATATAAATTTTAATACTTCTGTACGTTCCATGACCACCGAACAACTACCATAATTCAGATCTTTTCCTCAATTTACTTCAGCTTCATAAGTGGAAGATCACCAGGTTTCGAAAAATTCAATTGATGATTTGGACTTTGATTCTAAGAGCTCATTGCATTACTCGGAGGAACTTTTTGGACCCATTCTATTTCCATTTAGAACCAACTTCACAAATGGTTTTCCGCCTCAACTTTGTCGCTCACTATCGAGTTTCCTCCCAGTACACCACTCCATGTGATGGTTGACGGAGTATCTTTTGATAGCTTTGCAGATGATGGTATACCCCATACCGCTTTCTGATCTAGTGCATATATACCATTCAATGAAGTCAGAGGAGTGAGACAGAGACAGGTTGACTCAATTTATGGAGATCTGGCAAAGATGTTGAAATGGGGATCTGATAATCCAGTAGAGTTTAATGCAACCGAAACTCAAGCTTGCGTCTTCTCCAGGAAGGCAGATCCCACAAGTCTTCCATATCCATGATTGGGATCACCACGAACAGCACCCTCTCATGGGACGATTATTTGAGGTTCATTGCGAAAATCACTTCACAAGAACTTGGTTTACTATTCCGTGCGAGCAGGTACTTTTCATCCCAAAAGCTCCTCATAATCTACAAAGCATAGATTCATCCTGTCCTGGAGTACACATGTTTGGAGTTAGGCTTCCAAACATACGCTGAAGCTCTTGGATTCTATCCAGAAGAGAGGTATTCGTCTTCATTGACCCCATTGACCCCTCTAGAATATCTTAGAAAGGTGGGAGATCTGTCCCCTTTCTATAGATATTTCCATGGTCGACCTGTTGTTCTACCACGAGAGATTCCAGATCTTCCTATCAAACTTCAATTTTTTATCGAACAGGAAGTCGTGAAACTCTTTACCTAGTGAGGTTTTTCTCTATTCCTGTAACCTCCAAACCTTCAAGAAAAATTCGAATGCCTATCTCCCCTCTCAACATTCTACCGCTGGCTCACACGATGTTTCGTTCTCGTATTGTCAGATTATAAAAGAAACGTTGTACTTGTTCATTGGACTTCTCTATTTAGGATAGAACATTCGCTGTAGATTAGGTTGAGTTAGATTAGGCTTAGGGAAAAAGGTGAAAAATGTGAATAAATATAGGGGATACGGAACTAGCCACTCAAAAGTCTTTAAAATACTATATATTATAAAAGAGTATACGATGGCGGTAAATGCCATTTGAACAGCTGTCAAAGCGGATGGGGTGACTAGTAAACTTGGAAGACCCATGCCTAATGTAGGTGGCGCTCTGGCAAGTAAAACTAGTACTACACTTGGTGGTGAACTCGATAACCCTGCACACATCAAGGATTTAAATACAAAAAGTACAGGAATATATTACAAACAATTGAGGGAAGAATGGCTTGGACAGCCTATAAAACTATATCCCCGCAGTAGCAGGTCAAGTCATAGGAGGAGTAATACCTGTTGACTCATCAATAGAAGAAAGAAATAGGATACATGCAACGAGTAAAAACTGCAACAAGGACTCCAGGAAATTAGCTGTAGAGGAGTGGCAGGAATGACGAGACGTACTGCCTTAGCTAAGAGATTTTCACAAAACAGAGAAATCTTGACCAGAGGAATTACCAAAATGTGCTATCTGACACATCTACTGAGCAATAACTAACAAAGCTGGCCATTCTAGCTAAGGTAGAAATGGTCAATTTGCGAGAGGGAGTACACTTTTCCAAATTATTTCCAACCTTATCAGAAAATTTGAAGGCAAGGGTTGATTCACTTAGCTGCTCGATGCCAGTAGACAGACACGAGGAAAGTGAAGACGAACAGGAAATAAATGTTGACAGCTCATCAAGAAACAGTTTCAACAAGAACTACAAGCAATGTAGCAGCTGCCTAGCTTGTGACACTTTTTTATATACGAGTACGTACACTATGCAGTCTGTGGAATTATCAAATTTGTACCAGTATGCACTAACATTCAGCGGCACATAAGGTGCTTATGAAAGAGAATTTAGTAAAATGAAAATAATAAAACCAGATTGATTATAAGTATCGAGGGTGAACTCCTAGAGTCCATGGGTTTTGATACGACATTAAACAACGTTTAAAAATCAGCAGCACTCTTAGAAAAATTTTTGTGTGAGTTATTACTTCGGTTTTATTGTTATTCAGAACTACCTAATGTGGAGGGTATAAATATCGCCCATTAGTCCAGGCTATGAACCGAAAAAAAAAAACATGTGAGTTGGAATCAAAAATTTTTTGTTGCATTAGCTTCAGGAGGTTGTCAGGATCATTCATACAACTTAAAACCTCTTGGGAACCCCAACCCTACCCATTGGGGGTGAAAATGGCCCGGAATCTCCAAGTCTTGAATCGTATTTTCTACAAAAAAGGGTATTTTGGCATTTCGAGTGCATCTAAGAAGTTTTTTGGGTCGCTGAACATGAATCCGTAGCCAGATTTACTTGCAATCCATCGTAGGGGTGGTCAAATCGACAAAATTGGCCAATTTCGCAACCCTAATATGTTATTTTGCGATTTACGTGTTTTAGGCATTTCGAATGCACCAAGGAGGTTTTTTGGGTCGCTGAATGTGATTACGAAGCCAGATTTACTCCGAAGTGATTTTAAAATGCAAAAATAATAAAAATTTAAAAGCGTGTCAAGTTAGCCATTTTTATAAATTTCCCACCCCTACGATGATATTCGAGTAAATCTGGCTTCGGAATCGTATTCAGCGACCCAAAAAACCTCCTTGTTGCATTCGAAATGCCTTAAACACGTAAATTGCAAAATAACATATAAGGGGTGCAAAATTGGCCAATTTTGTCGATTTTACCCACGCCCATGCACTCGAAATGCCAAAATACCTTTTTTCGTAGAAAATACGATTCAAGACTTGGAGATTCCGGGCCATTTTCGCCCCCAATGGGTGGGGTGGGGTTCCCAAGAGGTTTCAAGATGTATGAATGATCCTGAGAACCTCCTGAAGCTAATGCAAAAAAAATTTTTTGATTCGAACTTACATGTTTTTTTTATTATATCTAAAATCCCGGTTCACAGCCTGGACTACATATTTTCAATATTACATAGTGCTCCCGTCTTGGCGCGCTTAGTAACTGCATTTTTGAATCTATGAATTTTTAAATATATTTTTGTAATTACTATAACAAAATACAAGACTATTCATTATAACTTTAACTTCTTGTTGTAAATCTGTCAGATAGGGAATATAACTAGCTATAGTTTGTCATGTATTCCATGCAAGTTACGGCACTATTTTTTTGTTATGGTGTTCCCAATATCGCACTTAGTTGTTCCTATTATCGCCTACTGTTTTAAGCACAGAGATGAAAAATAGAGTACTTGAATCGCCGATTCGGTGACTAAATATGAGAAAATTCCGATATTTTTTCTCCCTTTGATTTATCGGACCTCTCTTTCCAGAGGCCACGATATGCCATACGTAATATAGTGGGAGGAGCGTAATGGACAGAGAGGTCCGATAAATTAGAGAGAGAAAAAATATCGGAGTTTTCTTGGGTCTCGTCACTTGGGAAGCATTGCACTTATAGGATTCGAGTACTCTATTCTTCATCTCTGTGGTTTCAAGTGGTCTCAAGATAAGTGTTACAGTAGAAAAATAAGAAGAGCATATATATTTTCTGAACCTAAATATTTGTTTCTTACGAATATTTGAGGCATAGATTTACTTACATTATAATTTATTATTTTTAAAATACAAATACAGTTCTGTGTATTTGAAACAGGCTCAGAGCTTAGAAACATATGTATTAATGTATTGTTTATTAAATTAATTATTAAAAATCATTTTAGTGTATATTCTTGTCAGCTTTACACCTTTATATAGGTAGGTAGGTGATATTAGAGACCATTTTTTTCCATTGGAATGTTCCAATATCTGAAAAATTATCTGTTATTATCTATTTAATTAGAATTTTGAATGTAAGAAATGCAACTTCATTAACAATATTCATGGAAGAATAATATGCATAACATACATGTAATATTGAATTTCCGTTAAGTGAATGATATTTGGGCCCTTACTTAATTTTTGTTGCTGTTTTGTTATTTCTCAATCACATATATTTTTTAGTTTTTTTTTATATCTCAAGTTGTTCGTTATTTTATGTTTATTATGAATTTGAGTTTCGAATTGAACTTTTTCCAACTCATTTCAATTGGCGTTCGCTGGTGGCGGGCCTCTGAATGTTTTTTTTTATACTTTGACTACACGAGAGGGAAACCCATAATATTCGAAGAATATCGTCTGAGCCAGCAGTGAAATGTTGGGAGAGGAGATAGGCATTCGAATTTTTCTTGAAGGTTTGGAGGTTATCGGCATAGGGAAAGACCTCACTGAGTAAAAAGTTCCACACCTTCGGTGTTCGATAAACAAATGAAGTCTAGAATCTCGTGGTAGAACAACTGACGAGATTACTGATGAACACCGACTATGGAAATATCTATAGAAAAGGGAGCGATCTCCCACCTTTCTACGATGTTCTAGAGAGGTGTGACATTATCAATCAAACGAATAGCTTTCTTCTGGATAGAATCCAAGAGCCTCAGCGTACGTTTGGGAGCCGAACTCCAAACATGAGGACAGTACTCAATGACAGGTGGAATCTGCGCCTTGTAGGAGGAGCGGTGGGATGTAAAGTAGCTCTAGGCACGGTATAGAAAACCAGGTTTTAGCAATATGGATCTTACATGATCGTCCTATGAGAGAGTTAGTGGTGATCCCAAGCATGGTTATGGGAGACTTCATAGCAATAGACATCATCATATTAGGGATTGTGGGATCTGCCTTCCTGGAGGAGACGCAAGCTTGAGTTTTGGTTGTATTAAACTCTACCAGATTATCAGATCCCTTTTTCAAAATCTTTGCCAGATCTCCATTAATTGCGTCAACCTGTCACTTCCAGTAGGTTGGTTATATGGAGCAGAAATAAAGTTGGTGCCAAGACAGATCCCTGTGGAACACCAGCTTTGATGGCCATTGTATCGGATAATTTTTGGGCAAACACCCCATGGAGTGATCTATCTGAGGTAAAACTCAATAGTTAGCGACAAAATTGAAGCGGCAAACCTAATGACGGAAGTTTCCCAAGGTAAAGTTCCACCGAGCATTTGCGTCGCCAGTCCGCCCCTGATATTGAACCTCACATATTGGTGGATGCTCCTAAACAACAAAATTTGAATTAGAAATAGATGAAAACGTAGAAAATGGAAATCTAATACAAAATTGATCTCTGTAATGAAACTTTCCCTTTCCAATTACTATGATGAAAAGTGAAAAGACATTCCATAGAGAGTCGTGTTATAGATGTAATAAGAATATAGAAGTCAATAGCGATATTCCCGAAAGTAAGCGGGTGTAAAGAAAGATAAAACAAAATCGCGTATTTATGGTAGAGAGTGAGGATTTGTTTTCGTATATGTCGGAATTAGCATATCTCTTTGTGCAATTTGATGTAACCGACAGAGGGATATTGAAATGTTTGAGAAATCCTCTGAAACCTAAAGAAATTCTCAGCGGACTGTTAAAGAAAAAACATTGCTTACATCCCATGAAAGCGATCAATCACATATACATAGTCGTTTTTTATTGACATTTCACCTCTATTGTCCTCCACTATTGCAGTCAACAAACTTCCTCAACGCTTCTTGACCTACTTGTTCCTTATTTCATTACAGTTCTGTAAATTCGAAATTTACAATAATTCACGGTCGTTTGTTCGTTAGAGTGCATTCTTTTATACATTCACCATCTTCATTTACACTTTGTGTGACTCTCTATTGTTGAAGTGTTCTTTATACTGTTAGAAACAACAAATTTCACATGAATTACCTGCTTCTTAGATCAAAGGACGGTGCATTTAGAATGACATAATGAGCAGAAACCATGAGAAGTTATTACATCAACATTTCTGTTTGACTGCTTTATTTGAAAAACCACATCTACTAGAATAAGCTCGACATCTCCAGGTAGCATCTGAATATGGAAATTTTTGAATGATAATTATGCTATTTAGCATATTTAGAGAATGTATCAACTTCACTTGTGCATTCCTAATCGGTTCAAATTTTGTTGCCATGATCGAGAATGAAAAACTTTTGGGAGGGAGCCTCTGGTAATTGAAAACGTGTTAATTGGAGCAGGTACCAGCTTCACTTATGCTTTTCTAACCAGAAAGCTAATTGGAATGTGACAATGACCAAAAATACATGAATTTTGAAAGAAAATACTAACTGGCCTCATGTTCCTGGTACTTGGAAAGTGAGTTGTAATTTAGAGAATGTATCAACTTCACTTGTGCATCTCTAATCGGTTCGAATTCGGTTCCCGTGGCCAAGAATAAGACTTTTGGGAGAAAGCACTGACTGACGTCATATTTCTGGTATTCCAAAACTTGTAAATTAGAGCGGGTATCAACTTTACTTATGCATTCGTAACCAGAAAGCTAGTTGAAATGTGATTATGACCAAAAATAAATAACTTTTGGGAAGAAATACTTACTAACGTCATGTTGCTGATACTCGGAAAGTAACTTGTAATTTAGAGAATGTATCAACTTCACTTGTGCATTTCTAATCGGTTCGAATTTCATTGCCATGACCAAGAATAAAAAGCTTTTGGGAGGAAGCATTGACTGGAGTCATGTTTCTGGTATTCGAAATCTTGCAAATTGGAGCAGATATCAAATTCACTTATGCATTCCTAACCAGAAAGCTGGTAGAAGTGTAACAATGAACAAAAATGAATAACTTTTGGGAGGAAATACTTACTGACGTCATGTTTCTGGCACTCGGAAAGTGAGTTGTAATATAGAGAATGTATCAACTTCACTTGTGCATTTCTAATCGGTTCGATTTTCATTGCCATGACCAAGAATAAAAGCTCTTGGGAGGAAGCATTGACTGAAGTCATGTTTCTGGTATTCGAAACCTTGCAAATTGGAGCGGATATCAACTTCACTTATGCATTCCTAACCAGAAAGCTGGTAGAAGTGTAACAATGAACAAAAATGAATAACTTTTGGGAGGAAATACTTACTGACGTCATGTTTCTGGCACTCGGAAAGTGAGTTGTAATTTAGAGAATGTATCAACTTCACTTGGAAATTTCTAGTCAGAAAGCTTCTTGAAATGTGGACATGACGAAAAATAAATCATTTTTGGGAGGAAATGGTTGACTGACGTCTAGAATTTCATTTTAAGTATCTCGAGGGATGGTTGGAGGAGCTGTAGAATATTTATTACATTTCTTAAGCATCAAAGAATCAGTTGAAGAAAAGACATGGTACGATCTTCCATTCATTTTAGGTGACCCACCATTTGTGAGATTGTTTCGACCCAAAAGAGTATTTTGTGGACCTTTCTTCTGACAAATCGTCTCCACTGAAGTTCAATTTGGAATTTCGAAAAATTTTGATTCAGAATTTTCGAAACAATAATGTTGCCAGACTGAACAGTATAGATGAGTTTTGTTGAATCGTATTCACCAATCAAAATATAAAAGAGTGAAATATATTTGTGGAGCCCTCTCTACATTCTGTTGTACAACATTGTATGAAGTTACAATTTAACTCAAATTATGGTCAAGTATTATAAACTAGAGTATGTTCAAACTCTTAATACAGCTAATGATTACTTGAATTGTATATCCTTTGCACATAATCCAATAACCTTCTTATATCAGTTTCAGAAATAGCATTCACATTAAAGGCTCTAATTTGAAGTGGATAGATAAGCTTGATTGGTTATTCCGCTGAAAACTTTCGTTCAGTACAACTATGACACTCTATTTCCTCACAGCTCGCTAAGTTTTATCATTACCTGAATCGAGGTAATTTGCATCTAATTGTGAAAATCATACCAGTCGGATGATGAAGATGGCAGAGTAATAAACAGATGAATTATTTGATAATAAATGATGTGAAGAAATTAACACCAGGGAACCTTGATCCACCAAATTGATAAGAACCTAAACCCAAAAATATAGGGAGCTATTTGCATTATTCTAATTTCCAATCAAAAGTCTTATTTATATGAGTTCACTTAGCTGCAAAAGCGGGATAGAACAGTGTAACATCCTAAAATAATCGAAAGCTTCCAAAAGAAGGGTTTAACCTTACATTTTCTATTTGATGAGTTGGTGAAAATATAACTATTAATGGATTTCAGCTAAAGAATCGTACGATAGTGTCGTAGGAGGGGGAACTGAAACTACAGTTATATGGGAAAACGAAAATTTTTGAAAATACCAATTCAAATGGCCAGAATAGTCGATGCAGATCTTACATTTGCGTGAAATTCTGAAACTATTCAGTGTAGTTCGTACTTGGGTTTGCATGTCCAAAGGTTTCTGGGAGCTTTCGCAAATTTACAATTTTGGTATAACTCGCAACTAGAAACATTCTGAAATTCTAAGATTCGAAGGAAAATACTATTACTAATTTTCTATCAGTTTGATTACTGATATCTTTGTGATAAGAACTAATACTGGGGTTGTCGAGTTTAATTTCAATGGCCATAGCAAACCTATGCATTTATAACTGCACAACTTTCTACATTCTGTGTCGAAGACCTATTGTTCAGTACATTTAGTTCATTGTATTCTGCTGGATACTATCTCTTCGTGTCTAGCCTCCTTAGGTTTTGGATGAACAAAACCACAGCACTCAAGGGGATCTCCCTAATGTTAGCCAAGCTAGACCAGACTTCCTCCAACATAGAAGGTGTACTATTGGCTAGGGTGGAACTGGTGTTCAGCACGTGATCGGCCATCGTTCTCTTTTCCGCATGGCCTACACAGCAAGTTATCCACTTCTTTTCTATACCTTGACAACATGAGAGGAAAATTTATAATGTTGGAAGAACATCGTGTGAGCCAGCGGTGGAACGTTGGGAGAGGAGATGGGCATTCGAATTTTTTTGAAGGTTTGGAGTTTGTAGGCACAAGAAAAGACCTCACTAGGTAAAGAGTTTCACAACTTCGGCGTTCGTTTGAACAATAAAGTCTCGTAGGAAGACGTTCGAGGGGTCTCGAGCTTGACAATGAAGGGGTGACTGGCTTGAGCTCGTCTAATCCGCCTATCTGGAATCTCTCGTATTGAAAAACAGCCGAGATTTCTGATGAATATCGACCATGGAAATATCTCACGGAAATTAATTCGTATGTGTTACATCATCAATCAAACGAATATCTCTTTTCTGGATAGAATCCAAGAACTTACAAACATGGAGTGATCCATCTGAGAGAAAACGCGATAGTAAGTGACAAAGTTGAGGCGGAAAACTATATGACGGAAGTTTCCCAAGAAGGCTTTGGTGTCAGACTCGGTCAAATGCTCCAAGTAGAGGCTCCCCACATCTTCCAATAGCTCTCTGTCATACATGTGCTACGTAGTAATTGTTGTAAGTAGTCGCAGGTTCTTTGAAGACACTCCAAAGAACCATTTCGGGCTGAGTCTGGACATGGTGACAAGATGAACATCGCTGAACCTGTCTACAACTTGGGATTCTGTCTCAGTGCAGCTTAGACTATATCTTTTGGGAATCACGGCTTCTTTGCGATTATCAAATTATTGATCCTTCCTCGAGATTCCTCTTGGGAGATCTCTCGTTAGCCAGCTCATCTGCCTTACATAATTGCCTCCTGTCTATATATCTGCTAAACTTGGAAACAAACTGAGAATGTCATCTTTCAATTTGAATGGGCCTAACAGTTCAAGCAGAAGTCTGATTGGTCGAAGCTTATTGACGTATTTAGTAAATGTATGTAAGATAGTTTGTCTCAAATTTATTGAGAGTTCTGGCAACTTGACCATAACTTCGACAAGATGGACACAATTTGATAGCGAGCCATTTTGCCACACAATCTGCTTTGTTGAGAACGTACATTCCATTTTAGAATGAAAAAAATAATGTAATAGGGTTTTAAGTCTACGATAGCTTAAGTTTCATAGATTTTACATTCTGTTAAACTCGTTGAAAGTGTTTGTTTGAGAATAAACCTATACAAGATTTCCACTTTACTTTTTTATCGGCCCATAAATAGCCCGTTGGGTCTAGTCTAAATGAAGTGAGACTATGTCTGTTTGAATGTTCTATTCCATAGCTACGAATGCGTAGATTAGTTGATGAATGTATAAGAGGTTGCGAATTATAATAAATGCATAATATCCAAAGCGAGCAAACTAAGTAATGGATCGACGCTGTCATTTTAACGCAAAGGTTTTTTCTTAAGAATTGCTGGGAACAATATTTTTTAGAGAATGCAGAAGTGGATCTTGAAATTTCTTGTTAGATTAGTACAATGACCATGATAAAAGATTCAAAGTAGAAAATTACAAATGCAAATATTAGTACCCCACGCAGCAGATATTGATTGTTGCGAATGACTCGGGGGATTTGGCTCCTCGATTTAGGAAATTTGAATATTTCAGATATTATGAGAATGCAGCCGTTGCTTAATGAAATTTTCTGGATTAGCAGGATCATACTGGACCGCTAAGTGACAGTTCAACTTGGATGTCTCTACCTTAAGCGAAAATTGAATAGAATAAGGATTTCAATTTTCAAAATATAATGGATATCTGATTTTGATAGTCTTTATAAGGCAGTTCATATAGATTATTCACGTTACTTGTTCTTTGAAAATCCTCCATTATTCTCGAAGTCTGAAACTTTGTATTCTTCCAGAATGCCCAAAATTACAGCACAATTATGACGTGAATCGGCAAAATTTCTGATTATTCCCAATTGGAATTCGTAATCGATTTTTCAATACACATTCCATGATGCTAAATTAATAGTTATATAAATGAGCTAATTTTCTAAGATTCGAATCTGTCCTAACTATAAGTTAAAAGATTATATCGACTTTACTTCATAAACACAATGAGAGTTGCCTGACGTCATAGAAGACGTACAGAAATATTCTACAATATATAAATTTTGCATAAGTCTATCTCAAGGAGAAGTGACCACCTTTGCGCGTATCCGAAATACATTAATATTATTTGACGTAATTTTTTTCACATCTCGCTTTCTCCACGGTGATTTTTGTGGTTTGCAAAATGGTAGTTGTATTAAATACTTCAGATTTCAATCGTAAACGGTTCAAAATTTTTTTCCTAGATGCTGTGAAGGCTTACATGGTTTGAGCTTCGCTTCCATACCGTATTTGAAAATCATCTTGACCACGTTTAAAGAAATTTTTTTTTGCGTGCCTCAGTGAAGTTTTTTTATACAAGCCATTGCAGCATTTACAAGGTAAATAGTCAATGGAAGAAATATGACTTGTTCTAAGGTCTGAAACAGGCATTTGCACTGGTCGAATTTTATTTTCAGAAAACACTTAGAAATTACCTCCTTTTCTCAAAAAGGCAATGTAGCGTAACTACTTTGTGGTAGTATCTATCAAGTGGTTCCATATACTATCATCATCATCATCGTTTGAGGGAGGGGGCTTAGCCCCCAAAATGCACTTAGGCCACTTAGCTCGGTCCATTGTGCGCCTCGTGGTCAGAAGCCTATTCTATCCTACCAGGTTTGTGGCTCGCCAGAAACCCAGAATATTGCCAGTGCTGACTTCCATCAGTTCTTTTGGGAGCAGTTCTGACTTTCCGAAGTGTCGGTGCCTGAGGGATGCTATTGCTGGGCATTCCAACAGGATGTGAGAGGCAGCTTATTCCGCCTCTTTGCATTTCCCTAGTGTGAAATTGTTTGCTAAGATGACAGTGACCAGTTGTGATTTCAATCATCTCTCTGATGTCCCTTCTGTTCAGAGAAAGGAGTTTCTTTGAGAGCCTAGGCACAGTCTCTTTGATAAAAAGCTGGGCCTTATGCGTGGTGATTCTTGCCACAGAACCTCCACGCAATTTGATAAAGCGACCATTGGCTCCGGCCCGACAGGGACGCTAGACGACCCTCGCCTGGCTAGGGAGTCGGTCAATTCTTTTCCTTCGCCTCCACTATGTCCAGGAACTCAGATGAGTTGGACTTTATTTCTCCTGGCTAGTTCAGCCTGTCTATCTCTGCATTCTTTGTAAAGCCTTGTGTGTGACTGTGGGTAATTCGAAAAACTCCCAGGGCCTACCGACTGTCTTGGCAAATATATATGCGGCTATTTGTATAGTTTTTTCGCAGGTTATCCATGGCACAAGTCGATATTGCCTAGACCTCCGCCTGAAAAACCGTACAGTAAGCGCCAAGAGTCACTGAGACAGCGATTTCTGGCTCCCTTAGGTACACTCCTCCCCCAAAAGCCTGACCTACCTTGGACCCATCTGTGAACCATACGAGCCTATCTGGGGACAGTAGGGTGAGAGTTTCGTTACTCCAATCTCCTCTATCCTGGATGAGGATTTTGGGATGAGTGACACATATAGCGTGGATCATGCTATCTTGCTTCATTTCTAGTATGGGGCATTTAGAGATTGCCTCATTTGAAATCGATGAGTGTCCACGAGAGTTGTACGTTTTGGTCCAGTGGCCTAGGGCCTCTAACCTATACGCCGTTCTCATGGCCTCAGTTTTTATATATAAATGTAGAGGTGGTAATCCGGAGAGAGCTTCAAGGGCTCCCGTTGAAGCCGACTTTATACCAGTCCAAAGACTTTTGTAATACAAATTCAAATCAAAGAACCCAAGTGTAGGATCATGTTGTTCATTGTGAAATAGGAAAAGAGGCAGAAGAGGACCAATAGCTTTCCATAGGAATTTTTCCTGCATATTATTGAACGACTTTCAAACTGGTATATTTTCAGCAGTATACAAAATAGGAACATACTGAAAAGTATGTATTGTGTCTGAATAAAATTTGCACATAACTTTATTGAGAGAGAATTGAAACAATTTTTAACAATTGAAATTTTGAGACATTCGATACCCCTGGAACGCTAGAACATATTTTGTCGCGTGCTATTTTGATTCAGTTCCTTACAGGTCAATTCCCAACCTGTCTGGGACTGCTACAAGAGTTGGGCAGTCAAAACAGACTGTCTTTAGTCTGGGTACCAGGTCACATAGGCTACAAAGGCATAGAAGAGGCTGATTCACGGGCCCGAGAAGGTGCACGTAGGGCTCTAATTGGTCTAGAACCCTTCTTTGGTATAGCGAAAGCGCTGCGCAAATCATATAACAGTACTTGGTTGAAAAGTCAATTTCGAGAATGGTGGAACAAGGTGCCGGGAATGAGACAGGTCTACTAAGCCAGGAGAGAAGATCAAGTAGAATCATGGTTGGGCTTCTAATAGGGCATTGTAGACTCAACAAACACATGAATAACATCGGACTAGCAGATACAACCCTAAGCAGGTTCTGCCAAGAAGACGAGGAGACCTCAGTACACATACTGAGTTACTGCGAAGGTCTAACAAGGCTAAGGTTCTCAACGAGAAGAGAGGAAAAACCACAACCCTCCCATTATATAGAGGACTTGAGGTCTGGCCTATGGAGTCTAGTAATAAGGACGGGTCTACACAGGGAACTCTAACATAACAAGGGGGCATACACAAAAGATCTGCAAAGGTCGCGGTGATGAGTCTCCTTGTCTCCATACAAATCTAATCTGACGTACTCTGTAGATTTAGTAAAGCTTTATGTAGCATTTATATATATATATTTCTGTTTTTATATTAATTATGTATTCATTATATTGACCCAACTATTCTTGTGTATCGTTTATGCCTTTTAGTTAATCTGTTTAATTATTTCATGCTCTAATTTATTAATTATAATTATTATAAATTGATTTCTCTCTAAGAAATTCATAAGCTACATTGTACATCATTTATTGCTACTTGTTTGACATTTTAAATCTTCAGAAACCCCTAGTATAAAGTACCAGTTCTATAATAAATATCTTTTAAAATTGATACAAGCACAATTATAAAAAACAAATTGTGTCTTCTACGTGAAAATATTGCTTTCATATTTTGATATGTAGTATTCATAATATGGTACAATTCGATCCGTGCTATATACTGTTTTGTATAATAATTTAAATAAAAAATTTGCATACGTTTTGGTTTTTTATTGAAGACCTAGTTCATTACTTATAATTGCATGATAAATCATCAATTAATCAATGAATTAAAACGGAGCGCACATATCCGGAGCAATTGAACCGCTTGACTGGGTCCATTGTACGCCCATTGATACAATCTGTCCAGCTGGCCTATGGAAGTGCCGAAGGCTAAGATTTTGCATGGACTGATATCTCTCATGTCTTCAAGTAGCATATGTGTGCTGCCGAGGTGTTGTAGCCAATGCTGAACATTCTGCTAGGATGTGAGAGGCAGTCCAAAGACTTTTGTAATACAAATTCAAATCAAAGAACCCAAGTGTAGGATCATGTTGTTCATTGTAAAATAGGAAAAGAGGCAGAAGAGGACCAATAGCTTTCCATAGGAATTTTTCCTGCATATTATTGAACGACTTTCAAACTGGTATATTTTCAGCAGTATACAAAATAGGAACATACTGAAAAGTATGTATTGTGTCTGAATAAAATTTGCACATAACTTTATTGAAAAAGAATTCAAACAATTTTTAACAATTGAAATTTTGAGACATTCGATACCCCTGGAACGCTAGAACATATTTTGTCGCGTGCTATTTTGAGCAGTTATGGAAGACAATCAGCTGAATTGCAAATTGAAGTTGAGCGACATTCACAAAAAGATGAAAGCATCAAACAAAAATATGCATAGTTAGTTTCATTTAAAAGTCAATAACTATCAACTTCATTTAATTTTGTCAAAATTAGTAGGTACTGTTAATTACAATTCGATATTATGTTTTGAATATGTGCATAAAAATGGGTACCTACTTAATATGTAGTATACTCTGTAGTGTGCCGAAAGGTGGAACTTATCATAAATCCTATTAAAACCACAATAGCTGTTTTTACCAGAAATAAAATACTGAGAGGATTAAACTCACCAGTTCTGAATGGGATAGAAATTCCAATTGCTCAAGAGGCAAAATACTTGGGAGTTATTTTCGATCACAAGCTGACACGGAATCAACACCACAGAAAACAATCCAAAGGAGCACGCTAGCCCTAAATCTATGCAGGAGAATGTGGGGGCTACAACCAAAAATGATCACATGGGTATACACCAGGGTCATTAAACCCATGTAAGCATATGGCTCGGTGATGTGGTGGCCAAAGACTCAGTAGCCTGAGCCGATTCGAAGGATAATGAGCATGAGCTCTTGCTGAACATACCACCACTTCACATTTACATACAAGGCGAAGCCAAATCAGTCACCAGTAGACTGGCCAGAGGGCAAGCGCACATAAGCAATTTGCACGGTGAGATGTACAACGAGCTATACAATGAGTTGGAAACCGACCCCATGATGAAGATGCCATCGAATGAGATGCTCCTAAGTATAACTTAAAAACTTTAAAACTGTCATAACGGGCAGAGAGACTTGGAAGGGAAGACCTGCAATGAATGCAGAAATGGCCTGTTACATAGACGGCTCAAAAACCGAGGAAGGTGTAGGAGCAGAAATATATATAGCCAAGTCAAAGGCAAGAATCTCACTGAGTTTGGGAAAACACGTGACGAGATTCCAGGCAGAAGTTGCTGCAATACATCACTGTCGCAAAGAGCTATTAAGGCAAGAGTTTCAGGGAAAAATCATCGCCATATACTCTGACAGCCCAGTGGCTATAAAAGTATCCAGTTCCTTACAGATCACATCCACACTTGTCTGGGACTGCTCAGAAGAGTTGGGTAATCAAAACAGACTTCATTTAGCCTGGGTATCAGGCCACACAGGCTACAAAGACAACGAAGGGGCTGAATCACTGGGCCTAGAAGGAGCACGTAAGGCTCTGATTGGTCAAGAACCTTCCTGTGGCATTCAGTTCCTTACAGGTCAATTCCCAACCTGTCTGGGACTGCTACAAGAGTTGGGCAGTCAAAACAGACTGTCTTCAGTCTGGGTACCAGGTCACATAGGCTACAAAGGCATCGAAGAGGCTGATTCACGGGCCCGAGAAGGAGCACGTAGGGCTCTAATTGGTCTAGAACCCTTCTTTGGTATAGCGAAAGCGCTGCGCAAATCATATAACAGTACTTGGTCAATTTCGAGAATGGTGGAACAAGGTGCCGGGAATGAGACAGGTCTACTAAGCCAGGAAAGAAGATCAACTAGAATCATGGTTGGGCTTCTAATAGGGCATTGTAGACTCAACAAACACATGAATAACATCGGACTAGCAGATACAACCCTAAGCAGGTTCTGCCAAGAAGACGAGGAGACCTCAGTACACATACTGTGCTACTGCGAAGGTCTAACAAGGCTGAGGTTCTCAACGAGAAGAGAGGAAAAACCACAACCCTCCCATTATATAGAGGACTTGAGGTCTGGCCTATGGAGTCTAGTAATAAGGACGGGTCTACACAGGGAACTCTAACATAACAAGGGGGCATACACAAAAGATCTGCAAAGGTCGCGGTGATGAGTCTCCTTGTCTCCATACAAATCTAATCTGACGTACTCTGTAGATTTAGTAAAGCTTTATGTAGCATTTATATATATATATTTCTGTTTTTATATTAATTATGTATTCATTATATTGACCCAACTATTCTTGTGTATCGTTTATGCCTTTTAGTTAATCTGTTTAATTATTTCATGCTCTAATTTATTAATTATAATTATTATAAATTGATTGCTCTCTAAGAAATTCATAAGCTACATTGTACATCATTTATTGCTACTTGTTTGACATTTTAAATCTTCAGAAACCCCTAGTATAAAGTACCAGTTCTATAATAAATATCTTTTAAAATTGATACAAGCACAATTATAAAAAACAAATTGTGTCTTCTACGTGAAAATATTGCTTTCATATTTTGATATGTAGTATTCATAATATGGTACAATTCGATCCGTGCTATATACTGTTTTGTATAATAATTTAAATAAAAAATTTGCATACGTTTTGGTTTTTTATTGAAGACCTAGTTCATTACTTATAATTGCATGATAAATCATCAATTAATCAATGAATTAAAACGGAGCGCACATGTCCGGAGCAATTGAACCGCTTGACTGGGTCCATTGTACGCCCATTGATACAATCTGTCCAGCTGGCCTATGGAAGTGCCGAAGGCTAAGATTTTGCATGGACTGATATCTCTCATGTCTTCAAGTAGCATATGTGTGCTGCCGAGGTGTTGTAGCCAATGCTGAACATTCTGCTAGGATGTGAGAGGCAGTTTCATCCGCCTCTCCACATCTACTACAAACTGGGTCTTCAACAATGCCCATTGTGTGTAGATGTTTATTCAAATGACAGTGTCCTGTGAGGAGTCCTGTCACCAGTTTTAGGCCTCTCCTGCTCATAGAGAGTAGGGATAAATCATACAAATACATTTAAAATCCACCTCACATAGGATCTTCAGGAATTAAAACTTATGATAAGATGAAAGCTGCCAATTCTAATTTCGTAAAAGTCAAAATCGACCAACGAAATGCATGTTTTTGACGGTAGGAAGTACAAACTGTCATATAATGTATGGTTCCTAATATCGACTTCAGGCCACTCTTCTGTGCGTTAAATTACGAACTTCAGCGCCCTCTCCCAAACGTCAAACGGATACACAAGCTTTAGAATATCTTCACTTCAATAAAGTATCTTATATATACAATAATTTTTGCCATAAATTTTGATGCACAAATTTGTATCTGGTTTGAAATTGTTACGTTTATGAAGGAACGTTTTATCCTTCTACTTAGTTATCTAGACTTTGATGTGGGTGCAAATTTCCGTTTGCTTAAGCATGATATAATTATCCGTTCGAATAGTGATTCAATTGTTCTGTTCAGCTATTTTACTGTTTCATGTAATACGGAAGAAAATGTAAAATTGTTACGTAAACATGCCCGTGTTCTCTTATAAAAGGAGGCGAAGGAAAATGTTTCTTTGAAATATTGGATAACTTCTTTTATGCTTCATTTTGAGGTAAACAGAAATGCGGTTTAACGTATTAAGAATAAAATTCCATTTAAAATGTTTTAGTGGTTTTTGTACAAGCATATATAGCCAGTGACAAGCTTAGAAGGAAACGTTCCTTTACTGTGATATAAGAGCTCAGTAACGCAAAAGGAACGCTTCTTAAAAAGGATAATAAATAGCACCAAAACTGCCAAGTTTCATTGTAAGCCTCTCAGCCTTGGCGTCATCGACCACAATTTAAGCAGTCAAGAAATTTTTTCAATTTCGCTAAATTGGAATCAGTGATAATATCTTTTTTATCAATAAAGACTATGGTAGAACAAAAACAAATAATCTGAAGTTCTGAAAATGAGTTTAATCAACATTCTTTTACAAGACTAATTCAAAACTAGCAAGAATATTTATTCTTATTAGATGTGGATTGCTTCTTTCAGATTTTCTTGTTCCCAACTATACTTTTTAATCCGAGCGTTTCATCATTGATTCCAATAAGATAATACAACGTCGTTAAAGCTAACAAACTTTGCCGGACAGTTGCTTTCAAAACCTTCAAGAACAAGGAGTTTATGAAGGATTACAGGCTTCAACAGTCAAACTTCTCACCTTCATAACTCAGTTATAAGTATTTCTATTTCATACAAGAATCTGAAGAAATATCACGAAAAAATCTTTTTTAAATTTCTGTTTATTTAAATACAATCAAGCATTACGTGATGAAAATATGCAACAATAGTTGTACTAACACCGTTGATTCTTCATACAAATATTACAAAGTATGGTTGATTATACCGGGATATCAAAAATTATCTTGGTCAAAGGTGGTTGTGGAATCTAAAACATGTGTCTTACTTTACGTTTGAAATAATTATGTCACTGTCACACTGACATCATCAATAACCTACAAATTTCATATCTATTTATTTCAGTTGTAAAACAATAATGAACTACAAATTATGAAATAACGGTTTTAGTAACAAGAAAAACTAAAATAGAGTAATTGTTGGAAATGTCCCCCGTTTTGTTCGATGCACAAGTTGACGCGCATCCTCATGCTGTCAAACCCGTTTTGCAGCATTTCTGGCGTTATGGTTGCACATTGCTGAACTATTCTTTGTTGAAGTTCTTGCAAATTATTTACCGGAGTTGCGAAAATCTTATTTTTTAAGTAAGGAAATATAGAATAGTCCATAATTGTCAAACAAGGTGATCTCGGAGGAAACTCAACTTCTGTATGCAAACTTATCAGCCGGTCATCAAAAAACTCGCGGAGAAAAGCAATATTTCCTCGTGTAGTATGTGCTGTTGCACCGTCATGCTGGAAATAACCACACCGAAGTTCATCATCGTTTAACTGTTGCACAAATTCAGCCAAAAAGTTGTGTCTGTACCTTTCTGCGTTGACGGTGAGATCGAAAAAAATTGGCCCAATTATTCTTCTGCGAGAAACTGCCATCCGAACACCGATTTTTTTAACATGTAGTGCCGATTCAGTAAAAACATGAGGGTTATCATTGCTCCACATTCGCATATTTTGAGAATTGATGTATCCCGAAAGGTGGAACCACGCTTCGTCAGAAAAAAAAGTTAAGTCCAGAAAATCGTCATTCATTAAATTATTGACAAACCAATGGCAGTAAGCAAGGCGTCTGGGGTGGTCTGCGGGCAGAAGAGCTTGATGTGCTTGCATCTTATATGGATGCATGTTCAAGTCTTTCTTTAAAATCTTCTGACATGTTCCATAAGAAAGTCCAATTTCCTGAGAAAGACGTTTCAAAGGTTTTGCAGGCTCCTCTTCCATACGTTGACGAACGTCATTGACAACTTCTTCTGTACGAACTCTTGGTCTACCTGCACCTTTTTTATGAGTCACACAACCAGTTCCGCGAAACACTTCAACACAATTTGTAAGGCACGCATAAAAATTGTCCGGTAATAGTGCTCTCGAAAATTGTCCAAACACAAACGTTGACTGTATTGCCAATTTCCATTAACTAGCGCACCCGTTCGAAAATAGGCTTCAGTCATGAAAATTTTGTGCTGTGTTGTGAGAGGCATGATTCAAAAACTGGATTAGAAAATTTCAGCACAATGACCTAACAGATTCTGACACAACAAAACATATTCAAAAATTTAAAGTAAGACACACGTTTTACATTCCACAACCACCCTTGACCACGATAATTTTTAATTTGTAGTTCATTATTGTTTTACAACTGAAATAAATAGGTATGAAATTTATAGGTTATTGATGATGTCAGTGTGACAGTGACATAATTATTTCAAACGTAAAGTAAGACACACGTTTTAGATTCCACAACCACCCTTGACCAAGATAATTCTTGATATCCCGGTACAACAATGTATCAAGGCTGCAATAACATATAACGCCCTTTTGATTTTTCTGCGAGTAGACAATAGTAAAACTCCAATAAAATTAGCAACGACAATTTGCATATTTCCACTGCCTAGCATGATATTTAAGAGTTTGTTGGTGGAATGCAACATTGCAACCTTCTCTGAAGTAAAACAGATATTAAATATATTTCATGTAGTCAGGTAAGTGATTATACCATTTCATTTTATTTCAATTTTCATTTCATTTTTCATTACATTTTTCATTTCATTTTTTATTCCATTCATTTCATTTATATACATAAGTATTTGTATACATATCAAATTTAAAAACTAATAATATTATAGTATATTAATATATCTCATGTGGATAATGAGTTACACCTAAATGTTTCAATAAAGTAACTTTTGTATGTGTAAGTAAATGAACAAATATTATTATTGAAAATGAATTAAAAATAAAATTAAAATTACATTAGTATTGAATTTCTAATTGTGATATATTCATAATACATTTAAAATCAAATTAAATTAGATGATAAACAAAAGCAATTTTTCTCTTCATCCTTTCATCCTACCCTCAGTCAGTAAAAAAAATACAAACATCTTTTGGTTTTGAAATATGAATCGTTCAGAAATTTTAGAAAAGTGTTTCATATTAGAAATTGTTCTAATATCAATAGGAAGCAAGTAATATCATTTTACCGCAAGATATAGGAACGTTCTTTGTGTTTAAGATTTGGTGCATATACGGATGGTGATTTGTTTATTTTCAGTGTTCCTAGTTAAATGTGTATGATAAGTGTGACTTTCATATTTCTCTTTTTTATTAGAAAAACTTACTTACATTATGAATATACAAGTTTCTTCCGAATATAAATGTTCCATGGGAAATAATTCAGATTTGTATTTAATAATTTTTAATATAATTTAATGTAGTTGTGACTAATATTTAGAATTTCTAATGAATTATTATATATCCCGCCCCATGCAATTACACTATAAAAGATTAATGAGTAATGACTCCACCGAAGATTTGTAAACTGTTACAAGAAAATCATTTTGTAGTAAGATTCATGTATTAGTTGTTCAATCTTCTTACTCAGATAAATGACATGATGGTCCCATTTAGGATACCTATCAACATAGATACCTAGATGTTTAATTATCAGTTTTATAAATATATTCAGTAGTATTGAGTTGTTGATGAATGAAATCTGGCCTAGAATGCAATGTGGTTAGTCTTTGTTAAGTTAATTAGGAATCTAAGAGCATCCAGCACGGTCTTTATTGGACATTATTTTACCGTTTATATTGCAATTGCAGAGTGTGTTGATATAAATTAGGAAAAGTATCGGACCTAATACCGTGCCCTGTGGAACTTCTATATTAACTGTCAAAGGGTCACTTAAAGTACCGTTAATTTTGACTGTTTGACACCTATTTTCTAAATAGTTTTTTATTAAAGTGTGCGTTTTCCCCCTGATTCCATAGCTAGAGAGTCCATATTTATGTGGGACCGTGTCCAAAGCCTTAGGTAAGTCCATAAACACTGCAATTGTTTTTTGATTAATATTAAAATTATTTGTAACAAAGTTTGTTAAATCGTTTCGGGCATTTCTGACTATTTTTGACATGATATATGTGTGTGGTTTATGGTCTGGGACTATTGAACGCAGCTACTGTATTGTTTAAGGTGGCGGTAGCCCCGTTTCCTGTGGTGTTTTGACATTCATCTTCAGTTTTCAAATGGAATTATAGTATTTTATTCAACCATAATGCCGTGTTTTTATGGTTATAAATATGTATCACACGTATATATCTAACCTGTACACATGCGATTATCTTGTGGCAAATTTTGAGATAGTTCATGTTACAGCAGGTGTCAGTATAAGACAATGTTATATTATAGTGTGAATAATTGGAATGTCAATCTGACAGCAGATGTCAGTATAAAACATAGAGCAGTGAAATACATTATGTAGACTAATTGAATTAAAGTTCAATGTACCATAGAGTATATCTTAACGTCTTTCGTTTGCGTTTTCTAAATCATTTCCAATATATTTTCTGTTCCCACAATCATATATTTGACCCGCAGAAGTGTCCTGTTTTGGTTGCAAAAGTGAGGGAAGTCAGTGATCAATTGATCACAGCTCATTTGAAATCAATTTACATCAAGTGAACGCCGAATACATAGATAGAATGGTGAATATTTGACTTAAACTCCATATTCACAACGACACTGACATTTCTATCGCAAATGCTTTGACAACTGCCTTAAATTCATCGCGATAGAATGGCATTTTGATTTGAATTTATATCTCATTATCATTATGAAATCAAATTTGAAAATGGATACTTCATCTTGCTTAGCCTTGTCCAAGGGAAGTGAACCCATCGCACATGGACATCACCAGCACCAACCTTCTGAATACTTGGCATTTTACTGGTCTATGTTGTGAAGCGATACAATGCGTCTAAGTTCCTCCACCTCACAATACTCGTATATCCCGGTTCGTGAAACCTAAGGTGTATAATTATCTGTAATACATACGAAGGCAAGGTGAAAAGTCCCTGAAAAATGAAACAGATGGCGCCACAATCGAAAATCTCATGTGACATTTGTGATGTACCATCTTTAACTATTGAAAATTTTCAGGCTGATGTGTCATTCTGTTCTGTTTTGACACTCATCGAAAGCAAGCAACATTGAAATTTTTTGTAAACATGGAAAAAAGTGAATTTCGCGTTTCTATGAAACATTATTTCTTGCGTGGAAAAAACATTACGCAAACCAAAGCATCGCTTGTTGAGCATTATGGGATTCCTCACCATCGATTGGAACGATTCACCAATGGTTTACAGATTTTCGTGGTGATAGTATGACCACAAAGGTCGTCCAATGGAGGTTACAACGCCAGAAATCGTCGATAAAATTGGACGATCGGCGAGTTGAAGTGCACGAGATTATTGAGACTATGGGCATCTCAACCGAAAGGGTACTGACCATTTTGCATAAATTTTTGAATATAAGAAAGCTATCTGCTAGATGGCTGCCGCATTTGCTCTCTGTTGACAATAACAAAGGGGTGTTTGGCGATGTTCAAGCGCGATAAGAAGGCTTTTTTGCTCCATTTCGTTACCGTGGATGGAACATGGATCCATCACAACACACCAGAGACTAAACAACAGTCGAAATAGTGGGCATCTCCTGGCGGCCAACAAAGTTACGACGACAGTTTTTTGAGATGCACACGATATCTTCCATATCGATTACATTTAAAAGGGTAAAACGATCACCGGCGTATATTATGTAGAGTTGTTGGATCTATTCGACGTCGATTTGAAGTAGAAGCAGCCGCATTTGGCAAAGAAAAAGTGCTCTTCCACCAGGAAAACGCACTAGCGCACAGGTCCGCAGTCGCAATAGCAAAATTGTATGAATTGAACTGCGAATTGGTTCGTCATTCACCATATTTGCCCCCCTGCGATTTTTGTCTATTTCCAAACGGCTTGTCGGAGAGGGATTTGGCTCCAACGATGAGGTCATCACTGAAACCAACCCCTATTTTGGAGGATTGCCGAAATCGTATTATTTGGAAGGGATCGAAAAATTAGATGAACGTTGGACGAAGTGTATCGGACTAGAAGGAGATTATGTTGACAAATGAAATACGTTTTGGACAAATAAATCATTTCTTGTTTCATTTTTCAGAACTTTTCACCTGCCCTCGTCTAATTCATTCATAAAATTATGATCGAGGAATTCAGATATTTGAAGGATAGTAAAAAATTTATTTGTATTTAAACATTCGTTAAATCCAACAATTCAGGAGTGTTTGTTTTTAAATTGAATGATTTATGATGCGAGGTTCACAAGCAGGTATTTCTTTTACATTTACGTATTAATGTTATTCCATTGTTTAGGAATAAGCTTTCCAATATTTGAAAATAAATTCATATTCAATATCGTCATGATAGATATTATTGGATATATTATAAGAAATTGGTTTTCAATAAAAAAATGGAATTTCATTTAATTCCGTATTATGAGACCGCTACGATTACAATTGAATTCCTGCCATCCAAAAAACATTGATGAAATTACTCGTTCACCTGGAAGCTGTTTCATAAAGTAAATATAAAAATTCACTTCCTTGGAAAGAAATTAATCTTTGTTCACATGAAACAGATGAAAAAAGATAATCAGGAGTTCCGCAATTCTATCAATCAAAGGAATTCGTATAAAAATTAAATGTATCCTCTTGAAAGAAGCAAGATTAATCAGCGATATAATAAGATTAGTTTCGTGAATCGGACACCTGAGAGAATGGTTTCAAGCTTCATAGATGTTTCCAATTATTAATATAAAGCAGTTGGTATAAGCTGTATGAATCCATAGTAATAACAGAAGCCCGTTTACCAAGCAAATGTCCTTTATACGTTACATTATGTGATGTTTAATCAATGTATGTCTTGCACAAAGCTCTTTTGAAGCAACTGGCTTGCACTCAATTATTGAATACACTCACTGTTCTTACTAAGCTCGAAGCTGACAAGTGAGATTTCGAATGTCAATAACTTCTTCGACATACTTTTCTTAATAAAGCTTAACCTGTTCAATTCAATATTATTCATCCACCGAAAATTTGACTGTAAGCTGTCCCATCTTGGATCTGTTGTCATAAATATTGTTGTACTACGAATTTGAAGAAAATTTTTAAAGCAGGACTAGAACAAATGCGTAGATTTTGTTTGTAAACGTAATTTAGTCGAAATCACGTCCTAGTGATTGATAAAAGGAAGTCGTACGTCACGCTTTGTATCCTCATCTATAGTCTGTTCGCCGAAACAAAAAAATGACGTCATAGCTGAAGGTGATACAGTCTTGTTACGTGGCCTAGGTTTTTGAATACAACACACTATTTGATTCACTAAATTGTGTCAGAAAAGAAATTATATTATCTTGAATATAATTGTAGTCAAAGTTTCGGTTCTCTAGGTTGAACAGTGGACACGTCTATCAGTTCCAGATAGCTGCTTCGCCCTTCTCATGAGCTTATAAGTTGAACGAGCCAGACGATAAAGTCATTGATCAACCATTTCCGGAAAAGTTCTAGTTACCACTTTCGAAAATGTTTGGAGAATAAGGCCACACATTGATGAAACTGATCTTGCGAGTAAAAGAATCGACAGAAAACAGTCGGAAATACAACCGCTAGGTGACGGCGTTGAAACAATGCAAAGTGAAATACAAACCATTTCGTGTTAAAATCAATAGAGAAACTTTTGGTTTCCCCGTCGATTCTTGGAATCGCGATATGTGTTTTATCAATGCGTGGAATTGAGAATAACCTTCTCAGTGGAACATCTGTTTCCCGGCAGATGGTGTTGGAACATCTAGGTTCTTCAAACATTTTCGAAAGTGGTAGTTATACCTCTGCCGGAGATGGTTGATCTGTCACTTCATCGTCTGGCTCGTTTCACTAAACAGCTCATAAGAAGAGCGAAACAGCTATCTAGAACTAAAAGACGTGTTTTCACTGATCAACCCGGAGAACCATAACTTTCTCTACTGATTCTAACACGAACTGTGTTTGTGTATCACTTTGCAAACTATTGTAGTGTTTATCAAATGTTTGCAGAAAACAAAGTAACTACATGTAATTATTCAAAATGGAAAAATGAGGTAGATACCTACTTACTTCACCAGCGCTTAATTATATATCATTAAGACAGTAGGTTTCCACAACCTCAGAAATACTATGATTATAATATTGTAACAAATATTAGTCCAATCCAAGTTCAAGAGTACCAATAAATATAAATAACATATTTTGATATTAAATTACCTTATTTGATGAAAAGCACATAAAAGATTTAGATGAAGATTCGGAGAATGAACGTTGTGATTCGAGTCGATATTATTAATCCATAATATTGTTCATATTGTGGTATTGAGTTGTTGTAATGTAATTGTAGCATTACTCACAAATATGGTGGAATTTTCTTCTAAATTCACTGAAACCTTGAATTCAAAGCAAATTAGGTATTAATAGCTTTGATCCAGCTCATAATGATACTGTACCAGGATACTGTACCTGTTATACAACCAGCATAATTCATGTTCCAAAAGTTTTTCTTTCACTGTGCTTAAAGTTGTATTTTCCTTGTTTCTGCACATATCAAAAATTCCATTCCTAATTACATTCTGTTCAAAATCATCTACATCTACAAGCACTCTAGTTCGTTGCCGTTTTCTTCACGGATTTTCAAATGGAAAGTGATTCACCTCATCTTTCTTCACGATTCTATCAACTGTTGAGACATGTTTAGTGAAGCTGTGGCCACTCTGTCTCTAAAGTTAGTGATATGGTGATATTTCCTTACATATTAGATTACTCTTCAAAGTAATTTATTGTTGAGGATACCATTTATTGAACACAAGATGATAGTCGCTTCGACATATCTGAAGTTTACACAGTACAAGACGTAAAATTAGGTGGAATTACAGTCCCAAGAAAAACTGTTTACCCACTGCTGGAGTTTAATTCTATTATTACTTAAATTCACGACAACGATAAGATGAACACTATCAAGTCAATTGGATGAAATAGAGAAATATACTGCATATATGGCAACCCTGAAAATAGAGCGAAATTGAACGAATTATATACGGTGGGCAGCAAGTTGTATTGACATTTCGGGAAGTTCTCTTACTTGTTTGTTATTCATTTTGATTGTGAGCTTCAATATTCTAAAGTGTATTCCATATTCTTATACCAACCAGTTTTTACAAGAATCAACATTTTGGTGGCATTCTTTTATAATTAAACTTAAGGCCATTAATATTCCGTCACCGTAAAATTCACTGTGAGGTATCTCAACTTCAAACTGTTTACATAAGCAGAGGCGGTTGTATTACACATTTAAAGAGTGATTATAAAGGAGGTATAAATTTTGTTTTAAAACTCAATACAATCCTATTCAAATAAAGTGACAAAATACACAGCTTTTGGTATAATACATGTCTCACGTCACGCTTTCTATCTCGTTCAACCAGTGACACTGTTTAGTTTTATAATTATATATTAATTGTTTGGTCATATATTTTCATAGGAGTGTCGCATCTTTCAAACGCTATTAAGACAACATCCAATGGATTACAAAGATCTGTTTTGGCATGGCCTCAGTACCTTCATGGCTCTTCGGCCCAATTTTGGCAGCGGTTCCGTATTAGTATTTAAAATTCGCTTATAGTTATTTCTCGTAAAAAAAAAGATTTTGCATATCGTTTTATGCCTCATAGTCCAGTATGTACGTTGAACATGTATCTTCCTCAAATAAGAGCAATAAATAATTTTGCTGTAATTGGATGTGATCATTCTGAATGGAAAATTGATCGATTTCATCGTGAAACAAATTTTCCACATTGTTTTCTATCATAGTCCCATAGCGGGTTTTTGTTTGTCCAATCTTCAAAATGGTATGGAACTGATTCCCGCATCCAGGTTTTTATCAATCAACTTAGGTAACTTAAGCATACAATATTTTGTATGAAATAGTCTTCATTGCAGAAATTCTATCTAGATTGACATTGGTGGTTTAAGATTTTCATCTTTACTCGCGTTATATCTGTAAGCATGAATTGAAGTATCTAATCTAATAATCGATTTTTCGTTGGACTGGATACGTTTGTAAGGTAAAGATGTAGTTACACCTACATATATTTGAAGTACTCTTCATATTGTTGGGTTGCCGCTCCCGAGTAATTTGATCATTATATTTGAATGGCTAGGATATAATTGTAATCGTAGCGTAAACCCGAAATTAAATAAGATTTGATCTACAACGCATATTGGAACTCATATTGAAAATATATTTCATACAATATGATTTGGAAATAACCAAAATGTATTATAACATTAATACATATATACTATACATCTTTTTCAAGGATGTGGATGTAAACATCATCAGGTTCAATTTAATTCACTTAGTAGCTAAAAACTAAGGATTATTCGCAACCAATAACTATAAGCTCAAATCACAAAAGGACCTGGAAATAGCCGCATAGGATTAACAACTGTTTCATCCTACTGAGTCTCATCAGAACTCTGAGACAACCTTGCACTCATCCTCCATCATCACATATCTGTGAATATAACTTCATACAATCTCCATTACATTCTTAATTCGTTTCTTATTCATGCAACCGAATCTTTACGAGCTCTAGCGAAGCGAAGGTACATCTTGGATTAGACCGGTTAACCGGTTATATGAAATTTAACCGGTTTTCATAACCGGTCAATGTGACGTCCGATTATCATATCATAACCGGTTATGATCTATTAGGACAAGGTGAAAAGTCCCTGAAAAATGAAAAAAAGAAATGATTTATTTAGTTAAAACTTATTTTATTTCTCAATATACTCCTTGTAGCCCGATACACTTCGTCGAACTTTTCGATCCCTTCCAAATAATACCATTTCGACAATCCTTCAAAATAGGCGTTTGTTTCAGCGATGAGCTCATCGTTGGAGACAAATCTCTTTACAACGAACCATTTCTTCGAGCTTGGAAATAGATAAAACTGACAGGAGGCCAAATCTGGAGAATATGATGCATGACGAATCAATTTGTAGCGCAATGCATGCAATTTTGCCATTGCGACCTGTGCGCCGATGCGTTGTCCTGGTAGAAGAGCACTTTTTTCTTTGCAAAATGCGGACGCTTTCGCTTCAAATCGAAGTCGAATCAATCCAACAGTTCTGCATAATATACGCCGGTGTAATCCAGTCATTTTAGAAGTTTTAAGCCCCAATCTGCGGAAAAATTCCTAGTGAGCTGAATTTTTGTATACACCTTTATTTTGGCATTTTTATGAATATGTGAAAAATCGACATTGATATCGTGCCGGCTAAAAAAGTTAAAGGTTAAAAAAGATCACGAAAATCAGTTTTCCGTGAATATCTCTCGACCCATTGCTCGGAGGTCAATTGAGGTCATAACAAAAATTGTTCATCGTGCAATTATCTAAAAAAAAAGTCTGTTGCATTTTTTTGTGAGATCAACCATTTTTGGAGTAGAGCGCTGAAAAAGCGACTAGAATGCATTCACATACGGTATTGTATACCGTACACCAAGACGTAACCTCAGTTGCTTTTTATTCATGTTTTCAAGTGTATTAAAAACTTTCATCTGATGAGATTCATAACTGCCAGGTAACCATCGATCCTTTATTGCTGTTTCAACGAATTAGTCTAAATAAAAAATTTGGGGAAAATCTTTGTAAATATTTACAATATGAACTAAGTTCATATCCAACAGCACTATTTGATAATGTTGGCATGAGGAAAATTCAAAAATCAAAAACATACGTCTACTTCGAGCCAATTAATTATCAAGTAGTTTGCGATAATGCAACATACATAATTGATGGTGGATTTCTTATGCATCGTGTCGTATGGCAAAAAAATGATACAGTTAATATTATCATCAATAAATATATTAATTATTTATCGAACAATTTCGGTAAAAATACTGTTGTCATTTTTGATGGTTACTCCGATACCAGTAAAAATATCAAAGCCATGGAACAACTAAGACGAAGCGCTGCCGTTTGTACATCTTGCGAAGTGCAATTAAGTGAATCGATGGAAGTTCCTATCAGTCAGGAAAAAATTTTTATCTAATCGATTGAACAAAAGGAAGTTGATTGAAATGCTTATTCAGAAGTTCCAAGAAGTTAGTATTGCTTCAAGACAATCACGTGATGATGCTGACATCTTAATAGTTGAAACAGCGATTGAAAAATCAATGAATAATACTACAATTATCGTTGGCGAAGACATGGATCTGTTGGTACTTCTAATAGCACGCACACAAAAACTTGATCAACCTGCGCATCAATTTTTTGTTAAAAACCAGGAAAAAACAAATGTTGAAACAAAAATATACTCGACCGCTAGTCTCAACTAGTATCCAAATTGTAAGATGAACATTCTCTTTCCACAAGCCATGACCGGATGTGTAACAACTTTGACAGTTTTTGGGAAAGAAAAAATTAAAGTCATGAAGATGTTTGAAAAAAGACCCGATTTAAACAATTGTGCAGAAACATTTCTCCAAGAAAATTGCGCTCGAGAAGTCGTTGCTGGAATACAGTTCTACTAGCAATGCGAAGTGCTCCAAAATCAGAACATTCGATAAATGATTACAGATATTGTAGCTTTGCTAAGCTAACAAGACAAAGCACAGCTGTGAAATTTCCGCTATTGCCACCTGCTTCTTCAGCAGCTCCACAGCATTTTTATCGAGTGTATTATCAAATACAAACCTGGCTAGGAAGAGAAACTGATCCAGAACACTGGGGTTGGGAGTTAAAAAATAGCATGCTGCAGCCAGTGACAACTTCATTGAAACCAGCACCCAATGATCTACTACACACATTCTTTTGTAATTGTACAAAAGGTTGTGGCGGAAAATGTGGATGCAAAAAAATTGGTTTGAGAGGCTCAAAAGTTTGTGAACATTGCGGTGGCCAGTCCTGCTTAAACGCGGAATCAACTATTGATGAAGATGATGAAGATGTCGTCTTAAGTTTAGGAATAAGTCCACTCGACGTTTTGTTAGCAAATTTTAATGATAGAGAAACTGAGGATATCGACAATGAGTGAATAAAAAAAGAAAATTATGTACATATAAATTAGTATACGTTAGTAATAAGTTTTTTTTGTATTTTTAAGTTTTTGAATGAAAAACTCTACACTTTTAAATAAAAAAAACCTTCATTACATATCATGGATTATGCCTACTGGGGCAACCATGTAAAAAAAACGCGCCTTGCATTCTACCTCGGAGGTGGTGCGGAAACGAGTGCATAATCATAATGTAGTCGCTTTCTCAGGACTCTGCTCCAAAAACGATTGATCTTACAGAAAAACGCAACAGGCATTATTTGTAGATAATTGCACGATGAACAATTTTTGTTATGATTTCAATTGACCTCCGAGCAATAGGTCGCGAAATATTCGTGGAAAACTGATTTTCGTGACTTTTTTTGACCTTTAACTTTTTCAGCCGGCACGATATCAATGTCGATTTTCCACATATTCATTAAAGTACCGTAATAAAGGTCTATACAAAAATTCAGCTTACTAGGAATTTTTCCGCAGTTAAAATCTATAATGACTGGATAGTGATCGTTTTGCCCTTTTCAAGGTAATCGATGTGGACGATATCGTGATTATCTCAAAAAACTGTCGCCATGACTTTGTTGGCCGATAAACCCACTTTGGCCTTTTTCGGCTTCGATTCACCAGGACAAGTCCACTGTTTCGACTGTTCTCTTTCGTCAACGGTTACGAAACAGCGAAACTCAGAATGCCAACATAGGTAACTCAGCGTGTGTGCACAAATTGTATTCGCATTCGTTGCTGAATTCAGTTGAGTGCAATCTTTCGTATAAATATCATTCCTAACTTGAGTCACATCTAAATGTCATCCTGTATATTATAGGAGGAAAGCTGAAACGATAATTCTTTAATGTTTCCATCGCTAGAGGAAGACATTTATCGTTACTTGACTTGACCGTTATCCGAATGAGGTAGCTCCAGGTCACGGGGTGAAGATTGGTTCTCTTAATGATAATCACTTATAAATTAGCTGCACATTTAATCTCCTCTACTATTACTACATCGGATATTCTGTGATTTCAATCTCGCTTTCTGTTGGAAACTTTAAATTAGGAAATATCACAGAACAAAATAACTTTAAATTAGCAATATGCAACATGACTAATATGCAATTTGATATCTACCAAATTCGGGGTAATCGAAAAAAATGAAAACCAGATAGTTCTCTGGAAAGAGATTATTCCTCTTTCATTAAGGCAATTTAATTCCTTTTATTCTTCTATCGCTAGATCGTTATGATAACGTTAAATATTCAGCAACATGGAAACATCATGGGTAGCAGGAGCAAAGATCACACTTATTTACTTTCTCTAAAATATGCACCCAACCGAAATAAGCTTCTTTGATGGTGCAGCTCATTGAATCTATTGTTTCCCTTACTCATACAGGTTGAGTTTGAGATACCGATATATTCAGATTTGAAAGATGTCATGAAGATTCGTAAAAGATTTATAACGAGCCTGTCATTAGTACGATGCACTCAATTCGATTGATTCATTCTACTTGGATCGTTTATGGTAGGAAGCATGAATAATTAAATAAAATTACTGTACCATAATATAACTGTGACCAGTCGACTTGCGCGTATCTCACATGAACAGGCCCAACCTTCTAAACAGTTAGTAGCATTTAACTGCTCTATCTCATTAATTACAAATATGACTAATAAGTAATTTGATATCTACCAAAATCGGAGAAATGGAAAAAATAAAAACCAGATGATTTACTGGAAAGAGATTATTGCTATTCCTTATGTTGAGCCAATTTGACTCGGTGTTATGCCAACTGATTATGATTTTTTTAAATGAAAATTGTTGGTATTGAGGAAACTGTTTCAAATTCCGCCCGCATATCGTGACGTCTTGATGACAGAACAGCTGTCCGTACTCTATTTGTTCTGAGTGCAAGCGAAAATAAAAAAAACGACCCCAATGGCAGAAAACGTAACGTTTTTCCTAAAGTTATAAAAATACAGGAAAACGTTACGATTTCTGCCATAGAGGCGCTTTCTTCGTTTTCGCTCACTCTTAATACGTATAAAGTAAAAGTCAGTTCCATATGATTTCTCAGAGTACAATGTGGCTGTTTCGAGTTAATATAAACGAAGTAATACATTCAAGATGTCTGAATTAGAAAATAATGTTTATTTGATTGGTGATATCAATACGTTACCGGTTCTCACTGAATCGAAATTACCAAGTAATTGTGAAATATTGAAATGTTTTTTTTGTTATATGCGCGTAATGAAAAAAAGTATAGATGAAAGTAAAAAGTTTGTGATATTTGGAAAAAATGTGCGAATATATAGGATTGATGAGAAATTTTCCGTAGAATACGATCCCGATGTTGATAGTTCTATTCACTATTGTCCAGTACGCAAAAAATGCAATAAAACGATATAGAATTACATTAAATTTAATTTAAATTATTTTTTCTTATGTTGTTTTGCTTTTTTGAGGGTTTGAGATAATTTTTTGTCCATAGTACACCGACTATTTTAATCTACGGAAAATTTCCGATCGCATATGATATCAGTTGGTCCAGAAGGGAGAGACCCCCCACTCAATTTCATAAAGCGACCATTGGCTCCGACCTGGAAGGGGGGGGGGCACTAGACGACCCTCGCCTGGGCAGAGTGCCAGCCATTTCGTTTCCTACAACTCCACTGTGTCCAGGGACCCAGGTGAGTTGAACTTTAAATCTCCTGGCTAGTTCATCCAGTGTATCCCTGCATCTTTGACAAGCCAAGCCTTGATGTGACTCTGGGTGATTTGAGAACTCCTAGAGCCGACCGGCTGTCTGTGCAAATATATATGCGCCTATTTACATAGTTTCTTCGCAGAGATGAGATAGTGGTCTTTGGTCTTTTTAGATACACTCCCGCCCCCGAGGCTTAAATCACCTTGGATATATCTGTGAACCATACGAGCCCGTCTGGTGGCAGTAAGGCGAGAGTTTCGCTACTCCAATCTCCTCTATCCGGGTTGAGGATTTTTGGAGAAGTGAGACATATAGCTGGGATCATGCTATCTTGTTTCATTTCTAGTATGGGGCATTTAGAGATTGCCTCACTTAAATCTGATGAGTGTCCATGAGAGTAGTGCGTTTTGGTCCAGTGGCCTAGGCCCTTCAACCTATACGCCGTTCTCATGGCCTCAGCATTTATGTATAAGTGTACTTAGGTGGTAATTCGGCGAGAGCTTCAGAGGTTCTCGTTGGAGCCGACCTTATACCGTACAATATGCCTAGGCATGCAAGCCTCTGCAGTTGCTCCAGGGGCAACATCATGTGTTACTCCTACGAAATGTTAAGGAGCTACATTTGTTTAGTTAGTCTAATGCTAAGCAATGCTAGTGTGCTAGTTGTTATTTCACCTACTTTGAAATTGTTACCATTTGAGATATTACTCATTTATTGTATTATCAAATGAACAGTGTTCGACTTCTTGCGATGAGCTAATAAATAATGTCCCTCGTAGCATTTTGGTTACATAAAAATATTCCAATTCACTATCGATGTTGAAGTTATTCATTCGTGATGAGGTATTCCAAAGCCATGGATGCATTATTCCGCGCTAATTTAATACAGCGGATATTAAATTTTGTGGTTTGGATATGCGTAGAACTATGAATAATGAAGGTAATGTGACTATCACTATGAAAGATAAATTTGAATTTAGAGCGTAATGCACTCAAACTTACCAAACAAGCTTAATAGCTATAAATAATTCCTAATGATAATATATCTTTGGTTCAAAATTCGATTATCGAATTAGCACATTCATCCCTGCTAAATGTTTTATGTATCGTATATGATTCATGCATCTTCGATATAAGCTTTTACTCCGCTCTATATGGAGAAGAAGAGAATGGAAAAGCATAAAACAATATGAGTTATGCATTGCTTGGTGTGCTACAGAATCTCGATATATCGGGTGTCCCAACGATCCCATCATTAGTCACCTTAAATATATTTGTTCCCAAAAAATAGTTTAACCAGATCAATGTTCTAAAGGTGGACAACTTTCTACATAACGTCTTCAGGATTATCCAGTTAGGATGTGTGGCATGAATTTTCGATGCAAATATGTCCCAATTCCAAGATCAATGTATAATATCTGTGAACTCATTGTGACCATATCGTCTGCAAATATCGTTGTTACCAGTTGAAATATTTTACGGGAATATCAAGGAAATAATATTTATAACGATAATTGTTGGTCCTCCGAGGATGAGATAATAAACTTGAATATGAAAACATCTCGTGAAAGCTATTAAATATATAACTCAGTTCTTCTCAAACAGAAGACATTCGAGAATATCTAAAAACTATATTACTCGTTAACCCGATGGAACAAAGCCGTTCCTAACTTCAACTGCCATTAAAAAACTGAAATTTAAAGTTGTTAAGATGAAATAACTAACATTGATGAACGGAAGTTATCTGATGTGAAATAATAACAATAATTTACAGAAATATCACTATAATAGGATGATTTTAATATTTGTATGTGACCTTTTGACCTTGTAATTAGTGCAACCTCCTGCGTCACGAACCAGTGCTTCCCCGGATTGGTTAATAATACTGTACTGCAAATCAGAGAATGTTACATTCGTGGAGTAATTATATTCATTAGTTCGTAATGTGGTTAATTTTGCAATCACGATTTCACATTAATCAAAGCTTAGGGATAATTAATCTCATCGAAATGAGAATATGCTAACGCAAATAAAAAAAATTTGATGAAAGTTACATCGTTGTTTCAAACAATTGCAACATTATTTTGTATATGCAATTAAACTTTTGGAAATAATATAAAACAGTATTGGAATTGGTGGCTGGCGACATCGAACGTTATTGTGTAATATTAACGGAAATATAGCAATCTATTCAATTGAATATTTATTATATTTGAATTTGGGAATCATGACTGTACAGGCTGTCAAAATAAATTAAATTATAGCATGAATCCTATCATTTACATGACAGTTCCATGCACAGTGAGGAAAATTTAACTTGAATAAATTTGATAGAAAGCTAAAAGTTCTCCTGAAGCATCCACAAATACGTCAATTAACATTTTCAATTCATTATATGTCTATGCATAGGTGAATGAATAGCAAACATATCGTGTTATCCGATGAACAAAGCTGTTTCGCCCTCTCATGACGTCATCAGCAGAAGACGATAAAGTCATGATTCTACCACTTCCGCCAACGTCAGATATTCAAATCTAACGCGTGTGATTGGCACTATGAGTGTAACCGTTCCAGATCCTCCTGTAATAAAATAGATCTAATCTGAGAAGTAGAAACAGCAGAGGACCCAAAATCATGCCCTGTGGGACACCAGATGTCACCTTGGAGATGTTATACGTAAAGATAGCAGCCTCCACAAACTCGGGTCGAACTTGCACGTAGCTGAAAAAGGAAGCGATTAGAGGTGGAGGAAAGCCAATTTCATGAAGATTTATGAATATTATTTGGTAATCGAAAAGGTTGAAGGGCTTGCTGGTGTCAGTATGAACGACATTTACCTGTATATCTGCTTCAACCTATTCCGCAAGACTGCGTTATGACAATTAGTTTTTTTTCATTATTCTTTGTTTGAGAAACAATTTTGGAATATTGCTCAACAGGGATGTACGTCTATAATTGCAGAGATCACTTCTGTCAGTGCAGTAGGGATTCAAAAGCAATGCAAAAACCCTGGAATGGTATCTCAGCCGCAGGTGAGAGGGGAATTCAGTTTTTGACAACTTCTCGCAGAATTTACTTTGTTGACGAGAGGAAAATGTAACTATACTATGGTGAAACAATTATCAATAATTAACTCATCCTGAGGATGCCACCGTGTGGTTAAATAATTGTTAATATATTGTTGAAAGTGTAAATGTGTATTTTATTCACAAACCACATGGAAAATGAAGAATTAAAATCCAGTTCCACCAAATATGCAGAATCCCAGCTGCAGCCACGAGAGCCAAGAAAAGTGCTCTAACGGCCGCACTAACGGAGGTGGAACCACTCCTCCTGTCTAAAAAATGCGGCAACAAAAGCTGCCCACAGACTTCTATCAATAGGACTGTAGAAGGCAAATTGTAGCAACATCTCGCTACCAATCAGTGGTGAAACACTCCATGATGATAACGAATGGGATGACACCACGATACACCTTTGATAAGAAGTATCGTATAAGCATACCCCCAGAGAAGATTGATTAAACAATAACCAATCAGACCTCCCAACCAATGGTGAAATTTGATTCAATGATGGAACCAGAAGTGATGGGCAGACTGGAGCAGGGATATACCGCAAGCGTCCAGGTAAAAGTATTTCTATACCTCCGAGCAAACACGCCACCATGAGATACTGGCAAAAAGGCGCTATGCCCAAATAGCACTCCATGTGTGGGCAATTTTTGATAGCATAATATCATAGCACATACCAAATTTTTTATGAATTCAAAATTGCAGTACTTTAGCCTTTCAACTTTTTGTTCATCATATTCCCTAGATCTGATTAACAAGTTAAAATCGTCATTTTCCCCTTCTCTTCTTAATACATGGTATTTACAAGCTATACAATCATAGGCGATTTTAGTTTTCATTTTTACTATATATCCAGCAACATATGACAGTGATGCAGCTTCCGAAGGTCTTAAAATTTTAAAATGCTTGGGTAAGTGAAATGATGGTTCTTTCGAAGTTTTCAATTGTGGTTTACTGATGAATCCCTGTGAGAAATAAGATTATTGATGAAAACTGATAAAAATAATTATGATACAATTTTTATAACATATAATGTAAAATTCACACCTGGCTAAATGAACTGCTGAAGTGTTACAAGTATACTACTTCCGTCTTCTTCACACTTTGCACCAATAGAATGCTTCGATACCAAATTATGGTTCTGAAGTGGCTAACCATTGCGTATAGCACTACCGTGTTTTCCCATGATAAATATTATGCAAAAATAATATTCTAGAAATAGCGTTTATGATAGCAAGCAACAAGTTGCATGGAAACAAAATCCACAAACGAATTAAAAATGGCTACTATTGAACAACAATAACAATCACATGCGCATTATAATTTCTATTAATTTCGGACGCTTGACGCGCCCCCCGTGTTTTGAAAGCGAAATACTTTCGTCGGCTATGACAGTTTTGGTCCCTACCATAAGACATTTCATTCTACCGTAGTAGAGTTATCTATGATTCGTTTGCATCTCGACAATCAATTATTTCCTGTCGCTTGTTTGCGGAAAAATAAGAGTGAAGTTTTGGTGAAAGTTTATTAATAGCGATTCACATTCAGTTATTAGGGTAGATATAATTCCTCGGCAAGAAAGTAAAACTTTGTCCATTCAATCGGTAACAGATTTTTTGGTTTCAATTTTATTGGATTAGTTGCGGGTGACTTGTAAAGTTCAACGCAAACTCCCAAACGAATCTGAACTGTAATTAGGGAAGAAAGAAAAAGTAATACAATTATTAGAAACATTTCAAATCGATTTTAAGGTATCTGATTACAAGTTTGTACGATTTCAAAATATATAATCTGTTCTTTTCCAATTACATTTCCTACAAAATAATCGTATTGGTGTTATTCAAATATACAATGTTCATTGTAAAATTTAAAATTTAGCTTCAAATACGATAAAGCGTTGTTCAGAAACTATGAATTAAAGTTCGATCGTTATAAATTTGGCTCAGATATATTCCTGCCATAAAAATACACAAGCACATGGAATATTTTCCAAATGGCTTACCGAAGGCACCAAGACGGAAAAAAGTACGGGTGCTGGAATAGTCGAGAAAACGGACCAAAGGGAAAGAATTTCTTTGAACCTAGGGACTTTTGCTACAGAATTCCAAGCAAAAATAGTTGCAATTACAACATGTGCTCGAATTATGAGGAAGAGAGCCTATGAGAATAGACAAATCACAATCATAGTGAGCAACCTGACAGTGCTTAAGACACTGGAGTCATACACAATCAATCACCTCACAATGTGTACTTGATTGTGTTAAAGAACTAACGGCACTAGTAATGAACCTCAATAGAGTAACACGAGAAGGGACTGAAACTGCCGATATACTCGCTAAAGCGGGGGCGGAAAAGTCGCTGATTGGACCATGGCCAACCTGTGGCATTTCTCATGCCACAGCGAAATCTGTGATCCAACAATGGCTCGAGATAGAGCACCGTGCCTACTGGAGAGAACTGCACCGTATGTCGCACTCCAAGCGACTGATGAGAGATCTTCAGCAGCAATGAGTGAAAAATCTGCTGACGTTCAGCAGACAAGAAATACGTTACATAGGACACGCCCTATGCAACAAACACCTCTATACGATGGGTATGGTAGATCAGCCCACTTGCAGGGGTTGCGGCGTAGAAGATGAGACACCTATGCATGGGTTACTGAAATTCATGGAATATAACGGACTGATGAGGAGGTAGCAACATGTGAGGGCACAATAGAACTATAATGACCCCAGTGCAGTGGGGCTCCCCTTAGGATGGAGAAGCAACCTCATGGAGGAGGGGTTTTAGTCGGTAGGAATCCGGCACACCCGGGGGCACGGGCACCCGAGGCGTCTATGCAAGATTTCCCCTCCTCTCTGTACTTTTCCAATTATATTTCCTACAAAATAATCGTATTGGTGTTATTCATATACAACGTTCATTGTAAAATTCAAAATTTAGCTTCAAATACGATAAAGCGTTGTTCAGAAACTATGAATTAAAGTTCGATCGTTATAAATTTGGCTCAGATATATTCCTGCCATAAAAATACACAAGCACATGGAATATTTTCCAAATGGCTTACCGAAGGCACCAAGACGGAAAAAAGTACGGGTGCTGGAATAGTCGAGAAAACGGACCAAGGGGAAAGAATTTCTTTGAACCTAGGGACTTTTGCTACAGAATACCAAGCAAAAATAGTTGCAATTACAACATGTGCTCGAATTATGAGGAAGAGAGCCTATGAGAATAGACAAATCACAATCATAGTGAGCAACCTGACAGTGCTTAAGACACTGGAGTCATACACAATCAATCACCTCACAATGTGTACTTGATTGTGTTAAAGAACTAATGGCACTAGTAATGAACCTCAATAGAGTACCACGAGAAGGGACTGAAACTGCCGATATACTCGCTAAAGCGGGGGCGGAAAAGTCACTGATTGGATCATGGCCAACCTGTGGCATTTCTCATGCCACAGCGAAATCTGTGATCCAAAAATGGCTCGAGATAGAGCACCGTGCCTACTGGAGAGAACTGCCCCGTATGTCGCACTCCAAGCGACTGATAAGAGATCTTCAGCAGCAATGAGTGAAAAATCTGCTGACGTTCAGCAGACAAAAAATACGGTATCTTGTTACATTCCTGACCGGACACGCCCTATGCAACAAACACCTCTATACCTCACTTGCAGGGGTTGCGGCGTAGAAGATGAGACACCTATGCATGTGCTATGTCAGTGCACGGTATACGCGGTTGGTCATCGGACATACCTCGGAGATGATAAAACTACACCCGAGGAAATCAGAAGTATCCCCTATATCAGGTAACTGAAATTCATGGAATATAACGGACTGATGAGGAGGTAGCAACATGTGAGGGCACAATAGAACTATAATGACCGCAGTGCAGTGGGACTCCCCTTAGGATGGAGAACCAACCTCATGGAGGAGGGGTTTTAGTCGGTAGGAATCCGGCACACCCGGGGGCACGGGCACCCGAGGCGTCTATGCAAGATTTCCCCTCCTCTCTGTTCTTTTCCAATTACATTTCCTACAAAATAATCGTATTGGTGTTATTCAAATAAACAATGTTCATTGTAAAATTCAAAATTTAGCTCCAAAATACGATAAAACGTTGTTCAGAAACTATGAATTACAGTTCGGTCGTTATAAATTTGGCTCAAATATATTCCTGCCTTAAAAATAAATACACAAGCATATGGAATATTTGAGGGGATTAAACATTCAATGATACCTTTCACGTTATCGGGAAATATATCCAACTAGTTCCGAATACGTTAGCTAGTCAGTCATATAGTGGGAGTTTGAACGATTAAGTAATTTGCATAAAACGCGAATTTATTTCAATATTTCACCTGTGAAGTTTGAAAATCCTATATCATGTAGACAAGTTTGAAGGTGCCATTTGCACTCAACTTCCTCATGTTCCGACTTTGTGCTTTCTGAGTTTGACAATTTGTTTATATGTACACCGGGTGTTTCAAATTCTACTCTCATCATTGGATAGATATATATATATATAGATAGATATGATTTATTCGTTCGATAGTTGTACCCTATGTGGGTGTAGAACACGTCAATACAATAATACAATATAGAAAATATCCGATTAAAAAGAGAATAATTCACATTAAAAAAATGTCTCATTCAAATACTCACTTAGCGTGAAGTAGGCTTAGAATTTCCGTTTTAGGAATCGACTCAGTTTAGTTTCAAGCTGTGTGGTCTGCAGGTTTTTATTTTCTGTTGGTAATTTGTTATATATCTTATCTACATTAGCACCTGTGGCTATTCTACGAAAAAGGATATTAAAATCCATATTTAAATTGAATTACAGATACCCCACAAGCGAACTATTCTTCCATTGCCAATTAATGGACATAAGAAAATTATTTTATAGAAGTGTTGCCTTACACGTTTACGAAAATAGGCACGTATTGAGTGTTGTTGAGCATATATATGAAACTCGATTTAAAGTTGCAAATAGTTATGATGTACCAAAGGTAAACAAATCGAAAAGTCAGAAGTCCTTTGCATACATAGGTCCAAAATTATACAATATGATACCAGCTGAACTAAAAAACATTAACAACTTTAATTTGTTCAAGTTAAAGATATCAAAATGGATAATCTCAACTAAAATAAATTTAATATAAGTAAAATACGAAGGCTGATTTTGAAATAATGTTACTAGCACATTTCCTAGCAATCTTATTTCTGTCATTATTTTCTTGATTATGTAATTTTAAAAAAACCTATGCATTACTACTACATAGACAAGTTTCTTCGAAACTTAATTATAGTATTAGTGCTATTATGTTTAAATTTATGTTTAATTATGTTTAATTTTATTAATCACAGACAAACGAATTGTAAACTATCTTTCTATCATTCTTTACCACATTATTTATATAATATGCTATATGTTATCTTACCAAATCCTGAAATGTACCATATTTTTTTTATATAAATAAATTATCTATCTATCTATCTATCTTATAGATCATCAAATTCACGTTTATAAGTATGAATCCCTTTATTCTTGGTAAATAATATAGTAAACTAGCTTACCCGGCAAACGTTGTATTGCCATGTAAATAATTTCTAGAGAATTTCTAGTTAGAAAAAAAAATTACTAACTTATTGGAAGTGTGTAAGGATGTGGTATATGAGTGAAAAAGGCATGGAGCGCTGTGAACGATGAGGGAATATAAAAATAGCAAAACACCAAACATTAATTTTTTAATTTATTATAATTTATTTTAAGTAATAATTATTTATATCATTAATTCATTACATAATATTAATCTCTTAATGCTACAGCGTGAACAATATTTTTTGTTAGCCCGTCTTGCTAATACAAACAAACTTGATGGTTTACCCACTCGAGAGCATGCAACATATAATTGTCCGTGTGAAAAACATGATGTGCTCAAATCTAAGCCACAAACAGACATTGTTTGGCCTTGGGATTTATTACGCTCAAATTGAATTGGCACATCTGTGGGTATAATATGTATTCGTGGTATTAATATATTTTCACCTCGAAACTTGCCATTTAAAATGGTGGCTTCGATAACGTTTTTCATTAATTTTTTAATGACTAATCGCGTACCGTTGCACAGCCGTGGCGGGTTCAAATTACGAAGCAAAATAATTGGAGATCCAACCTTCAATTGTACGTTATGCGGTGGCATGCCTGGCGAATCCAGTGAGTTCAAAAACTCTGTTGGAAAATTTAAAGCTTCAGTGGCATCGCAAACTGTATCAATAGATTTATATGATACCAAGTCCCCTGGCAATAACTGTTGTATTTTCAGATTCAAAATGTCAACGTCCACATTTTTTGCCGCTAAAATTGCTCTTTCTGCAAGCCACTCGAGATTTATGTAATTCGTGTGTACATCGGGTAGACACATGGAGGGGATAACTTACCAAGTGATAATAATTGATGTTATCGAGCGGGATACAAAATGATAAAATTATTAAAATGACTATTAAAAAGCAGGGGTTGTTATAGAAGAGTGAAAATTTATCAAAAAAAAAAAAAAAAAGTTGGGGTAGACACCCCTTATCACTTGAGGGTTTGAAAGATAGATAGTAGCCGATTCTCAGACTTACTGAATATGCATAAAAAATTTCATAAGAATCGGTCGAGCCGTTTCGGAGGAGTATGGGAACGAACATTGTGACACGAGAATTTTATATATTAGATATAGAGATTTTCTTCAGCATGAACATACTTCTTAGACATCTCCTCTGTAACTTCAAAATTATGTCGGCCTCTGTAGAGGTGCCCCAGAATATAACAATGTATTTCAATCGAAGGTGTATATAAGGATGATAAGCTACTAGAGTGGTCTCAGTGCTGCTAAAATTTTTATTTGTTCTCAGCGCAAAACAATATGACGACATACTTTTTGCGACACGATGTATATGGTGTGACGTCCAAACGGGAGTGGATATAAATTCCAAAGAAACATATACTTTGTGTGGTTTTGATTATATTTGTGCCATTAGTAAGTGAAATGGTTTGACCACTTGCGTGATAATTGAATTTAATTGCATTCGTTTGGAACAATTTCATTTCTAGTTCTATCATGGTCGGCTCAGACAATACTGCTGAAATATCATCTGCATACTGGCTTATTAAATGAGGCCCTCCATTTGTGTAGATTATATATAAGAAAGATCCAAGGATTGAGCCTTGTGGAAGCCCCCTTTCAATTGATATTAAATCGGAGTTGAATTCTTTGCCGTCGTGGTTCTGTTCTATCACATATTGATACCTATTTTTAGGTATGACTTCAATAAATTTAGACTTACACCCAGTTACTAGTGTTATAATTATGCAGATTATTATTAAAAACATGTTTATCAGACGACATACCAATTAGTATGCAGTTATAAATAAATAGTGAAGGAAAAGTCATAATTTTGAAATCAATAAAACGTTTCTAACGTCATCTGTAGAACGTTTCTTTGTTAAGATTCTCAACACTTTTCTTGAGGGCGAAAAATCCTATCCGAATGAGGTGAATTACCCCAGCCTGTCAGGGCATATGACAAATGCGACTGACTAAGGGAGAAGGATGCCATGTGCACCACCTCCTCAGGCAAGTAGGTTACTAAATTTCTCATAAAGAGAATTTTTTTAGAAATTTTGTTAGCTACACTATCAACATGACCATCCCAAATAAGAGCTGGATCAAATAAGATACCCAAACCTTTATATAGTCAGGGTTTTCAAAAGTAATCTTTCTGTGTGTGAATAACATTATACCAGTTTTGTCAACGCTTACGGACAGTTTATTTGCACAAAACCAGTCAAAAAGACTTTCGAGAATGAGTCAAGCAAGCCAGCAAATCCATTTCATTATTCTCGCTTCGAACCATACTGGAGTCATCAGCAAAGAGCAGGAGATCAGTCGCTCCCACCTGCTGAACCAGATCATTAATGTAAATGAGGAACAGTAGCGGACAAAGGACAGATCCCTGTGAAGCTCCACTGAGAACCCCACCATAATCCGAAGAGGTTCCATTGATGACAGTGTTCTGTTTCCAGTTGGATAAAAAAGAGTAAATGGGTCAGGTGGATCAGCCCACATGCAGGGATTGCGGCGTGGAAGAAGAAACACCCATGCATGTGCTGTGTCAGTGCACGGCATACGCGGTTGGTCGTCGGAAATCGCTTGGAAACGATAAAACTACACCCGAGGAAATCAAAAGTATCCCCTAAATTAGGCTACTGAATTTCATAGAATACACCGGACTGATGAGGAGATAGCAATATGTGAGGGCACAATAGGACACTAACGACCGCGGTGCCGTGGGGCTCCCTCTGGGAAGGAGAACCAACGTCACCGGGGAGAGATTTTAGTCGGTAAGAATCCCCTCCTCTACGCAAAAAAAAAGGTTACAAACTTGCTCATTCCGTGAGCGAAACAGCTGTCTGGAACTATATGTTTTGTGACGTTACTGATTGATTTTGACTAGAGAGACCTTATCATTGTTATCGGGCAAAACCCAACATGAGATAAATGAGTATATTCCTATATTCATTTGTTTCCAATCCTCTTACATCAGCTAGTATACGTGAGTTCACAGCATCAAACATTCATTGAATCTCCTAAAGATGTTTCGATCATGCACTATAACTATTGAAACATTCTGAAATTGCGAAATAACCAAACGGAATTTATCTTGTTAGTTCCTCTCGTGATTTGATGTATTGTTGGCGAATTCCGTGAGGCATATAAGAAGTATGTGGGAATAAAAATAAAAGTTTGAAGTTCTTCCATACACGAATACATCATAGTTGTTTTTTTCGTTGCGTTTTATAGAGGAGCTGTAACAATTCTGTTTCATTGTGGCCTATTCAAATGCGAAATAAATCTAAATCAAGTACAAACCAACTGGGAATTACTGATATAGTACCCCCGTGACAGTTTTTCTGAATAACGGAATATAAAGAACATGGCACTTCTTACATTTTTCAAAGCTGCCTTTCATCGGCACCGAATTTATAACTAAGCGTTATAAAAGAACCAAGTGTTTATTGCTGCAACCATATGGTCATATGGTTTACTTAAACAAACTGGCTCGTAGGATTGCTTAAGAAATCCGGCGATTCGAGTGTCAGTTGACATATGGTGCATTGTTGACAAAAACTGTCCTGATGGATCGTTCTTTCCGTGTTTCCTGGGTTTGTGTTTCACACTCATGAACTAAGTGGATGTGGAATATACAAGGCTCTCTTATCCTTCCGTACAACATGAATGGAAAGACGTTTTCAAAGTTCCATTACGTTTATAATTCACTAAAAAGGATAGTGAATGTCATTTGCAACGATTCGACTTGAATCGCTTTCGAATCATGACGTTCTCTGGATTTCGTTTGTACTTGTTTCAGCTATATAAAATAATGATTCCAGCAATTTTCAATTGGAATATGCTGGAACATACAGGATCATTATCCATAAGTATTGGTCCAAATATGTGACCAGTCCGACTATCTCCCAAACGAGAAACATACTACTTATAGACAGTGGCGGCTCGTGAGTTATGAAAGAGGGTGAACACAAGTAAAAACAAACCTATTTTTTGTAGTTGAAATCCATCCTCCCATTTTTATGCTGGAAAAAACGTCTATGACTTTGTTATCAAAATCCGGGAAAACTGGACGAACTTCTTCTCTATTGATAGGACCGACAATGCGTTTAGTCGATCTTCTGACATCGTATTTCTCAAAAAAGTTTTAATGCGTTTGAGGATGGAAAAACATCGTTAACATTCTGCTGTCGACATGGGCGTTGTACAAATAATATCCAACAGTTTGTATGTTTCCGTCAAAACCTTCTTAGGTCGTTGTCTGATATGAACACTAAAAGTGGCAAAATACCACCTACGTGACACATGTCATCGCCTTCATAAATTGCTGAAAGTTCACTTTTTAATTTTACTCAGTTCAACATAGGATAAGATTTCACAGTTTCATCAAAATATTTCGTCGAAATGCATGTCTGTAGGGATCGAATGATTCTGCTGCACTCAAGTGTTCCCTAGAATCGGTCGCTAATTTGGCTTAAAATAGTGTCATTACTTCCTTTGCAGTAACAGCTGTCTTATCTCCAGCTAGCGTCCTTGTCTTTTCCTAGCAGGTTCTTAATTATTGCGTTCTTTTAATGTCACTGTCAGTAGAGTTTCTAATTCGAATAATTTGTTGTTGGAACTATTCAATTGCCTTTTGCAGTTGAGCACTATCAATCCCGCGCATTTGAGTCTGATTAACTAATATTTCAACATGTGGCATGATGAAATTAAATTAACAAGTAGAGAAATTCCGGGCAATTCGAATGTTTCAATAAATCACTTTGCTTCACTAATAGTAACTGAATCCATCCCATATTCGTCAATAATTTTGTCTAAGCATTCTTTGAAAGAATCCTGGTGTTCAAATAATGTGTTTACAGTTCGACTTTTGAAAATCCAGCGTGTAGGAACAACGCGTGGTAATATACGTTTGACTATTCCATCAAGAACTACCGTTCGTTTTGGCGATCAGGAAAAAAAACTTGAAAATGATTGCAAATTCATTTAGAAGAGAAATATAAACAAGAGAAAGTGACAAATCAAGAAGTATAAAATTGATAATGCAGGAATATCGAGTTTGAAAACAACTAGTTCATAACATTGGTAACGATGTACGAGGTCTGTCCCAAAAGTATCCGACTTACATTCATATCTTCGCGCCACAACAATCAGGCCACCTCTGTAGGGTACGAACATCACCAATAACTCCCAACCTTCTCCTCAGAAGCCTTAGTTACTGATGAGACGCTTTAGTTCCCGCGCAGCGTGTTTTTGTTTACTACGTCTGTTTTGTGTTCGTCGGATTTTGTTTATTGCTAAAAATGACGGAAAGAGCTGAACAGCGAATTTGCATAAAATATTGTTTTGATCTTGGTAAAAGTTGTGCGGAAACTATTGAAATATTACAAAAGGCATTTGAAGACTAGTGTATGGGCATAACACAAATAAAAGAGTGGTATAAGCGGTTTAAAAGTGGCTGCACATCTGTTGACATTGATCCTCGCATAGAGATGAAGAATAGAGTTCTTGAAGGTGCCATATTTTTGACTTCGTCTAAGAGATTTGAAGGCAGGCTATCTCTTTCTACTCGATCCCGATATTCCCCGCCCACTTACGTTCCGTGAACACAGTGATGCGAGCATTATAAAGAGAAAGGCTGCCTTCGAATTTCTTAGAGAGGGTCTTTTTGTAAAGCATTGCGCTTATGATACTCAAGAACTCTATATCTTCATCTCTATGCATCCTCGTTCAGGTCGATCTTCGACGGGAACAACATCGTATAATGTCGAGCGTGTGAGAGTTGCGATTGGACAAGATCGTCGTTTGAATGTGAGGGAACTAGATGACCTTGGAATACCAAAAAGTACTGTTTGGCGAATTTTAACCGCGAATTTGGGAATGACTAGTGTGCAAAATTCATCTCAAAACTGCTCTCAGAACAGCAAAAAAAGATTTTTCGATTAGAAATCACTCAGGACAATCTGGAAATGATCAATGGTGATGAAAATTTTCTCAAAAAGGTTATTACTGGTCATGAATCATGAAAATGCCGCATAGAGGACAACGATTCGATGACAAAGAGACTGTTGAAACTAATGCGACGAATGCACTAACGGCGATTCCAAAAACTGACTTTCAAGACTGCTTTAGAAAGTGGGAGCATCGACATGAGCGTGTTGTTCCATCAAATGGGGAATACTTCGAAGGACCAACCTGATGACGAAGAATAAGTCAAGCGCCTAGAAATCGAGGTAGTCGAATACTTTTGGTACAGACCTCGTATATTTGTTATTTGTATTAAAATCTATTAGACGTTGAATAGTTTGATAATTCTTCATAGAGCATCAGACAATTTCGGAATGGAAAAGCTCATTATCATGTAGATCAAATGTTTGTCGTTTTCCGATTTCCAGATCAAAACACAAGAGTCGATTGTCGTAGAGGAGCCTTCCTCTTCGAGCACTTCGATTCTGAACGAGACTTGATTACAAACGCTTGTTCAAGAAAAGCTGATGAAGTCCAAGAAGTTATTGCTATCACCGAATCGTTATCTACGAACTTGATGCAAAATAGGAAATATCCAACTACTGCGATTGTGTAAAAACAGAATAAAGCGGAAACCGATAATGAATACGTTATATAGATTGAGAGAAGTAATCTACAAGAATTAATGGAAATCTTTTGCAGTTATTCTGTTACCTTATCAGTAAATTGAGTAGCAACTAAAAAGGAAGTCGTTCGACTTAAAAGAAAGATTATTGAAAAATAACAGGATCGTCGAATCCTGCATAATCTCGCAACGACATTCTGAAATCTCAATCGATATGAACTGTCCTAAACCCGTCCTTATCAGGTCATTGCAAAAATTCCGAACATGGATTCAAATACTTCCCACTAAGAATAAAGCTGCTCTCTCGACCTTTCCTTTGCCACACAACATGACAAGATATTGGCAGCAGCATTTTATTTTGATTCTCAATCCAGACATATTGTGCCCGCCTCAACGTAACTTCTAAATTTCCCGAATGAAATATTTGATGCAACAATATAGCGATTCGTTGTCTGCCTAGTTTGCAGAAATATTGAATTTTTTGTCATGACCGCTCATTGTCACTAGATCGATAAATGGTCTATTACTTAATAAGTTGATCCTTGAAATAAGGTTTTCCTCTTCGTTCGTTCAAATTATGTTGGAATAAAGGGGATTGCAATTGAATTAATTTCTGTGACGATGATCGAGGAATCTACATACCGAGTGATCGTGATTATTTATCATGCATGTTTTTGTTGCAGGGGGTTGTTGACCTTAGAGTTGTCTCTTTTAGCCACATATTTTCTTTTATTTTTTATTTTATATAAAAATTCTCGGGAAATAGGTCACAATAACACTCTGTTTTAAATTTTCGTCTTTACGTACGTTTCGGTCTCACGACCTTCATCAGAAGACTTATTATGTAAAAAGGGGTTAATTAAAACTAATTAGCACAAGCGTCCATATCGCACAATTTTCAATCAAAAAGCCCACGCCGTCGAAACGAACAGAACCACGAACAATCGAAAATTGTATCGTTAATATTAAAGTATAATTTTTTGTAACAAGAATCCACTGTTCAGTAAAATTCTCATAATATACAAACGCATATTGCTATGGTCTCAAAGCAACTGAAGTTCGAAGCTATTTGTTGATATTTACTCGAAACCAGATGTAGATTTATGACGTACTTGAAAAGGTTTTAGACCTGCATTGGAATTTACTTTAAGCGTTCTTCCTAAAATATAGGAATTTGCAAGAGTTTTAATTAATCAAGTTAGTATAAATCTGACTCAATCCCTGAATATCATTCCTATGGTTCACAGAATTGGAATCCCGTTTTATGTGAATCATCTCCAGGATAGAGCTTTTATAATAGGTTTCTTTAGTTGAAATATTAACATCCTTGTAATCAAACTGATGGTTATAATCAAAGCAGTGTTTAGCAAGGGCGGTGGAATTTTCTAAGTTATTATTTCTTGTACTATACTTATGGCCGTACATTCTTTTTTGTAAATATTGTTTAGAGACTACAGTATAAGTTCCATCACAATCCAAACAATTCAATTTATACACTGTGTGGGTTTGTTTATCTTTAGGTATTACAGGTTTTAGAATTGAGAAATATTTCCCAACACAGTTAGTAGGTTTATGCGCAACATTTATATCGTACTTTTTCAAACATTTCTTAATTTTTTCTGAGGTCTCCGGAATGTATGGTAAAGTTATATAATTGTCTGTATTACCTATTATGTTATTTTTATATGAAGAACCATTATAGATTTTGTTTATTCTCTCTTTAATGATAGGATTGGGAACGTTTTTGGGTAGCCATTCATTTCTGGTGTATTACGAACAAATTTTAAATTTTTGGGACGGTCATCTGCGTGGGACAATTTCACCGCGCGGTCTGTAAGGCTGTTAATGACACTTTTTTTATAACAAGCTGGTGCAACGGAATTGAAATGAAGATAACGTTGAGACCAAACTTCTTTAGTAAACCAAGAAGTTTTCATTTTTCCATCTGCATCATGCCTAATGTTCATATCTAGGGAATTTATGTTTTTGTTTATTTCTATTTCACAAGTGAATTGAAGTTTACAGTGGAAATTGTTAAATTTATTAATCACATATTGAACTTTATCGTTGGGAACACACATAAGGCAATCATCTACATATCGTTTAAAGAATACAGGCTGAAAATCTAATGAATTTATAACGGATTTCTCTAGGCATTCCATAACGAGGTTAGCAATGGTAGCTGAAATAGGAGATCCCATTGCTGTGCCGAAAATTTGTCCAAAATATTGCTCACCGTACTGAAAATAAGTGAATTCTAAACAAAACGTTACCGCATTTATAAAATCCGATTGATCAAGAGGTGTGTGGTTTTTAATCTCTGCCCAACGTTTTTTGATGCAATTCAATGCCAAAACGACAGGTATATTTGTAAATAAAGAAACAACGTCCAAGGGAATTAGTTGATGGTTTACTGGTACGGATTGGATTTTTATAAATTCATTAAAATGCCATGAGTCTTTCACATAAAATTAATTTTTTCCTACTATATTATTGATAGATTTTGATAGAAATTTTGATAAATTGTAAGTAGGAGGTCCATTATTACTTACAATGGGTCTTAGGGGTATATAATTTTTATGTAGTTTCGGAAGCCCATAGATATAAGGTGCTAGCCCATTATGGCAAATTAATTTGTACTGATGAAGTAGGGTCAGATTTTAAATTCCTATAAGTTGTTTCATCATTTAAAAGGTTTCCCATTTTGTTTTCAGAGTCATTTCTATGCATTATGACGGTTTTATTACATTTATCCGCGTTCAAAACTAAAATTTGAGGGTTAGCATCTAAGAACTCTTTTGTTATTTTTGTATGATAGTTAAAACGATTCTTTGCAATACCTGTTTCTGCTTTCTGTTTGTTCTTTTTGTTTGTCAAGATGTTACAAACTTTGTTTCTGATTTCATTTTTTTCTTCTAAATTTTTATTCCTGATTCTGCATTCTAAATTTGCAATAATATTGTCAATAGGCAGTTTATTTTTTATCAGATATTTGTTACATTTTTAAATTGAAATATTATTTTGTATTATGTACTGGAAAATTATGTTATGTATTTTGATATATTGTGTTGTAATTTAAAAGATTTACGATGTTGGTCGGAAACATGACGCCTAGCTCTTGTAATTTTTTATTAAAAGTGCGTCTTCCATTTTCGTAAAGATGCCAAAAAACATGTGATTAAGAACTCCAACAGTTGTGTTATCACAAGAGCAATTTGAATTTCCTCTAATACCAGTTTTGGCTAAATGTGAAGGGAAAATTCCATGGTTTAATTTAAGTCTGGTTATTATAATTTGATATTTCCTGCTGTAGCGACCCGCATTTATATATGTATTGATTTTAAGATAATCTAGATTAAAAAGTGTATCTGAGTTTTTTGAAGTTTCTACAGCCTTTCTTACATTTGTCGCCACTATAGCGTTTGGCTACACTGAGACAGTCATTAACTGTGACTACGTCTATGGTGGTCCTTGAATTTATAACTTTTTTTGACGCATTGTCTGCTAAGGAATTTTCTTTGACTCCAGCATGTCATTTCACCCATACAAAATTAATATTGGTACCTCGAATATACAAGTCAAAACATATCATTAGGATATCGGTCACAATTTTATTTTTATAGTGTTTTAGAGTTTCGCATTTTATTGTACAGCAGGCTGAATTTCCGTTTCTGTTGAAAACAGCACTTTTAATACCGGGATACAAGAACGGTAATCAGCAATTACTTGAAAACTATAGGCAAATATCTTTACTAATTACATTTTACAAAATATTGGAGAAAGTTATGCAAGGTAGAATGATGTCTTTCCTTAGTAAATATTCAATATTATCACAAAACCAACATGGTTTTTATAGAGGAAGATCAACCGAAACTGCTACTGTGGAACTCATGTAGTATGTATCTGATAATGTTGACAGAAATATGTTAACCATTGGCATATTTTTTGATCTGAGTAAGGCATTTGTCACTCTAAACCCGACTATTCTCGCTGAGAAGCTGAGGCAGCTGAATCAGTGGTTGTTGACTTACCTTACAAATAGACAATTTAAGGTAAAAGTAAATGACACATTTTCTAGGGTATATGATGTAGAACATGGTACGCCTCAGGGTAGTGTCCTCGGACGCTAGCTATTGTACTCTAATGACCTAGCAAATTATATAACACACGGGAATGTGATCAGGTTTACAGATGACACGACTATTGTGGTCACACATGAAGATGCTGATCATATCAAACGACTTGTTGCCATTGTCCTGAGACAGTTTGATGAGTGGTGTCACATGAACAACCTAATTGAAAATTATCAAAAAACACATATAGTTGAATTTACTGCTGAATACAGAGTAAATACGGGTTTTAAACAATGTTGATATCTCCACAAATACCCACACAACATTTTTGGGTGTTGTTTTGGACAATAGATTGGATTGGGCAAAACAATTTGATGCTATTTGCAAGAAACTAAATGAATCATATTACGTAATATTAATGTTAAAAGATGATTTAGACAGCAATAGCTTAATGAATGTGTATTACTCTTTAGTGTATTCGGCAATTTCCTATTGTATCATTGTGTGGGGTCGAGCTGTGGAGGTAAATAGAGTCTTAGTCATTCAGAAGCGCATTATTAGATTATTGTTTGATCTACAGTACAGACAATCTTAAGAAGATACCTTTAAGGTGAATAAAATTCTGACAGCACCAGCTATATATTTGTTGAAATTACTTTGTTTTGTACATGCAAATAAGCATAGTTATCAAACAATGGCAGACACACACGACCATGATACTAGGCATAAAGGTTCTATCAAACTTAGAAAATTTAAGCATTCAAATTATAGGCTCAGCCCTGAATACTGTGGTTGTTTTGTATTCAATATGTTGCCTGAATGGCTGCGTACTGTTAGAACTTATGCAGAGCTTAAATCCAAACTAAAACACATGCTTGTTATGAATTTTCCATACAGCATTAAGGATCACAGATCACCTTCACGATTCACAATAGATTGATTATATTTTTTATTTGTTGTTATTATATATTTAAGGTTGTATATATATGTTTTTGTTATAGGTAATAGGATATTATTGCAATTATAGAGGTAATTATTGTAGGTACAGCATTCTCCAAAATTGAGAAAAAAAGAGAAGCTTCTATACAGTATTTTTCGGGAAGAGGTTAAAAATTAATTTCAATTGTCTCCTTCGTGAAAGTTCAATACTCAATAGTTCATTGCTGGTGCCGAGTGTTATAATTGATTTGTTGTTCTGTACCAGATTTAAATTTAAATTTAACTTTTTGTTCTTGATGATCCTGACATGTTTTATACATCTTATGGGTGAATAAAAAATGTTAATTCCAATTCTAATCCTAATTCTAATTGATTTGAGTACATACATGGAATCTGATGTTAATATTAAGTTACTCGTGCTAGTTTAGTTTGCCCATTCGACTACCTTCAGTATCGCTATTGCTTCTGCAGTATATATCCAGGTTTCATTCGGTAATTTATAGTATTCAGTATGCCCATTACTCAGTGACCAAGCGCAGCCTACTCCTGTACATGTTTTTGAGCCATCCGTGTATATGGCAATATGAACTGGTAATCCAAGCAAGACTCGTTTGAAGATACTGTCGTTTAAAGTTTCGTGGTCAGTGTATGCAGGAAAATATACACTATGACTAGAACTGTTTTAAGTAGTTATGAGGTCTCCCTAGTATAGATCGATCAGTAACCGAACAAACTTATAGTTCTAGACAACTGTTTCGCCCGTCTCATACCGTTCGCCGCTTATGTCTATCTTCAACATAGATCTTTCAGTAGTATTGCAAACTTAATCTTCCTACTGATGAGCTCTGAGTGAAGAGCGAAACAATTGTCTAGAACTACAAGTTTGTGGCGTTACTGATCGATCTAGACTAGGGAGATTCTTATCTGGCGAGAACCAACATGAGATGAATGAATATATTCATATATTGGAAACATATATTGTTAACTGTCATATTCGTTTAATTAATTGTATTTATATTTGTTTAAAATTGAACATCACAAAGGAACGGTGATGATAATTTAGTAAACAGTGCTTGTCATAAATTTGATTAGAGAATAATTCCACATTTGTATACTATGGAATCATGTTAATATCAAATTTGATATCATCGATTTTGTATGGTTCAACTGATGGATGGTGTACAAATAGGAAATCACATACAAAAATAATGTGGCAAATATGTTCAATCTAATAAGGTGTCCATTAATAATATCACCTCATCAAATTATTTAATATAGCTTTAGAAATACTTCGCTTCCCATTAATCAGTGGTTGCAAACTACGTGCTACAATCTACTGATAGATGACCCCAGTCACGACAAAAACTTTGGATAAAACTTTACGAAAGGCGTAAACTTGCAATTAGTTCAAGTATTTCAGATTGTTTTTATCTCACTCACCTTATATCTGACCGAAATCACGAATTTGAAAAATAGGTTAAGATCTGATAAAGATTCTTATCTGACATTTTCATCACCCCTTTATTCCCTCTCTCCAACTTTCAAGTTGTTCGCCATAATTGACAAAATAACGTACAAAACGTTATTTCAAGAATCCTGAATAACGTGAAAAAACTGAGAAGGACCTATTATGTTTACTGTTAGTATATTGCTCATTTTCATTGGTATGAGTTAGAAATGTGCAATTACTTCAACAAATTTCAAGATGCAAGTGGGCAGATATGTCATCGATACCTATTTATTGTTTCCAGTAATTATATGAACTGAGAAAAGCACTCTTGAAATATTTATCCTTTTCGTATCAATGTATAGTGAAGAGAGCTGTGCTACGTTTTGGAAACGTAAAAAGAGCAATGATTATTGTTTAGATATTTGATTGAATTAATGGAATTGATTAATTCAACATATGTTTACATTCAAGAGTAACATCTCTTGTATTTGAACGATGTATGTTCAACGTTATTGGCCGGGGTTGAAGTAGTCTCACATCGTCCTAAAAACGGCGAAGAAAGCGACTGATAACTATAATAGAAAAGAAATCCTTAAATATGTGGCCTTGCAACCACACCACCATGCTGTTCAAACTGGTAGATCTACAGAGTCCGCATTGGTGCAATGCTATGCACAATTATGAAACTGTAGTATGTGCATCCCAAGATATAGAAGGTGTTTTTGACAATAAACCATATGGAGCAGTCAAAAGAGCACTAGAAGATAGAGGAGGTGATAGCACGACTGGTGAATAATACAATTGCAGGATAGCAGATATAAAAATAGGACAAGATACGACCACATCTGCAAATGGAATCCTCTGAGTCTTGACCGACGTTGACATATCCTTTCAGAGTTATATTCATGAGAGAGACAAAGAGAAAGAGAGAGAGAGAGAGGAAAACCTGAAAACCATCGACCTAGAAGGGAGCGTCATTGAGTAGAAGCCAGAGGTCAAGTATGTGGGACTTACACTAGACCAAAAACTCTTCTGGAGATAATGTACGGTAACTTCTCGGGAAAGAACCCGAGTGTAACCTAAGTACCCTACAGTGGATGTACACGGCATTAGTGAGACTGCAGTATTTTGGGGCAACAGAATAGTCTGGCTAGTTAGAACAAAGACAAATACATCAAAAATACAAATATTAGTCTGTGTATGCTTAACGTGCTATGAGAACGTGCTCAGCGGCAGCTATGGTAGTGATCTATCTTACAAATATCCGTATGGTGTGGAGTATGGCGTTGAGGACAACATATCGAATGAGGAAATTACCAAAAGCAAGTACCGACCCCTGCCTGGAAACCAGCAAACCGGGACACGCCCCAATATGAAATGAAAAAATATAGCTTTGTGGAAGAAGAACTGTTTAGGGAGGGCAAATTATGTGAATAAAGAAGCCGTACCCATAGGCTCATTATAAAATCCTCAAGTTGACTGTTCAATCAATGATTCATGAACTCATGAGAGCACATTCTGAAGGTAAATGATTGGTAGCCAATATCGAACTGACAATTCCATATTACACCATTATTTCATTCTGACCTATATACCTACCTACGAATATTCCTCAATAGCGAATGACCTCCGATGAAATGCATTCCGTTTAGCTCGTGATCTATTTTTGGATTCATTAATTATTGTGATGCATGAGATAGTTGTAATATAGGTTCAGCTATAAACGCAAGACAAAGGGCGCATGTTCCACACAATTCAGTTTAAATAGTCTATAGCTTGCTTCCAATTTTGGTGTTATTTATACAGCTTCAGTTCTACGTATAACTATATACAAGAGTCTTGTGAGTTAGAGAGAGTCAGATATAATGTATTGCTTTAAGATAGACCAGTTAAATGCTACCAACCGCTTAGAAGGTTGGGCCTGTTCATGTGAGATAGGCGGACGTCGACTGGTCACGGTTATATTATGGTACAATAATTTCAGAAAATTATTCATGCTTCCTAATACAAACGCTCCAAAATTCGTTGTACTAATGACGGGCTCGTATAAATCTTTGACGAATTTTGATCGCACGTTTCAAATCTGAATATATCGGTCTCTCATACTCAATCTGTATAAGTGAGGGAAACGATAGATTCAATGGATTACACCAATAAAGAAGCTTATTTCGGCTTAGTGCATATTTTAGAGAAAGTAAATAAGTGTATCTCTGCTGAATTCGGTCCTGCTACCCAAAGGAAATGTTTCCATGTTGCTGAATATTTAACGTTATCATAACGATCTAGCGACAAGAAAATTCATAAAAATACCTGGTTCAGTGACATTACCTCCCACCTTTCCTATATGCAAGCTTCTTATCCAAAAGAAGCTATTTAATAACTCGTATTTCGAAAAGAACGTTTCTATGGTTGGATAGATATCAAATGAAACTTCAAGTATAGTGGAATTTGCTCGACTTCGTTTCAGTAATTAACGCAGCATAATCCTGTAATGATTATATCGCTTTGAAATCTATAGTAAATACAGTTTTTATCAAACGAGATATATAAGGGAGTTAGTGTGAATTGAGTAATACCCTCAATTACATCAGACGAACATGCTCTTTTTATTATCTGGTTCCTCATTTCTGAGGAGAAAACAAACATTCCAGATATTGTCATTTTCTTACGATTTAACGAAGAGAAATAACGATTACAGCTTGTGCTCAGGGTTTTTACAGTGGAATCGATAAATACTATCAGGGAATCAAAACTCTAGAAGGTTGAGAATGGCTCAGAATAAGCCAAAATCGTCATAAATTGCAACGATCTGAAGGCAAATACCGTAAAAAAGTTAACATAACGTTTTTCCGAATGTTGCCAAGGTAAGAACAACTAGAAAATTCAAACAGAAAAACTGAAATTTCGAGAAGTCATGCAAGACGACATTTTCGAATTAAAACGTCCGTAAAAAACTAAACAAGCTTTCGAACTATACGGATTTGGGGGTATAGTAGGAAGATTTACGTAGAATAGTGCTATCTGAATTTCTCTCAAATTCGCCAATTTGATGTCACCGCGATGGTGAACAGTTCCAAATTTTGCTATGACAAGAATAACGCCGGGTTTTCTGAACTGAAGCTGAGAGTCGGTGGCGTTTTTTGCACCATCTCCTTTTTACTCTTAGTTTAGGCTCTTCCCTTCCATCAATCTAGGCCTCTCCTAGGTTGATCTCCACAACGGTCTTATTACCCGCGAAATTCAAATGTTATCGTGGATGGCATATCTTGTGATTTCAATGATTTCATCGTGTATATGGGGCACTGGCTGGCGGTACCACATTCATTGACGAGCTCCCAATCGAAGCTGCATCTAGAGGTGCGAAGCAATGTGAAGGTATACAGGGTGTTTCAGGAAGACCTCCCATAAATGCAGGGGACGGTAGATTTTACAAAAATAATCAGATTTTTAAGCTATTGCATAGCTTTTATCGCGGGCTTTGAGCGCGGCGACCGAATCAAGAAATTCCGTAACGAAAATAAAACCTAACACCCTCACTCCGCCTACCATGTAGCTCGGCCGAGCGTTCGCCTCACGTGTATGTATATGGTACGACTGTACGAAGCTCGCACGGATCGAGACGAGCTGCTCCGAAATCAGATTAATACGTAAGCAGCTGTTTGTGAGAAAGTATATAGGTGTATAGGTATCTATCATATCTTTATAATGCCACACTCACCGCATGTGCGCCCCGTAAGTATACATGTAGGTATATATACTGTTGTAGATACTGTTCCAAAAGGTGGGGTAGCTATTTACCAAAATAGTAATAATGTTACTAATATTATAACTCCGAATATTGAAATAAATATTGCACACGTTAGCGATGTTAATGTTAGGCGCTCATTTGTTGGAGATATTTGTGCGTGCTTATGCAACCTTAGAAATGGCCTACACATATTCATGGTAGCAATTTATATTTATCCGAATCCAAAATTGGACGAGGTAGAGCATTTTATTCATCGCACTTTACTGGAGTACACTGAAGAAGGGTCGAAAATACTTGGTACAAATGGTAATAAATTTCCACTTACCATGGCTGGCGATTTCAACATTAACTTCGCTGATAAAAAATCAGAGCGGTTGACAACTTTTCTTTCGGAAAAATTGAATTTGAAAATGAATAATGATCCACAAGAATCCACAACAAAATATGGGACCACCATTGACGCGATATTTTCCAGATATTTAGAGGATATCAAGTCTCAAACTTATGTTTCTTATTTCAGTTACCATAAACCTATAGTTTCAATGATAAAAGTTCCTGAATAACCTACATGTATTGTAAGATAATAAAAATATTTTAAACGATATTAACTTCTCATTTATTCAATAAAAGAAAAAAAATTGTTTTCTTATCGGTCACCACGCTCAAAAAGTGTAACTTGAATTAATATCAAAGAAAAAACTTGAATTAATATCTAAGAAAAAAAAATACTGCATAAATAAAAAATAAATAAATAATTATAATTACATAAGTTGATAAAAAATGCTATGCAATAGCTTTACCGCGGCAGTCCCCGAGTGCCACACGTATTTTTTTCATAAAACTATGGTCCTATCTTCTTTCGTTTCGGGCGTTGAATCAATTTTTCTTAAACGAAATTTTGCTGTAGCCCCTGTGCAGTTGAAAGTATTTCGTTGAAATCTGATACTCGGGGGTTTCAGAGGTCGCCGAATAAGATGGTTCTGTTAGGTTCAGATGCGGTAGAGGGCGCTGGGTGCGCGACTTTTCAGCGTTTCTTTTAGCCTTAATTTTTTTGAGGATAATTTCTTTGTTTTCTTTGCCAATTTTTCTGGTTTCAATTTTATTTCAAACAAATAATGTACTGTAGTTGAGGTTCTCAAAATCTCACCGTTTCTGAGAAAAACGCGTTTAAATGATTCGGTAGTAAGTAAATCGTTAATAAGTTTTTGTTATGTTCATTTAAACGCGTTTCTCCGGAAATTCTCGCATTAAGGTATATCTCTGTTAACATCATTAGAAAGGTTAGATAATTGTAATCATTTTGGTTCAAAGCTCATTGGCATACCGACCTTGATAAGAGTGGGGGCAACTATTGAAAGTGTGATAATTTAAATAGATGTAGTTTCTGAACGACTCATTAGATTTTAGTAAACTTTAGTTTGTATAGGGGAGAAGGTACGTACTTTCAATTGTAGTATATATTGGTACACGATAGTTCCTAATTGAATTGCTAGAGGGCGTAATTTGTAATAATAACGGTTTCATTGACTTCATCCCAAAAACTTAAATTATACGGTATAGCTATGACATGATAATCGTAAATTAGATTAAATTTGCAAAAAAACTGAAAATCGCAGATCAATGTCTTTTTCGTTTCAAAGAGAAAAACGCGTTTAAATCAACATGCGCGATTTCGGTAGTAAGTAAATTAAATTTGTTAATGAGTTTTTGTTATGTTCATTTAAACGCGTTTTTCTCGAGAATGGTGGAATTTTGAGACCCTCAACAAGAGTACATTATTTGTTTGGAATAAAATTTCAAACCAGGAAAATGTGCAAAGAAAACAAAAAAATCTTCCTCAAAAAAGTTAAGGCTAAAAGAAACGCCGAAAAGTCGCGCACTCAGCGCCCTCTACCCCATAATCTGAAACTAACTGAACCATCTTATTCGGTGTCCTCTGAAACCTCCGAGTACCAGAGTTCAACGAAATATCTGTAACTGCACAGGAGCTACAGGAAAATTTCGTAAAAAAAATTAAATTCAACGCCCTGTATCTCCGAAACGAAAGAAGATAGGACCATAGTTTAGATGGAAAATCTGATTATTTTTGTAAAATCTACCGTCCCCTGCATTCACGGGAGGTCTTCCTGAAACACACTGTATATTGGATGCTTTACCCAAAGAACTTCGAACTAACCAAACGACAAAATTTTCGCTTCGAATTAGGTATAAATATTAACTTCTTTGAAATATATTACTGTGCCTCCAGTGATTGTTCGGTTTGATATTTCACATATTTACGGTTTCACTATGACTCTGAAGTGAAAAAATGTTGGATAAGGTCCCTTGCCTCATAGTGTGGAAAATGTTCATATTATTCGAGTGGGTGGGATAGTGATCAAATCATATTCACCCAACTCCTAAATTACTGAGAAATGCCTTATATCTCTCATTTTATTGATTAGTAAACATGCAAAAGTAACAAGGAGCATACATAATGAAGAATATATATACATTACCAATTGTAGATGTAGGAAACACATACCTGGAACAGAAAATCAATTCAGTCAAATTAGGAAGTAAATATATCATACGTGTATAGAAATTTCGTAAATTGGACTAACTATTATATTGTATATATGTATTATGAGGTAAGTTCAATCTGGGTCCCCGGTTGGTCTGGAATAAGAGAGAACGGAATAGCCGATGAGTTTGCAAAACTGGGGGCTATAAAACCCCTAATAGGCCCCGAACCAGCGATAGGAATCTCGAAGACTAACATCAAAGGGACAATCCACTGCTGGGTTAGAACACAACACTCGGAAGAGTGGAAACTAGTGAACGGTTGCAGGCAGTCTATAGCACTGATTGGACAACACATTAAGGAAAACTGGTCTCGGTAAGTGAGGAACATGGATGAACCGATGCCATACTGTTGACACAGATACTGACAGGACATGCATCGTTTAACTACCACCTGCACAAGATGAACCTTAGCAATTCGATTTTGTGCAGGTGGTGCAAACGGAAAAACGAAACATCGATGCACATTTTGTGCAGATGCGTAATACTGATCCCCCAAAACGCAGTGCACTCTTGGTAGAGCTATGCAACACTGAGGAGATCCAGAAACTAGATACGAAGATGGTGCTACACCTCTTCAGGACATTAACCACCTACCCGGTCTCAACTGAGAGTTGAGTAGGTGACTGTTTGTCCACCTGAGGCACCGGTTGAACACTCTGAAGAGGGAACCATCCCCGCCTACCACTGGAACCAGGTGAACACCTTCGGGTGGGTGCTTCACTAGCACGACGTTTAAACAATATATCACGAAGTTAGTGTTAACCTCTTTAGGAATTGTTCACCTGGGCGAAAATGGTGAACACTCTCGGGCACAACTGCCCCTCTGGTGGTTAGGTGAACACTCGTGGGTGATGCTGCTCCTCTAGGCGATACATTAACTGTTAACTTAGGGAGCATGGTGAACACTTCCGTGTGGGAACTGCTCTTTGGTGGCCTGGTGAACACTCGTCGGTAGGAACCGCTCCACTAGGTGACTCATGACACCGGGTGCGGAGGAATTCAGCCTAGTAATTAAGGGACCGCTAGCTATAGCATTGGATATCTCCACAGCATTTAACCGAGTCTGACACAAAGGCCATCCGTCATATGAGTTCTCGCCCCAACTTTGTCTATCTAGTTTTCTCGTATAGATCACTTCATGTGGTGATTGACGGAGTCTCCTCTGATACAATGGCTGGCAGCGCTGGTGTTCCAGAGGGAACGGTCTTGGTACCATCTTCCTTTCTGCTCTATATTAACGATCTGTTGGACACAAATTGTCGGATGAATAGTACACTTCATACCGCTTTCTCTTTTGGAGCTTCTGTATCATAAAATTGAGCCAGAGACAGGTCGGTGCAATAAATGGAGATCTATTAAGAATTTAGAAAGGGGAATCTGAAGATGTAGTAAGAGTTCAGAAAAGGGGATCTGATGATCTAGTAGCGTTCAATGCAACCAAAACTCAAGCTTGTGGGTGATCCTTACAATCCTAATATCATAATGTCAGGTACAATTCCCATGCAGTTTTCAATATACATGCTCTTTATTACCACAAAAAGCCCTCTTTCATGGGGCGATCATGTGAGATCCATTGCTAAAACTGCTTCGCTGAAGCTTGGTTTGTATTCCATACTAAGGGTATTTGATTTTGAATTTTGATTCCGTAATGCTATTTAAAAAAAATGTTAACGAAGGAACATCGTGTTTATAGTACAATTACACGGAATTGGAATTATATCTTATCAATATGCTATTGACTTAAAAATTAGCTGCCGTCTTCATTCAAGCATCGTCAAAATTAATTTAAAAATTCACCGAAACTAGTTCGATAATGGATTTGCAAAAAAAGAAGGTAAATATGATGAAAATAACTCATCACCATTATTAACAGTAGTGTCGGTCAGTTGTAAATAACCCTCAATTATTTTTGGCAAAGCGCGCTCACTAGTTTCCCGTAAGCAAAAGTTAATTACAAAAACGGAAATCAGACTTCACCCTATGGAACCAAAGCTGCGGCATACCCGTCAACTTGGACATGAAGAGCGAAGTTAAGAATTTTGCTTATAGGTAGATGCAAATTACGTATAAAACAGAAGACAAGAATAAGGATTATTTTCTTTAACGATGAATGTCTTAGGGAATGTGACCCTTGTGTCATTTCTTTTTTCAATAAGATAGATGAACACATTCAATCATTTTGTTAGCAGAAATTGAAAATATCAGTCAGTTTCTAATTGACTATTTTTCTTGTGAACGCTATCTTCCTTTTATAAGCCGAGGGAATGTATTTCCATAGATGAAAGGAACGAAAATGAATAACGGAGTGTGAAAATTTCAACACCATCCCTTGATAAAAATGCAGGAATTTGGATCCGGAGTACATTTACATTTAATTTGTTTCAAAGCTTTGAGAATCTCTATTTACCTGACATTAAATAATACTGAACTGTTGATATGGGGAGATTGACCTGGTGGTTGAGTAGATGTATTCTAGAATAAATTGAAAATCATCCTATCTTACCTCCTAAAATAATTAGGGGTTGAGTTGAACTTTCCTTGCTTCGTATGTAAAACCAGTTCCATATTATTTGTCTTGAGATTTTATTAATAAACTATAAAGAGTTGGTTTGTGGATATATTATAGATAAGGCACGAATTTTATGCACCATGCATATATATGCAAACTTTGCAGAATTGTATTTTTTTTGCTTATTTCAACCAAAATTGCATATTATAGCATCGCATTTCCTAATTTCATATACTGGGTGTCCCAGTATACATGTTCCAATAGATTATCTCAGTCATTTCAAAAGATGAAAATTTGAAAATTTTTGGTCTCCAATTCGTTCAAGGAACCTTTAACTGAGAAAATCAAAAATTGAAAGTCCCTTCTGGTTTGACCGGAAGTGACTCTGACTTTTTAATTTCAAATAGCACCCTGTATATTTTTTGCAATTTTTGATTTCTACTCAAAATTATCTTTCCAACGATGTATCACCATCAAAGTTACAAACAAATGTATTCAAATGTTTCCATGGCACACTAAGGTTTTCATTTAAGAATTATTAATTCTTCCAGTTCTACTACAATTATAATAATTTGAAATTTGACGTTCTCTTCACTATCCTGAATTCAAAATTGTTCATGAATTATTAATTATTATTGAAGTCAAAATCGAGATTACACAAAATATCGTAGCCTACTGCAATTCTTTCAATCTGAAATTTCAATTGACGTTTTCTCCATCAAATCAAATGTAAAATGTGATACAATGTTGGAAAGATAATTTTGAGTAGAAATCAAAAATTGCAAAAAATATACAGGGTGCTATTTGAAATAAAAAAGTCAGAGTCACTTCCAGTCAAACCGGAAGTGACTTTCAATTTTTGTTTTTCTCAGTTGAAGGTTCCTTGAACGAATTGGAGATCATGAAATTTTCAAAATTTATCTTTCGAAGTGGCTGAGATAACAAGCAGGAAAAGTGCGGTTGAAGCTAACAAGACTGTTGTTGAAAGAATTAAAAAGTAGTTGCAGATAATTATTTCTACATTATCAAAACTACCGATGTCTGTGGCCAATATATGGCGTATTTGATGAAATACTTCAAGAGGAAGCTCCAGGGAAATCATTTTTAATAGCTTCAAAACAACTCGACAAAACAAATAATTTAACTGTTACACGTTTCGTCGTTTCGTTCATTAACTAATTTTTTTTTCGAATGCAGTACCAGCCCAAAAAATCATTATTTCTTGATCAGATGAAGCACCTTATATGTTGAAAGTTGGACAAAATTTGGAAATTTTTAGTCAAAATTTAATACATGTAACGTGTTAAGCACATGGTCTTAACAGAGTAGAGGAAACTATAAGAAACGAATTTCTTTCAGTTAATGAATCAATTTCAAATGTTGAAAAAGTATTTATCAACGTCTTAGGGGGCAACTTTATGAAGATAAGTTACCAGGAATTCCTTTATCACCACAACCAATTATCATCAGGTGGGGAACTTGGTTGAATGCGGCTATTTTTTATGCGGAATATTTTGACAATTTAAAAGGAATTATTTTAGACATTGTTGATAGTTCCCAATGTGCTTTAAGATTTCAGGAATTATTTAGACATAATGCAGTTGCTCAACAATTCGTTTTTATAAGATATAATCATAGTTTTATTCTAGCCTCTATTCACTTGTCGAATTCGTAGAAATTATAAAAGACTTTTCAGAGAAATGTGATAACGTGCAAGGAACTATGGGGAGTAAAGTTCTGTGAAAACTAGGAAACGTGATACAAAAAAATGTTCTAGGTCTAGGTGAAATAATATCACACGATTTTGATCAGTATTTGGAGTACAATATATTGCACAAATTAAAATATTTTCCCATAACATCTGTTGATGTAGAACGCAGTTTTTCGTTGTATAAAACTGATAAAAGACATTCTTTTTTAACAGATAAAAATTCTCGAGTAAATACATTACCATGACTTCTTAGTTATAATTCATCTGCATTATCTGAAAAATTGTCTTTTGATAGATATTTTTGCTCCATTAATATTATCTCTATGAGATGTTCAATATAGAACACAACTTCAAGAGCTCTAGAACGGTTTACTGACGGAGTAATAATACCTCGGGTCTATATCTAAATACTTGATTTGCAAATCAACCAGATATGAAATAAATTGATTAGAAGGGCTTCAAATTTTAATAAGCTTATAAGGATCGAAATGGATTTCCACCCAATTTACGAAGCTCAGTGTATAGTAGTTTTATTAATTAATCTTCACCAAGACTGCTCCAACTATTCAGATTCAATTACTCTATAACAAAAGCGACACGCCCAGCAATAATCCGTGAACAATGAACCCGCCAAATTAACATTGATGATAACAAAACGCTTCTCAGCTTACATGAGATAATAGGATACATGATGCTAAACACAATTTCTTTCGAGTACTTGCTGCTTCACCTGTCAAGTACAATACTGATGTTCATTTAGAATAAAGACTCACCGCTAAAAGATTGGTCAACGTGAATTTAATGATTAGTTAGACAGTTCTGGCGTTGATTACATTCAAATTCATTCAAATAAATAGTGTAAATGGGAATTTACGCTCCACATACTATGTACCTATGGTCAATCGTCAATACCTCATTAAATTTTCTACCTACGAATCCAATAACTCAACTCGAATGAGTGAAATGGATTAAGAGGTCCACAAGTTAGGAATCTTTCATTCATTTTCAATCAGATTTGATATCATAAAGTGTCAACAATGGTAAATATATGGTGGTTGATATATCTTTATTGTGTAAGTGTGAATTGTGGATATATCATCCCTGACGGGAAGACCCATGGCTGGAGATCAGAGTGGAATAAGGATGTTGAAGCCAGGGAAAACGACAATCGAAGAATAGACTCATTAAAAGAGGCATATAACGCCAGGGTAAAGTCGAATGCCCAGATGGTTCCCGTTTGTTTTGGTCCTTGGCTAAAGCGATTATAAGGACCGTAACTCCCCTAACAAAAGGTGATGGCACACTGGCTAGAAAAATTCAAAATTATTGGTGAAGTTCCACATCGGATCCACAAGGGAAGGATCCTCCTAATATCGCTACTATCGGTAACCATAGGCTTGAAATTGTTTCGGCTTACCATACAATTAGACGTATTCTGCTTGATCTCAATAACAAGAAGGCGATGGGGCCAGAAGGAATTCCACCAATTATTTTCGCAAGAAATTATCCCCAAACATATCTCTAGTTGCGGTTGTTCATCCTTTTATTCGAACTTGGAGTGTTTGTTTCCAACTCGAAGAGACCCTACACTCCAACCAATTCCAAAAACGGACCCCCCTGATAATTATAGACTTATTGCACTACTAGCTGAGATCTTTAATGCGAAAGGGGTGAGCAAACCACGTCATCCAATATCTAATGAGCTCCAAAATCTTGAACGACCGACAATATGATTTTCAACGCAGGTATTTCACAAGGATCTATTTTGGCAGCCACTTTCTATCTGCTCCATATTAAACATCTGTAGGAACTGACATTCTGACCCGTCCATAGCTTTACAAAATGGTACAATTCGTACAGCTTTCACATCTAGAGCCCCTATATCATCCAATAAAGCAAAAGGTGCAAAACAGAGACCGGTCGGTGCAATGAATGGAGATCTGTCAGGCATTTTGGAATGTGGATCTGATAATCTAGTATAGCTTAATACAATCAGAACTCAAATTTGTATTTTTTTCAAAAATTGCCACAATCCCTAATATGATGATGTCAATTTTTCACTTTTATATTCACCATTCAGAATTGTGGTTTTCCTCAAATGAATGTTTTAGTTTTATATATAAACATGTCATTCGTCATTATTTATGACTAGCACTGCACAATTCATGGAGACATACGAACATTATATTCTATATTTCGGCTTATGCCAAGAAGTATTGCAAAGTTTTGATTTTGATGTTTGATTCATACTGAACTAGTATATACAGGTGGTCCAATTTCTTATGACCAAATCGAGAAAATTCCTGTCAGTCAGTGTTAATTTCATTATCAGATACTGATATTGCAAATAATAAATAATACTGTCATGTCAGCATTAGGGTTCATCATTCTACCGTATAAGTTCATTTACAGTGGGAATCCTAAACTGCAAGATTTCATCAATAAAGTCTAATAAGTGATCGACAGAGGAAAAGGGGGATATTCGAACTTTCTTGAGTGTATGCATCGATCTGAATATTGTACGTAATGTTTTTTCATTCAAATTTAATGGAGAATTAATGAATCAATTGAACTGATTTCAGAATTACTCATCTTATCTTTCATTGATTAACTGAACTCAATCCCAAATTATTTATCATTATGTTTTATTAATTAACCGAACTAATTTTCAACGTGTCATTTTATTTGTTAATTTGTTTTAGTAACTTTTATTGAGTTAGTTTAACAAACGTTGTTTCTATCAAATTAAATTTAACTTATCTCAAACAAGAATCCTCAGAGATACACCAAGCTTCTCGCCCCCAAATCAATATTCACTTGAAAACATTGAGCTTTATCAAAAAACTGTCGGGTGGCTATATAATAATAGGTATTTAGCAACTACATAGGCTTAACAGAAAGATCAAAATATTAGAGTATTAGTATTTCTCACGGAATCGGTGAGCATAATCTCTACTACATGAATCGATTATATGTTACTAGGAGTTATTGGTAATTCTAAGATAGTAGGTACGTGATTCTGTAGGTGGGAAAAGGCAAAAGGACTATATTGGTTCCGTCTCAATAGTCTTAGTTTATCACTGAAGTTAATGCAACTACTTAATAACAACCTCAATACGTTAATTCAAATCTTATTTGATATAATTTCCCCAGCCAACACCTTCTAAGATACCTACTCCACTGGGAAGACTCCGTTTCCACCAAACTGCAATTATAACATTCTAAGTCCAATTCAACTGTTCCAGGGATTTACCCGTTCCAGTTCTTGATTGATATGTTCCAATTAACAGTCCCGATTCTACGCTGGTAATTTATTAATAGCCAAACCGCTTATCGGAGCTGGAAGTGCCTCCGTAAAGTGCCCCTCAAAAGTCCTCATGTTGCAATTCTAACAACATTACATCCTTTTTCTAGAAACACATCATGTTCTAAGGCTTAGTTATAACTCATAATAAGAATTTATATTGCAAAATTCGAACTGTAAAAATTTATGCATAGAAATCTTCGCTATGTTCAGTGATCATTGCATTTATATGAAGAATAAAATGTTTTCCAATTCCTTGTAATAAAATAAGCGCGGCGAGATGTATCCAACTAAAGTCCAGAATTACATACTTACACAATCATGCTTTTCAAGATCCATTAGGTATCTGTAATTTTATTCTCATACTGCTGAATTTTCAATAATTGATGAAACGTATCATTACTTTAAATTCATAGACAATATACTTAGCTTCCGTTACGTCTTAACATGAAACTGTGAATATTTATTTAACGTCGTGAGCAAAGTCTTGAAACCTGTTATCATACACTACGCAAGCGCAAGCCTCTCCCCCGCACGTTGACTGAACATAGTGATTCATATACGTTTCCCCGTTCAGCCATTTCGAAACAACACCAGAATGCTTTCCTAAGGTAAAATCGTAGGGAAACGTGTTCAACTGTGAAGCAGAGTACATTATTGTCTTCAAAACAACTCCCGTTATCGTAATATATGCAAGCGCAAGCCTCTTCACTGCATCTCTGCTCAAGCTTAAATGAGTTTTTTAGGTTTTACTTCTGGAACACAGCTGCATATATTTTTACAGCCTGAACATAGATGAAAATATGTTCAACGGTAAGAGACAGATACATATGATGCTACACTTGGAGTTACACTGCTTCACTCATCAACAGATAATTATTAAAGGTAGCAACAAATGTCCAGAAAATAGTATCACGAAATAAAGCTTCGATTCAGCATTTTATACCGATGTTTTGATCATTTCACATAATGGTTAATACTGGAAGTGACGTTACAGTCTCTTTAGATTTGATTTGAGTGATAAAATAGTATTTATCAGCAATATGAGTCGAGGATACGTATAAGATCGAAAACTAAGGAGAAAATTGATGGTCGGTTTAAGACCCTCTGGAGACTTTCAGTATAGCCATTATGGGAGCACCTCTCATTGATTATAATGGTAGTAAAAACAACGTTAATACACAAAAATTTCAGCGGATGTATATTTTGCTGCACAAGCTCATTTTAATAACATTTCGCACGTATAATTCTTCCAAATTATAGTGATTATGTAGGTATAGACATGGCCCGACATAACACTTTTATTTGTTATTTTATCAGTCAACCTTGAAGTTTTATTAGCATCTCATCTAAATTAAAAGCTTGTTCTTTAAAATTCCTGGGTTGCAAAGGAATGTAAATACAATATTCTGGACACAGTGGACCCCCATTCTAATAATGTGTACAATGTAAATGTAAATGAAGGGAAATGGTGAAATTAGAGGTTGAATGCAGAAACATTCGTTTTGAGCATTTGTGAATTGATCTAGACTATTTTTAACATGATGTCTTTGTGTGTGTGCATACGTAATTCACTATGCAGATCGTTTCAAAGGGGTGAAAATAGGAACTGTATATTACTTTTGGGTGTGATAGTCTCATTCCGAGTGGTATTCATGACATCCATCTTCAGTTTTTCAAATGGAATTATGGTAGTTCACCTAACTCATTCGGCCCCCAACCGAAGAGCCTGCTTCCCAACATCCCTACAGAACCTACCACCAGGTGCAGAAGTGGTTGGGAGTTGAGAAAGAGCCCACCAGCGACCTCAATCAAGGAACCAGCGCCACTAACCATGCTGAATTTGAGCTGCTCCTGACAGAGTGAAGAGCTGAAACACTCTGCATTGTTTGACAGGAGAAGATTAGCCTAAAAACTCCTCCTTTGGCTGAATCTAATGAAGAAGACGACGTCGACGACTCTTCACCACTAGTATGTAGTAGTAAATCTAGTCCGATAACAGAGGAGTCTCCGGAGCCCCAATAAAAGCCGTCTGACGAACCTGAACCTGGCTGGGCCTTCCAAAAGAACGCGACTGTCTAGCTAAGTGCTCAAAGGTAAGCTTAATATCACATACGTACTATTCGTTGTAATTTGTTATAAAATTGATTAAGCATTTCATGAATACTCCCACGACTTCCCTCGTAGGATGAGTATTTTAGCCGATATCCTGCTCGGAACGAATATTTTGGGAAAAATGGACAATTATTGCTCAAATTTTAGCAAATTTTGTCTACTTTAAAAGTGTACAGGATAACTTTTAGAAGTTATAAGCCAAAAAATTCCGAAGATTTCGAGGTTTTTCGTGCACCACGCAGTTAGCAAACTTGGTTTTACACTATTGGTATCTATTCTAATAACATCCCAAAAAGTCAAAACAGTGCATTTTTTTGCGACCTAAGATGTGTTACATGACTGGCCTATAGGTAGTATGGTAGTTTTCCTCAATTTTTGATCTATTAGTGGTTATCTGAACCCACTATAGCTGGATTCAATTATAGCTGCTTGGACTAGCGTGAAATTAAAAACCATCTGGTATGTATACTTGGAAAAAATCTGTATGTTTAAATATTCCTAGAATTAATAATAGCGGTAACATTCAACTGGAAAGTTTCACAAGTTTCCAACTTTAAGTTCACCTGATATGAGATTCAAATACATTCTCAGTGAAATTCAGTATATCTTCATATTTACACATAGGAATATAGCTTTTCCTATTTATTGGAGAACGATTGATTCTAATATCCCGGCTCCTTCACCATTATTGAATAAATATCCAAATTGTACGCGTCATCAAGTTCCCTGGTTTATTTGATATTTCCTGAACTTTCAAATTATCTACCGAGTTCGCATAAATTCAGTTGGCAGTTTGTCAATTCGTTGCCAGATCTTCTACTACAGAACTATTTATTTTATTCGTATACGAGAATTTCGTTCAATATTCTTAACTAGATTGCACCATTTCTTCCTGCAGATCCTGATAATCCCTTGGATTCTGATCAACCACGGTACAGAGGGTCGAGACCCTGAATTCTACTCTCCCCATATATGGTGACCCTAATAAAATCATGTTGTATAAGGATTAGAAACTTATAGTTTGTATCGGCCTCTTTCAGCGATTATCCCAACATTCTGAAATTTTCATTTTTGCAAAATTTCATAAGGGGTTATGGAAAAATGTCGATCTAGGTCGATATCATCGATTTTGATGGAATCGAAAACGTATATATCTAGAAAGATAGAGATTACTATTCATACAAAAAAGCTTCTCCCATGATGAATTTCCCAAGTATGATTGAAATTGAAGTTTTTGATTCTGATAACGGTTCGTTTGGGACTATTTGAAGCAAAGTTTTTTTGCCTCCGATGCTGGTGTTTCTTCTCAGCCACAACTTAGCCGGTCCGTCACTGGTTGGCAAATTCACTATTCGGGAGATATCCTAGGCGTCCCGAATATTCCTTGTCTTTTCCGATCTAATGGTTTGCGTTCTGACAGTATGTTTTGACTTTCAGTATCCTTGCCGAATTGACTACAGGAAAGGGACACTATTTCGACGGTTCTCCGATGAAGGTTTTCCCGTGGTGCATATATGGAGCTTTATTCCAGCGTTGTGACTGGAGGGACTGGGTCCTCGGACGGTGGTTTTTGTCACCATGGAAATATATGAGCCCAATCTGGTAAGTTCAGCGACATTTTCATTGCCCTCGATGCCACAGTATCCTGGAACTCATATCAAAATTGTTTTGTTACGTTCTGTCAGAGCACTTGAGTTCTCAACAACAATCCCATACCAGCCGATGTCGTTTTGGGTTCAAGAGTGACTTCAGTGGCGCCTGGCTGTCCTATTCTGATCCGTGCATTATGAAATACCCTCATGTTGTTTTCTTCTGCACACTGCATGATTTCGTACTTCTCCGATTGGAATATGAAAGTGTGCATTCTCAGTGAGTTACTGAGTTGATACTTTCCTCCCTCACTGTTTGTTCCAGGACTAATTGCTTCCCTGGTCTTGGATCAGTCTGTATACCAGATTCTCAAGCCAGGTTTGCCCCTAATGTTGTCATTTGTCACCTTTCGTCGTTTCTGTTCAGTTGCTTTGAAGTTAGTGTTGAAGGCATACTTGGAAGCAATGTGGTCCGTTGGTTTAATTTCCAGAATGTTACCTCCCACAATTCCTTTGAATCCATTATGATTCGATCTTCTACTCTGTTTTGTAGTCTCAGAAGTCCCACAATACTACTTCTATGGTTTCTGTTGATATTGCAGGCAAGTCGGTGTTCCTTGTTCAACTCAGCTTCAGCTATTTTCTGGGTTATTTGCGTCCACACATACCAATGATGCGTAGCTGATCATGGGTTTCACCACAATGTTGTATGTCCAATATGACATTTTAGAACTTGGCGCCATGTACATCCGTGTGACTAGTAACAGCGTCACCACGGATTTTTCTTGAATCTACCAGGTGTTGGTTCCAGGTAACTTTAGAATCAAGGATTACTTCGAGATATATAACTTCACCAGCCAGCTAGATGTTAGTATATTGGAGACTTAAAGGACCCATCCCCTCTAGTTTCCTACTTAGGGTAAAAATGCTGCAATGGTAGATTTGTGGGCATCAATGTTCCTCCTCTTCTTCTATCCATATGCTCATCAGGTTAACGGTCGTTTGCATTCTTATCATAATTGTTGTGTTATAGAAAAGGTTTTATATCAATAAACTTGCTATGCTTTCGCTAAACGAGTCGTATCTTGCCGTGGAGTCGTGAAGGACATTTGTTTAACATTAACAACGAACAGGATGTTTCTACATCTAGAACGTCCACATATATTGGTGATATCTCAAAATTAATGTGGGGGAAATATAGAGGTAATGCATTTTTCTAATAACAGTCTATTTTCTTCTTTTGCCGACGACTATCTAGATATGGAGGTTGTGCAATCTATATTATTATTATCATTATTAATAGATTAGAGCTGAGGTTAAAGTAACCTATATGAGCTCTTTTATGAATATAATGAAAATATTTAGATATGGAAATAAAAATAAAAATCAAAAACTACACTATTGATAGGTGGTTAGAAATCACTTTCATGTTTCCAAGCACTAACAATTTGTGGCGGTAACAAAATTCAATATGTAAAGCTCTATTCCTTAGAAGGTATCTACGAGTGTTATGTTGTGAAACTGCAGCACTACATTATTAACATTTACAGGCCACCTAGTGATGAACATGATATTTTTATTGGACGATTCACTGAAACCTCAAATTATTTTAAGGAAATCTCGAATACTATGTTCGTCTGTGGAGTGTCAATCATTCAGACATCACATTGAACAAGCATATATTGAGTGACATGATAAGCAATTACGATTTGAACTAATTCCATTTGAATGAATGAGTGCACTTCCAAAACGTTGAGTTTAATTCATGAAACGAGTTTTCAACTAAGGAATTTTTCAATCCCGTTTCAAGTTTGCACTCACTGTTTTGTTTTAATTTACTGAAATGTGATTCTGAATCCTCCAGTTAGAACTATTCATTTCATTTGGAAACTACATTGCATGCTTTTGATCTTCTTTTAATGAATGTTTATTTCTGGTATCATATTTATAAGATGGTTTTGTTTTTTTTATTAAACATTGCACTTTTCAGGACATATATGGATAACACACTTTTTTTGAACTACAGTTTTTTTCTCTTATTATATTTCATCCTGAATACGGTTGATATATTTAATGCATTCTTTCAGTAAATACCTGATTATCTAGGAGGATGACGGGTAATTTTATAAATGTTTCAATGGAAGGATTGTAGAAGAGTTCACACTGTGGATACTCTATAAGACCATAAGTGAGAAACAATCTTCCTCATCCACTAAAAATGCTTTTATGGTACTTAGGGACTTTCAGCTATCAAGTAGCTATCATAAGAGTAAACTCGAGGTGATTAGCGAATAACCGTGATTATTTCTTATTTGGAATATACCGAGTTTAGATGTCAAATTATCTATGGACATCAACTCCTAGAAAATCTGCCAATTGTTCGAACCAGACTCTGTCTAGTAGGCCTGAGGCAGCGCCAAAGTATTCTTATAGACTCAGGCGGCATTTACGCGCTGCAGAGTTGTTGCAGCTTGAGAGAAGTCAGTATTTGCCATTTCACTAGGATGTGAGAGGAACATCAACTATAATCGGCCCTATCGCGTTCTGTTTCAGTATCAGAATCGGTCAGCTTCTAGCAGCTCAACTCCATGATCGCGATACACGGTCACCATCCCACTGGCCTAGACACATTCACTATTTCGATGTGGACTTGTAGTGGATGGACGCTCACCAGGACCTCCAGAGCCCCTGTTATCCCTATAGAGGCAAGCCGCTGAGCCTGGTCCAGTGGCAGAAGGGATCTGTGAGCGTAGACCTCATTTAATAGCGTGCCCAAAAAGATACAACAGCCTTTTCCAACCGGGTTTTCAGGTATATTTTCCAGTTCAGTTTAGTAACGAAGATAACTCGAAGGTACTTCACTGAGCCTTTGGTATGCAAGGTATTCCCTAAGTGACGTATCTCTGGTAGGGTTCCTAGCTCTCGTTTTCTAGTGGAATGAACCACGGCAGTCTTGCTAGGATTCACCTTGAGTTCTTCGGATAGTCTCGATTGTAAGTGCAGTGTTTTGTAGCCGCGTGTCTACCGAGAACCACATTTACCAATTCATCTGCAGAGGTTTCGGCATAAGTCCCAAGTTTGTAATATGGACACATATGAATATATCTCTTTCTTGGACATAAGAGAGGCTAGAAAATTGGCCACTTCTTCGAACCAGACTCTGTCTAGAAGGCCTGAGGCAGCGCCAAAGTACTCTCATAGACTCAGGCGGCATTTACGCGCTGCAGAGTTGTTGCAGCTTGAAGCCAGTATTTGCCATTTCACTGGAATGTGAGAGGAACATCAACTACAATCGGCCCTTTCGCGTTCTGTTTCAGTCTCAGAATCGGGCAGCTTCTAGCAGCTCAACTCCATGATCGCGAGACACGGTCACAGTCCCACTGGCCAAAACACATTCATTATTTCGATGTGGACTTGTAGTGGATGGACGTCCACCAGGACCTCCAGAGCTCTTGTTATCCCTACAGAGGCAAGCCGCTGAGCCTCGTCCAGTGGCAGAAGGGATCTGCGGGCGTAGACCTCATTTAATAGCGTGCCCAAAAAGATGCAACAGCCTTTTCCAACCGGGTTTTCAGGTATATTTTCCAGTTCAGTTTAGTAACGAAGATAACTCGAAGGTACTTCACTGAGCCTTTGGTATGCAAGGTATTCCCTAAGTGACGTATCTCTGGTAGGGTTCCTAGCTCTCGTTTTCTAATGGAATGAACCACGGCAGTCTTGCCAGGATTCACTTTGAGTTCTTCGGATGGTCTCGATTGTAAGCGCAGTGTTTTGTAGCCGCGTGTCTACCGAGAACCACATTTACCAATTCATCTGCAGAGGTTTCGGCATAAGTTCCAGGTTTGTAATATGGACACATATGAATATATCACTTTCTTGGACATAAGAGAGTCTGAACAATCTTCGTTCAAATTTGTTCCCCTCATTCCAATTGGATCAGGATGAAGCCTGAGCTTGGAGTGAAACAATTAAATAAGTCTTCTTTATTGAACAACTCAGGATTAGATCAACAATATTACGGAAGATCATCTTTGTATGAAAGGGTGAACATTCTGCCAAAATTGGTGATAATTCTTGGGCACATTCCTTGAGGCACCATAGCCTTCTTGGTATTGAGATCAAGCAGAATGCGCCTAATTATGTCTGGCAAAAAACAATTTTTGGCATATGGTATCAATATGAGGAGAGTCCTTCCTCTGTGCAAAACATTCCAACAAAAAGTTGGCTTCTCCTTTTGGTATAGTAGCCAGTGTGCCATCATCTTTGGTTAGGGAAGGGAATGAGCTGGAAGTGAAATTTCTTCCAATTGCCTTATTTTGACGTTCTACGCCTTTTTCAATGCGTTCTGTGATTGCAGATATTCCGGGCTCCAATATATTCTATCCTGGTTCCTAGACATGGGTTCTCACGCCAACGGCGAACTGCTGTTTGTTTTTAGACGACGGTACTGTCCGATGGTGAAAAATGAACGTCTTACATATTGTGATAATATTCATGAAGTGAAGCAATTAAAAAAGTTCATCACAATTGTATAATTGTAAATTACAGGGTACGTAATAATGTTCTTGAATTATTTTATTACTAGGTTTATATATCACCACCACCACCACCACCACCACCACCACCACCACCACCACCAGAGGAATACCTATAATGTTCGTAGAACATCATGAGAGTCAGTTCGATAGGAGAACGAAGTCCGGTAGAAAGAAGTTAGGCTGGTCTCCAGCTTGACAATTAAGGGATGACTAGCTTGAGCTCTTCTAGTCAGCCTAACTGGGATCTCTCGTGGTGAAATAAGACGAGATTTCTGATTAGCACCGACAATGGAAATGTCTTTAGAAAAACAGAAAGCAGATAACTCACAAGAGATCTAGTTTTTCAGTTAGCAAGAACGTAAAAATATGTTTTATTCACAATCTGTTATTCAGATCTACGACTATATGAAGTTATACCTACTTGGAAAGTACATTTTTTGTGAATTATATCTTGGAAACAAAGTCAAGTCGTTCCAATATAAAATCAACTGCCAATCGTAGAGATATGGACTATACGTTTAATAGAGAGTGAAACAGGAAATCGCATACGATATAGAAATAAATTGCTGGAGAATCGTAGAATCTCTTAAAATATGTAGTAAGTCCGGCAACAAACCATCTTTTTATGACACGTACGTTATTCGGTTGTTCAATGAAGAAGTTTTACGGTAGGTCCATGATATATGGAGCCATTTTTATTTTGTTCGACGTTTATTACCCTTGAAGTCTTAAGTTGTTGCCCTTACAGTATACTCGAACCTTATTGGATGTATACAAAGCTTTACTCATTGTGAAGTAGGGGTTTATAAATTTATAACGATACCAACCCATCGGATGAATATTCAATATTTCATAGATATACTGAGAAACTTTGCTCGGGATTTTCAAATTTATGGTTTTCAATATCGATGATCGTTGGCAAGGGAGAATCTTAAACGGATATCTCATTCTATCGTTTCAGTTGAGTCGTTGAATAAATCCGTACTTCGAATCTTACTACCAAAGATATTAATATGATTCTTGACCCAGGTATGAATTATATATAAGCTCCCGGGGAAAAGAAGTCTACTTTGGGATTTCTTAAAATTAATTGTATCAAGCACAAAGCGTCCTTATTGCTTTAATTTCAATTAAAAATGCCAACGTTGCCAAAACGAACAGAAACACGAGTAATCGAAACTATAACACATTGATGTTTTAAGTATATGAATATGTATCAAGAAGCCACTGTATAGCAATCTACTCCCAATAATCGAAGTCACCTCATGCAATGTTTGAATAAGACTGAAACCAAACTATAATACACTCAAGTATCCAATTTTGAACCAGATGTTAAAGATTTAAGAGGTAATAGGAAAAGGTTGTCTGATCTTACTAGAAATATTGTTATTTCAGCTTTCTACCTAAAATATACTTCTAACATTATGAAGACACATGTAGGAATATGCAAGGGTTTCAATTAATTGAATTAGTATAAATTTGACCTAATGATCAAACGTCTGTTCTATGATTCACAGACTTATAATCACGTTTTATGTGAATCATCTCCAGGATAGATCTTTCATAATAATTGGTTTCTTTATTTCAAATATTAACATTTTTGTAATTAAACAATGTTTAGCAAGGGCGGTGGACTTTTTGTTTCTAGTACTATACTTATGACCATACATTGAATATTGTTTACAGATTCCTGTATAAGTTCCATCGCAATCTAAACAATTTAATTTATATGCTGAGTGAGTTTGTTTATTATTGTCGATGTATACTTTTTCCATGAATCCATTTCTCTCTTTTTAATAACAAATCGTGTTTTGGCTCTATGTCTCTTGAAGTTCAACAGCTTTTCGAGCGTATTGTGTCGTTTTAGTTTGTTGAAAGCATTTTTACTGCATGTTATGGCTTGTTGGCAATCGTCATTCCACCATGGTACTGGCCGTTTGTTACTTGAAGGTTTTGTTTTTACTGTAGTTTTCGAAGCTGCTTCTAGAATCGTCTTGTTATATTGTCATTTCTGTTGTCAATGTTCATATGTTGTTGCTTTGCTCGATCAGATGCTTAAACAGTTTGCAGTTTCAAGTTCCCATCTAGGTAAGTAATGGTTTGGAGATCTTGATTGGCGGTTATTGGTTACTTGTAATGGATAATGGTCTCTGCCATGAAGATATGGAAACACTGTCCAATCAAAATTTGTTGCCAAGAATACTTTGACTGCACAAGGGGGCAATCTATAATGTTCGACGAACATCGTGTGAGCCAGCAATGGATTGTAGCGAGAGGAGATAGGCATTCGTATTTTTATTGGAGGTTTGGAGCTTATAGGCATAGGGAAAGATCACACTAGGTAGAGTTCCATAACTTCGCTGTTCGATAAAAAAAATGAAGTCCACCTATCTGGAATATCTCGTGGTGGAACAGCAGACGAAATTTCTGACCATGGAAATATCCATAGAAAAGGGAGAGATTTCACACCTCACTACGATGTTCTAGAGAAGAGGGATTGTGGGATACGCCTTCCTGGAGAAGATGCAAGATTGAGTTTTGGTTGCATTGAGCTCTACTAGATTATCAGATCTCCATTTCAAAATCTTGTGCAGATCTCCATCAATTGCGTCAACATGTCCCTGTCTCATATAGGGGCTATAGATGAGAAAGCGGTATAAGGTGTACCATTATCTGCAAAGCTGAGGACATAACAGGTGGTCACTTCAAACAGATCGTTGATATGGAGGAGAAAAAAGTTGGTGTCAAGACAGGTCCAAGTGGAGCTCCAGCGTTGATAGCCATTTTACCGAAGGATACTTCGTCAACAACCACATGTAGTGATCCATCTGAGAGAAAACTTGATAGTAAGCGACAATGTTCAGGCGGCAAACCATATGACGGAAGTTACCCAAGAAGACTTTGGTGCCAGGCTCGGTCAAATGCTTTGGAGATGTCTATCGCACATTTTTTCCCATATAGGCATCGAATCTCGTATTTTCTCTAGTGTTCAGGAGTGTTCAATTTGTTCTTTCTGTGCTTTCTATTTTTGAAGGCAGCAAATTATATTTTTTAAGGATTAATATACATTGGAGTGGTTCGGAAATAGATTAAATATTAACCTGAATATGGGCTTTCGAACAACATAAACACGTGATCTTAATGGACTGGCCCCAAATAATCGTATTATAAGAAAGAGCGGAGAACATTTTCTAGAAATTCTAGAGTTGAGATTCACCTGATTCAAGTTCTATATTCTACTGAAATTGTCTTCAAATTCATCTTATCCTTTCGGCAGATACAAAGAAGCATCGGAGGAAAGTTCCACTTAAAAAAGGTATGAACAGAGGAAATAATAGCGTAGAATGTAATTTTGTTAAATTATGTAGTATTAAAGTTGAACAAGGTTGGGAAGCATCGATCAAACAGATGTAACTATGGATTCAACTCCTTTGCGTGGTTATACGCTTGATTACTCTTTCTAAAATTAGTAGCGCAACATTTCACAAAGATTATTGCCTCTGTAGCTCGTGAAATGCGAATATTTAACATATACGGACAGCCACAAATACTACACAAGCCTACTACTCATATATCCCAGATAAGCTATTTGTTCATGTATGTCTGTTAAACGATAAGATAACGTATAAGTTAATTATTAAACGCTCTGAATTGCAATATGATTCATCAGCTTATTACCTCTAGGAATAGCAATTGTATTTCGAAATTTAGAATCATCTATATTAATTTCAGAATTCTGGAATTAATGATTTCAGAGAATGACTAAATGGAGTATTGTTAGCCTTAATGACACTATTGCAATAATCACCCTTATCCACTAGTATACTATTAATGTACAGAGGACTTTTCGGCTACAAAGTAGCCATCATCAGAGTAAACTAAATCATAAATCAAAATGTGCGTATCTAAATACTTTTTGGGGATAATAATGTAAACAATGAGTTACCACCCTCAGTTGGAAATAAATCGGAATTTAATAAATTGCTTTTTCGTTCTACATTTCCATTTTTTAGAAATTAAATTATTGATCCAAGGTTTGTGGTAATCATTGACCAAAGCAATATGCTTATTATAATTTCGCTAGCGCAAAGGGACGTTCAATTATCTATGAACTAGACAACTAGAGTATTAAGCGGAGCTATTTTATATCTTAATCCGCCGGGGTATACCTATTTGTTTGACATCCAAGTGATTACCATCTTTCATAATGGTAATATCAAGGGAAGGAAGCTGATTATCTGTTTCTATTTCTAGAGTGGATCTATCTCAGTGAATCAAATTGGCTATTAAGAGTGTTCAAAAAGTCATGTAAATCAAAACCTTTACTTGCAATCGCGAAAATGTTCAACTAGTCGAGTCAAATAGGTATTAAAACAGGTCGACTTACGCAAATCGAAAGATATGGACCGATTTTGATGAAACAATTCGATTCGGGATGACGTTTAGAAAAAAACTTACCGGTATGTTTTGTGCAAATTTGTTATTATTTTTTTAAACGAAAAATGTACCAATTTTCTGGCTAATGATTGGGAAAATTTAGTCGGGGGTTTTCGGGGTCGCTGATTACGATTCTGAACTCAGATTGGCCAAAATCGAACTCCCCAGCTGGTAATTGGCCACTTTAATTGGACAAAGTGACCATTTTTTTAAATGTCATCAAAAATAGCCAGGAAATATCACTCGGGGGTTTTTGGGGTCGCAGATTACGATTCTGAACTCAGATTGGCCAAAATCGATCTTCCCAGCTGGTAATTGGCCAGTTTAATTGGACAAAATTGATCATTTTTTCTTAATTTCATGGCAAATAGACAGGAAAAATTACTCGGAGGTTTTCGGAGTCGCTGAGAACGATTCTGAAGTCAAATTGTCCAAAATCGTACTCCTCAGCTGGTAATTGGCAGCATATAGATATTTACTATATTTTTAATCAATTGAATATTATTTACAAAATGCATATTTCAGTAAGTACAAGTAAAATCAATCATAATCACTATCGTAATCATAATAATTGTCATTGCGTGTTTGAATATTTTCAATGCCTTCTTCTTCATTGGTATTATCTACTTCATCATCGTCATCGTCTTCGTCGTCATCTCCAGGTGAAATTGGATTGATCTGACTGAAATTGTTACTAAAATTTCCCATACAATTTGCACAAGCAACAGTACAGTTCATATTTTCTTTGCGACATCCACATCTGCTTGACGTATATGTTCATAGTATATGTAAAAGATGCTGTGTGGAATATAAAAAGACTGAGTAGAGAAGATCGAAAAAAATTTGAATGAGCGGGAATTCATTTCAAATTATAAAATTTAATAATTAGAATTCGATTTTGTTTATGATTTAAATTAGTAACGACCCCTTTTAACAAATTTTCAAACATTTAACATAAAACAACAACCTCCACAACCCCTAACTGAGGATTTCTGGTTAGTTTTGATGAAATTTTGGAAATTGGTCAATTTTGTCCAATTAAACCTGCCAATTACCAGCTGAGAAGTTCGATTTTGGCCAATCTAAGTTCAGAATCGTAATCAGCGACCCCAAAAACCCCCGAGTATTTTTCCTGGCTATTTTTGATGACATTTAAAAAAATGGTCACTTTGTCCAATTAAAGTGGCCAATTACCAGCTGGGGAGTTCGATTTTGGCCAATCTGAGTTCAGAATCGTAATAAGCGACCCCGAAAACCCCCGACTAAATTTTCCCAATAATTAGCCAGAAAATTGGTCAATTTTTCGTTTAAAAAAAAAATAACAAATTTGCACAAAAAACTAAGCGGTAAGCTTTTTTCTAGACGTCATCCCGAATCGAATGCACTTTGTTTCATCAAAATCGTTCCGTATCTTTCGATTTTCGTGATGAAATACCTATTTGACTCGACTAAACATATCTATTCCAAACTTTTGGAAACTGATTCAATTTTGATTTTATAGACAAAAAATCACCAAAATCTCGAAAAAAATTCTAGTCAACGGAATTTGATGAATGAGACGTCAATCGACGTGGAATTATGTCTAAAAAAAATCTACTAGTAAGCGTTTAAAGGTGTGGCTCGCTTGCATTGCTGCACTCACCAAACTTTTGGAAACTGATTCAATTTTGATTTTATAGACGAAAAATCACCAAAATCTCGAAAAAAAATTCTAGTCAACGGAATTTGATGAATGAGACGTCAATCGACGTGGAATTATGTCTAAAAAAAATCTACTAGTAAGCGTTTAAAGGTGTGGCTCGCTTGCATTGCTGCACTCAAAAAAATCAGTAAAATCACCCCAATTTCTCTTGTCGGAAGTTTTTGGGCTCGCTGAACACAAATTCGATGTCCAAAAAATACTACGGTGCACCTGGTGCGCGGGACAACATAATCGTCTACTTCTTCTTCGAGGATTAATTTTAAAAATAACTGGGACTACACTGCAACGTATTTTATAATCTTCATATTCGATTTTAGCGCGGGAATTTTCAAAATTAATCCTCGAAGAAAAGGTAGACGACTCTGGTGTCACGCGCACCAGGTGCACCGTAGCATTTTGGACACCGAATTCGTATTCAGCGACCCCAAAAACAAAGAATTCGTATTCAGCGACCCCAAAAACAAAGAAATTGGGCTGATTTTACTGATTATTGTTCTAGTTTTCACAAATTGAAAAAATACCTTTTGGAAAATGCATCTTCTACATGCATTTTTGAGTGCAGCAATGCGAGTGAGTCACACCACTGAACGGTTAGTGGTAGACTTTTTTAGACATAATTCCACGTCGATTGACGATTCATTCATTAAATTCTGTTGACCAGAATTTTTTTCGAGATCTTTTCCTATATTTCCTCGACTATTACGGAGATTTCAAGTTCGCTTAGAAAGATATTGGCCAAAAAAAGAGAGTGTTCATTGCCTATTCGTTGTTTGTTTATAGTAATTTTTGTTAAAAGTGAAATAATTTTGCCCCATACATAAAGATGTAAGGATCACGTATTCTGTGTAGTTTTTATCGGGGATATTAATATTTGAAAGCCATTTCTTCAGAGTGTTTATCGATTCAGGGATTGGAGTATTTGTAAATAGTGAAACAACGTCAAATGAAACGAGAGTATCATCATGCAAGACAAGTTGTTATAGGTTTTCCTCTTGTATAGTCGAAGTATAGAAAAAATCCAGGAAATAGTTCTAACTACTAATCTCTGCTCAAAATACTATAACAGCTTTTATCTGGTCTAGCCTCTCTCTGGTGCGAACTGATTTCTTCCATTCTATTTGGATGCAATTTCTGAAGTTCCCCCATTTTTGGTTGGCAAGTTATTCAAATTTGTTCCTACTGCCCTTCGTGTTGCATTTGGAAAGAGAAATATGCATCTTTCCTGATTTCATATTGTAAAAAGTAATCCACCTAGGTCGACAGTCTGGGGAGCCAGGTAACTCAGTGGCAGAAGCATCGATCTTCCAATAACTGTGGTTGCAGAATCGAGCCTACCACACGATGTTGAAGTGTTTAGTGAATATATTTGAGGTAATTAAATTCGGACTCAGGGACTCCCACACTACTTTATGGGATGTTACAGGCCCATAAGGTGCCCATAAAGTCGTCAGTCGTTTTTATTGATCTGAAATTGACTAACTTCATCCTTCGAAATCAATTAGAAAATCTGTAGGTACACTCATCTTTGTGATTCATCGTCTACCGAGTTCAGATCTGGGCTCCACGATGGTCGTATTGAACGTTTATTGATAATATTAGCCCTATACGGTCCTAGAAGTATGTTTTATGTTACATGCAATCGGTACTCCACTCCTGGTTATTTGGACACACTTCAGGTATTTCAATTTATTTTAATTCATGTTTATGAAATAGGCATTGAAACGTTCATTTCATGTAGTGATTATGAACAGTTTCAGCAGAACCAATCGGAATTGTATATTCTATAAAAGACATATAAACGCTACAACTTCCACTGTAAGTGAAAATTTCATATAGAATGAATGATGTAACAGAAGTTCCGGAAAATGCGAATGCATTATTATTCATGGTTTTTAAATGCAGTTGGTTATATTTTATTTGATAAATACTGCAATTCGGTACATAGAACCTGGCTGCAAAGTGGTGGAAAAAACTTGCCTGGCGCAGATAAAAATTAGATGTGGTTTGCCAGGAGTTTAATACAACGACAAAGGGCTTCACATTTCATTTTCATCAGCATAATTTAACTCATTATATATGATCAAAGGCGAAAAATTAACTTTTTCGACAAATCCTGCGAGGCTGCAAATGATACATAAATTAATCTATTATACAAACACTGCGCATGAATAATTGAGACAGCATGTTTTTTTTGTCTGAGTGAATGGACAATTTATTATACGAGTTGTTATATCACGAGTACAGATAAATCAGACATTCCCGAAAGAGAACTTAATTATTGATAGTGACAGAATAATTCTAAAGAATTGGAATTAAACCGGGACATGATAACAGATTATAAATTTTCAATTAAAAATGGATATCACCATTGATCGTGAATTCAAATTAAACAAGGAAATATAACGCGTTTAGAAACTTCTTTTATTGCAAAATTCTGTGTACTTGCATGTTAGAGAGGAATAAATGCAGCTCCAGCACAAACAAAGTTGGTGACAAGACGGATTCCTGTCTAACACCAGCGTTGATAGTCATCGTATCGGAGGAGACTCCATCAAACACCAGATGGAGTGATGAATCTGAGAGAAAACTCGATATCAAACGACCAAATTGGGGAGGCTAACCATATGACGGTAGTTTCTCAACAAGGCCAGACTTGGTCAAATGCTTTGGAGATATCCAATGCTACATACATGTGTTACGTAGACAAGCAGGTCTCCTATTGTTATCTGGTAACGAAAGATGTTGATAATCTTAGAGCTCTCTAGATATTGGATGAGCTCGGTGTTGATGATTGCTCTCTCCATTATTTTACATCATATATAGAGGTGCAATGGGTATATAATTATTATCAGGGAGAGTCGTCATTTTTTTTTGGAATTGATATGACTATCTAACTATCTTGCAGCATGATGGAAACACACCAAGTTTGTATGAAAGGGTTAATAACCTCCAAAGAACCGGTTAATTCTGGCGCATATTTCTTGAAAACAATAAACGGAATTTGATCAGGTCTCATAACCTTTTCGGTATTGAGATCAAGCAGAAGCGCCTAATTATTTGCTGTCGAAAGACAATTTAGAGCATATGATTATCAATTGTAGCGATATTGGGAAGTTCCTTTCCTTGTAGGTCCAAAGTGGAATCTGTTGCAAATATTTTAGCAAAGAATGTTGGCTTTTTCTTTTGTTGTGTTGTAGCCACTGTGCCATCATCTTTGGTTAGGAGAGGGAATGACCTGGAAGTGAAATGTGACCCAACCACCTTAGCGGAGACCCAAAACAAATGAGAACCATTTGGGTATTCGATAAGCTCTGATGTTATCTAGGTGTAATACGATTTTTTTGATGCGTCTATTGTGTGATTGCAGATATTCTTGGCTACAACATATTGTGTTCTGGTTTTATCGAACGGATGTGTAAGTTTCCATTCCAACCTCAAAATTTCTCAGGAACTTGCGTAGGGTTTACAAATTCAGAATATACATTTCTCCAAAGAAACAGAAAACAGAAGACCATCCCAATCGGCTAAGTTGTAATGCCAAACTATGCGTGGAGGTATTGAATTGGTTCCAGGATGAAGAGAGTTGGTGTAGATGAGTGTATGGTGAGAGCTGTTTATTATAACTGAGAATTGTTAGGTTTTTTTATACTTTGATACACGAGAGGATAACCTATATTGTTCGAAGAACATCATTTGAGCTAGCGGAGAGGAAATAGACATTCGAATTTTTTTTGAAAGTTTGGAGGTTATAATGGAAGACCTCCCTAGGCGAAGAGTTAGCCGTTCAATAGAACAATGAAATCGGGTAGGATGAAGTTCTGCAGGTCTCGAGCTTGACAATGAAGGGGTGATTAGCTTGAGCTCGTCTAGTCTGCCTATCTGGAATCTCTCGTGGTGGAATAACAGACGAGATTTCTGATGAACACCGACTATGGAAATATCTATAGAAAAGGGACAGATTCATTATAATCAGATTGTAGTACATTACATTACAATAATATATACGAAGAACTGTTACCAAAACTAACTTCTCGATTATTTTCATTGATATTCAAAACAATGAAGAACTGCATCACTGTTCACAAATACCAGTTTGCCTACAAACCAGGCGGATCAACCGAAACAATTCTCTTTTCCACTAAATTATTGGGCCCACGATGACCCTAGAAATTGGAGTTTTCATCCAGATGAATAGAGTGCCTCGTGTTATTAGGGGAAACGCAAACAAGTATCCTTGTTATAGAACTTGAATGAGCTACTAAAAATCTTTAGTTGCAAAGATAAGCTACGTGGATGACCAACAGGTACTCTCTATAGAACCGTCAGGGAGCGTATTGGGAGTGTCCTGAAGGGCGTTAACAGACGTCCTCACTATAATCACAATAGTCACACTTACAAGTAGAAGGAACTTGGAGTGGCTTGAACTTCTGAGGTTCCGAAGAGAGGAAAATGATGATATATTTGGTGTAATGCTATATTTTGAGTCTAACCATAAAAAAATCGAACACAGTAGCGTTAATTAGATAACTTTATAGTAAAACATGGAGACATAAAAACCAATTCTGCCTACTTGCGGGATTGCAAAAAACAACCACAACAGTAGCAGACTATGTAATACAATTTTACAATGAGCACGTGAAAACGTGTATTATCTGGTATCTCCCCTATTCTTGAATTCTTCTATGTGTAGTGATGTAGTGCTGCCAGTGCCAATTTACGTCGAGGGTCTTTCATAGGTATACTAGATCTAGTACATAAGTAATTCAAGGTAGTAACCACAACTTCGAACTACTTATAGTTATGGTTAGTTATATATTCATATAGTTACATGAAGGGACTACTATTTTTATTTGGTTGTGAAGCTGAGAAAAAATTGAAAAAAAAGACATTTCTACCGTTTATATAGAAATTTCAAGCAAATGGCTAAAAGCATGCCACCTCAATCTAAATACTAGTTCGAAGGATTATCTTGCTTGTGGATACCATTTTCACCAGGAAGAATTCGTTAATTCTTAGCTTCTGCTGTTGTAATAACTCATCGTTCTTAGTGAGCATATTTCATATTTCGCGCCAAATCAAATTCCTGATATGACGTCAAAAGCCAGAAGCTATGTTGCAGCTGGTTACCCGTACGATGCCGCCTAGTTCACGGTACAATGCTGCCTACATTTCAAAGCCAAGATGAGTGTGTGCTCCCGTAAAATCAACTTTCTTCAAATGTAAACAAGAAATAGAAGACCGCGCTCAAATGAGAAGATTGTTTCATTAAGATACATCGTTTAAATTGATGAGAACCTAAGAAAACCCACAACTAACTTTAGATAAACCAGCCAAAGAAAACCACGACGAATTTATATATATAATTTCCTCCAAAAAAAGGTTAAAACTCTGTTTAATTCGAATATTGATCACCTGGCACACTCAGTACCGACCACGCGCCATTACCATTAAACGAAACTACCGTGAGCTTGGTCTGCACTCTCCAAACCTTTTAATGATGACGTCACACTTACGTCTGTACCCAACCTGAAGCCTTGTGTTATAGAGGGTATTGAATATAAGCGTGTTTCTGTGTACTACTACGGCCCTTGCGCTTTTTTTTTAGGTTTTCTGAGATATAACCAGAAGTGGTGAATGATGAATGATCGGTATGCCTACCGCAGCACCATTGAGTCAAGGTTGAGCTGTTAACACAGATTGATTAACAACCTGCAGCTTCTATCAGAATACTAAAACAAGTACATAGAACTATCAGAACCATCAATATTCAGTATGGAAAACAGTGAATCACAGCAAGTAGTTCCGAGCCACGAATAGCATGTCATTTGTTTTGTAAGAGCTGTTGTCTTAACGTTCTATTGTAATAGTTTTCCAAGATGTATTATTTACTTTCATATTGTTTCAGACATGTATTCCAATACTCGATGGAATGAATATCGTTCCGATCTACTTGCATTCAATTTCATTAAATAAACTTATGTGGAACACGAGTAAGTGGAGTTCGTTGTGTAAAATATTCTGTTAATATTCCTAGAATACTAATTGATAGAAGTGTAGTATATGTGGTTTAATCTAAACTCAACTCCCATTGTTTCGTTCCCGATAAACATGCCAGCTAATTTCTATTGTTGAATCCTATAAATACGTGAAGTTTCCAGGTCTGGGTATTGAGAAAGAGTTGTTAAAACAAACACGAGATATTTCAGGCAAATGATTAAATCTGGTGTTTTGTACTACACGCATTTATCAAGCTTTTATATCCCTGATAAATCCATTCTTTAGGGAGTGTCCTAAACAAATAGACTATTTTTAAATATGGTGTAAAAAACGTTCCAGCTTGTCTTGGCAATGCGTGGTATAACTTTAATTTCACAGATTAGAGGCAGTGAGTTCATTGAGAAACTTTTTAATTCATCGTTAATTTATTTACGTGTCTAAAATTATCGTTCTCTTTCATATTTTTTAATAGTGATTAGATGTAGGTTTTCTCACTAGAATCTCGATATATTTGGAACAGGATCATATTGATAAATACCTTAGTGATACATGTCTCTCTAGATCCATTAGTGACATTACAGCTGAATAGCTCCAGACAGCTGTTTCACCTTCTTTGGCTCATCGGAGGAACGAGTGGAGCTGTAGTGTCACCGATCGATATCTCTGCTGATATACATAAACAATCAACAGAAAGTGCTAGAGAGTGATACAGCAACGAACGCCATCTACCCACGAATAGATGTCCCTCAGAAAACCAACGCAATGTAAACATTAAAATAGAATTGAATAGAAAATTAGATGATTCAAAGAACAGAAAATATCTTGATAATGATTTAGAAACCGCTAATGAAAGGCGTTACATTATATTCTATGTTGCATTGAAATTTTATCCAAATAGTCCACACAATGTATTTCACAACTCTATGTTTCATATTGAAACCTGCTCTCAGGATGACTTATAATACCAACCCACGCACCATAACCCAGGAGGCGAGGATAGCGATGTCAACGCAATGGCAGCGGCACTGGAATGCATCCACCAAGGGTCGGTGGACCCATCGCCTCATCCCAGATATTGCTGCATGAACCAGTAGGGGGCACGGTGAGGTGGATCACTACCTCGTGCAGCTGCTAACAGGACATGGGTGCTTTGGGGCGTATTTGCACCGTTTTCGACTAGACTATGACGCGTCGTGCCTTGCCTGCCTACAAGTGCCCGAGAACGTAGAGAGATCCTGCGCGAGATCCTGCAAGGAAATCTATAGCAGCAGTTGTCTCCGGAGAATATCGTTGAGGAGATGCTTGAGTCAGAGACCACCTGGAATGCATTGCCCAATTTTGCGGCCACCGTATTGAAGGAGCTCAGACGTAAAGACAATGAGAGGAGAGGCCAACCAGTGGCATAGAAGGAGACGGCGAACAGCTGAACCAGAAAAAGGTGCATAACAGCCATTTCGTCCCCTGCGAAGTAATGCCTGACGGAGGTCCCGCGGGTTGCTGGGACGTAACGGGAAGTTGTTCTAGTGGGCAGAAATGCTACACACTGTGAAGCGGGGGCTTCACAGCGTCCTTTGAAGATTTCCACCTACCCTCGACAAAAAAAAACCACACACACACGCAGAAGTAAGTCGTCCTTCCGAGAGGCAACAAGCTTCCGGATGATCCATCATCTTACCGACCAATTTGACTATTGGACACAGCAGGAAAGGTGCTCGAGAGGATTATTAGCAACCGGCTAGAGGAATTCAGTGAAGATACTCGGGCCTGTCAGAAAATCAGCACGGATTCCAGAAGGAGAGGTCAACGGTGGATGCTATTGACGTCGTCGTAGCCACTGCTTGTGAGGCCACCGAAGGGAAGCGTTGGAAGGATGTTGCCAATAAGTACTTGCGTCGTAGTCACCCTGTACGTGAAGAACGCGTTCGACTCGGCGAACTGGAATCAAATTCTAGAGGCGCTGACATAGATGGAGGTCCCGAAGGACATTGTTGTACGATTCGGTCGAGGGGCTCAAAGCGTACAATATCACAGGAGGCTTTCCACAAAGTTGGGTGCTTGTACTCTTATTTGCGGAACATCATGAACGATGTTGGGCTGAGGTTGCTTATGATCACAGAGATAAATGCTGTTGGCTTCGCAGACTATTGCTGTGGTTGTCATTGCCAAGTACCTGGAAGAAGTCACAGGTAAAGCGAACCAAGCTGTCGCCACAATCTGACGGTGGCTCTCGGCGAATGGCATGCAATTGGCACACCATAAAACCGAGGCAATTACCGGCCGATTACAATAATTTACTTACACCATATACTACGTATATATTGAGGGAAGAAAAAATTAAAATTTAAGAATTCACAAACAGAATAAAAGCCAGGAATGATTTTACTGAAGCTCTTGGATTCTATCCAGAAGAGAGCTATTCGTCTGATTGACCTCTACTGTAACTCCAATAGTATCTAATAATAAGTCACAATATGATCATTATTAACATACGAAAAGTATGTCCAAACAGTCTCATTTATTTGTTGATAGATAGATAAATTGATATTGATAGATAATATATAAATTCTCGGGAAATAGGTTACACTAACACATATGCTTATTATTTTCATCTTTACGTACTTTTCGGTCTCACGACCATCATCAGAAGAAGGGATTTCTCAAAACTAAATATATCAAGCACAAAGTGTCCTTATCGCATTAAGTTCATTCAAAAATGCCCACGTCGTCGAAACGAACAGAAACAAGAGTAATCAGAATTGTAACACATTACGATATATCGAATTGCCTCTCAAATTCAGACAACCTACAATGAATGAATACAGATCAGTACATTGTAGATGGGGAGTGACGGTTGTGTGAGATACTTCCTGAAAAGCGGTCAGCAATGGTAACCACGCTTGGCTCCTGCAATTGTTCTGATAGCCCATTAATGTAGTATAAAAATGCTCATTGTATGACAAGTGTTTACCCATAGAAAAATACCGTAATTACTCGTAGATTGGAATAGAGCATAGAACACTGTTTGCAAAGTATATTCATGCATACTATTTTTCAACTTGCGTAGAACTAATATTATTCCGGATAATTCTTTTGCAACTGTATTATGTGAAAGCACCAAGTTAGAACGTCATTCAATGTGGAACCTAATCAGCAGTGGAACTACCATACAGCAAAATGAAGCTGAGAGGGGGCGGGGGTCGTAGGCCTTGGGACCCAGGGGCTAACAATGAATTTTTTGAAATGTAGTAATGTAATAGGCAACATCTATGTGAATGTACAACAAAAGTGTTATGAAGCAGCCGGGAAAAACTTTCAAAAATTACAAACTTTTCTCTAAGACTCCAAGTAACAGACTCCGAAACCGAAGTGACTAAGTTAGATGAAAGCACGGACGTTCAAGCTAATCCAGTTTTGGTTGAAAATCAAATGCAAGACGAAATAATTAATACTTTAAGTAAATAAAGTTGAAGCCGGTATTATTTTGAAAGTTCTAGAAGCTTCATTTTTTGCTGTTATGATCGATACAACAAGACACAACACAAGACCTAAGTGAGGATCAATTAAGTAATATTATTAGATACGTATAAATTGCAATAAATGAAAATGGTGAACCAATGTCTATAGAAATAAAAGAATCTTTTCTAGGATTTACAGAAGTGCATGATCATTCAGCCAGTGGATTATCATTAAAAATTGTGAAATTAATAGAAAATAACGTACTTTGCTTTGAAAAGTGTCGCGGTCAAGGTAACGATGGGGTAATTGTTATGAGCACTCCGTATGAGGGAGTTCAGGCTTTAATCAAAGAAGTACAGACGAAAGCTACCTTTATCCACTTTGCAGCTCACAATTTAAATTTGGAAGTTGGAGGTGCAGTAAAGTGTTCTGTTGAAATCCAGTCATATTTTGCAATTCTGGAAATAATATATGTATTTTTTGGAAACAGTTTATGTCGGTGGGATGTACTAGCAAATATATCAGGAGAAAAAGAAATAAAAATATTAAATCCAACACGCTGGGCAGGCTGAGTGACATCTTTGCTGGCAGTAAAGTTAAGGTTCTTGGAGATGAAATAATTTTAAGTAGTAATAAGAGAGATGAACGAATAGAAGCTGATTATATTAAAACCAAAATGGCTACATTCGAATTTATTTTTAAAACTATCATACTTGAAAAAATAATGTGTAACGTGAACTTTCAATCAGAATTGAATTTTTAGCAAAAACTCATTTTGAGAAAAATTACCTCGATAAAAAGTTGTAGAGCGGAAAATTTCCGATCGATAGGTTTTTAGAATTCCCCATAATTTTCCGTTTTTCCGCTAGGGGGCGTCCGCCCCCTGATTTTACGTGCTCTGGCGGGAAATGCACGCATTACTGAGAAAGTCAAAAGACCTATATCGATCGGAAGTTTTCCGTTGTACAATTTTGGTCTCTTTTAATTTTCCCATAAAATGCATATTTGTGCTGAAAATCCAAAAAATCAGCAGAAGGTGGCAATTTGCGAATTACTTCAACGCTCTCCAGCGGCAAATGCGCTCACTACCGGGAAAACAAATAGTCAATATTAATTGGAAATTTATTGCTCTACAACTTTGATCACTTGTAATTTTTTCTCAAAATGCATAGTTTTTGCTAAAAATGCAAAAACTCTGCAAGTGCCCTCGTAACCGTCTAGAATAACTACCGAATTGAACCACATTAGGTGGTTGTGCCATCTTTCATTTTCAGTATGATTAAATTACACATATCGCATGAATATCAAAGGATGTAATCTCGACCAAGTAATTTCTACCTGTATTTAGAATGTTCCACGAAATATTTATATGCTTAAATGCTCCAATTAAGATATAGAGGTAATTAAGATAAAGATTTCAAACGCGAAAATAATTTATAACGTCTAAGGGCTAGTGAACTGGGCCAGAACCATTAAATTCAGAATAGGGGATCGTCGAAAAGTTTGTTGTTTTAAGTCAAAGGACCCCTAATAGATCTTAAGAGACGCACCATTTCTCTATCCCTTAACTTAAAACATATTGCAGATAATGTTTAAAATTAGAACGGCGCGTACTTAAGAGATATAAGCTACACGTGCTGATAAGCGAGGCCATACCAATATTTAAGGACAGAGCACATGGCACATGTACGAGTCCCCTAACTTATACGTGTCTTGTTCTCAAAAAAATCCACTTCCTCACACAAACAATCTACACGGCTATTAAAGTAATTTATGCGTGACACCATTTACCCTCTATCTATGTATTTAATAAAAATGCTGCGCATACTTTGATATGCCATTTGTATCCCAGCCACCACAAACTATTTCGAGAACATTCTGCAAATATGTTACTCATGTATAATAAATAGCACGTGTATTATTCTGGATACTTATGGCAATTGAGAAATGTGAAAATTATCATTCAGAAAACTGTAAAAACATTTAACTCATTTAACCTCACCCTGATGAACACACAGGCTCCTAAATTATATTCATTGATTAAACTACACAAATTGTTGTAACAAATGTTTGTAGTTCGTAGTGTATCTTATTCGATCTGCAGGATCTTTATTACGTCTGTGGGCACTAATCATTCCTATCATTTGGCTATATTTTTTTACGTCTTCCACGTTATATGTGTCGGTTGAAACATCTCTGAGAAATTGAAATCATACAACCCTGTAGTGCCTTTGAACTGGGTACCCTTGATAATAAGATTATTCCCATTATCAATTTCATAAACCATTTACACACCCATTTTATCATCATATTTCTCCAAATCATCATCCAATGCTTCCAAGTAATAATGTGGAGTATTGTTGCAAAAACTCTTCGGTAGCCGCTGCATTAGGATGCTCAATTGGTCTGAATTCTTCACGAATCTCATCAATAATAGGTTCGAAAACAAACACATCCTCTTCAGTATCTTCAGTATACACGAACTCTTCTCCTTCTGTAACAATAGTTGTAATTGAAACGTTCTCCATTTGTGTTGCAGTAGAAACAGCACTTTTAGGTTTAGTCAAAGAATTTCATCACTTCTGGCTATTTGAAGGTGTTTATTGCATTCGTATAGCGAAGATCAGTTGTCAGTGGTGCTGTTTTTCAAGAGCTCCATAATAAAAGTGAATTTATCGTTGAAAAAATACTGCGATTTTAGATTAAACTTATACGTGCACATAGTTAAAGTCACTTCTTCATGATGGTGTAAATAGGATCCTGTGAAAATATGTCAACCATTAGGTTTTTTAATACATCATCGTATCCTATGTCAATGCACCGTATTTCAAAATAGCTGAAAAGTTTATCAAAATACTAAATTTATAATAATTCTTGACTCAGGTATGAAATATATATATATATATATATTCTCGAGAAATAGGCCACACTAACACATATGTTTATAATTTTCGTCTTTACGTACGTTTCAATCTCACGACCATCATCAGAAGACGTATTATGTCTTAAACGAGATATCTTAAAACAACGTTATCTTCACTTCAGGTGAAATGCGATTAAGTAGATGTTTTCTATTATGAACCGACGTGACATAATTTTATCTTTCAAATAACCCCAAGCAAAAAAGTCCAGAGGATTGAGGTTAGGTGATCGAGGGGGCCATGCAACTGGACCACCTCTACAAATCTATCTTTCACCGTACTTCCTATTTAACCATTCTCGTACCTTTCTGCCAAAATGGGCAGGACAGCCATCTAATTGTATCCATGCATTTGTTCCCTCATTGTGTGGTGTCTCTGTGATTAGTTTCCAAAAATTATAAAAATGCAGCGGCCGTTAGTCTGTCTGGTAAAACGTATGGGCCAAAAATATTGTTTTTGTAAATGCCAAGCCAGACATTGACACTGAATTTTCCTTGCAAATTCCTAGATCTTGTACCATGAGTGTTTTTATTTGCCCATGAACGTAAATTGTGAAAATTTATAAATCCACGTCCGTGTTAAATCATCTGTCCACAATATTTACTGGAGAGTGTTTTCGTTGTTGTTCATTTTCTTATGGTTGATGAGTGGTGATATATGAGTCATAGAAATAAGGTATTCTCATGCAAAATTGAATTCTAAACACTTTTGGACTCTTGGTATTTTTTTCTAAAATCATCAATTAGGCTACAAAATGCATTTTTATATTTTAACCCGCCATTTTGAATTTTCCAATTTCAAACCCCCGTATGTAAATTTGAAGGAATTCGATTAAGAACTCGAGATAGAAAATGGAGTTGCTAACAACTTCTAGCAAAAAGAGGGGAGGTTAGAGGTTAACAGAATTTATTGGTCCAAAAATGAAGCGAATGCAAAAGGTTTCATTCAAATCCATAGCATTACAAAAAATAAGAGATGAGTGTCTTTTTATGCATTCATTTCCTCTACTATAAATAGTAAACTAGTAATTTGATTGAGAGAGCGGCCGCCACTGCTTGTAGTATCTGCAAGACTGATCTTCAAATGAATCCTAATAGTAGTCGTATTGTTCAATGAAAATCTGGTCTTATTTCCAGTCCAGGTTGTTCCCTTTCCTCAATTAATTTCAATATATTCAGTATATTCAGGTATTAGTCCAGATGAAATAGTTATTACATAATGGACCCAGTTCAGAATGACACTGACTGAAGGTTATTAATATTTGCTAAGCAATGTCATCCCAGTATTTAGTAGCCATGTATTTAATTATTGAGCATTTTCTTTGTGAATACATTATCGCATTTGCTACGACTGTGCATATTCAATTCGCCTTCCATCATCAAAATGAATTTTGATTATCTTAATATCCAGCAACAGAGTAAATTTACTGTAGCATGTACTAATAAAGGCTGGTACTTTGAAGTGGAAACTTAAAGAGGAAAAAGATTCAAGATCCAATTTTTACTTGCCTTACTGGTCCCGTTTCGTGTGGTATTTTTGACATCTATTTTCAGTTTTTGAAATAGAAATATAGTATTTTATTGATCCATAATGTCAACCGTGTTTTTCAGGTTATAAATACCGAGTCTGGCATCATAGACTTCTTGGGAAACGTCCGTTTTGATTTGACGGCTCAACTTTGTCGTTTCCTATCGAGTTTTCTCTCAGACATATCACTTTAAGTGAACGGAGTGTCTCGCGATAAAACCACAATCAATGCCAGTATACTACAGGGATCTGTCTTTGCACCTACCTTTTTTCCGCTCCATATCAACGATCTGTTGGGAGTGACCATCTACCTTGTCCATGGCTTTGCACATGATGACACACTTCATGCCGTTTTCCCACCTAGAGCTATACCATCCTACAAAGTCAGCGGAGCGAGACAGAGACAGGTTGATGCAATTAATGGAGATCTGGTAATGATTTTGAAATGGAGATCTGATAATGTAGTAGAGTTTAATGCAACCAAAACCCAAGCTTGGTGTTCATCGGAAATCTCGTCTGTTGTTTCAAGACGGGAGATTTCAGATAGGCGGACTAGACAAGCTCTATCAAGTCACCCCTTCATTCTCATACTCGAGACCTGCCCAACTTCTCCCTACCAGACTCCATTTTTCTATCGAATGGCGAAGTTGTGGAACACTTTGCCTAGTGAGGTCTTTTCCTATGTCTATAACCTGCAAACCTTCAAAAAAAATTCTCTCCTCTCCCGACATTCCCCCGCTGGCTCACAGATCAGCTACTGCAAAAGACCTGTCACGTAAAACGAATGCAACAAGATAAGGACGTAGGTAAATGTTATGATGCTACTGCGCAGCCAGGTCTACGTCACTCGAGACAATTTCATGTCTTTCACATCCTACTCAATATATTAATCTATAATCATTATAGCAATAGATACGGAGCTAAGCAATTTCATTGATATATGGCCAGAACACATCTCCTTGCTCAAGTAATCGAAACAGCAATAAATGTGGATTGTAAGTTCCGACTGATTCATTCTGCATTGTACTCGAAATGAAGATGTCTTAGTATGGTGAATAAGAATCTTATACTATGTAACATATTTGAAAACACTCTTTTGTAATGGATCTGTGTGGAATAATTGTTTATCTTGTAAGGGATAGTATAGGACAAATAACTAATTCGAGACGATATTTATTCGAATAGATGAAATCAGCCAGATTAGTGATACCAAATTCAATGGAAGAACTTAATTGCAAAACTAGAATCAAGCTTTCAGATGGGATTCTTGCAAATTGAGCAATTTACTCGACTGCAAATGACGCATCTGTTGTGAAATGCTTTTCCAGCTTAATTGCTTACTTCGAACAAACCGATTTACTCGATTTTTAAATGCCTTATCTTACTAATTCCTTATTTATATGTTCTCCATTAGACACACATGGTATGTGTTACGCTTTTTATATGAACTCCTTGAGGAGTTGAGATGTTCTATTGTTGGCTATCAGAAGAGAAAAGAAAGCATGCTTCTACTCGTGCCTCATAACTTGGGACCAAACGAAACTTCGTCCAATAAAATTAAATACCTGTATGTGCGAGGGTATGATTATAAGTGGCATAGAAATACAATCAAATTTGCCGCAATATTAATAAAAACAAATGTTACTATAAATAAGTAATGTACTGAGGACCTTTCAGCTACCAAGTAGCCTCGAGTTCACTCTTATGATGGCTGATAGCTGAAACGTTCTCAGTACTTTAACAGTATTTTTAGTGAATAAGGGTGATTATTTCTTATATACAGTAAATGGGGGACTTAATTTTTCTTCACACATTTGGTAAACACTACGACAGTTTGTGAATCACATTTAAAATTAAGAAGAATTCTTATTGTTTGATAAAATAAGTAAAGATATTTTTGTAACACAGCTTCCTGTACTAAATTCAATAACCATGCTCAACCTGACAACAATGGCTGACTTTAATCCATGACGTCATATCGTTGTTCCAGCGAACAAGCCAAAACCGATCGATGAAAGAGTGATAGTAAATTACATACATACCTCACATCAACAAATCACCTTCATCTGGTGAACGATGGTTTAATAAAATCTCTTCCAGTGCCTTCGCGTCGATTCAAAAGACACAGCATACCGTCGTGGGCGCGGAAACCCATGTCTGGAGACCAGAACAAAACATGTTGAAGCCAGAAATATGTGCAATGAAACAATAAACGTTTCGAAAGAGGCATGTAATGCCAAAATAAGATCAAATCTTATCGAATGTCCTAATGGCTCACGTTCATTTTGGACATTCGCCACAGCAATTGGTAGGAATTTCATTTCCAGTTCATTCCTTCTCCTGACCAAAGATGATGGCACGCTGGCTACTACACCACACGAAAGAGCCAATATTTTTGCTGGAATGTTTGCATCAAATTCAACTTTGGATCCGCAAGGGAAGGACCCTCATAATATGGGGAATCTCCAACTGTATCATTGGATATCTCCAAAGCATTTGACCTAGCCTGGCACCAAAGCCTTCTTCGGAAACTTTCGTCATATGGTTTGCCGCCTCAACTTTGTCGCTTACTATCGAGTTCTCGCTCAGATAAAACACTTCATGTGGTGGTTGAGGGAGTACCCTCCGATACAATGGCTATTGACGCTGGTGTTTCACAGGGATCTGTCTTGGCACCAAATTTGCTTCTGCTCCATATCAACGATTTGCTGGAAGTGACCACCTTTCCCGTTCACAGCTTTGCAGATGATGGTACACTCCATACCGCTTTCTCATCTAGAGCCCCTATACCATTCAACGAAGCCAGCGGAGCGACACAGAGACAGGTTGGTGCAATTAATGGAGATCTGGCAAAGATTTTGGAATGGGCATCTGATAGTGTAGTGGAGTTTGAAGCAACCAAAACTCAATCTTGTGTCTTCTTCAGGAATGCGGATTCCATAATCCCTAATATGATGATAACAATGCTCGGGATCACCACCAACAGCACCCTCTGATGGGACGATCATGTGAGGTCCATTGCGAAAACCGCTTCACAAAAACTTGGTTTTCTATTCCGTGGCAAAAGCTACTTCATTTCCCAGCAGCTCCTCATAATCTACAAATCACAGTTACGACCTGTCCTGGAGTAATTACACATGTTTAGAGTTCAGCTCCCAAACATACGCTGAAGCTCTTGGATTATATCCAGGAGAGAGCTATTCGTTCGATTGATGACACATTTACGAGTTCATTGACCTCTCTACAACATCGTAGAAGATTGGGAGATCTCTCCCGTTTCTATAGATATTTCCTCGATCGGCGTTCATCAGAAATTTCGTCTGTTGTTCCACCACGAGAGATTCTAGATAGGCGGACTAGACGAGTTTGAACTAGTCACCACTCCACTGTCAAACTCGAGACCTGCTGAACTTCTTCCTACGAAACTTCATTTTTTTATTGAACAGAGAAGTTGCGGAACTCTTTACATAGTGAGGTCTTTCCCTATGCCTATAACCTTCAAACTTTCAAGAAATATTCGAATGCCTATCTCCTCTCTCTACATTCCACTGCTGGCTCACACGATTTTCTTCGAACATTATAGATTTCCCTCTCGTGTAGTCAAAGTATAAAGAAAAACCTAATTGACGAACGATCAATTTTGTTTTTTCTAAGACTAATAAGACTTCAACTCGTGTGTTATTATATATAAAAATTCTTGGGAAATAGGTCACAATAACACTCTGTTTTAAAAATTTATCTTTACGCACGTTTCGGTCTCACGACCATCATCAGAAGACTTATTACTTCAATAACTTGATTACTTAGAAATAATTGTATTAACACAAAGCGTCCTTATCGCACACATTTCGTTTAAATGCCAACGTCGCCGAAACGAACAGAAACATGAAATCGGAATCATAACACAGCAATGTGCTTTGTGTTAATACAATTATTAAGTAATCAGGTTATTGAAGTAATAGTCTTCTGATGATGGTCGTGAGACCGAAACGTGCGTAAAGACAAAAAATTTTAAAATAGAGTGTTATTGTGACCTATTTCCCAAGAATTTTTATATATAATTCATACTAGGTCAAGAATCTCGTGTGTTATTAACATCTTATCCCGCTGCTATACCTGGATATATGTCCGGCCGGGGATTTTGGCGCGGCCCTCGTAAACACTATAAAAATTAGCTATGATTACTGGAAAGTGGAGGTATTTGCACTCGAACAACATTTCTTTCTAATTGGTCTTCAACAAACATGGTAATAAATCTTCAGGAACGTTGAATATCACGCAAATAATACGAACTTACAAAATATAGTTTCTGTCACACTACAGAATAACTTATTTAAAATTTTCGACAATAAAATTCAACTGAATACGTGTATCCTTTCATAAATCATCTTCTATGCTAGAAAAAGGAACATAAAATATAATACTTCTCAAATTTGATATGTTTTGCGTTTCCGCGTAAATTTATTCACAACTTAAAGAAAGTCAGGATTTTATATATTTCACCAGTGCCCTAATTCCGGAGGAGCAAGAATGCCCCTATAGGCAATGCGAACTTCGTGAAATAACTGTAATAAAATCTCACTTCGGAGAAAAAAGATGTATAATATACATTAGAACCTTCGTGGAATATCTTGAAAAAGTGGAACTTCTCATCACTGAAAATCTTATTAATGTTGATTCGAAATGGACTTTGTTACGAAGGAAAGGGGAAGAATGGTGCTCAAAACCTCCGGTATTTGCATATTGCATATACGCTTGATTCAATTAGGAATAAATATTGAATGGAAACATCATCAAGATGCTTTCAGATTTTGCTTATCTTTACTTTGCTAGTATTATAGAAAAACATGAAAATTATAATTTTTTTCTGGGAAAGATTCATAGAGGATCTTATATGTACTATTCATGAAACCCCCGGGGAAGGAGTTTTTTTCACTTCCCTCACTATACGTAGTATATTATTATTATGTATTAGTGTAAGGAAAGTATTGTAATCGGGGGAAAATTTTTCTTCTGGATATATTCGACTATTTTTGATATGATGTCTTAGTGTGTGTGCGTACCTAACCCATTATGGAGACGATTGCTCCCTTCCTATTGGTGATATAAATTGCTTTGAAGTCGTGAAAATAGGAATTATATTGTTTTTGAGCGCGATAGCCCCGTTTCGAGTGGTATTTCTGACATACATCTTCACGTTTTCAGAACGGAAACTATGATTTTTTATTGAACCGCAAGGACAACCTTGTGTTTCTGGTTATCAATATATATCACACTTATATATTTAACCTGCAGAACTGTACGAAATTCTAATTTTAAGATACAAGTGACGTCATCGATGTGACGTAACCATTTATCAGAAGACTAGACTCCTTGGTTCTGTGGTACATTTTGATATTTCATGTGACAAGTGAAGGTTATATCACAGACTCTGTGGTTGTGTTATATACGAGTATTGAACGTACTCCTTAAGGCATGTTTATTCTTGTTTTCGATGGTGGGCCCTATTGTTCAGTAAGACCCAATAATAAGGATTCAAATACTCGTCAAAATCTTCTTGCATGAAGGACAAAAGCTAACTGTTGGAACCCATTCGAGTAGGGTGTACAATTTCAGAACATATTCTGAGATGTGCCCAGCCAACCTGAAAGCTTCTTTTCCTTGACCCACATGCTGGTCGTTTCCATCAGCCACACCTCAACCACTGAGACCCTTTGTGCATAGGTTCTTCACCAGCTGTCTTTCATCATCTAATTCTTTGCATTCTGAACACTTTCTTCATTGTTAACCCTCATTTTATGCAGGTGTCTTCTCAAAGGGCTGTGACCAGTGAGAACACTTGTCATTGTTCGAACCTGTTCTGTTCTTTGACGGTTCTGTACTGAATGTTTCCATGTGATGCATGCATACCTGGTCCCTTATGCGTGTTCGATCAATGGTTTTTGTCACTCCGAGTACAGGTTCTGCTCCAATATAGGAGACTGATGAGCCAATTCTGGCTGGTTCATTTCTCTCGATGCCTAAGTATCCTGGGGACCCACAGTTATGAGTTGTTTTGTTGTATTTTGCCATAGTGCTGAGTTGTTCATGGCATTCTGATACCAGTCTCAGTATCAGTGTTGGATTTATGAGTGGCTTCAGTAACGCTTGACAGGCTGTACATTGCAGAACTGCTTCTGTTGCCTCTTGGGATACGGGAGGCTTCTTCCCTCATATTATATCCCAGTACCAGTTTCTTCATTCATGTTAATCTAAAACCTTGGTGGTAACAGTTTGAAATATTTACGTCTAGTGTGGAAGATTTGCAAGCAAACTATATGCACTTGGGCGAAAACTTTATAAGTTTATTGTAGTTATGAATTGATACACTATTTACTTACAGGCCCTTGTACCATTGCGAGAGGAGAGCTACGGATTCCTAATCAGATTAACGAATGAACGAATGACAATTGGAGAATAATCTGAGAGTTTACACACCAAATACTAATGAATAATAATGCAAACAGACTAGGTTCACGAGGATTGAAATCACAATGGATTTGTGTAGCGTTTAAGTCAGAATAATGGGTTTCTATTAACTGTACAATAGTTAATTTAATGGAAATAGACTTATCCAAACAACGGAAATCGTGAAAACAGTTGTTTTGTGAGGACACAAAAGAATACATCGTATTGAAAGGAGAACAAGGAGGGACTCACGATAGTTTTCCGAATGACATAGTAAAACACCCTGAATTGTTTCCTTCCGTATAAAAATACGATTTTAGTGCATTAAAAATCAAATAATGCTTAAATTTATGAAACATGGATATAAGTTATTACTTCTAGTGCTCAATGGTAGCTGGCATCTTTTATACGGAGAAGAATAGTGTCGTAATTTTAACAAGACCATACACGAAGCACACATTAGAACGGTATTTTCTAAGTTGAAATTTGAATGAAATTTGTAACGCCTTTGGCTCACAGATCAACATTATTATTGTGTGAAAATGCATTTCTTCAGTTCGAGTTTTACGAATCTATATATAAGTAAGACGCTATTAAGTATTTAGAAGGTTGGACCTAGTGAACGCCATATGCGATGCACTCACTCCTCGTGTACAACGTTGAGCTGAAAGAAGTATCCATTGATCTTATGAATCAATACAATCTATCTGACTCGCTCCAACTCACAAGACTCATTATTGCGATGTGTAAGATTTAATCAGTATGTTGAACGGAATCACATTAACGAACATATTCTTTGTAGTTAGGTGTATATGAAAATTGACAGGTATGCTCTGCTGTCAATGTTGGAACATCTCAAAAATATCGGAAAGCGTGAAAATTTAATTCACTAATGTGTCTCATTTGCTTCCTGCACAATTATGCAAAAAGCGTGTGCTCATTCTAGTTCAAATACTTCCGTTTCAATTATTCTTCAATTACCTTATGATGCATTGAGACAATCTATAACACGAATATGAAAAATACACGAATAAAATTATTCTCTTCAAAAGAAAATACGTTTGAATTAAGCTGCGTTGTTAAAATCGTAGACCTATTGGCTTATTTCGTCGCTGGATCCACTAATTGATATGAATCCAATTTGCTCATAATCTAATGCTTTCAGGCGAGATTGTCTGTTTTATCAATGCTTCCAATCGTATTATGTCTAACCATGTAATGTACTATACAACGGTGAAGCTACTTGCGTATCATGCTTGATTACAACCCAATGTAGCTTGTATTCGAAGATTATGAAATCAAATAAGTCTCCATATTTGATTTCGAGTACGTGAATAGATGACAATACTAAATGTCGTTTATCGTTTGAGCCTGAATGTAAATCCAACAGATAAAAAGTATTATGTAGGAACTTGAGACTCAATCTTTCCCATTCTTAGTATCTACGCAAAGCTGTTTACAGATATTCTACCAGTATTAACCGGATTGCTATACCGATAGAGAAAAATCAAACAATATTCAAGATTATAGTCGTGGGCGACAAAAAGTATACGTGGAAAACAATGCATCTTACAATTTTTCTAAATATAACAAGTTGAGTATCATGTACCTGATTCAGTTGATAAATCAAGACCATTATTTTATCTATTCGATTCGATTCACATTTTCAAAGTAAAAGGAATAATTGGTTAAATTGAAAACCCATTCGAATTATGTGTCCCAACTTTTGTTCGCTAGACGAGAACATTTCCTCATTTTATGGTTTGAAAAAATGCATGAACTAGAACATGATTAATTGTTAAAATTTGGATACTATTTGAATTTGAGAGTACTCTATCTTACAAATATCAAAGTAGCTCTCAAGGTATTCAATGAATTATACAGGCTCTACTTCAATTTGGTTCAAATATAAAGCATTCAAAATACACAGCCCAGTTTACAAATAATATATTTACTTGCCTCAAAGGGTAACTCTTAAGAGACATGTTCCAGGAACCTATAGTCAAAGGTAAATTAGATGATGATTCGAAAATCAAGGTTTTGAGGAATTAATCTAATTCGTTAGATACGTGGAAGTTTCGGTTACCGACATATAATGTATTGTTTCAATGAGTTTGATTTAAATTACATATGGTTAGGACATTTTCAAACAGATTCATCAGAAGACATGTTTCTTGCGCTCAAAGAGATAATAAATAAAATATCTGTTTTACTATCGATATTGCAGCAATATAGCTTTTGAATTGTGACGTCACGATCGAGCACTCAGGCCTTGTGTATGTAGAAGGTATTGTCATACTTCTTCATTGTGATTTTGGGCATATCGGACAGAATATAGCTTCTGTCTTGTGATGTCATGATCGAGCACTCAGACCTTGTGTGTATATTGGCATACGTTCTTGTTGTGATTATGGACAGAACAGACAGAATATAGCCTCTGACCAGTGACGTCATGATCGAACACTTAGGTCTTATGTATGTAGAAGGTAATTGGCATAGGTCCTTGTTGTGATTATGGACAGAATACACAGAATATTGCCTCTGGCTTATGACGTCATGATCGAGTACTCATGCCTTGTGTATCTAGAGGGTATTGAAATACGTCCTTGTTGTGATTATGGTCAGAGCAGACAGAATATAGCCTCTGGCTTGTGACATAGGCTCTGGCTCGTTGCATCATGATCGAGCACTCAGACCTTGTGTATGTAGACGGTATTGAAATACGTCCTCGTTGCAATTATGGACAGAATACACAGAATATAGCCTCTGGCTTATGACGTCATGATCGAGTACTCATGCCTTGTGTATCTAGAGGGTATTGGAATACGTCCTTGTTGTGATTATCGTCATAGCAGACAGAATATAGCCTCTGGCTTGTGACGTCATAATCGAGTACTCAGATCTTATGTATGTAGAGGATATAGGCATATGTCCTTGTTGTGATTACGGTCGAAACAGACAGAATATAGCCTCTGGCTTGTGACGTCATGATCGAGCACTCAGATCATATTATATAGAGGGTATTGGCATACGTTCTTGTTGTGATTATGGACCAAACACAGAGAGAGAGAGAGAGAGAGAGAGAGAGAGAGAGAGAGAGAGAGAGAGAGAGAGAGAGAGAGAGAGAGAGAGAGAGAGAGAGAGAGAGAGAGAGAGAGAGAGTCATATGTTCAGGCATAGCTGAGATACATTGTGCAATATGTAGCTTTGTCACGTCAGGCGCACTGTCTGGTGGTGGCTTGATTTTTAAATGAAGTATCATATGAGATACATGTTATACATTTAATGTCTGCAGATTATAAATTGTATGTATAGCCGTTCCTTTTATAATCTAAAATGAATTATGGTTGTTAAATACAAACTACAGTTGGCATCTAATAAATTCCTGCAAGGAACGTAATTCAGTGAGTCAGTTCCCAACAAAACGACATAATTATTGTAGTTAATTCGTCGGTCACTGTGTTCGCTGTAATATAAACACAAACAGATTATGTTATCGATATGAAGCACATGCTTTATATACTATACATACCGTAATAAATTCTGTATGTTAGCCAGTTTATTTTGAAATTTATAAATCTCCATAATAATGGGTCATATATATAAGCTCTAAACTCCGGAATAACGGAAATATGACGATGGAAATGGGAGTTTTCGTTTATATCAGTTACGTTTAATTTTCTAATTTTTCCGATCCGGCAACTGTTTAAGGGGTGTTTATGCCATAATATACAACTGTGAAGTCCGGAACTCCAATTATTGCGATAATTCAAAAGTCTGATACATGATAGAATGAACAATTTCACAATTGCTGACGATTTTAAACGTTATTAAATATGTGAAGGGATATTTCCGGGAACAGCTTATCCTTCGGATTCATTATAAAATATGCAGTCGCTATTCAGTCCGTGATGACAATTATTGACTTTGCTATGGAGGTTGTTCCTCAAAGTCACGTTCTATACAATGGTCCAATGGATGAATGTGATGTAGCTTCAGCGTAGACATTTTGCTATGACTTATAGTCCTATCATATGGTATTTTAAGTGTGTTGAGTAGTGCTTCGTGAGAGCGAGCCAAGAGCGATAGTTGACTCGCTCTCGGTTCGGATAAGCAACTGTACATTTTGCACTCATTCTCGATTGCGAGAACAAGAGCGTGAAGTTGCCAGTTCTCGATCTTGTACCTGTTACTCTCGTTCTAGCTTGACACCAAGTGGATATACCCAATACCCGTGTGACAGGTGATAAATATCAGAATTAATAGAGTTTTAACTGAATCAACATCGAGCTTATCAAATAACTAGAGAGTTACAAAATTGTGAATGACCGGCAATATGCCTTTCGTCAGCAGATCAACAGAAGACCTGCTTGCCTATGTTACATATGTACGGCAGAAAGTTATTGAAACATATGGGGAATCTCTAGCTGTAGCATTGGATATCTCCAAAGCATTTGACAGAATCTGGTACCAAAGTCTTCTTGGGAAACTTCCGTAAAATGTCTTGCAGCCTCAACTTCGCCGCTCATTATCGAGTTTTCTCTCAAGTAGATCACTCCGTGAGGTGGATGACGGAGTATCCTCCGCTATAATATCTATTAACGCTGGTGTTCAACAGGGATATGCCTTCGCACCAACTTCCTTTCTGCTTCATATAAATGATCTGTTGGAAGTGACCACCTGTTCCGTTCACAGCTGTGCAGATGATGGTACACTCCATACCGCTTTCTCATCTAGAGCATCTATACCATTCAATAAAGCCAGAGGAGCGAGACAGAGACAAGTTCACGAACACGTCGGGAAAAAATGAATGTAACAAAACAACAAACACAATTTATACATCATGTAATACAACTCTCTATTCTATATGCAATTTATAGCTTTATGAACATCACGTCAGGCGCACTGTATAGTGTTGGCTTGACTTTCAAATATTTAGAGTAGGGAATATTGTGTAGGTGAATATTTCTCTATGTTATAAGAAGAGTATAGGTTTTCCTCTCGTATAGTCAAAGTATAAAAAAACACATATTTGCTTAATATATGTACATGTTTTCTTATATCGAATGTTATCCTTCTGTCAGCATTCGGTGGTCTTTACTAGTTGTTGCTTCTAAAAAACATCTAGATCAGTTCCTGATAAATTTGCAGAATAATCTTCTGATATTTGTATCTCCGTCTATGGAGAAATGTTTCGTGACTGAATTTGTTATGCAGCTAATGTGATTCGAAACTGAAGAAGCGCATCGCATTATCGGCAAGATGCCACGTCGTTGGAAGAGATGTAGACGGAGATGCAGGTGGTTATTACTGTGGTCTTATATTTAATTTTGAAAGCATTGATGGAAGATGCCGACAGTATCCTGTGAAAGGGCATGTCAGCCGATGAAAGCTCTTTGGATACTGATTGACATGTTGAGATTTTGGATTTCCCCGCCGCTTGTTCGTATGAAATGAACGTATACCGAAATAAAATGGTTGGATAAAATAATGGTGTACAGAATAAAATGAGACAACGTAACCCAATCTCGTTTCAAACATTACTTAGAAAAACTTGAGGCGAAAGATCTTATAAGCTAAATATATTTAAGGTTTGAAGAGACGCGCTGAATATAATGAAAATAGACTTGAGACAACAATCATATTCCTTTTTAAAAAGATCACCTCATTCTTTTGTTACAGCGGTGGCAAGTCAGATGTGATGATTATTTAAGGATACTTACGATTTCAGACATGACGGGCTATACAAATGAATGAGCAATTCTTTATTATCATACTTGCTTACCTTCAGTTCAAGTAACTATATTGCAGATACATGTTATGTATGTAATACATCACAAATTCGCACATAGGTCTATATAACTAGGTATTTGAATAAAGACTTCGTTTGTTCTGCAAAAAATACCTAATACATATCACATTAGTTTTCTGGACAAAAAAAAATCAATGTTCATTCTCCACTTCTTGGGTGAGCGTGCTGTTTGAGACTTTCAAGCCTCTATCAGTCACAATGGAAGGATGTATAGGTTTGGAAGGGAATGACACCTGTAGGTACTGAGAGGAGAAATTATTGACCCAGATTTTTTCTGCCCAATTATGCGGAAATGCCCCGCAAACAAATGATAACTTTCTAAATAACAATCCCAGAGTGCTTCGACGTCAGGAGCTCGGACCGTCAGCGAACGTGGCCAATCCTATGAGCTGCTTGGCAGCCATTAATTATGATATTTTACTGAACAAGTATCTAGATACATCCTCGCGACGGGCAGAAGAGCATAAAAGCATGGGCATAAGTGGCAAGCGAATTAATTGTTGATATACCGAGTTCAACTTGCATCGATGGTTGATGCCTAGATAGTTCAGTCGTTGACTATGCATTTAGTTCCCAGTTCAGAAACTCCAAGCGGGAAACTCATCTCAGGTTAGTTTGTTAAGTTTTTAAGAGTTAGTTTTCAAAATTTCTTTCATTTTTCGGTTTTCTCTTGCCCTTGAATACATTTATTATCAAAGTGCATGAGATTGATTGTTGTTCCTTCTGTATATTCGAAACCCCTAGCGGCAAAGTCATTGTAGTTTAGCTTGTTCGCAGTATCTATTTGAATCCTTGGAGTGATATTTTGTCACACAAAATGGTAATTCTTTTTGCATATCCGAATCTGGTCATCAACTTGATGCTTCAAATAATTGAAACGGGAATTGATTACCGTCAATACTTTGAGATGAAAGTTGACAACAATTTCCGCCAATTCACGAAGCTGTGCAAATAATGATTTTTCTTAATAATTGGATGTAAACAAGTCTAGAGATTTTCCCGCATTTCACGCTAATTAACGAATCACAGGCTTATGGTGTCTTCCAAATGTTGATATACAATCAACTTTATGATGAGTCTGCCTTCAGTTATAAGAAATGGTGGATATTGTAGCTCCCAGATATATAATACAGTTTGATATTTAAAACGAGCCTTTAGGAGGTCAAGTTAGTTATCGCTGAATTTTAACAAGTTTCGAGTTCTTTTACATGAAAGTTGTTCCGCACCGAGTTCGTAATTAAAATGAACATTGTAGAAGTTTCGAGAGTAGAAACACTTACATTATTACTCAAATTTAGTTTTTACAGCTGTTTTATAAATCGATAACAAGTAACATGGGTCTACGCTTTTATACAATAGATCTTCTTTTTGAAGATTCAAATCCGTTTCAGCACAATAACAAGTAGCATTTTCATTTATTTATTTATTTGCCTTCTCGAATTCATACATTCTTGGTGTATATTTATGGAATCGTATTCGCTCATTGATAATTTCCTGGAAATAACATATCAAGTAAGTTCTAATCGCCAATCAATATAAAATCAATCCTGGACAAAACGCAGTTCTGGATCGTGATCAACTTCAAACTGAATTATCTGCCAAGGTGCCCCAAAATATATCATGTAGAGATTACAATTAAAGTTACAATATGACATGTAGAGATTACAATGGTACAAGAGATTACAATGGTAGAGATTACAAGCAGGTTCTAGTCGCCAATCGGTATAAAATCAATCTTGGACAAAACGCAGTCCTGGATCGTGATCAACTCCAAACTAAATTATCTGCTAAGGTGCCCCAAAATACGGCATGTAGAGATTACAATTACAATTACAATATGACATGTAGGAATTACAGGTAGAAATCACAATGGTACAAGAGATTACAAGCAGGTTCCAGTCGCCAATCGGTATAAAATCGATCTTGAACAAAACGCAGTCCTGGATCGTGATCAACTCCAAACTAAATTATCTGCTAAGGTGCCCCAAAATTTGGCATGTAAAGATTACAATTACAATTACAATATGACATGTAGAGATTACAGGTAGAAATTAGAATGGTACAAGAGTTTACAATGGTATTGATAACAAGTAGGTTCTAGCCGCCAATCAGTATATAATCGATCTTGGAAAAAACGCAGTCCTGGATCGTGACCAACTTCAAACTAAATTATCTGCCAAGATGCCACAAAATATGGCATGTAGAGATTACAATTACAATATAACATGTAGAGATTACAATGGTAATAGAGGTTACAATGTTACAAGAGATAATAATGGTAGAGATTATAAATAGGTTCTAATCGCCAGTCAGTATAAAATCGATCTTGGACGAAACGCAGTCCTGGATTGTGATCAATTCCAAACTAAATTATCTGTCAAGGTGCCCCAAAATATGGCATGTAGAGATTTAATTGGTAATGTTTTTGTCTATTCTAGATCGTGACATTACAAACTAATAGTTCCGGATAGATGTTTCGTTCTCTCCACTTCATCAGCGAAACGAGAAACTATCCATTATTACTGAACGATCATTTTTCCTCACTAGCAATCTGTTAGTCGGCTTATTTATATCTTCAGCAGAATGACCATTGAGTAACATTGAAAACTTTCTCGTTCCGCTGATGATACGAAGAGAGCGAAAATGCTGTCTGGAATTATTAGTTTGTAATGTTACCGATTTAGGCTATAGAAACCTTACCAAAGTTATAACTCTTTCCTTCATTCTTATGGTGATTCGATTCGTATACTTCAAACTGAATTGGTTTGGATTTTTGGCAATCAGAATAAATATTATGAAGGCTATGTGAATACTATAATTTGTCTTAAGAATGGTTCTGGGCCACAGCAGTGGTCCAGACACTTATCGATAAAGTTGTCATACTCTCTTGGCTAAGCTCGTAAAGGTGAGTAATATCACATTAACAGATCTTCTTGAAGGTACACAAATATTCTGGTACAACTCTAGTAATATTACAATTTTTCTCTTCACAAATGCTATTCTCGCGATGGAGCTATGAAAAATGACAGCTCTGTCTACAACAATGGTGCCCTTCCGATGCAGCCTTTGGACGTTGCATTTTCCGCCTTTTCAAAATGGCGCGGAGAGCCTTATCCTCATCCAGCACATATTCCTGCTAGAAAGTGACATCTTACAGTGCGAACAATTATGTGAAAAATTGCACAGCAGGCCTGCAGATTTGATATCTGGCTTCAAAAGAGCGCGAACCCGTTTTAGAGATGACTGCACGCCAAATAAGCCTTATTTTACAAGCACTATGGTAAATCTAATGAAAAGCAAAGGGGAGAAGAGGTTCAAACCACTTATAAAAATTATAATAGTTCAAGTTTTAGCACAAATATGCTGCTAATAAGTATGAAATAATCATTCTTATCCACTAAAAATACAATTGAAGTACTAAGGACGTTTTAGCTACCAAGCCATCATTAGAGTAAAGTTGGTAGCTGGAAGATCCTTAGTACTTTAATAGTATTTTTAGTGAATGAGGGTGATTATTTCATAGATAGTTATCAGTGTTATAGTGTATCCACACTATCACACTAACGATTGTGAATCCTTTTAGTGTATTAACAAATATGCTTGACTTTTTGCAAATTTATGAAATTAAATATCAGACTAAATTTGTTAAATCAGAAATTGGCAAAAGTTGTACCTAAACAATAGCATATAATGTATGAATTATATATCCATAGAACATAGAAACATGTCAATGAGTTTGCTGTGATTTCGATTATTTATAATTAGAAAATGATGGACCTTAGATTAGATTTGTTCTATTTTCAATGTGTCGGGTGAAGAACTAAATTCGTTGCGACAACTGTATTATTAAACCATCTCTGAATAAGCAGCTTATGTGGTAATAACATTCATACAATTCAATGTAGTGCAGAGTTTGAGTAGATGCATCCTTTGTACCTTGATACGTTTCATTCTCATTCTATCCTCGGTATGAAAACAGAGGTTCAGCGTATAACATTAGAGGAAGACCTTTCTATACTCCTCACGTTGACCTTCTAGTCCAGCTACAATTTTTCTCCCAGGCTCTTACAAATCATGTATAACTTGAGAGATAATACGTCGCTTTAAAGAACAGGTTGTATATTTGTTTGACTACAGTTTGTACTAAATCGTTCTATTTGAAGTTTGAACCGCAAAATTAATACTATCTATATTACTACTGTTTTGACGTCATTTGAAATTCTGGGATTGTTTCGAGAATGTGAGTAAGTTGAAAATAAGATGACGAGGAAAGAATCTTCAAATCATTGTCAATAAAGCAACGAGGTCTACTACTAGAGTAGACAAGTAGTGTGTTAAGCATAGGGAACCGCTGGTAACCTGGCGGACATCCTGCCCTTCTCGCACATGTAGTACGCTCGTAGTGCGCTCTCACTCGCACGGTCTCCCCTTCTACACCGAATTTTTAACTTTCAGGAAGGTGTTAAAATCAAATAGGCGCGCTTTTTAAAGTTGTGGAGCAGAAGAAGAAATATAGTGATCCGAAATGATAATTAGGTATCTGCTTTACCATTCCAGTATGGCGGACGAGTTGTCAGATTATTTGTTTACGTACATATAAAGCAATGCGGAATGCGTATATCTTGATTTTGTTTCTAATTTAAGTGGTGATCTGTGAGGAGCGTAGATTTAATTTTGATTTCTGGAAAAGTCTTAGGAAATATCGTATAACAAGTTTCAGAGTTTATGAAATATAAACGTATGCCTCTAATAAAAATGCCAGGTGGAATCGAAAAAGTAATACATACTTCATCCCCTAGAGTGATAATTATGCTAAGTTATAAAACATAATATAATTTTATTATGTTAAATAAATATATTGAAAATGTGTATAAGTGTGTAACACAATAAAAGAAGTTGTCAGGTTAAGTTCATTTGCACAGGAAAATATTATCAAACAGGTTTCATTTTATGATAATTTTTCTTCTTTGGCACGTACAGCTATTTGACTGATAACTAGCTCCTGGATACCTGCCTCACGAAACCCACTTGAACTTCTGTTAAAAGTTTTTGGACAAGGCAAAGCCTTGAATACTTCTTTCACCAAATCATAAGTTTTTGGAGACTGGAAATGGACAGATGCAGCAAAATTTAATAGCAGAGGAGAATATGTTTTTGTATTCTTTTTCAAATTTAAGTTGTCATTATGACGATAAATTAACTCCTTCATTATTTCTGGCAGGCTCTCAAATATTTGCTGAAAATTGAAAGGGAAAACATTGGAATTTTTGAGTAATTTAATTTTTATTTACCTCTAACTCAGAAGATTTTTGAGAATTTTTCAAGTTTTCGATATCTTCTCTCAGCTTCTCAATTACTTTTTGTCTTTTGTTTACTTTCACTTTATAGTTATTACATTGCTTCTCTTCATAAGTTTGGTATTGTAAGAAGTCATTATACGATGACTCATTAGAGAACTCATGCCTACTGTAAGTATACCTAACTCTCTTGGGTGAACTTCTCTTATTAAGTTGAATACCACTCCTCGTAGTAAGATCACTTACATTTAGTTGGGTATTATTAATCGAAGTAACATCAGCCATATTACTTATTGAAGCAACAGGTACAATCTCATTTGTATTGAAATCAAGGCTAAAAGAAGATATATAATAATAAATTATAATAACATAGCTTACAAAATTGATTCGATTACATAAATCACAATATTCACCTTTCATTACTCGTAATGGACTCAACACCATCCATCGTAACAACATCAATCATATTATCAATTGAATTATCGGGCAAAGTCTTATTTGTATTAAAATTAAGTCTAAAACAAGAAATATAATAATAAATAATAGTAACATTGCTTGCAAATTGATTGTGTATATATATCAGTACTTACCTCTTTACAGCTTTATTAATAGTTGGCTTAGCATCTGACGATAATACATATCTATAACCAGTATTGGTTATATATTTCTCTTGAAAATGATCACTACAAACTGTAGAAGACTTCGATATTTGACTTTCTTGTAAATCGAAAAATTCACACCACTCTTTTTTAAATCTACAAAAAAAAATAAACAAATACGTAGGTTATGTATAGATTCTATTATTTGTACGTATTTTATTATAAAAAAAAACTTACTTAAAAAAACTCCTATGACTTTGCGGGTTTTTATTTTTCTTACAATATTTGCAAATGCCAACCATTTTTATTATCACAAAGAGTATAAGAATATAACAGAACTTTGAAATATAATATAACGCGCGCCGCGCATACCGTCATAGTTGAGGAGAATTAAGGGGAAATCGTGCGAGGGAGAGCGCAGTACATGTGTGCGAGAAGGACAGAATGTCCGCCAGATTACCCGTGAAAGGCTTAGTTGTCTACTCTAGTAGTAGACCTCGTTGCAATAAAGTAGTTCGTTCATATTGAATCATTCGTGTTGGTTGTTGAAACTTTGACTTAATGCCTGTACGTCGGTTCTGTGAATAACAGACTAAAAATCTCGTTGAATGTGAATCATCTCCATGATGTTATAATCTATTAGCTTCGACTTTTATTCTGTCCTTAGAGCCTGGAAGTTGTCAGATCTGTTTCGGAAATGTCTTCAGTTCAGCAGTTCGGCGAGACTAAATCCAGCCCTGATGGAGGTCCGTGACGTAAATTGACATTGTACCATGCAGAAGTGAAAGCCGGGTCCAATGTTACATAGAACAATCAGATAACTCACCATTCAATCTCGAGAAGCTATTTGCAATTCAATCACCAAGAGACATACGTATTTTTTTCTATACTTTGACTACACGAGACGACAACCTATAATATTCCAAGAACACCGTGTGAGCCAGCGTTGAAATATTGAGAGAGGAAACAGACATACGAATTTTTCTTGAAGGATTGGAGGTATAAGAGCATAAGGAAAGACCTCACTAGGCAGACATATAGGAAGAAGTTTGGCAGGTCTCAAACTTGACAATGGAGGGCTAGCTTCCATCTGGAATCTCTTGTGGTGAAATAACAGACGAGATTTTTGATGAACTTCAATCATAAAAATATCTATAGAAAAGGAAGAAATCGGCCACCGATCTACGATGCTCTACAGAGGCCAATGAATTCGTAAGTATGACATTATCAATCAGACGAACAGCTATTTTCTGAATAGAATCCAAGACCTTCAGCGTATGTTCGGGAGCCAAACTCCAAACATGTGAATAGTGCTCCAAGGACAGGTCGAATCTGTGCTTTGTAGATTATGAGGAGCTGCTGGGATGTAAAGTAGCTCTTGGCACGGAATAGAAAACCAGTTTTTGTGGAGCGGCTTCCGCAATGGACCTCACATGATCATTCCATGAGATGGTACTATTGGTGGTGATGCCTAGTATGGATATGGAGGACTTCATAGGAATAGTTGTACATGACATCATCATATTAGAGATTGTGGGATCCGCCTTCCTGGGGAAGATGCAAGCTGGAGCTTTGGTTGCATTAAACTCTACTAGATTATCAGATTCCCATTTCAAAATCGTTGCCACATCTCCATTAATTGCGTTAACGTATTCTGTTTCGCTCCTCTGGCATTGAATGGTATAGAGGCTCTAGATGAGAAAGTGGTATTAAGTGTATCTGCAAAGCTGTGGATCGGACATGTGGTCACTTCCAACTGATCTTTGATATGGAGCAGAAACAAAGTTGGTGCTAAGACAGATCCCTGTGGAACACCAGCGTTGACAGACATTGTATCGGAAGATACTCCATGAATTACTACTACTGTCTATTTGACAGAAAACCAGATAGTAAGCGAACAAGTTGAGGCGGTAAATCATATGACGGGAGTTACCCAAGATACATTTGTACCAGGCTCGGTCAAATGTATTGGAGAAGGTCAAATGCTTTGAAGAGATTTCTCATATTTATAATAGATTTCTGCCATACATGTTATGTAGCCAAGCAGGTGATCTCCTGTTGATCTCTGCTGGCGAAAGCCATGCCATACTGCAGATCATTCATGATTTTGGCACTTTCTAGTTATTGGAGAGCTCTCCATCACTTCAGAAATCACAGATACAAGTGTGATGGGTCTATAATCATCAGGAAGGATCATCATCTTTCCTTTTTTGGAATTGGTTGGACTCTAGCTGCCTTCCAGGTGGAAAGAAACACACCAAGTTTGTATGAAATGGTCAACAACCTGCACGAAACCGGTGCCAATTCAGGCGCACTTGAGAACGACAGTGGAATTCCGTCAGGCATGAAAACATAAGATCATGCATGAATAAAAAATCTATCGATCAAGTTATTTCACCATCTGCAATGAAATTTACTTACTTTTTCTTGTGTCTCAGGCATCAGTTCAGCTTGTCACGATTTCATCAATGCATTATTTTCTGAAACCCCAATATCCCATACTCAAAACTATTGCAATTGTTATCAGGGATTTCTGGTTGAAAAAATCGATATTATAAGACTACTATAGATGTTTGATGTTACATTTTATAATCAATTGTAGTTTACAAACAGAACAAAATATCTTCAATCTGCAATTACGATCCATTTGATAACTTTTGGAGTTTCTTATTTCAACAGAGTACTTTTGGAGAAGTAATTCCAATAATAAACCAACTAATCTAGATTATACATTACTTTTGCTTATAGGATTTAAGAGCCTCTAGTAGAAAAGCTTTTCAGGCTTCGATTATATAAGATTTAAGCTTCATTTAAATCAATTTCCCGTTAAGTACGTTCCAAGTTCGTAAAGGTGTGCAATTTTCAGCCTATCAGCTGCCATTACACTACTGGAAAATTAGATCGATTCATTCAAAAACGAAATCATTCCTGCATAAATCACGATTGTTTATTAACATTTTGTGTTCCGGTCACGTAAAATAATGCAGACGCCGGAAGTAGGTTACTCTAACACTACCGAAATCAAGTTGGTGAGACATGAGTGAAGTATCTAGGAACGGCGACGTATTCTTGCCAATATATACTAGGAATTCAGGACATATTCCATCAAATCCGGCAGCTTTACCTTTTTCAATTTTCTTAATAGCTACAACATCGGGTTCCCCTGAAGTGAGTGGCTCAGAATAATCAGATAATACTCTATTTTTATCGTAAATATAACGAGGGAGCCCGGTATTCAATTCAACATTACAAGCGTAAGTAAATATAAACGGCAATCATGATCTGAATTCAAAACAATATCAGGTGGTCTCAGAATAAAATCACTTTTATCTACAGATGATTTATATTTCCAACACATCCAAGAGTTCCCTAGTCCATTTCATCAAATAGATTATCATTTTCTTCAGTAGATGGGAGATTAGTTTATGGGTGTTGTCCCTACTACGAATTCTGATGACCCCCCACCCAACCCCTTCTCAATCCTGTTTTATATTAGTACGCCGGTGAGCTTTTAGATCTTTGAAAAGACTACGATTTTTGCCGGCTTCAATAGTGTAATTTCTTCCATGGTGTCGTGCTCGCTGCTGTGTAGCAGTGGTTCCGCAGTCAGTGGGAAAATGTATCGGTGTTTCCACCTCTTCTTTGAGAATCCATACGTCTCATCCATTCATTAGGCCCATTTTTCTCATACGACCGGTGAGTTTGCAGCGCCGAATCATCAATCCGGTTATGATGCCCAGGTTATTTCTACTTCCTCCTATGCTTCACAAGCCGACCCTTTTACTAAATTTATGTGAAAGGATCTTGGACTGTCCCAGAAGCGGCGTTTCAGCCTCTGCCTGTTTATTTCTTTCACCTGTATATCACGGGAAGGGTGATTATGCTCTGCACTCCTTAGATGTTTAGTTTGGTTTTGCGGGTATTAACCATTCTTGACCTAATGATCATTGAGCTCAGCGCATTTATCGCTGTTTGACGATCAGACATGATGAATATATCCTTCTTTTTGAATCTTCATAAAGATTGAGTTGTGCACATCTCTTAGTTGCATGGACTTTGGTTTGAAAAATATTTACATGGGTTCCTAGTATTTGCTTCTTTGTTCAAACATTCCGTCTGCTGTTCTTGAGGCAGCGGAATATCAACAGATTGATCCTTCCCTGACAGGGTGAACTTTTTCTTATATCTACTATTGTTTGTTTCCAATGTTGTTATGGAATTTCTGTGTAAATACTGACACCTTATGCATGTTGGCCTGGTGCCATAAAGCATCGGTGTTCCATCTTCAGATGCCCTAAGCATCATGTGATCCATGTGATTCATCTTCCTTTTTTTACGGTAAATACCTCTATTGTAGTTTTACTCGATTTAATTTCTAGTCCGGTGTATTTATAACACTCCTCTGTGATCTTAAGCCTTCATGGATGATATCGCAAAGATTGCTCTCTTTCTTTAGTAACATATCCTCTCTCTATGGTTCGACCAAATTATGTATATTCTAGAGTATTTTCCAAAACTACAAAACCCAAAACTGGTGCATCATGGAGACGATGATTCTCATGGAAGCCTCTAATTAATCTGTAATCGAATAATTATATCGATGGAGAAGACAATAATTGGATTTGCGTTTATTGTTATTTACCCCTTATGACTAAACGAAGATTGCAAGGAATATATTTCTAAGCCATCATAGAGGCATTGTTATCTTTGTGAAAAACTTTCATTGAGCATGGAATTAACAGTTCTCATGAAGCATTTTTTCTTTTCAATATGAAACAGCAGCCTAGAATAGTTTCATATACAGGCTTCTCAACGGATCAATGTCAAACGATAATAAATAATGGTTACTCTTCCCGACTAATAGATCAGATCCCACCTAAAAAACGATACAAGTTGGCTATGAACTCAGTTTTTCGTACAATAAAACAAAACTATTCTCATGTTAGAATCACATATATGGGGACACCTACTACAATTTCTAATTTTCTTAGTAATGTAGATATTCAGGTAGCGTATAAAACTTCCTTCAATGCGCGAAGGAAAATAATCTGAGAGCCATCGAAGATGAGCAGATCCATATATTGACAAACATTCAGGCTGTACAAAGAATACTGGGAAAAATCCCAGTAAACAAACTTGGGAGAAAAAACATCAGAGGGACTTGTTAGAGAAGATCGACAGACCTGTTAACATTAAACAAAGAAAAACAGAAGTCGTAGCAAGGCTCACGACTGGCCATGTGCCAGTAAAGAGGTACCTCAACAAGATGGGACGGCACAATAGCGACCTGACATGCAGTCTCTGCGGTAAGGATCCAGAAACACTGACACATATACTGTGGCACTAGACCGCAAAAGAGAGTCAATTTCTGGGGAGCCTAATGGCGAACCAGAATTATACAGCTCTCACCCAGTAAAGAACTTGTACAAACTTGTACAACGCACAAATGTACTGGAATGGGTACTGTGATCAAAAAATACCGCCAGAAGATAATGGGTCAGCAGGCCTAAGTGTTACTGGAGGCAACAGCCAGACGAGGCTTCTCAGGGGTTGAAGTTTTTAGTGATTATGGCTGGAAAGGTGACTCTCACAGTATACCATGAGATTCAACGTTCCAAACCTCCCCACAACGGTTTTCTTCCCCGTAAAAAAGTGTAAATCGCTTTATTGAAATATTAAAGAATAATTATCCGATGAAGATAAATGTAGGGTTTACCCCTATGATATAGATTGGTCAGCCAGGAAGGACCTTCAAGAGACGGACCAAAGAACATAGCCCCAGTTTCACTAATAATAAACCGGATTCAACTTTTGCGGAACATTCAATATAGGAAACTATAACTTGATATGATGATACTAATGATAATTTCAAGATTTTAAACGTTCAGAAAAAATTGATAAATTAAATTTGCAGAAATCCCCAGAAATTAATGAATATAAGATATCCTATTGAACGATCATCAAATGCTTAATAATTCTCTCTTGTTAAATATAATTAGATTTTCCGTTTGCTATCAGTTTATCGTTTAATCACTCAATGGGTTAAACCTAATTAGGTGAAATTACGATAACCACCTCTCCTAAGATAATCATTAAAATTATGTATTCCGTAGATCTTTTGTAGTACTTTGTAATATTTGTTTGAAGAAGCTACCGTGTTAGAGAGACTATAGAAACATTTCTTCATTAAACTAGTAGTCCAGTAAATGAAGTCCAAAATCGACCTGAATATTTAAATTTTTTTCTTATGAGCTGATTTTGATCTGTGAGTGCTCATTTTCTTCGTAATGATGTCTAGAACAAAGTGCGGGGGTTTATTTTTCCGACTAATTGTATATATTGTAAAAAAACAATAATTAGTGTTAAACAAATGCGTGTCTCAGAGCGTTATAAGAAAAAATTAAAAAGTACAGGTTTTAAGCAAGTAATTGAATATTTTCAAGTGTTAAAGTAATAAACAAAGGTTCACAAAGCTCACTCAATGTTCATAAACAATTTGTTAATTAACAAATAAACGAAAAAATGAAATTAGGTCTGGTTATGCGATATTGGACTCGATTTCGGATATTTTCAACTCGATGAACACGAATTGGGTAATATAATTGCAATAAATTGTTTATTTCATTTGTTAATAAACAATTTGTTAATTAACAAATAAACGAAAAAATGAAATTAGGTCTGGTTATGCGATATTGGACTCGATTTCGGATATTTTTAGCTCGATCAACACGAATTCGGTAATATAATTGCAATGAATTGTTTATTTCATTTGTTAATGAACAATTTGTTAATTAACAAATAAACGAAAAAATGAAATTAGGTCTGGTTATGCGATATTGGAGTCGATTTCGGATATTTTTAACTCGATGAACACGAATTCGGTGATATAATTGCAATGGATTGTTTATTTCATTTGTTAATAAACAATTTGTTAATTAACAAATAAACGAAAAAATGAAATTAGGTCTGGTTATGCGATATTGGACTCGATTTCGGATATTTTCAACTCGATGAACACGAATTGGGTGATTTAATCATTGCAATGAATTGTTTATTTCATTTGTTGATAAACAATTCGTTAATTAACAAATAAACGAAAAAATGAAATTAGGTCTGGTTATGCGATATTGGACTCGATTTCGGATATTTTCAACTTGATGAACACGAATTGGGTGATTCAATCATTGCAATAAATTGTTTATTTCATTTGTTGATAAACTATTTGTTAATTAACAAATAAACGAAAAAATGAAAAATTAGGTCTGGTTATGCGATATTGGACTCGATTTAGAATATTTTTAACTCGATGAACACGAATTCGGTAATATAATTGCAATGAATTGTTTATTTCATTTGTTAATAAACAATTTGTTAATTAACAAATAAACAAAAAAATGAAATTAGGTCTGGTTATGCGATATTGGACTCGATTTCGGATATTTTCAACTTGATGAACACGAATTGGGTGATTTAATCATTGCAATAAATTGTTTATTTCATTTGTTGGTAAACAATTTGTTAATTAACAAATAAACGAAAAAATGAAAAATTAGGTCTGGTTATGCGATATTGGACTCGATTTCGAATATTTTTAACTCGATGAACACGAATTCGGTAATATAATTGCAATGAATCGTTTATTTCATTTGTTAATAAACAATTTGTTGATTAACAAATAAACAAAAAAATGAAATTAGGTCTGGTTATGCGATATTGGACTCGATTTCGGATATTTTCAACTTGATGAACACGAATTGGGTGATTTAATCATTGCAATAAATTGTTTATTTCATTTGTTGATAAACAATTTGTTAATTAACAAATAAACGAAAAAATTAAAAATTAGGTCTGGTTATGCGATATTGGACTCGATTTCGGATATTTTTAACTCGATGAACACGAATTCGGTAATATAATTGCAATGAATTGTTTATTTCATTTGTTAATAAACAATTTGTTAATTAACAAATAAACAAAAAAATGAAATTAGGTCTGGTTATGCGATATTGGACTCGATTTCGGACATTTTCAACTTGATTAACACGAATTTGGTGATTTATTAATTGCAATAAATTGTTTATTAACAAATGAAATAAACAATTTATTGCAATTATATTACCAAATTCGTGTTCATCGAGTTAATAATATCCGAAATCGAATCCAATATCGCATAACCAGACCTAATTTCATTTTTTCGTTTATTTTTTAATTAACAAATTGTTTATTAACAAATGAGATAAACAATTTATTGGAATTATATTACCGAATTCGTGTTCATCGAGTTAAAAATATCCGAAATCGAGTCCAATATCGCATAACCAGACCTAATTTCATTTTTTCGTTTATTCGTTAATTAACAAATTGTTTATGAACATTGAGTAAGCTTTGTGAACCTTTGTTTATCACTTTAACACTTGAAAATATTCAATTACTTGCTTAAAACCCTGTACTTTTTAATTTTTTCTTATAATGCTCTGAGACACGCATTTGTTTAACACTAATCATTGTTTATTAACAATATAAACAATTATTCAGAAACATAAACCCCCGCACTTTGTTCTAGACATCATTACGAAGAAAATGAGCCCTCACAGATCAAAATCGGCTCATAAGAAAAAAATTTAAATATTGATACCTTCATTTACTGGACTATAGTGAACATCGAACTTTCAATTGTCATTTTATTTCAGTTTAGAATGGATATTCATCACGTAATGAATGATTCTATTCAATTTTTGAACTACTGTTTCCGAAAACATGCGAACCACTCTTTGAAGTATGGATCAATATTGGATACTGATTGTCGTATACGCGTTCATATTTCCACTGACAAAAGCCCATCAAATTGCAAGGTCTAGGTCATATGTCTCATCTAATCCCTGCTGATAGGTTGAGTTTGAACGCATTGAAACAAAAAAACGATATAAGAAGTAGAAAGTAGGAACGATTCCAGGTTTTCCGACGAACCGATATATCGGTGCAGTTACAACAGGGATGTAAAAGGAAAGAGAAAAATAATTCACAGAACATTAAACATTCTAGGTAAACTTTTTACGTTTCGCTGGTTTCGGAATAAAATGACCTGTATTGCCCCCCTGATAGCTCGCTGCATACGTCATTGCATCCCGCAGACTGGTAATTAGAGGAGATATCATAAGTTGCCCAGCCCTGACAGGATCGCCCTTCGGTGAGATAGACAATGAAAAATAATGTCGGATATCGGGATTAAACCACATAGTGCGTTTCGTTTTAACATATCGTAAAAATTAATATTGATTTATGTTCTGAAGTTTTTCCATTGGGGTGATTTTTCGCGTTCTCAAATACAGAACGCGATAATTTGGGGTGTGGTCATCCTCTCTACCTTTCTCCTGAAGGCGAGTGCTATGTTGATTCCATATTTTTCCGGTCTCAATTCACAATTCGATACTTCGTTCCAGCTATGAAAGACTAAATGGGACAGTCTGCATTACCCACCTACTTCTTTCCATCTTTCAAGATATAAGCAATTTCATATTTTATCAAAACAATAAAGTAAGTGCTTTAGACTTTCTTGCACTTTGGAACGATAGCAGTTTCTTCTGTTATAAATTTTATTTCATAAAAATCTCGTGGGATAAAACTGTCATCGCATGTAACTACCTGACTTATAGTAATAAACAGACTTGTTTATATTTTGAATTATTAGAATTCAGAGGCACATTTAGAAACATACACAGTAAACACACCTACGTTTCAAAACGCTTGATTAAACAAATGAGCATACATTATATGTTAACTAGATAATAAATCTAATTAATGAGAAATTCTATCGTTTAACCCTACTAGCACATAGTGAATATTATACAGAGGGAGAAGGTTTGAAAAACAACATTAAAATAGATCGTACTATTATTATTTGAACGGATCGGGTCTTCTAAGGGCACCACCCAGAGGCCTTTTAGGCGCTCGAGTCATTTCACTGAGACTTTGAAGCCCATTGTGATCCCCATTTCCATTTTACCCTTAGATACACTCCACAATGCCAGTCCTCTTTCAAAAGCCTAGTATGCAAGAACAGAGGAACTTATTATGGTCTCCGGGTCCAAGGTTACTGCTTCAAAGCAGTTCCGCCTGAGGCATGTTAGAACCTCGCTGCTCATTAGGATGGGTTTCCTTCCCCTTCTCACATAGTCTGCATTTTTGGTCCACATTGTTGCCTATTTTCGCTCGGTGGTATCCCAAGCCTCCATGTCCAGTATAAATAGATAACGATATACCAATTTAAAGCCCAGTAAATTACAGCTGAGTGATGAATGCTTGTGGAGAGGCCTGTATTTAAATCAATTAGCGAGTGTTACGATAGGACGAAATAGTGAATATTTCTTTTCCGCCAGTTCGTCACTGTTCCCTTGTTCATTTTTATGTTTATAGTTATTAGTTTTCTCATGATATTTTGATCTATTGGTTCAGGTCTAAGTTCTCAAACTGTAGCTACAGTTTGATTCTAATGATGAGTGTACCAGCATTTAGTGGATGTTGTTGCATCTACAAAAACTGTAGAAGGCATCTTTAGACAAAACGGATACTATTCAACTCCATAGGATTCCACAAGATAGCTACTTATCTTAAATTACTCAAATTGGTAGTTAAGAGGCCTGAGGTAGTGGTTTTGAAATGACAGTGACATTCTTCTTATTTTGAAGGTCAAATGTTTAGAATTTGATCAATATTAGTACTTTTCTGCCTTAAGGGCCCTTACTCACCCCTGTGGAATATGATTTTCTTCTAATCTCTGAATGACTTTGTAGCTGTTCTAGCTGAGAATGGGCGCTGTACCTCTTTGAGCAAATGTTCTGTCAATTTTGGAAATAGTTCCAAAAATATTCTCTGAACCGACTCAATAGTTTTTTTTCAATAGTTTTTTTTCAATAGCAATTTGGTAATTAGGATTAAGATTATTCGTTTAACACCAATTTTCAATGCCCAAAAGGTTATCAGCTAGGTGTATGCCAGTCGTATACTGATTTAATTACACCGAATAGTTTCAAATCATCTTCGTGGTTGAAACAATCAACATCTAAGGGCTCCTCGAAGAGGGACTCTAGATGTCTAGACCTGTCGATTAAATGCTACAGATTGATTTCTATTTGCGGATAAGATAGAAAGAGATTTAGAAGAGGCACGGATAAACCAAGTCTTGGAAACCAACCAAGTAGCAACCTAGCAACACCTCATGGTCAAGCCCACAAATGCTTTTGCGAAATTCGTGTATATTACGTCAGACCAGGATTGTTGGTCAATATTTTAGAGATGAAGTGTGTTATGTTTACTAGATTACTGTGGAGCGTCCTTTAAAAACCATGGTGATAAATGGATATGTTGAATTCCTACGCATGAATGGTCTATTTCATGCCATATAAATTCTTGGGAGCTTATATTGATGGGGATGTAAAATACATGGGTATAAGTTTGTTCCACGTCAATGGATAATAAACTTGGAAATCATTTGGTGCAATGAAATAAAAGTTAATACATTACCAACTGCTGATGTAGAAAATACGAACCTGAAACCAAATAAAAGTATTAAACGACACAATGATATATTTGTTTGATCAACTTGAATTGTGTGATTTAAAAAAAACACTTCTCAGAAATTATACCGATTATCCAATATTATCTGGTGACATTCGTATTTTTATATGTAACCGAATCAGAATCATTTATATAGCTAACCATCGTCGAGAACAATGTTCCTGAAACATGTAATGGGAAAGTATTTGCGTGGCGCAGTCGGTAGGACCTATAAGTGCATATTGACTTCTATATCGAAGAATGTTTGAATAAGTCATAGTGATATTCCTAGCAGCAAACGATTAAATCATTAGGAAGGCGACATGAAGATGATTTGGTGAAGCAATGAATGCAAATACAGATTCTAGTTTAGGTAAAAATGATAATATTCGAATGGGAAAAAACATTCGTTTATTGAATCTGAACTACATAGAACATCTGTAACTCATGGTTATCAAATATTTCAGCGTATCCTGATTATACTGCCGATACTAACATAGTCAACCCCTAAAGAGATATGGAGAACCGACACAATATTCCTAAATTTGATGGTAATCCGAGTTCGATAACTGAATCCATAACTTCCAATCAATAATAATTGATTAGTCATTGTAACTATCAGCAAACCTCTAATTGCTTCAGAACGTGTTATTGATTGAGTTAATTTGGAATAAAATAAATAGCATAGAATTAATACCTAGACGGAAATTGAATTTTAGAAATTTCCTTTCCCCACATTCCTCCGCTGGCTCACACGATGTTCTTCGAACAATAAAGGTGTTATCTCGTGTAGTCAAAACATGAAAAAAATATATTCTATATTTCTACGTTGGACCGGTTCTAAAGCAGCTCGAAAATTCCTTTTTTTTCAATGTGCCCCAAGAGTGAGAATGCGACACCTGAATTTCAAAATTTAATACTGACTCAACTGTTACTAATTGGTTATTGAAAAAAAAATTGTACACATTACTGAGATCGCTGATTATGAATATGAAGTCAAGATTTCAAAAATCACGATTGCATCCTCAATATGGCCGATACAAATGGGGGTACAAAAATAAAATGGAAAAATTTCCTTTATTTCGTTTTTTTTTTGAGAGAGTAGAACATTTTTTGCAGGTTCCTATATTTTAAAACATAAAACTTTGCTAATAAAAATGAACTGTGATCAATAGATCACTGACTTCCATAACTTTCGTTAGCAAAATACCTTACGGACAGCTAATGAGAGACGTTCAATTTTATTCTACGTTACATTGAAGTTTTATCCAAATTAATGGTCTACAGAATGTATTTTGAAACTCTATGTATTATACTGACACCTGATGTTGACTTTCAAAAATATTTACACTAAAATGTAACCTTGTTTTACACTAACATCTGCTGTCACATAAGCTATCATAATCTGCCACAAGTCACTTGTCACAGGTTAATTATATGCGTGTGATCTATATTTATGACCAAAAAACACCGGTGTCTAATGGTAAAAATGATTGCTATCAACCACCCCTTAAGTCGAAAATTCAAAAATTAACAAAGTACTGAGAATAAATCAATAATGTCCAAAGACTTAAGATATACAGGGTGTCCTCGAACTGCGTGGCCAAAATGGAACCGAAGATTCTTTGACTCGAAAAAAATTCGATGAGCCTTTTTACTTTTGCCTTAAGTGTCTTGTTTAGCCGGTAGAGGGCTTCAAAGTTGCAAAAATAATTTTGTTTTTTCGGTATGACTTGAGAACGTGATGGAGGACTTTTACAATATTTGGCAGGTGAGTTACTGTTAATAATAGTCGTTTTTGAAAGTGGAGCACAGAGCCTTAGAGACCATAGAAATGGCTCAAACTTGAGGATGTAACGGGAAAAGTGTCCAGAACTTTTTTGTGGTCAATGTAATTCACCCGATATTTTTCAAGTAAGATAGCTTATCTAATTTGAAAACTTTTCTTACTTTTAGAAAATTTTGATAAAATCAACGGATCAGCTTGAAAAAATTAATTTTCGAGTCTCTGCAATTTTGGCTTACTAATTTTACTTGATTAAAATACCTTAGTTGCCTCTGCTTTTCTAATGTCATTTTGGCATTTGGAGAATTTATTCTCAAAACTGTCAGTTTTTACTTTGCTTTCCGTACAAATTTTATGAAATTATGGCTCAAAATTTCACTAACACTGAAATGGTTAATATCTCGGTAAAACACGAATAATAAAAACAATAGAAATGGGGAAACGATGTGATTATTTAGGAAAAACAAATGCTAAATTAAAAGAAACAACAAAACTTTTTGGGAAATCGCTAAGGCATCAATTGTTCGAAATGTTGCTCATTTTCCTGAATACACAAATTAATTCGTTTCAAGAAATTGAATTGAACTCTGGCTAGTACTTCAGGATCATTCTTCAATAAATCCGCTTCATGATTAATTCGTTGCAACAATTTCTCCCGTGTGTTTACTGGAGCTGCATAAACTTTCGCCCCCATAGAAAGAAGTCGCAGGGCGTCAAATCAGGGGAGCGGGCCGGCCAGTTCACTGGTGCATCGTGTCCTCTACTTATCCAGCGATCTGGATATTCCGCATTCAAATGTCGCCTCACAGCTAATGTGCATAAACCAAAGGTCACGACGAATGTGTAAGGGCAAGTGTCCAACAGTTCAGGTAGCCTTTGTTCCAAAAAGTTCAAGTAGCTCTCCCCGTTCAATCGATCGGGTATAACGGTAGGACCAATAATAAAGTTATCCACAATTCCAACCCAAACATTGATTTTAGTTTGATTCTGAAAATGTGTAACTTCCATTTCATGAGGATTTTCATCAGCATAGAAATGTTCATTATGGAGGTTAAAAAGACCACATTTCGTGATAGTAGCTTCGTCCGTGAACAGAATTCTTCTACAAAAATTGGGGTTTGCGTTTTGTCTTTGGACAATAAACCGACAGAAATCTAGCCGATGACCTGGATCCATGGGCAATAAGTCTTGAACTGTTTTAATATGATAGGGATACAACAGTTCTTCTTTCAGTACATTATGAACTAATGATGTTGAGGCTCCAATACGAAGTCCCAAACGTCGTGTGCTCATCCTAGGTTCAGTTTCAACCGCTTCCAGTATCTCTTCTTCGAGCTCTAACGTCCTTCTTGTCCGGCTGCGTTCAGTTTCTCTGCGATTTGCTTCAAATCTGCCAGTTTCGCGAAGTCGCCTCTCGATATTAGCAAAGGTTTGCCGATTTGGAATTCTGCGGTACGGATATCTTTCCCCATGAACTTGTACACTTCCCCGGCCATTGCAACGACAAAGTCCATAAATCAATAACATATCAACCATTTCAGTGTTGGTGAAATTTTGAGCCATAATTTTATAAAATTTTTATGGAAAGCAAAGTAAAAATTGACAGTTTTGAGAATAAATTCTCCAAATGCCAAAATGACATTAGAAAAGCAAAGGCAACTAAGGTATTTTAATCAAGTAAAATTAGTAAGCCAAAATTGCAGAGACTCAAAAATTAATTTTTTCAAGCTAATCCGTTGATTTTATCAAAATTTTTTAAGAGTAAGAAAAGTTTTCAAACATAATAAGCTATATACGTAAAAAATATAGAGTGAATTACATTGACCACAAAAAAGTTCTGGACACTTTTCCTGTTACATCCTCTAGTTTGAGCCATTTCTATGGTCTCTAAGGCTCTGTGCTCCACTGTCAAAAACGGCTATTATTAACAGTAACTCACCTGCCAAATATTGTAAAAGTCCTTCATCACGTTCTCAAGTTATACCGAAAAAACAAAATTATTTTTGCAACTTTGAAGCCCTCTACCGGCTAAACAAGACACTTGAGGCAAAAGTAAAAAAGCTCATCAGATTTTTTTCGAATCAAAGAATCTTCGGTTCCATTTTGGCCACGCAGTTCGAGGACACCCTGTATATGATATAAGAAATTATAAAAATTGTGATTATTGCCAAACGAGAAGTATACTAATTTGCTTAAACGAGGCACTCTACCTATTTCAGTCATACATCCTTTATAAGTAACGCTAATGATGAACAAAAGGAGAGATTTGTAGGTCTTTTCATCTTCTTCAAGGAAAGGTATCTATTATACATTTTTTTTTTATATTTTGACTCCACTAGAGGAAAACATAACGTTCGAGGAACATCGTGTGGCACCAGAGGTGGACTATTGGGAAAACTTGAAAGTGTGGAGGGTATAACCATAGGGAAAGGCCTCAAAATAGTTCCATGTCTTCGCAATTCGATGGAAAAATGAAATTTGGTAGGAACAAGTTCGGCTTATAGTTAATTATATTTATTATTCCTGGTTGCCGAATGTTATATATTCTTGAGCAAGACATCTAGCAAACCTTTGGTAAACATCTTTACGAATTAGAAAGAATATATTCTTGAATGGGGGAAAATAAATCTAATATTCATCAAGTTAAACTTGATATGACCCGTGACCCAGCATAACTCAACGAAGTAGTTATTCCAAATTTCAACATGAATATTTTTTGTATATAACTTTTCAAAAACTCTCATACTTACAACTATCATTTCCATAACAAATGTCAGAAGATCACGATGCAATCCAATGTGGTGACATTCCAAATTATATGCTTCGAGGGTGCTGCGTTTATAGAGCCTGTACATCGCAGTAACTTTTGAAAAGTAATTTTCCAGTTATAATTCAGAGCATAAAAGATCCTGATAATTTCAACAGAAGATGATATTTCATGGTCTCGAGAGAAAGGAAGTATATTCCAATCCTCAAGGAAGTATCATTGGTTTTAGAGAAATGCGCATTTTACTGTGAAATTAACTGGCGGGCTGGGAAATACTTATTCTTATTAATGTTTCTTTTATTCCTGCTCACAGATGGGACTATTAGACTTTTTATAGTAAGCTCTAAGCTTGTTAATGGCTCCTTTTAGTCAAATTTTCACTTTCTTCATGACAAGTTAGATTAAACAGACCTGAATGTACAAGACCTACCTATTTCAGTATCAAATGACATCGTTTTTTGAGATTAAATAATTATTGTTCTAGAATTTCTCAACATAATCTCCTTGTTCTCCGATACACTTCGTTCAACGTTTTCCTACTTTTTTGATCCCTTCCAAATACGATTTCGGCAATCCTCCAAAATAGGCGTTTGTTTTGTAGCCAAATCTCTTTCCGGCTAGCCATTTCTTAAGTTTGGAAATAGATAAAAATCGCAGGGCGACAAATCTGGAGAATATGGTGGATGATGAACCAATTCGTAGCGCAATTCATGCAATTTAGCCATTGCGATTGCGGACCTTTGCGCCGGTGCATTGTCCTGGTAGAAGAGCACTTTCTTCTTTGCCTAATGCTGTTGCTTTCGCTTCAAATCGGCGTCGAATCGGTCCAATAACTACATAATATGCGCTGGTGATGCTTGTAACTTTTTTCAAGGTAATCAATATGAACGATACTGTGTACATCCCAAAAAACTGTCGCCATGACTTTTTTGGCCTATAAACCCACTATGGCTTTTTCCGTTTCGATTCGACAGGACAAGTCCACTGTTTCGACTGTTTTTAGTGTCTGGTGTGTTGTGATGGATCTATGTTTCACCCACGATTACGAAACGGCGCAAAAAGTCTTTCTTATCGCGCTTGAACATCGCCTTACACTAACAAATGCGGCACCCATCTGGCAGATAGCTTTCTCATAATCAAAAATTTATGCAAAATGTTCGGTACCCGTTCGGTTGAGATGCGCATAGCCTCAATCATCTCGTGCACTTTAACTCTCAGAGGGTCCAATATTATACCATGAATTTTACCGACTATTTTTGGCGTTATAACCTCAATTGGACCACCAGAACGTCTTTTGTGGTCATACTACGAGAACGAAAATCAGTTCAACCACTTGTGAATCGTTCCAGTCGATGGTGAAGAGCCCATAATATTTAATGAGCGACGCTTTGGTTTGCGTAATGTTTATTCCATGCAAGAAATAATGTTTAATCAAGACGCGAAATTCGGTTTTTTCCATGTTTACAAAAATCTTCAAGGTTGTTTGCTTTCCATGGGGGTCAAAACAGAACTGAATGACACATCAGTCTGAAAATTTTAATGCGTTCTAGTTAAAGATGGTACATCATAAATGTCACTTGGGGTTTTCGATTGTGGCGCCGTCTGTTTTATTTTTCAGGGACTTTTTACCTTTATTTCGTAAAACAGTTGGAAAAAAAATTAATTTTGGAAACAATCTCTCAAAGGTGAACTTCAATTCACATTACTCCTTATTTGGCGGAACATTTCCAATAGTGTTCTGAATAATTGCAGAAAAAGTTAACCTTAAATTTTGAAGATTTGCCGCGGCAGGGATCAAGGAAACTTGGATCACTTCGTTATGTTTCTGATTTTAGACTCAGGACTAAATAAAATGTTATACATGAATGGAGGTAATTTATTTCAATTAGTAGAAACAAATAAGTATGACAGTAGTTGACAAATTGTAACATATTCATATTTATTCAATAACGACTTAGTAACGGATGGAGCAGCTTAGGCAGACGAGTATTAAAGGCGTTGAAATTTGATTCCATAATATGGGCTTTCAGCTTTTTAACGCTTTCAGATTTATTTCTCTGGCGATACTTAAATTTGTAAACATTGGGGATCATACAATAGAACTCTCACAAAAGCAAAGAATCACCGACATGTCATTTGAACCTACGTTGACAAGTGTTTATCATACTTTTCCCCAACGGCTACCCGACTTTTCCATTAAAATAAATTTATTGAAAGGATTATAAACACGACTTTGCGAAATGAAAAGTTGTAAGGTGTTTATTTTGATTAGGGGATATTTCTTTCTGAATGTTTCCACGAGTGAAGGCTTTTATTTTGGTTAGAAATAACATTCCAACTAAATGTTAGCCAAGTTTCTACATAGCAGGGTGGTGGGATAATCTATAGCTAGCCGACAGCCTTTCAAATTTAAATTTAATCAAAAATATTTTAATTTATATGCAAATATTGTAGTATTATTTCTTACTTTACTGTCATATATTAATATAATCTTCTAAGATACCTGTATTCTTTCTTCTAAAAATCATGATGTACGTGCTAGCTTCAAAATATTGTAAAACTTCTGTCGAATAAATTGAATTTTAATCTACCTCAAAGTGGTATCCATAAAAAATCAATGGAATACTCTTTATAATCATACCATTCCATCCTAAGCAATCCGCTACTAAGAAGCTGTGTTTTCTAAATCTAAATTAGAATTTTGTTCTTGAGAGATCATTATGGTATTCAGCATCTTTGTAGTATACTATGAACTTTTTGTACGTAACTATAGGAAGATAAAACATAGTTTTGAAACTGCGCTTTCTTAAATTCTACGATGTTGATTTGATGTTCACCAAACATAGAAAGTGTTGGAGCTAATTAGACTAATCAATATCATTTATAAAAAATTTGAAGCATGTTCTCAATTTCCAAGAATCGACCAATCTGGTTACAAGTATATCTAAATTACTGAAGATACCTAATTAATTTTTTACGGTCATCCTGATACGAGCCTTCGATCCACAGGGGATTCCATGACATTTAGCAGCTACTATGGGGGCTTTGCAAACCGTTGACTATTGTTGTACCTTTTCAAAAATAAGATAGCATGTTATCATACCTATTATTACCCTCTAACCTATAGCACAACCACAATAAGATAGTCACTATCAATTCATTGTTTTCTTTTCTTGGATCCTGGTCCTTTGTTGGGTTGGCTGTTGTACTTTTCGTTGGATAGTCTAGCTTGCCCGGATATTGCTTGTCTTTGCTATTTAGTGCTTTGCATGTTTTTGACTGTTTCCGATGCTTTTCCCCCATTTTGCGGAGGTTGCGAAGGCTCTTGTTGGCTTAGCTATTGTACTCTTCGGCGGATAGTGTAGCTAGATAATCTACTACAAGCTGGGTCTTCAACAATGCTCATTGTGTGTAGATGTTTATTCAGATGACAGTGTCTTGAGAGGAGACCTGTCACCAGTTTTAGGCCTCGCCCATTCATAGAGAGTAGATTTTCAAAGAGTTTAGGCGAGAACTCCCTAATCTGATGCTTCGCTTGCCTCATGCCAGGGGCACCACGCCAGACCAAGAGACAGTCTATCCAGTAGCTAATTGAGGGCGTGGAGCCTGGTGGTCGATGAAATTCTGATCGTTGAACCGAGGCCAGGGGCACCCAAGGAATCCCGTTTGGCCGGTTCGTCGGCCACTTCGTTTCCTTCCACGCCAGGGTGGCAGGTACTCACACTAGCTGAAATTTGTTCCTTCTGGCCAATTCAGTCAGAATTTCCCTGCACTCCAAGACAAACCTAGAAGTCACTATGTGGACGCGCAGTGCGCCCAGAGCCACTCGTCTGTCAATGCAGTTGTAAATCTGCCTACTTCGGTAGTTTAATCTCGGGTTTTCCAGAAAACAGGTCCGTATTGCACAGACCCCAGCCTGGAAAACGGTTGCGTCGACACCTAGAGGAACCCTTCTGGGTGTACACGAGTAGACTCCGGCTCCGCTAGACTCGCCAATCTTAGACCGGTCCGTAAACCACACGAGTCCTCCTGGCCCAAAGTCTTTGTTCTCCCAGTCTGTCCTATGCATTATGAGGACGTCTGGTGTTTGAAACCTGACAGCAGGCGCTATCGCATCCAGCGTCAGTCGAAGGATTGGGCAGTTTTCGGCTGCCCAATCCCAGATTTTGCCATGAACGCGAGACTCAGACCAGCCAGTCAATACGCCGTATCCGCGGCCACTGTTTTGATATGAAGCTGTAGAGCCCTGGTAGGGGCGGTCCTCATAGCCCCCATTATGCTCAGGCAGGTAAGTCGTTGAGCCTTGTCCATCACCAGACGGGAAAGAACCGTTTCTGTCGCCGGCCACCACACGACGACTGCGTAGGCTACGATTGGGCGGATCACGGATGTGTAGATCCAGTGCAGAGCCTGTGGCTGTAGAGCCCATGTGTTCGCAAAGGCTCTCCTGCATGCCCATGCGGATGCAACGGCCTTCTTCACCCGGGTTTCCAGGTGCAATTTCCGGCTCAGTTCAGCATCGAGGATAACTCCAAGGTACTGAGCCTTTCCTTCCCTGGTAGGGGTCCCAGTTTCCGTTTCCTCGTGAATAGAACCATTCCGATATTTTCGGGATTCACCCTGAGGCCTTCGGTCTGGCACCTCGAAGTTAGTATTAAAAGAGTACTTTGCAGTGATTCTATTATGTCACGATAATCTACTCGTGTTTTCTAGTCTCAGAAATTCCTTTCTCCCCATATACGAACATTGTGAAAACAGAAATTTAGAAATAAATTAGTTCTTTACATTAAGAATGAGCCACTTTGTATATTCTTATTGTGAACTCTCTAGTCTAGAAAACATTACAACTCGATTGACTGCCAGTGTATTATTTCAAAGACTGAACTGGTTAACTGGTGCAAATAAGTTGTTGAGAGAACTAGAGAAAAGCGGTTTAATTCAGGGTCGTTAGGAGTTATTCAAGCAATTTTTCAAGTACTGCCATCAGTGTATTTGGTTGAGCATCCCAAGTTAATAAAATATTTGAGCCGTCATAAAATCATTATCGCATTAATTCGAGCCCATTGTTCTGGTCGCTTCAAAAAACGATTACGGTGAAGATTCAATGAGCGTGGTAAGGTTAGAAATTATAGAGAACAAATTCGCTGGCAGTTTAGACGTTCTATTCACAATGACTCCCACAAATAGCGCAGGTTTAATCGATGACTCTAATGAAAGAACCGGCTCAAACGCTTCTTTTTTGTATAGGAATGTTAACCTTATTTAATTTAATCGAAACGGACCGGTTGACTTATCGAACAGGAAATTCGAATATTCTCGATGTCCCGAATTCTAACAGCGAACTTTTTGTTGATGCAAATGAAGGAATCATTGCGCTTAATGAGATTATAAACGGCACTATTCGCAGTCAGGTCCAGCGCCCAGTGCTTGGGGAGTGGCTTCTGAGATAATTATCAGCTACCATCGCGGGTTTGCGACAAAAGGTGGTCATAGAGACAGGAGCGTGCAGACAGATTGAGTATATATTATTGTGTCGCTATTCATAACTTTTTCTTCAAAGCCTTGAGCGTGAACAGAAGTACGAAGCTTCCTTTGTGCTAATCTGTGCTGGAAAGAAAAAATATTGTTCCACAATGTAGAACAATTCAGCCAATTATAATACGCCCCAAGGATTATATAAATGGAGCCTTTTGGTTTCAACTAATATTACTAGGTAGAATGAAGAGCGAAAAAAGTTTGTTATACTATAGTTCCATTAATGAAAGAATCAATCATTAACCCACAACTTCTGAAAAACAAAATATCAATAAACAATGGTAAAAAACTTAACAGACACAAAAATTCCAGATGAGGTGCAGCACACGTTAAGTTTAGGATCTATTAAATTTACAAAAAATTAAAATCTGACGCTACATCATCAGTGCAAAATGACATCAATAAATTAATAAATAAATGGTACAAAAATTCCTAATTCTTAATCCTGATTGAAAAATAAATTAATTTGCCATAATTGGCCTCCAAAACTACATAAAATTGATATACCTTTAAGACCCAATGTAAGTAATATTGAAGCGTCTACTATTTCTTTATTTACATATATACCACTCATTTTGGCATTGGGTAGTATCAAAAAACGTTGGGCAGAGATCAAAAACCACACAGCTCTAGATCAATCTGAATTTATAAATGTAAAATGCACTCATTTTCAATACGGTGGGCAATATTTTGGGCTTTATTGGGCACAGCAATGAGATCTCCTATTTCAGGTACTATTGCTAACCTAGTTATGGGATGCCTGAAAGAATATGTAATAAATTCAATACATTTTCAACCCGTATTTTTCAACCGGTATCTAGATGATTGACTAATGTGTGTTCTCAATGATAAAATTCAGTACGTGGTTGATAAATTGTACAATTTCCATTGTAAACTTTAATAATTAAAACCCTTGCAAATTCCTATATGCGTCTTTATAAAGTTAAAAGTATATGTTGGGTAGAATGTTCAAATAGCAATATTTCTAATAAGGTCTGACAACCTTTTTCTGTTACCTCATAAGTCTTTAACATCTGGTTCGAAAGTAGATACTTGAGCGTTATATTTTTTGGTTCCAATCGTATACAGACTTTGCTTGACTGACTTCGTATATTATAAGAAAATTGTTAAGCAGTGGATTCTTGATTATTCATATACTTAAAACATCAATGTCTTACAGTTTCGATAATTCGTGTGTCTGTTCGTTTCGGCGACGTGAGCATATTTAATTGAAATTGCTGCGATAAGGACGCTTTGTCAATACAATTAGCTTTAAGAAATCCCATTTCAGACATAATACGTCTTCTGATGATGGTCGTGAGATATATAATTAACCCTCAACTCAATTATATTATTAACAAGAAATATCTAGTAGAGTTGAAAGAACTACGAAATTCCACTCATGTATGGTTCTGGAATGAAATTGTACTTTTATTGTAATTCGCTGTTTACAATAAGAATACAATTTTGCTCTAGAGTCATAATATATCAGTGGAATTTAGTCGTTTTTTCATCTTCTCTTCTTTCAATACTGTTTCACAGATTACGGATATACAATTTTGTATCTACACACCAAGTATTATTTTCATTTACGAATCTTTTCAAGCAATCCATATTGAATTATTTTGAGCATATTCTCGCCGATATCTTCTTTCTAGAAAATGGTTCAACAATATTCTACACTGTCCAATGTTCCATTGTCGGTTCCAGATAGGGTAAAAAGACACAAGGTGCTATTATATAGTTAGTTTAACAATTATATAGTAATATAGATAATATTGAACAGTCATTTGCAATTTTACTTGATTTGGCAAGAGCATTCGACAATCAATCAAAAAAAAAGATATAGTTTCCACGAAAACAAAATGCGTAGAGTACGTTTTTAGTTTGAAATTGTTAAAATAGACATATTGACCTACTGCATAGGTTAGACAAGCACACGGAACGTGTTTGGAACATTTGTAGCTCATTCTCATCTATAATTGTTAACCAACTGACCAAATGACGTTATTGGCGGAGTTGGCCAGATGACATTATTGGCGCGAATGACGCAGCTGACCAAATGACATTATTGACGTGAAAGACGCAGCTGATCAGATGTTATAATTGAAGTGAATGAATGTGTAAAATAAAAAGACAGTTTCATGTATATTATATTCATTTTCATTATATTTAACCAGATGTAATAGTCAATAAAGGCTTACGATAACTAAAATAACTGATATAATTTCTTGTGTCCAGTTTCTCCACATGACGAGCAAATACCATATCGATACATGAATCACCTCGAGTAGTAGATAATGCAGGATTCACATTGAGCTCTAAACCAAAAGTATCTCTAATGAATCCTACAAATTTTCTATTTTTCGAATTCTTTATATCCAAATTGAAGTCTCCACTTAATATAATCGGAATTTTAGCAGCGGTTTTAGTAGTCGAAGTACTAGGCGATTGTTGTTCATTTTCAATTTGTTCTAGTTGTCTTTTTAGTTTTTGACGTTGACTTTTCTTGCCAGACATTATGATCAGTATTAACACGGAACGTGTTTTATATATCAAATGAATTGATAATGACTTATCTTATAAGTACAGCACCTCGCGCTTACACGGTTATCACTTGAGAGAACGCCAGCTACTGAGGATGCTAGACAATTTCGTTATGGCTCCACCTACCACAAGCGCATGCGTGTTTCGATTTTCGCGTGACGATCTCGCTCGTGACGATTTCGTCTAGTAGGATGCGTCTGTAAAAACGTATTCTACGTTAAAAAATTAAATAAAATATCTATCAAAATTTCGATTTTCACTAGTAGAGAAAATCGAACTTTTAATAGCTATATTATTCATGTTTGGAATAGATTTCCATCACGTAATAGCTGATTCTATACAATTTTCATTTTTTGTTTGTTTATATACTTTGACAACACGAGAGGGAAACCTATAACGTTCGAAGAACATTGTGTAAGCCAGCAGTGGAATGTAGGAAGAGGAGATAGGTATTCGTTTTATTCTTGAAGGTCTGGAGGTTATAGGCATGAGGAAAGACCTCAATAGTTAAAGAGTTCCACAACTTCACTGATCGATAACAAAATGAAGTCTGGTAAGAAGAAGTTCGGCCGGTCTCGTGTTTGACAGTGAAGTGGTGAGCTCGTCTAGTCCGCCTATCTGGAATATCTCGTGGTGGAACAACAGACGAGATTTCTGATGAACACCGGCCACAGAAATATCTATAGAAACGGGAGAGATCTCCCACCTTTTTACGATGTTCTAGAGGTCAATGAACTCGTCAGTGGGACATCATCAATCAAACGAATAGTTCTCATTTGAATAGAATTCGAAAGCTTCAGCGTATGTTTGGGAGCCAAGCTCCAAACATTTGAACAGTACTCCAGGTTAGGTCGAATCTGTGCATTGTAGATTATGATAAGCTGATGGGGTGTGAAGTTGCTTTTGGCTCGGAATAGAAAACCAACTTTTTGTGAAGCGGTTTTCGCAATGGACCTCACATGATCGTTCTATGAGAGGGTGCTGTTGGTGGGATCCCAAGCATTGTTCATAGGAACAGTTGTACCTGACATCATCATATTATGGATTGTCGGATCCGCCTTCCTGGAGAAGACGCAAGCTTGAGTTTTGGTTGCATTCAACTATAATAGATTATCAGATCACCATTCCAAAATCATTGCCAGATTTCCATTAATTGCGTCAACTTGTCCCTGTCTCGCTTCTCTGGCTTCAATGGATAGTATAGGGGCTCTAGATGAGAAAGCTGTATGAAGTGTACCGTCATCTAGAAAACTGTGGAAGGTACAGGGAAGACCTCACTAGGCAAAGAGTTCCACGAGTTCTCCGTTCAATAGAAAAATAAAGCCTGGTTGGAAGAAATTCAGCAGGTTTCGAGCTTGACAATGACGAACTAACTAGCTTGAGCTCGTCTAGTCCACCTACCTGGGATCTCTTGTGGTGTTGTAGATTTCTATACCAAAGGGAGAGATAGCCCACCTTTCTACGATGTTCTAGAGAGGGCAATGAATTTGTAAGTGTGACATCATCAATCAGATGAATAATTCTTCTGGATAGAATTCAAGAATATTCAGGGTGTGTTTGTCAGCTGAACTCCATACATGTAAACAGTACTCCAGGACAGGTCAAATCCATGCTTTTTAGATTATGAGGAGCTGTTGGGATGTAAAGTAGCTCTTGGCATGGAATAGAAAGCCAAGTTTTTGTGAAGCGGTTTTCGCAATGAACCTCGGTTGTTGGTGATCCCGAGCATAGTTATGGAAGTAGCGGTTTTCGTTGGGAGTGATCCCGAGCGTGAAATACTTCATAGGAATAGTTGTACCTGACTTCATCATATTAGGGATTGTGGATTCTGCCTTGTTGGAGAAGATCTTGAGTTGTGGATCATAGAACTGGAAATTTGTTTCAATATTTGAATAAATTTGCAAAAAAAAGCCGCATTGAGTACCAAACATCATTTATCGTTAGCTACTTTCTATAGCTTAGACCTCGAGTCTCTAAAAATAAGGAGGAATATCATCATGTTTTCTCAGATAGTGTTGGACGAGACATATAGATCAAAGTCTCCGTGAATGTAAAGCATAGTGGTTTAAATACGTATCACTCCATTACACCCAATATAGAATTCATTGATTTGTAGCATTTCCCGTCCACCATACGTTGCAGCTCTATTTTTCCATTGATCAATTTATTTACTGAACCAAGTCAGTAATAGAATGCTTACTTTACGGATGTTTACCGAATAAATTGCTTTCATAAATGAATACCGGACTGAAAACGGGAACATTCTGATGCTAGGATTTTGTAAATGAATAATTCTTTGATACCGTTAACTTGAACAATTAAAATTTAATTTGGAACGGCATAAATTTGCACATGTCCATTTACATACAACTGCATCTGTGGAAAAATATCAAGTGAAGTCTATTTTAATCTAGACGGTTTTCAACTTTTAATTCTTTTCCCTGCTGGTGATTCGAATGTTCGCGAACTGTGTACGTGTCATTTTTCTGCACTAATCGCATTCAGGTCTATGAACACACCATGTTCAACGCTTTCAACGGCTCGTTGACATAAAAATCAGTTGGTAGAATAAAGCTGGTGATATCTGTGGAAAGATTCCAAAGCTTGTTTTGATCTAAATCTGTTTTAATTTTGCTTGTGTCTGCTATCTATGGATATGTATAAATTGGATTGAATTAAATAGAATGCAAACTGCATAAGTACCTAGATTTCTTTTCAGCTAGAGCTTTCAACAATGTTCACTGTACCAGTTATGGGTTTAATATTGAGGTTAATAAATAGGTTATCAAATGTGATATTATACAGTAAGATTTCACGTAATGAAATCTAATTTGTACTCGTGATGTGCACAATAACTGCTTCAGATTTCGAAATATCAGTCTCAAATTTGATCGACACATAAGATGAATAGATTCCAGTTCAGTGACATGGAGTTTTTGAAGTGAAAACTTCTTCAGGCGCGTTGAGCTATTTCAGATGGGGGGTAAAACCATGAGTCCGTCACGTGCCGTCACGCTGTAGCTATATATATTAAGTATTATGTATACTGCTGCTGATTTTCAGTTCTTATTTAATAGCATTAATTTTTTACTCTTCTTTTTTCTATCATAATTTTGTATCTGTTTTTTTCTCTTTTGACGAATGTAAGCCATTCTATTCTATTGGATTTTATTGCATAGACGTTTCAGTCCGTTTCATTAAAATCTTCAGATGACAGATGCTCAGGTAATGAAACATAAATTACACATTAATAAAATTTTTTGAAAATTAAACTACTCCAATTTATTCAACCAAATTCAACTTAACCAACATTAACGAGTGAGGGAAGTCACGTGATCAATTGATCACAGTTTTTTTATAAGTGATTCAAGTAACATTGAATTGGATAGTAACTAGTATTATTTAAATCCTGATTGATATTGGTTATTTATATTTTAACGACGTATTGCAATTCTATATCATAATATCGATATCACATTCCTTTGACCATTAATCAATGCTTTGACTAATGGAAATAGATATCAGCTAGGATTTTCACTTCAAACTAAAACGGACAATGAAGCTAACGCGTGTAAGAATTAAAGAGTAATATATTTCTAGTATTCTCTGGGGTTAGTCTCCAGAAAATTGTTGATTGGAAGAATAATAGCAAAGTTTGCTGTATATTCCCGGTGTATCGATTTCAGTCCATGCGAGCAAGACTCATGTAGGTACATACTTGCATCGAGATAACCCTGCAAAATGATTTAACTTCAATTTCATATGCCATTCTCAAATATGAGATGTATCTCATGACAAACATGAACCTTTTTCACTTGAATGTGCCTCTAGAAATGATTGTGATATTTCATGTTCACTTCACTTGTGACTGCAATTTAAGATAGTGAACATTTCTTTAGTTTTAAATTTATACAGGGTGATTCATTTTTAAATCAACAAACTTCTAGGAAGTTAAAACGAAAAAGTCTACAACAAACTGGCATTATTTTTCGAAGCTCTATCATTCCTAGAAGTTTGGACAAAATGAAAAACTTTCCACCGATTGGTTCTATATTTGAAACAGAGATTAGGAACCAGTTCGTTATCAACCTTATGTCACCGAGAGCTGTTAAAGATTCCTAGTTGAGTCTACTACTGTTCATGATAGATAGTAGAAATGGACACGTCCTTCTGAAATGATCCTAACCAGGAATAAGTACTCTGACCAATAGGTCACCCTCTCAACTCAACCCAGAATTCATATATGTGCTCGTAGGCAATCGGTTATTCTGTCTCTGATGATGAAACCATATTGTCGGTAGTTCAAGATTTTGGAGCTCTCTAGACATTGGATGAGGTCGATGTTGATAACTTTCTTTATCTCTTTAGAGTTCACAAATAGTAGTGCGATGGGTTGATATTTATTAGGAAGGGTTTAATTTGATTTTTTATGGAAGCTGCCTTCCAATTGGAAGGAAACACAGGTTAGGTTATCAGGGGAGCCCTTCCCTTGTGAATCCAAAGTGGGATTTGCTGGAAAATATTTCAGCTAAAATGTTTTGTTTTTGTGGTGTTGAAGCCAGTGTGCCATCATCTTACTCACGTTATTCTGATTTAGTCACAACTCTTCGGTGTATTCAAATAATGTGATAATCTCTTGAGGTATAACACGCATGAACTGAACCTGTAAATAATCAATAAGCTGTATAATAAAACGATGTTATTCACTGGTTCAAATTTGATAATGATAAGATAACCATAGAAATGCAGCAACAATTATTGTTGTTCAAATGAAGTGTTAGTAAAAATTAAGGAACAATTGATGAAGTATTACAATCGAATATTTGAATAAGATTCCTTCCCATCCCTTTATTTCAACCTCAAGAATAAATTATGTGAACTACAACAGAAGCCCTGGGGGTTACGAGAGGACGTTTTCTCCAGAGTAGGTTTATTTCAATGCCGTCGTGAATTCACCTCAACACACGATCACTTATCCAGTTCTGAGCTAATATTAGGTCCTACTCATTTCAGGAACTTACAAAAGAGATAATAGCTTTCGTTTTGCTTGAAACAGCGTATCATCTAACGAGATTATTATATAAATCTGATGAAAGCAGAAGAATTTCGTTAGATTAGACAATTTCAAAACGTAATACGAGTAATCTGTTTTATTTATTTTGCTTTTTAGCTTCGCCTGCAGATATGGTGTCTATCCACAAGAGATGTCATAGATCTTGAATTAGAAATGATTTCATATGAACTTTGAGACTAAAAGAAACACTAGTTATGTTTTGTACGTCAATTTTGCGCAGATAATTATAAGAAGCCTTTCATAAAAGCAGATTTCTTTGTTCTCTTTTCGTTTTATTTTGAACGGTGCTATTAATTTCACTGTATTTGTTCCATGACAATCGGTTATTTTAGGGGTATACGAATGCCATTTCTCTTCATTCTTTAAAGAGGAACTCTACAGAGTCGAGACCGAACTAACGTTATATACAAGTGTTTATGTGTGACAAGTTCTTTAACAAATTAACTCCTTTTTTCGTTGTTAGAATAAAACGTAGCGTTCTATATCGCATCTATTTCCGTTTTCTAGTTAGTAAGCTGGAGACAAAGGAGATTGATCAACTAAGGCGCGGATTTTATGCAACATGCATATATATATATACAAACCTTGCATAAATTGGCAGAATTGTAGTTTTTTTGCATATTTTAACCGAAGTTGCATATTATAGCAAATAATTCATTTATTCTTGCATTTCTCCAATTTCATATATATGATATATGACTTTATTGACAAACGAACATATGACCGAGAATTTCCGATTACACCATTCTCAAATTCTCAAAAAGGTCTAGGAATGGGTCAGGCAAATACTGATTTACGACTAGCATATTCTTGGAAGAGAAGATTGGAAAAATCTCAGGGTAGGTTACAATGGTGATGGCAACTTCTTATCCGTACATATTATTTTTTGATACTATAAAGAGTGTACTGTACTGTACTGTAGTTGGGTATTCTAGAATTGTCGTTTTGTGCACGGTTTGAGTGAATTTTAAAAAGCCGAAGTGTACTTCATTATGGATTAAGGCCTACCCTGAAATGATTATGGATTTCGTTTGTATATTCTACAAAGCGTGTTCCAAAATTGTAAGTACTTTCTTTTATTTTATTAATAATATTTTACAAATTTGTGAAATATAAGCAAATAATTTTTTTTTTGCTAAAATGATACCTAATAAAAAAATTAGTCTAACCTCAATAGAGCAATAATCAGCAATCAAGAAAAGTTCAGTTGAATCAGTTTACAAGACTGTTGTTGAAAAAATAAAAAAAGTAGTTGCAGATAATTATTTCTACATTAGCGTTGACGAAACTACCTACGCCTGTGGCCGATATATGGCGGATTTGATGATAGGAATACTTCAGGAGGAAACTCCAGGAAAATCATTTTTAATAGCTTCGAAGCGACTCGACAAAATGAATAATTTAACTGTTGAACGTTTCGTCCAAGATTCATTAACAATTTTTTTTCCGAATGCAGTACCAGCCGAAAAATCATATTATTTTTATCAGATGCAGTACCATGTTGAATGTTGGATAACATCTGAAAATTTTTCATCAGTATCTAATACATGTAACGTGTTTAGCACATAGCGGAAACTATAAGAAATGAATTTCCTTTAGTTAATGAATTATTTTCAAATGTTAAAAAAGTATTCATCAAGGCACCCTTGAGGGTGCAACTTTATAAAGATAAGTTACCAGGAATTCCTTTACCACCACATCCAATTATCACCAGGTGGAGAACTAGGTTGATTTTTTTATGTGGAATATTTTGACAATTTAGAAGGAATTATTTTAGATATTGTTGATAGTTCTCAATGTGTTTTAAGATCTCAGGAATTATTTAGAAATAATGCAGTTGCACAACAATTAGTTTTTATATGATCTTATTATAGTTTTATTCCAAACTCAATACTTGCCCTAGAAAAAAGGTCTAGATCACTTGTCGAATCCGTTGAAATTATAAGAGACTTTTCAATTCCAACAAACCGAAAAATCATCAAAATAGTACCTATAGCCGAATATTTTTTGCTTATCTTGAATAGTAGACTTCCGCGGATAGCTAATCTTGAAAATTGTTGGCTTCGGATGGATTCCGCGTCACATCAGCACGATTTGATGCCAGCGTTTCGCCAACAGGGGGCATCTCCAGGGCAAGCATGAAAGTTGAACTTAAACTGATTCTCCTGGTTTCTTTAGCTGTATTTATTGTGGGAAAAACCTTCACACTACATAGTTCACTGCCTTTGTTCCGGTGGTTAACTCCGTTCTGGCATCTGACACTGTCATTGTGTGATCATGTGCGAAATGAAATTTTCGAGGATGGGTTTCCAAAAGTTGGGAAGGTAATATCCTGAGTCAAGGGTTAGATTACTTGGATGTTTAAGGATGTCTATAGCTTCAAAAAGATTTGAGCTCGGGCTAGCATTTTAGTCATTTCGAGGAGGATTTGATGATCAGTGCCAAACTTATGTTCCGCAAGTGTAGATCTACTGCAGTCACGAAGACTTGTACAGCGCTCATTTTTTCACGTGAGTAGCTACTGTACGACCTGTTTCAAAATGTAGACTTTACCACAAGAACAGAGAAGATCCCTTGTTCCTTTTCATTGAGAAATTTCAATATTTTCATTATAGCATTGCCATAATAAATACCGCTACAGAAACAAGAAGAATCAGTTTTTTTTTGTACATGAGAGGGGAACCTATGATGTTTGAAGAACATCCTGTGAGCCAGCAGTGGTATGTAGGGAGAGGAGTTGGGCATCCGTATTTTTCTTAAAGGTTTGGAGGTTATAGGAATAAGGAAAGACCTCACTAGGTGAAGAGTTTGACAAGTTCGCTGTTCGATAAAAAAATGAAGTCTGGTATTTGACAGTGAAGTGGTGACTAGTTTGAGCTCGCCTAGTCAGGCTGTCTGAGATCTCTCGTGGTGGAGCAACAGAAGAGATTTCTGAAGAACACCGACCATAGAAATATTTATAGAAAAGGGAGAGATCTCCTACCTTTCTACGAAGTTCTAGAGAGGTGAATGAACTCGTAAGTGTAACATCATCAATCGAACGAATAGCTCTCTTCTGGATAGAATCCTAGAGCTTCAGGGTATGTTTGAGAGCTGAACTCCAAACATGTGAACACTACTCCAGGACAAATCGAATCTGTGCTTTGAATAGAATACCAAGTTTTTGTGAAGTTATTTTCGCAATGGACCTCACATGATCGTCTCATGAGAAGGTGCTGTTGGTGGTGATCACCAGCATTGTTATGAAAGACTTCAGATTGTGAGTTCCGCCTTCCTGGAGAAGTCGCAATTATAATATTCTACTAGATTATCAGATCCGCGTTCCAAAATATTTGCTAGATCTCCTTTAATTGCGTCAACCTGTCCCTGTCTAGGTCCTCTGACTTCAATGGATGGTATGGGGGCTCATGAGAAAGCAGTATAAGGTGTACCATCATCTGCAAAGCTGTGAACAAGACTGGTGGTCACTTCCAGTAGATCGTTGATATGGAGCAAGAACAAACTTCATGCCAAGACCTATTCACGTGGAACACCAACATTGAAAGCCATTGTATCGGAGAATATTCCGTCAACCATCACATGGAGTGATCTATCTGAGAGAAGACTCGATGGTTAGCGACAAAGTTGAGGCGGAAAACCATATGACGGAAGTTTCTCAAGAAGGATTTGGTCCGGAACTTTGTCAAATGCTTTGGAGATATCCAATGATATAGCTAGAAATGTCCCATGTTTTCCAATAGATTTCTGCCATATATGTGTTACGTAGGCAGGTTTGCTGTAGATCTTTGCTGACGAAAACCATATAGACGATGATTCACAATTTTGTAGCTCTCTAGGTATTTGTTGCGCTCGGTGTTTATTGTTATATCCATCACTTTAGAGATCACAGATGGTAGTGCAATGAGTCTATAATCATTTGGAAGGGTCTCCTTCCCTTTTTTTGAAATTGGTTGCACTCCAACTGTCTTCCAGCTAGAAGGAAACAGACCAAATGTATATGAAAGGGTGAACAACCTGCAGAAAGCTGATGTTGATTCAGGCGCACATTCTTTGAGAACGACAGGTGGAATTCCATCTGTATCCATAGACTCTTTGGTTTTGAGATCAGGCAGAATGCGCCTAATTGTGAGTTGGCGAAAGACAATTTCAGGCATATGGTTATCGATGATAGCAATATTAGGAGGGTCCTTCCTTTGTGGATTCAAAGTTGAATTTTCTGCAAACAATCCAGCAAAAAGGTTGGCGTTTTCTTGTGGTATAGTAGCCAGTGTTCCATCGTCTGTGGTTAGGGGATGGAATGAACTGGAAGTGGAGTTCCTACAAATTGTTTTGGCGAAAGTCCAAAACGAACGTGAGCCATTTGGGCATTCGATAAGCTTTACTCTTATTTTGCCATTATATGCCTCGTTTGAAACGTTTATTGTTTCATTGCACATATTTCCGGCATCAACATATTTGATTCTGGTCTCCAGACATGGATTTCCGCACTAACGACGGCATGCTGTTTGTTTTGAAGTGACGGCCCTAGTTTCAGTTCAAGCCTCAAGCCTCAAGTCCTGAAGATGCCACCTATAATGATTGGCAGAACGTCAGCATCAATTCGTGCTATTCTGACGCGGTATCCATCTAGAAGCCAAGTATTTTTGTTGTTAACCCCTCTATGATAGCTGATCGTCCTCATGGCTATTCAGGTCAGCAACTGAAGTTGACGAATAAGAGAACTTAGGTTGATGAGATACAACAAACTGGTTGCATTTCTAATCGTTTCGATGAATTTTTCAATAACTTGCATCCATATTATATGGAGTGACACTTTGATTTCCATCGTTTGTTATCGCTTTGTTGATGAAAGTTGGATCGATACTATTCAACCCTTAAACGTAATAGGTTAATTAGTTCATTAGTCAAGAAATAGTCTGTTCGATTTTATAGATAGAAACTCTCAGCCTCTCATCACTTACTTCACCGCCGAAGATACCAGCTCCGCTAGTGATAAGTCCGAGCTTCTCAAGCAATTTAGGTGAAGGGGTAATTATAAATTGAATTTTTAGCTTGCGCATGTATGTTGCCCCTAGTGAACGCTTGTGTTAACAGAGTAAAGGTTATGCACAGTAGATTAAATTGGAACTGCGCTAGAGTAATAGTGTCTTGTAACTTGGAATAGAGAGTTAATACTTAATAAGTGTCCTATCGAAGTTATGACCTAATCCATTCATACGCCATACACAGTTGCGGTATTATAACTGAGTCAAAGTTATGAATACAATATCGCAAAGTGCTTCATATCACTGCACTATAATTTTATTACATTTTTTCGATGAATTAGGTAATTGCTCCATAAATCCGTAAATTTCCACGCTTTTGTAGAAATGTTAATTTTCAGCGATGTAACATTGTACCAGTGCATCTAAAATTTCGTCAATCATTATTTATCTGTTTTTTGTTTGTTTTGGCTTTGTCTATTCACATTTAGCCACCATATATTTTGAAATGATCCTCAATTATTCTATTTAACATCGGTGTAATTGTGCTACCAGAGTTAATCACTGTCATGGGCAGACTCCCCCATCGGGAAATTTTGAAGGAACCTCTGGAATTCCAACCAGAAATAGGAATCTTCAACGAGCCCAACGTCTGTGGACTCGGGACCGCTGGCCTAACGTCACTGCAGTGGCTATAAAATGATGCATACTCACCTTATGCTCCATGTTTACCCCATGTGAGAGGAACAACCGATAGAATCAACAGAATCTTGAAAACCCACAACATTTGAACCACGTTCAAAACCGATAGAAATAGTAGGAAATTCGGAAACAAAAGCTCCTTCAAAATCGCAAGGAGTTTATGAAATTCCTTGTAAAGACTACAGATTATTTATTGGACCATTTGAAGAATAGGAGTTAGAGAAGAAGAAACTACATCGTCCTTAGCTGAGCACGGGAAGACAACAGAATACAACATAGATTGCAACAACACCAGGATACTAGCCAACATCGAAATATACAAAACCAGGATAACCAGATAAGCTATAGAGATAGAAAAGAGGCCATTTAATCTCAACATACGAGATGATACCCAGGTACTATCAAAATCTTAGAAACTATCCTTGAAAAACATGAGACCTACTACAGTTCGCCGCCCAGCCAGGTGTGTTCACCCATGAACCGATGCAGGTACTTAACCCGGCCTCAAGAACTGGGAAATATCAGTTCAGTTCTAGTAACAAGAAGCTGAAGCCAAACTATTTTCAAGCAAGACTTGAAGATGGCAAATATGATTCTGCTGAAACGTCGTCAAGTTTATGTGGTATAACATTATGAGAACAGAAGAGAGCCGGAAGCAATATATGATGTCCTAGGATTTAGTTCAGGTTGTATAACATAAATGGATAAGAGGATAATGATCAAGGTGATCATAAATGTTTATATCTTAAGCGATGTGCAGCAATATACAACCATCCCTGATAACAATACTCAGATATTTTGGGGCTATTTGAGTGCCGTTTCTAGTATTGTTGGTTTTATATGGAATAGAAAGTCTATTAAAATAGGCGTATAGCGAAATAGGAGTCAGAAAAGGAAAGCGTATGAACACAGTACCAAAAAAACTGGACTACATCGTGCTTAGTTCAGCACGGGATGACAACAGGACATAAAATCGATTGCAACAACACCAGGATACTAGCCAACATCGAAAATTACAAAACCAGGATAACCAGAGAAGCTATAGAGATAGAAAAGAGGCCCTAAAATCTCAACATACGAGATGATACCCAGAGGCTATCAAAATCTTGGAAACTAATCTTCAGAAACAGGAGAATTACTACAGTTCGCCGACTAACCGACTGACCAGGAAAATCAGCTAGGTGGGATCACCCATGAACCTATGCAGGTACTTAGCCTGGCCTCAAGAACTCCGAAATATCAGTTCAGTTCTAGTAACAAGAAGTTGCATCTATTATTTTTGATTTTGTATGGAATAGAAATTCTATAACAATAGGGGATAGCAGTGTTTTCAAACATGTGCGTGTGTGCGAGTGTATATCCTATCTAAAGAGTTATCCTATCAGAAGAGTTTGAATTTACTGAATCATGTAGAGACCTGTATTTTCAGTGTTGAACATTGTCCTGGGAGGAACCGTACTGTGGTAAAGGGATTGTATGGGACTGTTCCAACAAGGAAGCATCTGCGTCACGATGAATGGTCAACGCTCATAAAAATACAATCATCATAAAATTTCATTATTTCATATTTAAAACAGGCTCGTTCTATCGGGTATGAGTTAAATCCTAATAAGAGTATGTAGAATGTGAACATTTCAATAGCTACATTCTAGAGGGCTCTTTTAACTAGTGCTCTGCGAAGTATGAACTCTTGTAGAGTTTGGAACAATTACAAGAATTGCTTTGTAGTTGGAACTAGCATTTTGCAGTTAAAATTTTTCAGTTACATACACCACCTCCCTATATCACTTGTTCAATACTTACGAAAATGCTCTATTGGGTACCTATTCAAAATAAATTATTTTTTACCTGAATCTCTTATGTCGGGGTGATTGGAATTAGTAAAGATATGTGAACATGATTAACAATTGAAAAGAGGCTTCAACATCATGAAACAATGGCACAAATCATGATTCAACATGAAAAGTGCAAATGTACACGACTTGACGATAAGAAAAGTATCATTACAATTTTTTTTATACGTTACAATCAAACAGTTGTAACGAAGTAAAACTCGTTACATAGTTTATATGCATTGAGGTGACGTCAAATCACCTGAATTAAAGAATCAAACTTCGTGCAAAGTTATGTATAAAAACACAGCGCTGGAATGCGAGCGTTGATAAGCCATCTCCACCGCAGAGTAGATCTCGAGGAGTATATAAGGCGTACGATTTTGCATGAAAGAGAACTCTCTACCGAAGTCCGGACCGATCTACGTTATAGTACAAAGGACCTCGTTAAACCGAGAAACCGAATTTCGCTATAACCGAAGTAAATTATTAAAACTTCATTTATTTTGCCGAAATAACAAATCGTACATTCAGATGTATCTATCGGTTGTGCTTAAGACCGGAGGATTGCGAACTGGATATCCAAATTCTAGGCAGAAAGGAACGTCAGACCTAACCCGACGAGCCGCGCTAAGAAGTTTGCGGACTGACTTTCTCCTAAAATAGGGGAAAATAATAAATCTTCAATTATTTTGCCAGAATCTGAAATGCTAGGTGTACGTTCAGACCTATCTATTGGTTGTGTTTAAGATCGAAATACTGAGACCTGAGTGTCAGTTCAATGGACCACCGCGGACTGGAAACCATTTAGTAAAAAGACGGACACTGAAAATGATACGTTAATTTGAATTGACCAGTTACGTAGTAGATAAAGGAGCGAGAGATACACTGTTCACGCGATTGAAGGACAAGTGTAATCACCTTCAAAGTTGTGTACTTAGTACGCTCGCTGCTGATTTACTTAAAACTTCTACATATGCTTTTATTAGTGGTTAAGTTGTAAATAATGTTAATAATATTAGAATATTTGAATAAGCAATTAAATAGGTTTGAGTCTGTTTATTTGGCAAAGACAAATTCGACGAACAGAAAAGTTCATTCAAATAAATAAATCAATAAGCTAAAACTCGGACCTGAGGAAGAAACCCAGGCCCATCAACTTCTTGACATTCCCTTCTCAAGCAAATCGAATGGGAATGGGCAAGGGGGTTACACATATTGCATATTTTCTGAACACAGGGTTTTCTTGGAAAGTAGAATAGTATATTCAACAAGTTTGGAATGGCACATATTCCTCGTGACCGCATATTCATTACTGAAAACAGAATAACTATATATACAACGTGTGGTGTATAACATCTATAGATTGTTTCCAATGATACGTAATACATATTTGCCAAACTGACGTGAATTCTTGTAGTGAAAAAAAAAATTGTCATGCTGTTTGAAATCCTATAATTCGAATGAATAAAGCACGAAACATCCGATTCTTCCATGATGATGAATGAATTTTCAGTAGATTGAGAAGTTCTATATTAGAAGCTGATTTGTAATCAATTGATTCATCAGTGAATCAATACATATGATTTTGAACATTCGTGTTAGTTATATGGTGAATTAGATCTTGCAACGCATTTTTGCAACTATTATTTTTGTGATGTTCTGTCTACTTCATCTCTTCCCAAACAATGGATGCTGAAACAGAGTTCGCGTTCAATAGCTAGATATACTCAAACGAATCACCTACTATCTGCTTAAAGAATGGAAGCGTTATCTTCCAGATAAGGTATAAAGCCACAGAAGCATTTGCCACCAACAAGTGAAGTTTACGTACATGTCTGGAACACAGCTGTGAGCCCTAGTCAAGTGGAATATTTTATTCTCCATTTACTGTTTGATATATTTCTCCCTAATGAAACGATCTTCAAGCTATTCACAGTATGTTTTAATCATTTCGTCGCTTTGCGAATTCTGACACGGGGAGCTACTCCATTTTCATTCGATTAAAAGTGGATGTATAACTTCATTAGTAATAAGAAAATACAGTAATTTGTTCAGTTATTCGAGCAAGATATAATATTTATCAAAGTATGTCAGAGATATGGCCAAATGTACATGAATGTGAATTTTTCACTGAAAGTACCAGCCGTTATTCAGTTTATCATAAAAATCGAATTGATCCTGGTTCCTACTGGAATATCATTATGGTTATTGAACCGTCTGATTGTAATTTCTAATTTGAAACAATGTATCTCGAAACACAAAATGAAAAAAATTAAAAAATGTTATATCTGTCTATAGGGAGATTTTTTGGGAAGTACCACCAGTAGTTTCAATCATTTACCTCCCCAACTTTGTCGTTTACTTCAGAGCTATTTCTCATATGGATCACTCTATGTGGTGGTCGATGGAGTCTTCTCCGAAGCAATGGCTACTAACGCTGGTGTCCCACAGAGATCTGCTTTGACACCAACTCTGTTCCTGCTCTATATCAACGATGTCTACAGCTTACGAATGATGGTATACTCCATTAAGATTTCTTCTCTAAAGCCCCTATATCATCAAATGAAGCTACAGGTGAGGTTCATTGCGAAAACTGCTCATCAGGATTTTCTATTCCGAGCCAAGAGTTTCTTTTGATCCACAAATCACAGATTCGACCTGTCCTGAAGTACTTACTTGATATCATTATATTAGGAATTATAGGATTCGACTTTCTGGAGAAAACACAAGCTTGAGTTTCGGTTGCATTAAACTCTTCCATATTATCAGATTCCCATTCCATAGTTCTTGCCAGACCTTCATCTACTTCATCGACCTCTCTTCGTCTTGCACCTGTGGCTTCATTGGATAATATAGGGGCTCTAGAGAAAAAAGTGGCGGACAATGTAACAGGTCACATCCAAAAGGTCGTTCTTATGGACCAGAAACAAAGTTAGTACCAAGACATACTTCTGCGTTGATAGCATTGTATCGTCAAATTCTTTGGAGATATCCCACGTTCTTCAATGGATGCCTACCATATACATGTGACGGTCATACCACATGTATCTCTTAAAGATTTGCAGTTCAGTAGCAATTACTGCTCTTCAATGAAGATAGATGTTAAATCCCAATCTTCATCAATGTATGTTTTGAAAATGATCTGTTGAAGTCCAAAATTACGATTTAAAGGTTTAACAAACTCAGTGATATTCAGTTGTGAAATATCTATACATTTGTTATACAGCGTAGTTCAAAAAATTACATAATTTTACGTTTGACCAAATGACATAAATATGAATTCGCTATATCCTTATCCATAGCTTCATTTCATGCTTTTTGTTTAATCATTCACAGTAAGATTTAAATATTCTGAATGTATGGTGAATGTTTGCATAATGCCTTTCGTTGTTTATCATAATTCAACGTGTCAGTTAGTTTTATGCTTACCAGTAAGCAAAAAATATCTCAACGTGGCACAGATAGAGGAATGTTATATTTGTTTACACTCTTCAATTGTCAATAGAGCTTTTTGCTTTATATTCCATGACCAAATAGATTGTGTGACAAGTTTCCATTGTGTATCCAAACATCTGAACATCAATTACCCTTCGTTTTATTCCTCCAAAACATTCATTCTGGCGGTGTGATCGATTTAGATATTGTCAATAATAACCATTTGAACGCAATTTCAGTTCTGAATCAGAGTGTAATAAACGTACATTAGCTCTTTGCATCACCTACCTCTGATAGTTTATCAAGTTGTATGTATCTGCCAGGAACACGTTTGAAGCCGGCAATTTCCACAGCTAGTTAGTTATGGGTTTTACGATTAGTGCTGCAGTTGACAAGGTTCGATTATCGGTTTATTAAAGATGCCTCTATTGTGGAACACAACTACATATTACAAAGACATGCGTAGAGTAGTTACTCAATGAGTTCCATTTCTCAAACTCTAGTCTGAGAATCCAGATGGAAGCATGTACAACAAAATACCAAAGTTAGAATTATTTATTACATATAAATTCTCGAGAAATAGCTCACACCAATACATATGCTCATTATTTTAGTCTTTACGTACGTTTCGATCTCACGACCATCATCATGAGAATCATAGAGCAGAAGTTCAAACATCAAGTCAAATTTATACTAATTTAATCAACTAAACCCTTGCAAATTCCTACATGCGTCTTTATAATGCTGAAATAGTAATATTTCTATTAAGGTCTGACAACCCTAGCCTTTACCTCATACATCTTTAACATCTGGTTCGAAAGTGGATACTTGAGCGTATTATAGTTTGGTTTCAGTCTTATTAAAACATTGCATGAGATGACTTCGATTAGATTGCTAGGCAGTGGCTTCTTGATACATAAAACATCAATGTGTTACAATTTCGATTACATATGTTTCTGTTGGTTTCGGGGACGTGGGCATTCTCAATTGAAATTAATGCGATAAGGATGCTTTGTGCTTAACACAATTAGTTTTAAGAAATCCCGTTTTAGACATTGATACGTCTTCTGATGATGGTCGTGAGATCGAAACGTGAATAAAGACGAAAATATTAAGCATATGTGTTAGTGTGACCTATTTCCCGAGAATTTACATATAATTTATACCTGTGTAAGAAATCATTATTCAGCTTGAATCAATATGAATATGTTATGTTCAAAATGTTCCAAATTTTCAATATATATCTATCCGGATAATGGTTATAAATTTGGATTATCGTTGCAAGTATTATTCACCTATTGGATAGGAACTTAACGAAGATGCTCATAGCTCAATGAAATTCCACCGCTTCTGGTTACGATAATAACTTGCACATCGAGTTGATGATTCAATGAAAGTTGGAGAATCGTGTGTTGTACTAAATAATTTTCTGAATAGTTCTAGGCTCAAATTATTACTAATAGTGTACATATTAAAGTTTTCCAATACGATGATTTTGCGAACGAAGAAACGTAATTTTTAAAGAAGAGTTGCATAAATTATGGAGCTGGTGGTACCCCTTGAGCAACTGGAGGACGTGCTGGAGCTATCTAGTATTACCAGCTGGAATCTAAACTAGAATCCTGGAGAGGGTTTAGACAACTATCAAGGAACTGGTTCCTACAATCTGGTGCAGGAACCAGGCTAGAAACGCATCGCCTTCATTCTCCTTTGGAAATCTGCCAAGATTTGATACAAACAACCAAAGTTGTATTCTTGATTCCTCCTCATAGTTCAGTGAGAATCTTCCAGCAGAAAAATAGGGTCGGAGAAGTGAAAATCAGCAACAGCAAAGGTGTTTCCTAGTGTTGGTAAATGGCCTGTGATGAGTACATCAAATTTGTCGCTATATCACTCCACGAACCAATCCAACACCTCCAGGCACAGTATGGCATCGCCACTTAGCCGACTGGGACGTTCTTCGCATGTTTTTCTCCGAGTTTCCTTGGAGCAGCGTATGTTTTGAATCTGATGATCCAAAGCAATGTGCCATAGAGATCTCGGATATTATCATGGTAGAAATGGAAACTTACATACATTATACCAACAAAATAAAAAATCATCTGGTAAACGATGATTCGATAAAATCTGTTCCAGGGCAGTCGCTTCAAAACCAACAGCATACAGTTGTTCGCCCGGAAACCCATGTCTGGAGACCAGAACAAGATATGTTGAAGCCAGAAATATGTGCAATGAAATAGTAAACGCTTCGGAAGAGGCATGTAATGCCAAAATAGGATCAGAGCTTATCGAATGCCCGAATTGCATTCGTTTTGGACTTTCGCCAAAGCAATTGGTAGGAGTTCACTTCCAGTTCATTCTCTCCCCTAACCAGAGATGATGGCACACTGGCTTACACCACAAGAAAAACAAACCTTCTTGCAAAAATGCTTACAGCAAATGCAACTTTGTATTCACAAGGGTAGGACTCTCCTAACATTGTTGCCAGCGAAAACCATATACCAGAAATTGTCTTTTGTCAGTGCACAATTACGCGCATTCTGTTTAATCTCAATACCAAAAGTCTATGAAGTTAGATGAAATTCCACCTGTCGTTCTTAAAATGTGCGCCTCAATTAACACTAGTTTTCTGCAGATGGTTTACCTATTCATACAAACTTGGTGTGTTTCCTTCCAGCTGGAGTCCAACCAATTCCAAAAAAAAAAGAAAAAAGACCCTACCTAATAATTATAGGCCCATTGAATCTCTAAAGTGATGGAGAAAGCAATCAACATCGAGCTCATCCAATACCTAGAGAGCTCCAAAATTGTGAATGACAGGCCATATGGCTTTCGTCATTGGAGATCAACAGGAGATTTGCTTGCCTATGTAACACGTGTATGGAAGAAATCTACTGAAAAATATGGGGAATCTCTAGCTGTATCATTGGATATATCCAAAGTATTTGTCCGAATCTGGCACCAAAGCCTTCTTGGGGAACTTCCGTCATATGGTTTGCCTCCTCAAATTTGTCGCTTACTATCGAGTTTCCTCTCAGATAGATCACTCCATGTGGTGATGGACGGAGTATCCTCTGATACAATGTCTATCGCTGGTGTTCCACAGGGATCTGTATTGTGTCCCAACTTTGTTTATCCTCCATATCAACGATCTGCTGGAAGTAGCCACGTGACCCGTCCACAGCTTTGCAGATGATGGTACACTTCATACCGCTTTCTCGTCTAGAGCACCTAAGCCATCCAATGAAGCCAAAGGAGCGAGACAAGGACAGGTTGATGCAATTAATGGAGATCAAGCAAAGATTTTGAAATAGGTATCTGATAATCCAGTGGAGCTTAATTCAACCAAAACTCAAGCTTGCATCTTCTCCAGGAAGGCGAATCCCACACTTTCTAATATGATGATGTCAGGTACAGCTATTTCTATCAAGTCTCCCATAATAATGCCCGGAGTCACCACCAACAGCACTCTCTAGTGTTGCTGGCTCACGCATTATAGGTTTCCCACTCGTGTATTCCAAGTTTAAAAAAGATGTGTCAAGTTTGAATAAAGTATTATCACGAATTAAGGAACACTATATAAGGGTGACAGAGACAGAGTTTTACCTCCCCAGGTTGAACAGTGACAACACGTCTATTAACTGTATAAGGACATAAATGTATCTTTTCAATGCTAAAACAAATGTTCGTGCCAATGGATTACCATGATTTCCGACACTTTCATTCACTATATTTCTATGTATTGAGGCAACTGGATTGAAAAGAGAGAATGAAAATTCTGCTTTTCTGCGAACGGTCAGACTGATCTGATAGAATGTGAGAGCTGAAATTCAATGCCATATCGACTTAAAGTGGAAGGATTGGATTCTTTTCTTAGCTTGTCACTTGTTCCAATCAGTTGTTCTGAGTGTAGCCATTTGTATTTCAATTGGCTTTCGCTATTTTGGATGCTTTTGTATTTACCCATTGCTCCAACTATTCGTCGTATTTTAAATGACCTGGTAAACTCAAGTAAGTGTTTCTCAATTCATTTACTTTTTGATATGTTGAAAACCATAAATTTCAAACGATCCACTTTGCTCAGCTGGTTGTTTACCCAATTACATCCGACAACTTGAGCAATGACTGCAAATTTAAATTTTTATTTGAAAGTTCATCATCAGTCTATTAGCAAGAAACGTCATTTTGAAATTTCGGAACATGACTTCAAATTTAAGATGCCTATCTTAAATTTGAAGTTTTCTCAACAATTCCAAGAATTTTTCTTACATTTATTTCTGATCGGGGTTGCTGCGCGCTTCGACGACACCGCAGCAATCGCGCCGGGAAAAACCCAGTCAGTTCACCGAAGCTGCTCCTCCTCTCCGGTCGGTAAGTAGCTTCAGGTTCATAAATCGTGTGCCCTAAGTAGTCTTATTGAACCCATAATGACTTCTTACTGCATCCGGTCTATCAAGATCTGCGCCAAGTTCTTACAGGCCGGAATGATCTTCAAGTTCGAACGCAGCGAAAACAAAATTCCGCCCAAAACCCCGATGATCAGAACCACTAATACGACTCTGTGGCCTGGGTATAGCGTGCGGAGCTCGAACAGGGGAACTTGATACTTTGTCAATTTTTCCTCCTCTTTCAAGACCATGTTCTTCTCTGTCGGAGGAGAGAATTCGATGACATACATAGTCTTTGTTTGTTAATCGAAGAAGACGTCAGGCCTATTTGTTTGTATGGACCTGACGTTCGAACCTGACGGGTAATTCCAGTAGATCTGGCATTTTTCGTTTCCAACAACGGACTCAATATCTCCTGGCATGTAAGGTAGCATCGGCCATGTCGGTAATGGTGATACAGCACCCGTAGAGCCACATTAAGGCGATCGGTTTTCGCCGGGCCACTTTTCCCGGACATGCCGACAGTAGGTGGAAAAGCGTCTCAGGCGCCGTTCGATTGGATCTGCAGCTGACATCAGGCAAATGCAAACCTATCACGTTGCGGCTATAGATCAAGACCAAGATTGCGGCAAGCTCCGGTGAATCCCTCGGTCTTGGATGTAAGCCCGGCTGACCTTAGGTAGCCGAAGGTCAGCCTAGTTGACAAGACGAGTGTTTCGATGTTCCTATAGAAAATACCGTGTATCGCCTTGTCAACATGCCGCCTGAGCATACGATCTTGCTCCGCAGCATTTATCTGAGCTTTCAGGCAAGAAGGTTTGACGAGGCATAGGAGGGGTTCAAACTCCTAAAAACTTCACACGCTATACTCACTTCGATGCAGACCCTCTAGACTGAGCGGTCCCCTACGTTCCCGGAGACGAGGGAGATAAATGCGGGAAACGGACTACCTAGGATGCAAACTGTGATGAATATGCATCATTTTCGAGTCTATGCAGCTCATCGACCGTCCATTTCACCAATTCAAAAGAGTGAAGCAGAGCTGGAACGGTAAGCATATTTGTTGCAGGCGCCTTGTTCTAATCATCATTATCACTATTTGAGGGAAGGGGGTTTATCCCCCTAATGCACTTAGGCCACTTAGTTTGGCCCATTGTGCGCCCCGTGGTCAGAACCCTGTCCTATTCCAGAAGGTTTGTCGCCCGCCAGAAACCCAGAATATAGCCAACGCTGGCTTCCATAAGTTCCTCTGGGAGCAGTTTTTATTCTATGAAGTGGGTGCCTGAGGTTGTTGCCAAACATAATTCCAGGTACAGCGCCGCCATGCTGGCGAATATATGAAGCTTAAGTTTTATATATTTCTCACAACTCCTATACACGTAATCCATATATGTAAAATATGATCAATATATATTGTGAAATTAAAAAGTATATCCAATTCCCACATACATATTTTTGTTTTTTTAATATAAGTAAGTAATAATTGTAACACAAACGACGCCTCATAGTTTCACTGAAATATGTGTTTGTTATGAAAAATGCAGTAGATGTAAAATATTACCATGTGTATTTTGGTTCCGGGATGAATTTCTCATGACAGAAGTACAAGTATATGATGACGATGTTCCGTCAACATTTACAGAGAATACTAGAACTGGTTGTAGACTAATGATTTCTTTTTCTGTCAAGGGTGAATCATTTTCTTACAAAGATATAATTCCCAAATATTGAGAAGATAGTGACTTGTTTAGATGAGACCAGAATAAATTAAGTGCATCCAGCTGAAAATATCGAGGTGAAACAAGAAATCGTCACTCCTCGAATCAGTCCAACTCCCTTGATGATACAATCTGAAACAGTGAAACCTGGTAAATTTGAGAACGACTGTCCACCGGAACCTCCAGTACAAAATAGATAATTGAATGACCAATATTGTTTTTAACAGTGGTGGATTAAAAAGGATTCTCATGTTCCAAATATAAATATATAGACTGATTGAATGCATTATCCATCACAAGTTTTCGATCTTCCATACTGTCTATTTTTTAATTATAGAAAGTAAGCAGATACAATATATGTACAATAACACATTTGGTGTTAGTGGTGAGGCATACATAATAATCTGGGAAATAATAATCCAATTAACGAATTAAGATATTTTTGATGATGCGAGCGAAATAGTTTCCAAGCATGCATATAAATTGACTATAAAGTTGTCAATGGTGAGGCATGCAAAATGACCTGCATCAAGTAGATAATACAATTTCCGATTGGAATACATGCAGCAGCTCTCAATTTAGCTGAATTGAGAATAATGTCCATGTATTAACTTACGAAAACAGGTCCTGATGACTATGTATGAAGAATGTTTCCATATAAATTATGGTTTCGTATCAAGTGACGTGGGTAAATTCTAATAGGGTGGTGTAAAGAATTTATTTCATTTTCAATATATATGAGAGCAAGTCCCTGAAAAATAAAACGAATGACGCCACAATCGAAAATCCCATGTGACATTTGTGAGGTACCATCTTTAACTAGAACGCATTTAAATTTCAGACTGACATGTCATTCAGTTCTGTTTTGACACTCATCGAAAGCAAGCAACCTTGAAGATTTCTATAAACATGGAAAGAAGTGAATTTCGCGTTTCGATTAAGCATCATTTCTTGCGTGTGAAAAACATCATCCAAACCAAAGCATCGCTTGTTAAGCATTATGGGGACTCCTCACCATCGATTGGAACGATTCAGACGTGGTTTAATGATTTTCGTCGTGGTAGTATGACCACAAAAGACGCCGAACGTTTTGGTCGTTCAATTGAGGTTACAAGGCCAGGAATCGTCGATAAAATCCATGGTATGATATTGGACGATCGGCGAGTTAAAGTGCACGAGATTACTGAGGCTATGGGCATCTCAATCGAACAGGTACGGAACATGTGAGGGTACAAATTACTCTTTCTTGTGGATGAACTATAAGTACTATTTCATCGCTTGGTTGCCGACAGCTACAGTGAAGACGGTCGTGAGTTATATTTTAGATGTTAAAATTTGGGCACCAGAGTATTTTAACCAACCAATAAATTATGTTTCTGAACTAGGGAATTCAAACCCTCAAAAGTCCCCAGGTTAAATTACCCTGAAAGTATACAAAAAAAAAGACCTGTACCCAGAATGATTGAAATTTACTGGTAATTAAAATAATATTGTTGTTAGAATTTATCACAGTACCTAATATTAATGAGTTATGAAATGCATGAATTGAAGTATGACTGCAGTTAAATTTCTTACATCAGAGTGAACAGTTAAATTTACACATATACAAGTACTCAACTGATTATCAAATGTTACATAAACCAAAAGTTGGGTAGCCTGACCTGGTGACTGCTGGGTAAGATGTTATACCTGCTGGATTATGAATTGGTACTTCCTACTTGATGTATGGATTCCTGCCACAAGCCTAGTACAGTTTCCACGATTGTACATCACAAGTCAATTAGCAACTTCTAAATCAGATTTTCCACAGCCGATTCAAGCCAACCTCAGAACTTCGTACAATTGTTGAATTTTTCACAACATAAAAAAAAAACCTCTATCACGATAGGGTTTTTCCTTTCAATGAAACAAACTTTACTTCCGTCCAAAATCAGTCACGTTGAAACTTAGTTTCAATCCCCTGAGGTGCATCTATTACACAAATAATTCCAATTATTTAAATCCAAATTGGTAATTGATGCCTTTGCTTTCAACCGAAGAATATTCCCAGAATTTGGTTCCAAACATAAGTTTGGTATCATTTCCCTGTTGAAATAACTTAGAAACACGACCTTCCAATTGGACGATTTTGCAAGAAGTACGCCATTTTCTCGGCCGTTTCCGGTGCTTCGATGTCTCACAGAACGACCTCGGAATAGAAGCGGTAACTACAGAATCTGACACTGAATAACCACGACTCGGAGAAGATACGGTATAGCATAGCTGACCTCACAGGAGTTAACCGATTGTAGTACAGCGGCCATTTCTAAGCCGTTAAGTGGAATTTACACGTTACAAACATTTTGCACCAGCTTTTGAATATGAGAAAGCATTTTGTCAGATGGGTGCCGCATTTGCTCTCTGTTGAAAACAAGCTCAACCGTTTGACAATTTCAAACAAGTGTTTGGCGATGTTGAAGCTTGATAAGAATAACTTTTTGCACCGTTTTGTAACCGTGGACGACACGTGGATCCTTCACAACACACCAGAGACCAAAGAACAGTCAAACAGTGGACTTGTCCTGGCGAAACGAAGCCGAAAAAGGCCAAAGTGAGTTCATCGGCCCACAAAGTCATGACCACAGTTTTTTGCGATGCACACGGTATCGTCCATATCGATTACCTCGAAAACGATGAAACTATCACCTGCGTATATTATGCAGAGCTGTTGGATCCATTCGACGCCGATTTGAAGCGAAAGCGGCCGCATTTGACCCCCTGCGATTTTTATCTATTTCCAAACGTGGAGAAATGGCTTGACAGAAACAGATTTGGCTACAACGATGAGGTCGTCGCTGAAACAAACGCCTATTTTGAAGCATTGCCGAAATCGTATTATTTAGAAGGAATCGAGAAATTAGAAAAACGTTGAACGAAGTGTATCGGGCTACAAAGAGATTATGTTGAGAAATAAAATAAGTTTTGACCAAATAAATCATTGCTCGTTTAATTTTCCAGGGACTTCTCACCTTGACCTCGTACAACGACTCATACATCTTTTGATGTGGAAGGAATAATTCAATCTTCCATTGGTATACTGATTTGGGTAGAAGCCGCAACACTAGTAGTAAAGCCAGTTATTAGGAATTTTTACGTCAGATATACTTTGAAATTACAAAAAGTTTTCAATAAAAACTTAACAACAGTTAAAAAAGTTCAGTAATGAGTTGCAACACCGTGATTATCATTCCAAGCATCTTGTATGTGATGTCGAAGATTGTGACGGATCTAGGTATTTTCTTAGGGTGTACGTACGGGGATTTCCATGATTGAACGTGACTATCCTTTATTATTAACCTTATTTGATAGAGAGGCAAATTTCCTTCATTTTTATCTTGTAGATGGAAGATACCAATGCTATGCCATCATGTGAATACTTCAGCTTTCAATACAATCTAAAATAAGTATTTATCAGTATGTTAGTATCAGTAATTCTTTTTATGATGCCATCAAATTGTGAAAAGTTGAAATTTACCTTTTATTCACCCGCCCTTCGGGACGTGCCACCCGGAACAGTGTTGGCAAATATTTTTGAAATCTAAAACCACTAATACCTAAAGATAAATAAGCCCACATGGTTTATAAATCAAATTGTTTAGATTCCGACGGAACTTTTACAGTTATATATGAATGTTTACAGAAAAGAATATATGGCCATGAGCATAGCATTAACAAAAAATGTATAAAATTCCACAGCCCTTGCTAAATATTGTTTTGTTTATAACCATCAGTTCAATTTAAAACATGTTAATATTTTAGCTATGTAAAACAATTATCATAAAAGATCTATCCTGGAAAAGGTTCATGTTGAACCTGATGCTTAGTCGGTAAATAGTAGAACCGATGTACAATCATTGAATACAAATTCAATTATTTGAACATTTGCAAATTTCGTCGCACTGAAAGCTGATACAAATCAGTAATATTGGAACAGTACAATCTAGTTTTGTAGAAGCTATTTTAACCCATTATTCTAAGATTCTCTAGTATTATTCTAAAGCCATCATTATAAGCTATTGCAACCTATTTTAACCTATTGTGCTTGTTATAATCTGTTTATTGGCTGAATAAATGTTGTCTCTCTGCTTTAGGCCTATTTTATTCTCTCCGCCTTATCACTACCAAATTTTCATTGGATGTAACCAAATAAGGCTATTCTGTTGCTAAAGAAGTATACAAATACGTAAATGTAGACATATATATGTTTCATACTTACATCTTTGGTTTAATTAATAAGGAAGTACATGAACATAGCATCACCTATAATTGTAAATCAGATAATGAATTAGCTAAAACTTATGTTTAAAGAAGGTATGTACTAATTTTCTTATTTTTATGGTTGATTTCAAGATAATTTCGCACCCTTCATAAACTCATATACCCCTAGTGATAACATAAAAAAATACGGACAGTCACCGAGACTGCTGACAGAAGTGAAAACTGACATTATGAAGTAACCAATTTATTTTGGGAATTCCATCCAAATTCGTATGATTTCACCGGCATCATCTCTTTCTACATGACAAAATTCTCCGACAGTGCCATTGGACAATCCATCCCCAATATCTATGTTATTAGTTATCATGTATGGTCGGTTAAGAACTAAAATTAACTCTTATGGTAATGCACTCGTATCATCGGTTCTCATTTAATGCAAATTCTCCCTGACGAAATTTTGTTGCTCAGCATTATGACAACCAACGAAGACGTCCGATGCCACAGATACTATTGTCTACGGAGTTTAGCATGGAGTTGTTGTACTCGTTGTAGCATCCGAAATTACAATTTTATTATTTTCAAATGACAATTAATATAATTAGTTTACACAGCTGTCAGCATTTCAATCAACAATTATATACATTTTTATTTTATTTAATAACAAAAAACGTATAGTGGGCGGTGCAATCCCTGTAAAGAGTATGAATGTAACCCGATAGTCATTATAATAAATACACATTATTTTATTTTCGAAACATATTATTTATTGATATTTACATCGATGTAAATGGAAGTAATGTTAAACAGCATTGGTCCGAATTGAAGATGTCTACGGATGGTGGTAAAAGAAAACATCTTCAATTCGGACCAATGAACAAATAATCTAAAAAGAAACGCAAAATGTAAACATATAAACATTTCCGTCAAATGTCAGTATGATCGTAAATTACACCACAAATAATTATTTGAAATGAAATTTTGTACTTTCGTATCAGTAGTATTAAAAAAAACATCAAGACGATACTCCTTATTATATTTGATGCTGTGATCCAACATTCAAACAATGAAAATAATAAACTAGGTATAACACAACGTCATCAATGTGTAGTACACATGCAAAACTTCTCACTTATACACATCACTAATGTTATATTCTTATGACAAGAATGATATTTACAATATTTGAAACCTTGCACGTAGATACGATACTAAGTACACAATGTACAATTAATAAATTCGATAAAAATATAACTTTCGGACCGAGGATTGAGTTAATGAATAACGTCGAGTATCCGACTCAGATATGCACCTGTGTGTAAGCGTATAGAGAGACTGCCTGACGCCTGACCCGAGTAGTTGCGCACGCGGCAGTATACATAATACCAAATATATATAGCTACAGCGTGACGGCACGTGACGGACTCATGGTTTTACTCCTCATCTGGAATAGCTCAACGCGCCTAAAGAAGTTTTCACTTCAATAATAATAAACAGAAAAGTTTCATTATCTGGCAACCTTGGAAAGTATTACCATTTGTTGAAATGAAATAATATCCCTGGTTTGACGAAAGTGGCGCCGAACTTATTCAGAGAAATTGTTCAGAAGAATTGGGTGCACTAAATTACTAAATATAACGTCATTCCTTTCTTATAGTGAACAGGTTTAATATCTAATGTCTATTGATAAATAAACTGTATAGTTGGAAACTACATGTTTTCATTGGTATGCCAGAATTTCGTGCATTATGTGTAGATATCAGATAAGTTATACAATTTCTAATGCACTATATAGAACAAGCATGAATTCAGTTATTTTTCTCTGCTGAAAATGACAGCATGGTTATAGATTGTTGAAATAAAGTGTGGACATGACATCAGTAAAATAGTGTTGCGTGATGAATAACTTATTTATTTTCTGATATTTCAAGCTTAGTGGAAGAAGTTGAGGAAGTCATATGCAGGACTGCATAACTAAAATAGCTAGGTGAATATTATAATTTGTGATCTGGAAGGCAAACTTGTGCTTGTGCATATATTCCGCAAACTGACTCATGACTTCAAATGTTTGACTCTCAAGAGGCGATGTGAATCTGAGCTGAGGTTGAAACTCATGACTGGGGAAACTAAACATACAAAGTTTCAAAAGGTAAGTGACGGCAGTACAATGCATAGACTAAGCAATTTCTACAAATTATAGAGACACGTCGCAATTTGGACAATATTTATGTATTATTATTTTAATCTAACCACCAGATTCATGAGGATAATTAAGACGGAGTAAGCAATAGCGAACGACTCCGTTCACTATGTCCTCGTGTAGCGGCCAAAAGGTAAATCTAATGCATATGACATTTAGTCTATCTCTCCAGATAAGAATTAACAGGATACAACTACATATGAATGAGTAAACTGCACCATCTGAAGATGGACGGATACTAGAATAGATTCACTTGCTCGTTTGACAATTAGACCGGGTGCTGATTCAGTTAGAGTATTGTTCATATTATACCCTTGACCTTTCAGATTGTAACATACAGACCAGAACGTATAGCAGCTAAACCGTTTCTGATTGGTCGAAAGCATTGATGAAATATACTTTCTGACATAGTATGTTAGAATGATAATGAATTAATGAATTAGTAATATTTTGTCAAATAAAAAGTAACTTTTTTGTGAAATTTGTCAAATTTTGTTAGAGAAAGTATTTTTTTTATACTTTGACTACACACGAGGGAAACCTATGATGTTCGGTGGAAAAACAAAGATGGTGCCAAGGCAGATGCCTGTGAACCATCACATGGAGTAATCTATCTAAGAGGAAACTCTATAGTAGGTGACAAAGTTGAGGTGGCTAACCATATGATGGAAGTTTCCCAAGAGGGCTTTGGTGACAGACTCGGTCTTATGCTCTGGAGATATTCAATGCTACAGCTAGATATGTTTTTCAATAGATTTCTACCATACATGTGTTTTGTAGGCAAGCAAGTCCCTTGTTGATCTCTGCTAACGAAACTCATTTATTGTTTAATTGCACTTATTTCTGGCTTCAACACATTTTGTTCTGCTCTCCAGACATTGGTTTATCGTGCCAACGACGGTATGCTGTTTGTTTTGAAGCGACGGCCCCAGAACAGATTTTATTGAACCATCGTTCACCAGATGACGGTGATTTTTTGGTATGAAGTATGTAAGTTTCCATCCCTAGCCTGATAATATTCGAGATCTCTGTGGCACATCGCGTTTGGTCATCAGATTCAAAACATACGTTTCTCCAAGGCAACTCGGGGAAAAACGTGCGAAGACCGTCCCAGTCGACTGAGCTGTAAGGCCAAACTGTGCATGGAGATGTTGGACTAGTTTCCTAATGGTGCACGAACCCTTACTTCATAGGGGTCTGGATTGTTAGTAAGAAATAAGTCACGCGTATTGGCATGATTGATATTGTGACGCGGAATCCATCCGGAAGACAAGATTTTTCAAGATTAGCTGTCCGCGGAAGTCTACTATCCAAGATAATGATTGATGTTATCAGGGATTCGTGTTGGTTCATCAATTAACTACTCGAAAACATAGATAATGGCGAAGGTCTCAGTTTGTCGCCCTGCGTCATCCGTCTTGTTTGAGAATTTGAGCCAAGTGGAGTTGTAAACGTTGAAATCCACCATGATGATAAGTTCAGCTGCTGGATAGTTCTTCTTAATGAGATTATGTTTAACAAGAAGAAATCTAAAGAGTTCACCATGAGCTGGTTCATTTGTTGATACATAAAGACAACAGAGAAATTTTGTCTGTTTGTGATTATCAAGCTTGAACAACATTATATCGAATTCTTGTGGTTCTAAATTCTAGAAGTATAGTCTACCAACACGTTTGGAATGGCATATTCCACACTCGCGAACAGTAGCTCCCTCCTACGGCTTGGGACTTACGCTTTCATTCGTGTGGAATATGAGCCATTTCAAACTCGTTGTAGAATATATTATTATTTATTAGCTCCACTTCACAGCATTATCAGCTCCTATAGAACAGCGTAAGAAGATCCACAATTTTCGTGGGTTCACTCACCGACAAACCGCTCATTTTTCCTTTGAAACTGAAGGGTCGAATCTGTTTCTTCCGATGCATTCAAAATATTCACTTTTAAGAGTGATCTTAATGTGGAGTAATTCATGATGCATATTTGTACCTTATTGACAGAGATCCGATTAGTGTAACTTCTATGAATTTGGAATATTAAGATCAGATTCGATTTATCATCCGCAATTAGAGATGCTTCAGTCGTGGGAGTCATTTCATCTGAATACACTCTTTAGTACTATCATTTAGAATGAGAATTGAACTTTCAAAGTGGCAAGATATTAAAATCTTCTCAGAGACTTGAAAAGCTTTATTAAACGGGATATTAGTAGTTAATGAAGCCATATTAAACTTTCATACAATTTGTATTTTCTTTTGAAAAATCCGTAATTGTATTTTACTTTGAACCTTGATTTTCAAATTATAAAGATTTATTTATTAGGTATTAATGACAATGAAACCGTAGAATTATATTTCAAGATCAAATATTTAATTCCAGAAGTTTTATCCACGTCAATATGAATAAGAAATTAACTCACGTTGCAAATACTCTAGTCAAATATTTAAAAGGAAGTTATAATTCACGGCCAGAAGTTTATAATTTTATCTCACTTGAAAACAAATTAACAAGGAAGTCAAGTTTCATCAATTCATCCTGTGGAATCATGATCTTCTTTTATCTTCACTTCCAAACGTATGAAATGTTTTGTTCTCAAGTTGAACAGCCTGTCCCATGGAAAAACATATCCGCCAAACAGTTAAACCAAATAAAGAGTTATTCAAACAGAATATGATGAATAATTAAGAATTGGAGGAATCTGAATTTAAGTAATACCCGTACGAAGTACAGATTGCAATTTTTTTTCTATGACTTCACTGACGTGGTGTTTTCTTGCTAAGTTTTTCATGATGTCCAGACATGAAAACTATTTCAGCAATTGCATTTCTCATGTTTTCTTTTAGCACTTAAGTCATAGCAAAGTCACCCAGTACCAACTAGATGCTAAAGACTTGTAACGTGTACATTCCCTCGGGATAAATTGGAAACATGTCGCAGCGTTCCGAAACCGTGAATTTCGGCCATCCCTCAGTAAATACACTATAAAATCAGTTTAATGCGTCCGAAATTGGTATCCATAACCTTCTGAGATCAGATACATCAAGTTCCATCAGATACATGAACCTTCTGAAATTTCCGCATTTTCCCAAATTTTATAAGGGGTAAGTATGGAAAAATACTGAATTCAGTCAATTCTCTCGATTCCGATAAAACGGTGTCAAAATACACTCTCATGGGTGAAGAATTCGATTCTACCATTAATTTTCACCTCAAACGCTAATGCAACATGTCGCAAAGTTCCGAAACCCTGAATTTCGGAAATCCTTCAGATAAATACACTGTAAAATCAGTTATAACATGATTAATGCATTCGCAATTGGTGTCCAGAAACTTCTGAGATTAGATAGATCAAGTTCCATCAGTTGCACGGATCTTTTGAAATGTTCGCATCTTCCCAAATTTTATAAGGGGTAAGTACGGAAAAATATGTAATTCGGTCGAATTCCTCCATTCCGATGAGTTAAAGTTAATTTTATGAGGGGTAAGTATGGAAAAATACTGAATTCGGTAAATTTTCTCGATTCCGATAAAACGGCGTCACAGTACACTCTCATGGATGAGGAATTCGATTCTATCATTAATTTCAACCTTAGACGCTAAGTGTCGCAGCGTTCCGAAACCCTAAATTTCGGTCATCCCTTAGATAAATACACTATAAAATCAGTCATAACATGATTAATGCATTCGAAATTGGTATCCACAACCTTCTGTGATCAGATAGATCAATTTCCATCAGTTATGAAAACTTTTTGAAATGTTCACATCTTCCAAAATTTTATAAGGGGTAAGTACGGAAAAATAGGTAATTCGGTCAATTTCCTCCATTCCGATGAGTTAAAGTTAATTTTATAAGGGGTATGGAAAAATAGTAAATTCGGTCAATTTTCTCGATTCCGATAAAACGGCGTCACAGTACACTCTCATGGATGAGGAATTCGATTCTTCCAATAATTTTCATCTCAGATGCAAAGGCAACATATCGCAGCGTTCCAAAACCTCGAATTTCGGCCACATGTCGCAGAACCCTGAATTTCGGTCATCCCTTACATAAATACACTACAAAATCAGTATCACATGCTTAATGCGTCCGAAATTGATATCCACAAGTTCTCCATCCTGGTACCTCCGTCTTGTTTTTTTTTCTTATAAATATGCCATAATACACCCGAACGATCATCACCTGCCAAATTTCAAGTTAATAGGACTACTAAAAGTGGGTTAAAATTCACTTGCAAGACTTCACTCGAACCTACAAATAGATAGATCGATAGATAAACAAGACAAGTTAAATAAAAGCTTGAAAGGCTATGTCACATTGGAGTTATATTGTATTTCACAACTCTATGTTTTATACTGACACCTACACTACACTTCAGTCTCACTTTTGAAATATAACCTTCTTTTATACTAATAGTTGCTGTAACATTTACTATCAAAATTTGATACACAGTAAAGACATAAAATAGACGGTGACGTCATATCAGTGATGTCACTGGAATTTATCTTAAAATATTATAATTCCAGTTCAAAAACCTTAAAAAAAATCTGGTCCGATTACAATATTTCCCTTGCAGTATATACTATGTATATGTATAGTAAGGGAATTAAAATTGCCAGCTTTGAAATGTAATCGAGTCAGATAAGAGTATCAGTGGCGGCTGGTGAATTTTTGAAAGAGGAGGCTGGACATAAAACGTTTTTGTAAAAATATACTCTATTCACAGCCTTTTAACATTTGCACAGAGACCGTACCAGCTACTTCAGTGACAAAAATAATTGTTACCCAGCAAGAACCAACGTGGAGGTATAGAGTTTCTTTTGGCAAAAAATTTGTTTGTTCGTTTTTTGTCTTTTATTTTTTTCGGATTTTTAATATTTTTTCTTATTTTTGGAATTTTTCATATTTTTTTTTTTTAATTAATTTTATTAACTTTTTTTATATATTAACGGAATTCTACGGTCTTCAGTTTGCGAAAAATGATCAATAATATTATCAAAAAATGTATCATTTTGTTTTAAGTGTTTTACTAAATCTTTTTCAATAGATATTAAACTAACATTGTATAAACGATTTTGGCCCATTGTATTTGGCATGTAAGTTTTAATTCGTTTGAGAGTAGAAAATGATCTCTCCACCGATGCCGACGTGACAGGAATGGTGACTGTCAAACAAAGTAGTTTATGAAACTGAGGTAAAACTTGTTACAAATCATTGTCTATCATATATTTTATCATATCGGAGTGAATGTCGTACTGGCCTAAAATATCTTTATCCGAGTATGTAACGCATAATTCATTGTGCAGTGCTATTTATCAAAACAATCATATTTTAGAACTAAGTTATACAAAAAACTACCATTCATGTACATCCGAAAATCGAATCTCAATTTGACCTTTAATAGTATCTAAAATTTCATAAAAAAAGTGTTTATAATGTAGTTTCTTGTCTACCAAATTATATGTTTTCCTCCTTTAACAATATTATGTTTACCGGTTAATTTAAACTTAATACTCGATGTAATATGTTCCTGCGATTTTTCATGTCTGTCTATACCACGAGCTAAATTTTTCAAATCATCATAACCCGAGTGCCCCCAACATGAAGTTGCATCAGATGTAAATAGCAAGCAATACCAGCAATATAATTTATTGTGTACCTCAGATCCCGTTAACCATAAATATTTTTTACAATTATCTTATCAGCATCAAATGATCGATTTTGAAACATACCTGTCATCACTAATCTTTTCAGCAACTAAAGCACTAATCATTTTAACGTTTAATAACCAAAGAACTCTTTGTTAATAACTCACCGAACAGATAAATTATAACTTAACCTTACATCGCTTCGCGAAACAAAAACAACAACTGACAGAGCACGTTTGCAGTGACGACAAGTAATCGTATTTCATACGACCGCCGGGTGCGTACGAGAAGCTAGCCTACATAGGGTGTTGCCATATTCGCTGTTTTACCCTATTTGTGAATTGAACTGGTTGGAAAAACGGCAACTGTGTTGACCACACGTATTTAGCGTTTGAGATGTATAGAGAATCTAGCCTCTGGCCACTGTTGCCAGATTAAAAATAACTACTGAGAACGGGGAATTAATTGTAAAATTTAAAGAATTATCAGAGAAATAGGAAATAAAATGGAGAATGATCATTAAGATAAATTGGTGAGGAGGCTGAGCCTCCTTAGCCTCCTTCGAGGAGCCGCCACTGAAGAGTATTAATCCAATTATGAATGACATCATCTAAAGTAGTGTAGGTAACACATCAGAGGTGCAATATAATGGTATTGAATCGAGAGTCTCAGAGGTTCAATTCTATTTTTGCGGAAGAAGAGTGGTTGATGTAATTTGTGGATTTTTCATTTATCCCTCAGAATGTTAAGGAAATAAGATGAACATTTTATAGTGTTGTTTACTGGAAAAAGTCAGTCGTAAAGTAGGGTTAGAACTGTAACCATAATTATTTAGATGTTGGCCGCATGTGTAAGGCTGTTTATATAACATTCATTGCCTTGGAATGGGCGGTAGTAAAATAGAGTGTTCTGAAAAGTCGGGTCGCATGGTGGGCAGTTCACTTCGCCATTTGTTCTTGAACCGCTTATAAAGTCCCGTCTTTATATATTTTAAAGGATCTCATGAATCATCATATTTCTATTTCATTCATTTCAAAGTAAAAATACGACGATAACGTAGAAATTCAGGAATTCAAATTGCTAAATTTCTGAATGAAAAGACATAAATATAATATCATATTCACTAAAGCTGATGAAGGTAATATAATAATTACAAGAAATAAATGTACATTTTTACATGAAAGTAATCATTTTTTAGACCCAACAAAATTTACAGAATCAAAATCAGACGCTACAACAAAATTCCAAACAAATATGAGAAATCTCTTTTATTAAACATCCATTTTAAAACCACATTTTCTATATTACTTATCAAATTCACATAGGCAATACTCCAATATATCAATTCCCCCTGTCAAAAAATAGCGAAGAAACATAATATCGAAATATACAAACTTTAGCCGTAAATACAGTATAAAAATTCATTTCAGTTGATAGAAAAAATTGAAAATATACAACTCAGCCGACTGGGAGTGTCTTGGAGAAGCATATGTTTTGAATCTGATGACACAAGCAATATGCCACAGAGATCTCGTATATTATAAGGGTAGCAATGAAAACCAGTGGCGGCTCCTCGAAGGAGGCTAAGGAGGCTCAGCCTCCTCACCAATTTATCTTAATGATCATTTTCCATTTTATTTCCTGTTTCTCTGATAATTTTTAAAATATCACAATTAATTCCCCTTTCTCAGTAGTTATTTTTAATCTGGGAACAGTGCCCTGAGGCTAGACTCTCTACATATCTCAAACGCTGAGCATGTGTTGTTCAACGCAGCTGCCGTTTTTCCGACCAGTCCGATCGCCAACTAGGTAAATCAGCGAAAATGGCAACACACTCTGGAGGCCAGCCTGCGGCAGCCGCTCGCGATCTATGAAATACGACACGTGCGTTCTGCCGACTGCTGAGTAGGTCAGTCAGTGCTTGTTTATGTGTTGTCACGCCACCCGAAGTAAGGTTAGATTGTTGTCTGTTGTAAATTTAAAATGAGTGTTAGTGAGTTAGTTGCTGCCTTTTACAAAATCTATTTAGTGAATTAACATATGATAAAAGTGTTTCTTTTAAATAAACGGCCTTTACCGGATTTGAAAGGATTAGTAATGTCAGGTAACTATCAAAATCGATCATTTAATACTAATAGTAGTATTGACATGACGAAGTTTTAAAAAAATCATTGATTTCCCTGTAATGCTCCAACTCGATGGAATTTTACATCACGTGCAGTATTTACCATCCATAAAAATAAAGACAAATTAATTGAAACTTTTGATTTTGTATTAAACAGTGATGACTTTTCAACAGATCAGGTTCCATTAAATGCTGCTGTTGGTTTAAAATCTTATTTAGAAAATGAAGAATTTTTGTTTTTCCTTGATAATTTTAAATTAATATTTGAACAAACTGATCTTATTTTTCAAATTTTTCAACATAAATTCACTGATATAATTTATTCAAGAGATCGTTTGAAACATCTCATTGGAAAAATTTCAAGTTTCCGTAATACAGAATTTCATTTCAATATTTTATTTGAAAATTTTTCAACTGATGAGGCTCCTCCCGCGAAAAGGAGGAAAACATATAATTTGGTAGACAAGAAACTACATTATAAACAACTTTTTTATGAAATTTTAGATACTATTAAAGGTCAAATTGAGATTCGATTTTCCGATTTACATGAATTGGAGTTTTTTGACTTGACGAATAGAAGATTTTTCGAATCTTTTTCAAAAGAGTTCCCCAATACACTTTAAGATAACTTAGTTCTAAAATATAAATTTTTTGATAAAATAGCACGGCACAATGAATTATGCGTTATATACTCGGATAAAGATATTTTAGGCCAGTATGACAGTCACGCCGATATGATAAAATATATGATAGACAATGATTTGCAACAAGCTTTACCTCAGTTTTATAAACTATTTTTTGCCAAGATAAACTCTATTCCTCCACGTTGGTTCTTGCTGGGTAACAATTAATTTTGTCACTGAAGTAGCTGGTACGGTCTCTGTGCAAAGGTTAAAAGGCTGTGAATAGAGTATATTTTTACAAAAACGTTTTATGTCCAGCCTCCTCTCTCAAAAATTCACGAGCCGCCACTGATGGAAACCCATGTCTGGTGCCAAAATAAGATCAAAGCTTATCGAATGCTCCCGTTTGTTTTGGATTCTCGCCAGAGCAATTGGTAGAAATTTCATTTCCAGTTCATTCCCTCCCCTAACCAGAGAAGATGCAACACTGGCTACTACACCACAAGAAAAAGTCAACCTTATTGTTGGAATATTTGTAACAAATTCCACTATGGATCCACAAGGGAAGGACCCTCCTAATATTGCTGAAATCGATAGCCATATGTCTGTACTTGTCTTTCGTCAGGGTACAATTAGGCGCTTTCTGCTTGATCTCAATAATAAAAAGTCTATGGGGCCAGACAGAATTCCACATATCTGAATTAACCCCACATTTCTGCAGGGGGTGAACCCCTTTCATACAAACTTGGTGTGTTTCCTCCCATCTGGAAGACAGTTAGAGTCCAACCAATTCCAAAAAAGGAAAGAAGACTATTCCTAATATTTATAGACTCATTGTACTATTAGCAGTGATCTCTTAAGTGATGGAGAAAGCAATCAACATCAAGCTCATCCAATACCTGAAGAGCTCGAAAATCGTGAATGACCGGCAATATGACTTTCGTCAGCAGAGATCAACCGGAGACCTGCCTCCCTACATAACACATGTTTGGCAGAAATCTATTTGAAAAACATGGGGAATCCCTGGCTGTATCATTGGATACCTCCAAAGCATTTTACCGAGTTTGGCATCAAAGCCTTCTTGGAGACTTCCGTCATATGGTTTGACGCCTCAACTTTGTCGCTTACAATCGGGTTTTTTTTCAGATTTTTTTTTTAGTAAGTAATTTATTTCTCCAAATTTTACATTATTGGTTGAATTTATCAATATTAAATTTAATTTAAAGTAATAATAGTAATATTAACACTAATAATGGTAATAACATTTATAATAATAATAAAAATAATAATAATAATTAATAATAATAATATCTAGGTCTACAGCAATAGTATTTATATAAGCAAAGCTTGTGCATAAATACTATTGCTAAATTTTGGAATGATTTTGGAAATACCGTCGGACATAACAGTGCTATAAATGAATAAAATTATATTTACAGGGTAGTATCATTTTAACTTCTAAGAAGTATTTTTATAAAAGAATTATGCTAGGTGCTCATTAGGTAGATTCAAGAATAGTGGTCCATACAAGTGATGTACATTTTTTGAATATGAAATGTGATAAGTTTTAAATAATAGCTGAATAAAATAATTAACCAATTGTTTGTTTTATTTAAAGTATTAACATAAAGAAATAGTTTTTTATTATAGATATTGTAGCATATGCGATATGTTGTTTTTCAATAAATATTCATTAATTATTCTTCCAATTCCTTTTTTATTCTTTATTTTTCTTATTTTCGCCGGAAGTTCATTATAGAATCGGGGTCCTAAGAAAATGCTGCATCTTTGCCCTATTGATTTAAATGCTATTGGTATTGATTGATCTGAATTTATATTTTTTCGTGTAGAGTATTGATGTGAAATTGTATTATGTGAAACTTGGTGGCAGAGGAAATTTAATAAGACAGATTTAATATAAAGTTGTTTGATATCCAGTAAGTGAGATACTTTGAATAGTTGCTGTGTTGAGAATAATTTTGGTTTCCGAAAGATAATTTTAATTAATCGTTTCTGTACTTTAAATAAGGGTTGTAATGTAGATGTATATGCTCCACCCCATCCTATTATTCCATATTGGATAACAGATTGAGCTAGAGCATAGTATACTTCTTTCAGCTCAGTTTCTTTCAAAAAATTTCTCGGAATTCGAGAAAAATGTAAAAGAGTTTTCTTATTTTTTTTACTAACACTTTGATATGTGTATCCCATTTTAAATGTGAGTCTATTATTACCCCTAGGTACCTTGTATTATTTACTAGTTTTATTTTATTTTGGAGTGTACTGTTTGGATCATTATTGGGTATAGTTAATTCCTGGTAAATTGACAAGCCATTTATGTATGATGCAAATGTAACACAGCAAGATTTTCGAAAATTTAAGGCTAATAGATTTTTTGTCAACTAACAGTTCACAATTCCCAATACATTTTCCATATGCGCTTTTAAATCGTACCAGGTGTTTCCTTTGAAGAATAAGACTGTATCGTCTGCGAAGGAAATGATGAGACAATTTGTTTCAAGGTCAAGTGAGTCATTAATGTAAATTAAAAAAAGAACAGGACCTAATACAGTGCCTTGAGGCACTCCATAATTTAAACTTATGCTCTTGCTGTAAACATTGCCTATTTTCGTTCGTTGGGTACGATCTGACAAGTAAGATTTAAATAGTTCGTTGCTGAGACCTCTGACGCCCATGAGTTTCAATTTTTCTAATAGTATTTCATGACATACTGTGTCAAAGGCCTTTGACAGGTCAAGAAAAATAGCCGCGCATTTTTCTCCATTATCTAGACTCTTATATAATTTCTATGTTAATAAATGTATTGCGTTTTCAGCACTTTTCCCTTCTCGGAACCCAAACTGATGAGGTGATAATAGGCTCTTGCTATCAAGAAATGACATTAACTTACTTTTTAAGATTTGTTCAATAATTTTCGTGAAATTAAAAATTACAGAAATAGGACGATAATTAGCAAGTATTTCGTTATCACCTGATTTGTAAATTGGAGTGATCATGTTTTTTTTTAATTGAGAAGGAATAAATCATTTCATGTGGTAGTTGACGGAGTATCCTCCGATACAATGGCTATCAATGCTGGTGTTCCATAGGAATTGGCACCAACTTTGTTTCTGCTTCGTATGAACGATCTGCTGGAAGTGATGACCTGACCCGTCCACAGCTTTGCAGATGATGGTATACTTCATACCGCTTTCTCATCTAGAGCCTACCATCCAATGAAGCCAGAGGAGCGAATCAGAGATAGGTTTATGCAATGAATGTGAATCTGGCACTGATTTTGAAATAGGGATCTGATAATTTAGATTTTTTGCAACCAAACCTCAAGCTTGCATCTTCTCCAGCAAGGCGGATCTCACAATCCCTAATATGATGATGTTAGGTAGAACTATAACTATGAAATCTTCCTTATCTAGATACTTTAAATCCCAACAGCTCCTCATTATCTACAAAACACAGATTCGACCTGTCCTTGAGTACTCTTCAAATGTTTGAAGTTCGACTCCCAAAAATATACTGAAGCTCTTGGATTCTATCCGCTCTCTAGACTAGCTCAAACTGGTCCCCTCAAGACCTGCCGAGATTCTTCCTACCAGACCTCATTTTTCTATCGAATAGCAAAGTTGAGGACGTCGTTACCTAGTGAAGTCTTTCCCTATGCCTATAACCTCCAAACCTTCAAGAGAAATTCGAATGCCTATCTCCCAACATTTCACCGCAGGCTCACACGATGTTCTTCTAACATTATAGCTTTCCCTCTCGTGTAATCAAAGTATATAAAAAAACTAAAGACAGATACCAAATTTGCATCATTTTGTGTCAAAAACCACTTTCAAATTATTCCTACACAGCTGACCATCAGTCTAATTGAAGAAATTTCAATACATAACCGATAATAGCACAGGAAATATTGAGTTTAATCTCACTTTTGATAGACCAAAATAATATTACAAACAGAACATCAGGCTCCCCATGTTACTTTGTTGAACTTTTGACTGTCTATTAGCTTCTCGTGAAGCTTTCATAATAAATAAGTTATATGAAATTCATAATATCTGTATATACTGAATAATTAATTTATATTATTACCTTGTTTTGATCAGCTTTGGTTTCTTTTATGTCATAGTTTTGGCTCCTCATCGTATTTTTCATTCATTACAGTTCTTATAACGAAATAATAGTAACGGTACATTTTAGAGTATATTATGAAGTTAATAGCTCATTCTGAGAATAGCATTGTGTGCAGAAGCAATGGTCGTAATATTGTTATTAACATTTTAGGTAATTGTCGGTTCTAAATATTGACTTGTTGTTCCTAAATTTCACTTAATTATGATTTGGCTCTATCTACAATTCTTTATTTCATAATTGTGTGATTCTAAAAACTGACTTATATCCTTGATTATATACCCTAATACACAAGGCTTCTATGTAATTATCTTGTATCTATAGTTATGAGCGACATCAGTGAAATTTAATGAATTTAGTTGAGCGGTGAGTGAAATAGTAAATACGTACATAAAACTGAATTTAATGTCTCACACAAACAACTCCACTATTGTTCCATTTGTGCCCAGCTGTATATGTTTCACATCTGCAATGGTGCCTCACTATAAATTTCATAGCATCCCATACGCCAGGGTTGGCATTATTGTTCCCCAACTTGGCGAAACAATTTGAAGGATAATTAATAACTAGTACTGCCAACATTAGACTACTGTTACAATGTCATAAGTTTCTTAAGTATAACTCAATTTAAGACAAGCACAGATGTGAAATTCCAATTGAGAGAACTTTGATTGTTGAATCCTCATCCTACAAATAGTGATATACTTTCGGCGCAAGCTGCAGCATTTTATGTTTCCATTTTATGTCAACATATAATATTTGATGACAATCTTAGATGTCTCTTTGAGTGCAATACAGAAAAAAGATCCATGTGCAGGACAAGTTATTATGCTTTGAATTTATATATTTTTCATCCAAACAGAATCCAGCAATGAACGTTTGTATGAAAACTTGATTTATTTGACTGTATCTAATGAAGCGACGTTATTTGCTATTGAAATAACCTCTCATCGTGTGAGCCAGCGGTGGCATAGGGAAAGACCTCGCTGGGCAAAGATCAAAATAAAAATTAAATTACCTAACAATAGAATATTACACCTAACTGCAAACCTAAAGAAAAAAAGATAATTATGTAACTCCTTTGAACTTGCATAGTTGATTTGAGCATTCCCATACCAGATTGGAGCTGATAACATGAGACCATAGCGTATTGATGGCTATTTGACTGTCTCGTATGATGATGATTTCCTGTCTGTGAAAATTTTTCATTGAACTTGAAATATATCGTGAATTTCTGGTTGCAAGAAATAGGGCATGTATCCTGATAGCTCTTGTTGAAAATGTATCACATAATGGGAGTTATTCGAAATACGTATTTGAAAGGCAACACCAAATATGTCGTGAAGATTCCAATATGTTGCGTGAACTAATAGTCCAGTCGTTTGGATTGGAAAATTTTCCACATCTCTATTTTATGATTGACATTTATGTTTTTTGGGTCGCTAGTCACCAATATGGGGCTTAAGAAATCGTGGACCCACGGCGCTCCGAGATAGTGGCCATTTTTGACCCAAAAATGACCATTTTTTCGAGTTTTCGTCGTTTTTGGCGATTTAGAGGAAAACAGCACATTTATCGACTAAACAGTGATGCAAAGTTGTAGAGAAATAAAAAATGCGTCGAATGGCGAGAAGTAGAAGTCTCTAAGTTATTCGGAGCCTGATATAAGGCCCATTTTGTGTTTTTTTTTTCGATAAAATGAAAATTAAATTTCGTAATACAAATTTTCCTCTGAGAACTTCATTTTCTGTTCAATGGTAGTATTTTATGTGTACTTTCGAACCAATTGTGGTTTTTTTTGTCTATCACTCTTTTTGACGCCAAAATCCGTCATCTTAGAAAAATGTTTTTTTCATTAAAACTCCGTCTAAATTGGATCTTTAGACCCGAACCAAAATGCGAATTGGAGAGTTTGGTGTCCTCTATAACATATCCAAAATTTAAGCACTCTGAAAAATGGAGAAATGGGACCGTCTTAAAAAATCAAGGTCCCAGAAAAAATGAATAATTTTTAGGTTAGAATACTCGTATGAAATGAAACTTTCACTTGCAAATAGAGGACCGTTCTACGAGTATCACAAGCTCCCGTATGTCTTTTTTGGATAAGCAGAAATAGAGATATCCTTCGATGTAGGTTTGGGTCCACAGTGAGCCCAATTTTGAGCCTAATCGGAAATATCGAAAAAATTCTTACAGAAGAGGGTTCTGGCTATCTAACCATAAGTCGTCGACCTCCCACATATCCTTAAAAATATCATAGCACTAGTTAAAAAAAATGTGTTGTTTTCCTTTAAAACGGCAAAAACGACGAAAACTCGAAAAAATGGAATCTCGGAACGCCATGGGTCTACGATTTTTCAACCCACATATTCGTGATCAACGACCTAAAAAACATAAATATCAATCATAAAATAGAGATGTGGAAAAAATATAATTTTAAGTGTAGCTCAATTGCAGGACGACTGGACTATAAGAGAATATTCAACATTTATTCAATTACCCACATCAAAGGACATTGAAGCAATATTAAAGGCACATTATCTCAAGTACCTACATAATTCGCGTAACCATAAACAGCCAACGTAAAGCTCATAAAATAGTAATAAATATAGTTATTTCCAATATTAAGCTAACTAGAAGTGTTTATCTTAGTTACTTGGATAGATATGGCAGATTTTCATAGCAGGTGAATATGCTATATTATGGTCCATTGACATAAACTAAAATTTTCACGCATTAACTTTATAGGCAGTTTAGAACTTTACGATAGTATTATTTCCGAATCGTTTTCAATTTTACGTTACGCTGGCTTGTATAATAACCATTCTTAACACCTCGAATACAATTTATTGATCTACATAGGGCTTTGATGTTTGTGAAAAATAATTCAACCTCTATGAATCGGATGTTGTATGTTCGTCATTAGAGAATAAATTGAAAATTCTATATGGATACTCGTTCCATAATATCGATAAAATCGCGTAAAAGTCGCATTCACTCCACTACACTCAATATCCACATAACTTCATATTTAACTATTCCTCGATAACCACCAACTCGCCTACAGTCGAGTTGAAACTTTTGCTCTTCGCATTTGAATTATTTTATACAGATCACAGTAATAGTCTAAGAGACACAGCGATATTGATAGTCTGAACATTAACCCGATGACACTATGGTTTATCGTCAGAGGACGGTTCAATGGCCAATTCATCTCACAGACCGAATTTTTGCCGACTGCTAGATCTCGAGATACAGCCTCCGCAAATTGTTTATTTTTTGACTGGAGGCTAACCCTTTACAAGTTGCGTTCTTGAAAAGCATGCCATTCTTATACACTTCCACCATGTGCCATCATATTTTTTATCGTGTCCGTTTATCAGGCTGACCAGTTAAAATTGGACCGAAAATTGACTGCAAGTTAACCCTCCTAAACCTGGTGGAAAATGTTCATTGGTGTTAACAATTGTTAAGATACCCAATGCCATCAAAAGTTATCGGTCCATTTACGTGTAATTGGCCATTATTAGAACCAAAAATGTCTTTTTTTTTCATTTTGTGGCTAAACCTTGCGGATTACAAGGTAACATGATGGCACCATGTTAGATATCTTCATTGGAGGTCAAATAAAGATTTAAAATTATTGCAACCACCCCCCAAAAAAAACAAAAAAATAAAAGCGGCCGTTCCGATTTTAAACCCAGCCAGAATCTCAATAATTGACTAATTTATCATAAAATTGGTCATATTATTCATATTATTCATATTTTTTGGGGATGGTTTTAGGATGTTTTAAGGGGTTGAAATAGACAAGGAGTGATGGCAATAATTTTGAATCTTTATTTGACCCCCAATACAGTTATCCAACATGATGCCATCATGCGACCTTGTAATCTGCAAGGTTTAGCCACAAAATGAGAAAAAAAAAACATTGTTGGTTCAAATAATGGCCAATTACTCGGAAATGGACCGATAACTTTTGATGGCATAGGTTACCTTAACAATCGCCAACACCAATGAACATTTTCACCAGGTTTGTGAGGGTTAACTTGCAGTCCATTTTCTGTCCAATTTAAATGGTTAGCCTGATAAACGGACACGAAAAAAAATGATGGCACATGGTGGAAGTGTATAAGAATGGCATACTTTTCAAGACCGCAACTTGAAAAGGGTTAGCCTTCAGTAAAAAAATAAACAATTTGCGGAAGCTGTATCTCGAGATCTAGCAGCCGGCGAATATTCGGTATGTGAGATGAATTGGTCATTGAACCGTCCTCTGACGATAAACCATAGTGCCATCGGGTTAATGTTCTGACCATCGATATCGTTTTGGCTCCTTGACTATAAAAAGCGACATGAATAAGCCTTTACAACTTCCAGAAAAGTATTGTACATAATATTGATCAAGCCTTCTATCATTTTGTGTATTCTTGTTCTGTCGGTATTCCATCTGAATAATATATAATTGTTTAATATCTGATAGTTGTGTTTCAGTAAAGAGTACAGAGTTTGAATATCTTACAGGTTTGTTGACCATCATTCGGAGGAAACGTTTTTGGGAGATTTCTAGATAATTTCTTGACACTCCTCCCCAACAAATAATGGTATAATTCAGGTGGTAAAGTATTTTGTTCCACGCTAAAAAATAGTTCAACTCGTTTGAATCGGAATAGGATGCTACGAAGTTTATCAGTTGAATATTCCATTTGATGGTTCCATCGTAAATGAATGTCAATGTAAATGCCCAAATATTGTATTTAATTTAATTGAAAACTGTCGTTGGATATTTAGACTGTATTCTGGCAATGATATTTCATGGCTACTGAAGGCAATATATACGGTTTTGTCAAAGTTTATTGAAAGTAATCTACTTTCGAACCAGTCTTTGAATTTTCCAAGTTCAATTTGAAATTTTACCAGTTATAATATCACAGTATCGTCCGCGAAACTGTTCATTTTCCTGTTGGAATAGGTTGTATTAGTGAATTGTGAATAATACCGGCCCCAGTTCTACCCCCTGAGGTACTCCATATTTATTGTTTATCTCTCTACTCGCATGATTTTGGAATTTGACTTTTGTGTTCTACTTGTTGTTTTCGAATAGATTGTGTGATACACCTCTTACACTCATATCTTCTAGTGTTTCTAAAAGCATAGAGTGATCGACAGTATCGAAGGCCTTTTTTAGATCTATAAAAACACCGATAGAAGGAGTACTTAAGTCCTGGGATTTGTTAACGTTCCTTGTCAAGGAGTGAATTGCAAGCTGTGATGACAGTATATTATACTTTGATAGATATGCAGTAAGTCTTTTTTCATAATTTTCTCAAAGTCTTTGCTAATTGATGATAGGAGTGGAATAGGCCTATATTTTAGAACATTTTCGGTATCGCCTTTTTCTAAAATTGGAGTTATGAGTGATTTTTTCAGATTCTAAAGGAATATGTCTAATTCAAAGGATGAATTTATGATGTCCATCAAAGGTTCACATATGAATTTGGTAACAATCTTCACAGGTTTGACACATTACCAAGGATATTATTATATTGAAATCAGCAGATTCTTTACAACTTATTAAACATGATAGTAACGAATTTTTATCATAATTCACCAATAATAAGTAAATTCATCAATCAACGCTGTACCTATCTAGAACTTCACTTGAACTGGAACTGAAAAAAAATTTGATTGATAAACTGTATTATTCAAATCGTGTAGTGTATGCTAGTAAAGTTCCAGTTGAAAGGTAATACTAAATAAACAAAGGACATCAAATGAGAAATTTTTATCTTGTTACAAATGATTTAATCTTTTAAATATGTAAGCGGATAATGCAGTTTTGTTCGGCTTAAAAGTGAGTAATTGAATGCAAATGAGTCGAACATGAAATTATGTTTGATGATTTATAAACAAAATATCCATTGAATCACCTGTAATTCATGTGATAACCGAAAGCTCAGCAATGCGGATGGAGTTTATTTAGATCGTTTATTCATAAATTATGCCTTTGTCATCACATGAATTATTTTCAGTTACTCAATACAATTAATTATATTTCAATTCAATTTTTTTAATTCATACCTACGTATGTGAGTATATTCCTAGTACTACCTTGACAAACATTGAATTACATGGGACGTGAACATACCTATAATAATAATAATAATAATAAAATTTATTTACCAGAGCATAATAAGTGTATGGAGAGAATTTTCACAATAGTTCCTCATAGCCGTTGGCTGAATACATAATGAGCCCACAAAGGTTCAATCTGTGCATGGGTTTCCCAGAATTATTAATACTCAACGTACTAAATAATCTCTCTATTTCATGGCATTTTTTTTGGGTACGAGGTGGTTGAAACCCTTTATGGGCACCTTATGGTTCTGTAACATCCCATAAGGTAGTGTGGGAGTCTTTGAGTCCCGAAATTAATCACCTCAGATATATCCACTAAACACTCCACCTCGTGTGGTAGACTCGATCCTGCAACCAGGGCAGTCACGATGACACTTGGGCTTCACAGCCCATTGTATCTTCCCGCACCACTATCTCGTGCCATCGGAAAAATTCCGCAGTCGCTGGATTCGAACCCGCGACCGGCAGCCACAGTGATTAGAAGATTTTATGGCATTACATACCAGGGCAAGGAGAAAAGTCTCTGGAAAATAGAGCAGATGGCGCCACAATCCCCTGTGACATTTGTGATGTATCATATTTAACTAGAACGGATTCTAATTTTCAGACTGATATGTCATTCGGTTCTGTTCTTTGATACCCATCGTAAGCAAGCAGCCTTAAAGATTTTTGTAAACATGAGAAAAAGTGAATTTCGCGTGTTGCTTGAACATTATATGTTGCGTGGGAAAAACATTACGCAAAACAAAGCATAGCTTCTGAAACATTATGGGGGCTCTTCACCATCGATTGGAAGTGGTATACTGATTTCGTTGTGGTTCTGGTCGTCCAATTGAGGTTACAACGCCAACAATGCACGAGATTGCTGAGGCTATGGGCATCTCAACCGAATGGGTATGGAACATTTTGAATAAATTTTTGAATATGAGAAAGCTATCTGCCATATGGGTCCCGCATTAGCTCTCTGTTGACTACAAGTCATGTGACAACTTCAAATGAATGTTCGCCGAAGCTCAAGCGCGATAAAAAGGAATTTTTGCGCCGTTCCGTAACCGTGGATGAAACATGGATCCACCACAATAATACACCAGAGACCAAAGAACAGTCGAAAGAGTGAACTTTTAGTGGCGAATCGGAGCCGAAAAGGCCAAAGTGGGTTTATCGGCCAACAAAGGCATGGCGACAGTTTTTTGGGATGTACAGTATCGTCCATATAGATTACCTCGAAAAGAGCAAAACCATCACCGGCATGTATTATGCAGAGGTGTTGGATCGATTCAAAATCGAAGCGGGAGCGGCCGCATTTGGCAAAGAAAAAAGTATTCTTCCACCAGGACAACGCACCGGCGCAATGGCAATGGCAAAGTTACATGAATTCGTCGCGCGAAATTGGTTCGTCCTCCACTATATTGTCCAGATTTGGCTCCCTGCGATTTTTATCTGTTTCCAAACTGAAAGAAATGAAACGTCGGAAACAGATTTGGCTCCAACGATGAAACAGAAGCCTATTTCAAAAGGAGTTTATAATGACAATTCAAATTGCACCTAAAATTGATGACAAGAGGAATAAAAAAGCTGTGATTAATGGATCACGTGACTTCCCCTTCCCACTTTTTTTTCAGTATAATAGCTTTCGCACAATCCTGCAGGTCAAATGTAAATGATTGTAGGAACAGAAAATTTATATTGGAAATGATTTACAAACCGTTAATGAAAAACGTCAAATCAAAATTTTATCCAAATGATCTGGATAATGTATTTCACAACAACAATGTTTCATACTGTACCATATTTCCGTCAGGTTGATTTTCGCAATTATCCACACTATAATATAACCTTGTTTTATACTGACAGAGTTTCTGTCACATGAACGATCAAAGTGTACCACAAAATAAAGACATAAGATTCATCACATCTATGACGTCGCTTGAATCTTAAAATGAGAATGTCGGCCACTTCTGCAGGTTGAATATATACGCGTGATATATATTTATAACCAGAGAAAGACGATTCTCCTTATGGTCTGCTGCAATACCATAATTTCATTTGAGAAAATTAAGATGGATGCCAAAAATACCACTCGAAACAGAGCTACCGCGCCCAAATACGATTCGGTTCTCAATTTCGCCACTTTGAAGCGATCTTCAAAATCATTGCCCAGTACTTGGAAGAAGCTACGCAGACTGTCGCCACAATCCGCCGGAGTCTCTCGGCGAATGGCATGCAACTGACTGACCATAAAACCGAGTCGATACTGGTGACCAGCAGGAAAACGACACTCACCGTTAGGGTGAGCCAACATTGAGATACCTGGGAGTCTAGATAGATGCCATGCTGCGGTTCAACGAAAAACTGCGTCTGGTGAGCAAGAAAGCAGCTGCAGTAGCCAACGCACTGCCCAGAATTATGCCTAATATTGGAGGACCTACTCAGAGTCGCAGAAAGCTACTCACCAACGTCGTCACTTCCAAGATGCTGTACGCAGCCCCAATCTGGATATCAGCATCCACCTACGGTGTACAGGGTGTCCCATTTTGGGTACTTTTGCGGGGTATCTCCTTTATTTTTAAAGATAGAGAGTTGCGGTTTTCGCGACACTGTGTTACTTTTTCGTAAAACTCAAGATGCCGTCAACAGAATTTTCATAGCCCTTTTAGTTTTTAAGATACAGGGCATTTCTGAAAATGTTGCATTTTGTGACCCCCCTCGTATCTCCGTTATCCTTCAACTTATCGAAAAGGTAAAATAACATTCTAATAGTTTTTTTTCCGTAGAATGCAGTGGTGTAGATAACTTTTGTTACATATTTACTGTTTTTGAGTTATATAGCAAACTTATGTTTTTTTAAATGGAACATCCTGTATATTTATAGACTATAAAATTTGTCTTTTTTTTACCTTTTCAAAAATATATGATAGTATAAACTTTTTTTCAGAAACACGCAAATAATTGACAATTTTTAGAAATTAAATACATATTTTAATTGTAGGCCATTGATATTGTTTATGACAAGAAACAGAAATAAACATCAAATCTCTATCGCATTTAAGCTGTTTATTTTCGTTCTTTTGGTATCATTATTCAATAGATATTTATCAATTTTTTCGAATAATGGCAGTTTAAGAAAATTATGAGAAATATGATATGATGGTATGTAATGAAAATTCTGAAGAAGCTTCGGAATTATATTTCCAAAGGTGAGTAAGCTATTATGGCTATGGAAATCTCTATTATCATTTTAATTTTTGCTTGTTAGATATCCAGAAAGAAGGCAACCGTTTTTTGGGATATTTGCCCGTTTAAAAGCAAATTTAGTTGAGCACGGATCATTTGTTCACCCGCGCCCTAAAACATACAACAAAGAGAACAGGGAAAGAAAAGAGATAGATACTTTAGGATATATAGAAGCAACATCTTCGTCCTCATGTAGAAAAATTTAGAAGGAAATTGGTGTGCCAAAAACTAACGCTCAGAGGATCTTGAAGAAATATAAGTATCATCCATACAAATTTAATATACTACAACATTTGCATCCTGGCGATGCCGAGCACCGGGCACTGTTTTGCCAGTGGTATTTGCAACAAATCGATGCTAACGATTTATTTGGCAGACTTGTTGTCTGGTCAGACGAATGCTTTATTTCAAGTGCTGACATTTTCAATCGTCACAATACCAGGAACTGGCGTAGTGAAAATCTGCATTTAATGTTTGAAAGGGCACAACAAGGACGCTTTGGGGTTGAGGTTTCATGTTTTATTTTGGGTAGACATATAGTTTATAGGAATTTTGAAGGAGGTCTTACAGCACGTAGATACCTAGAAAATCTTGAGGAAGTTATTCCAGAACTGCTCGAAAACATTCCATTAGCCCAGTATAATGCTGTTTACCTACAGCAAGATGGTGCCCCAAGTCATAACTCTAGGCTCTTAAGGGCCTTTCTAAATAATAACTTTCCTCAAAGATGGATAGGTACCAACGGACCTGTTAGATGGCCTCCACGATCACCAGATCTCTCAATTTTAAATTTTTTTTATGGAGTTATATACAAAATGAAGTATATAAAACTCGATATGACGGCATTGCAAAACTTCCAGAGGCTATTCATTTAGCTTTTCGAAATCTGCGAATGAGAACAATGGTTCTTTTGAACGCTATTCAAAGAATCTCAAAGATGTGCCAATTTTGCATTAGAGAAAATGGTGGTCAATTTGAACATCACATTTAATTTTTTTTAATAATGTTATTTTTTTGTGTTTTTGTTATATTGTCACTTTACGCCACAAAAATGTTGTTACAAACTTACTGTTAGAAAAAGATCTATGGGAATTTTTTTTAATAGATACCTATATACAAGGTATCCAATTATTTGTTAGTAATATGTAAGTTGCACTTGTTTATTATTGTTATCCATAGCCTACTATTAAAATATGTATTTAATTTTCTGAAAATTGTCAATTATTTGCTTGTTTCTGAAAAAAAGTTTATACTATCATATATTTTTGAAAAGGTAAAAAAAATACAAATTTTATAGTCTATAAATATACAGGGTGTTCCATTTAAAAAAACATAAGTTTACTTTATAACTCAAAAACAGTAAATACGTAACAAAAGTTATCTACACCACTGCATTCTACGGAAAAAATCTATTAGAATGTTATTTTACCTTCTCGATAAGTTGAAGGATAACGGAGATACGAGGGGGGTCACAAAATGCAACATTTTCAGAAATGCCCTGTATCTTAAAAACTAAAAGGGCTATGAAAATTCTGTTGACGGCATCTTGAGTTTTACGAAAAAGTAGCACAGTGTCGCGAAAACCGCAACTCTCTATCTTTAAAAATAAAGGAGATACTCCGCAAAAGTACCCAAAATGGGACACCCTGTACTGTAGGTATGCACTACGAGTGACACGCGCATATCGTACAGTCTCGTATGATGGCTTATGTGTTACCACCAACATGTCACCAATCCGTATGATGGTGAAGGAAAGAGCGGAGATCTACAGGCGTAGGCGCGAAGTTGGAGATACCGACCGACGCACCATAACCCAGGATGCGAGGATAGCGATGTCAGCGCAATGACAGTGGCTCTGGTATGCATCCACCAAGGGGCGATGGACCCATCGCCTCATCCCAGATGTTGCCACATCTTGTGCAGCTGCTAATAGGACATGGGTGCTTGAGGGCGTATCTGCATTATTTTCGACTGGAGGATGACGCGTCGTGTCCGAGGATGCAGAGCACGTTATGTGCCATTGTCCTTGTTTCATCAGATTGCGCGAGATCCTGCAAGGAAATCCGCAGCAGCAGTTGTCCCCGGAGAACATTATTAAGGAGATGCTCGAGTCACAGATCACCTGGAATGCGGTGTACGATTTAGCGGCCACCATATTGAAGGAGCTCAGACGTACAGATAATGAGAGAAGAGACCAAGCCGTGGCGTAGAAGAAGATGGCGAACAACTAGACCAGGGAAGGGCGCATAACAGCCATTTCGTCCCCCGGGAATGCTCGACGCCAGTCCCGCGAGGTGCTGGGACGTAACGGGAGGTGGTTTTAGTTGGTAGAAATCCCACACACTGTGAAGCACTAAATAACAGCGTCTTTCACACCTACCCACCCAAAAAAACACATACACACCTTATGTCAAAAATAGTCTGGGAAATGCTCAAAACGGATGTATCTGCGAAAATTCGGAAAATTTTATTGGCCCGATTACACTATATACTATGTATAGTGGCAGAACTGGAAAGGAAAGAATCATTTTCCCTCTAAGGGTTTGTAATAACCATTTCTGATTCTAGATTTGGCAGAGACGTCCCACTAAGAAATCAAGCATGTTACGACATTGACAGACTGCTTGAACTTCACAAAAGTTATGGGAAATGTGAGACTACTTGAGTGCGCTAGATGGCGATACCAATCCAATCCAATGTATGAAAATAAGAAATAAATGAATATATGATTATAACCATCTATCTCATGTTGACTTTTGTCAGATAACAATGATAAGGTCTTTCTAGTCAGATAAGGTCTCACATTCAGCTAACTTCTGTAAAGTTCGAGAAATCTATCAGTCATTATGGTACATTGTTTGATTCCTCAGTGGGATATCTATTCATAGATGGCGTGATATACTTTTAGTCTTTTACCATGTTATGGCCGCTTGTGATCGTTTAGTAACGTTGCAAACTTTCTCGTTCCACTGATGAGCTCTATGAGAAGAGGGAAACAGCTGTCTGGAACTATAAGTTTGTGACGTTACTGATCGATCTGAAGTGGAAAGACCTTATCAAATCGATCAGTGTTCCTATTGAATGAAATTTTATTATCTGGCATTCACCATAAATCAAATGAATAGTTAATGGACGATTTCAATGTATATAAGATGGAAGACTGCTGATTACTTGTAGACATATAACTGTTCATTTGAATCTGAAAAGTTGATGCATCAAATCGTATTATCGAACATCATACCTACGCATTATGACAACATTTCTTATTATAACTCTATCAAGTATTCGTTCAAATCAACTCGAATAAATTAAGAGCAACATTTCAGTTAATTCAATATCTTATTTCTATCTTCTTCCTATCTATATATAATCAATCAATTTAGCGCTGGGTGAAGCACTTATCAACAAAGCATCTACTAAGTTAATATGAACTGTTTCTCCAAGAATTACTGACTTCAAAGCATCAATTAAGGTATAGAATCGAAGCTTCGGTGTAGCAATTAATGTTAGTAGATTAATTTTGAAATAAACACATCAAAAGCAGTTGAATTAAAGATTAGAATCACTTGCTATTGCGAAAGTTATTTCCAGATGTATCATCCCTCATTGATGTTCAATTCTGTTAATGGGGAGGTGATGGAACGAGTCCCCGTGTTACAGATATTTTCGCAAGTTAAAACGTAGCCCTAAGCCATAAATCAAAGAGATAATTTAAAAAATTTGCTGAATTTTTTCATGAAAGGACTATCTTTCTATTCCGGTTACTCTTTTTATTGTCCTCTTTATTATCCAACCTTGCATATGTTACTCTTACCTTGTTATTTATAGCTTCTATAATTTCGTATTATACGAAATCTAATTTTCGTAACGAAGTTATTCACAATCTTATCATAGTATAAACATTTATCAAGGCGATAAACTTGACTACTTTTCGAAAATTAAGCTCATATCATCCAAATCAAGCTTAAAATACTGAAGTTTCGTTCTATTTTCTGATTCTCTCTACTGTTTGATGTTATATAAAGACTTCCACAACTCTCATGTTACTTCTTCAATAAGTTATCCAAATGGGTCAATGAACAATTTTTTTTCTAGGTACGGCCTTTAGCCATTTTCTTTTCGATTCATCTTCCTTAGGAAAGGCAAATACTCTTTGATTCTTTTTTTCTTTAATGTAGATATATAATTGGACCTACATTCTGGAACACAATAATGTCTACGCATAGGTTATTGCTACGATTTTAATATAGCCCTAACAAAACCATTCACATCAAAATATACCAATTTTATGGAAATTCAGGATCTACTAATTACTATTACTATCACACACTTCACACGATTTCAAACTTTACAAAACTTTTGTCGCGTTAGAGATATTGCTCCAAATGGGTAACATATACCATCCGCACACTTCAACTTTCAGTATAATGCTATCGGATTTCACAGTGTTGCCAGTTTTAGCTTTTTCCTGGCTAGTATTTGAAGTCGGCTATGGTCGAGGCATATTATTAATGAAGTTGTTATGTCTTCACTTAGGGAATTGATTATATTACAAATAGTTTTATAGTTATTTATTCACTAAGACGGAGTGAGCGTAGCAGACCAAGTATTCTCTTGAATCGGGTATGTCTTCGTGTAACAGTGAAACATCAAATGCAATTCACTTGAAATTTTGACACAAACTAGATATGATGATCAGAATGTACTGCCATGAAAATACAAAGTCGTACGTTGAGCCGTTTTTGAGTTTTTGAGTAGAGCGGTCCGTCGAAATACTCCACGCTATTAGCCTTGTTTATCGCGGTTTTCGGTGTGATAACTATGTGCCCGATTGTAGAGAGAACTATTGGCAATTTGTACAGGTATCGAATCGTCCTCTACAATGTACGGGCGGCAGTTGATAGAAGTAGCTTTGATAGATGTCTGGACTTTGTGTGCCAAAGTCGCTTTCTTTTCTTGATGCCAACTGATTAACTTTCATGGATTTGTATCTTACTATAATAGTCTATCCACTTCCAAGATAGAGTGCACGTAGACAAATGCATGCGGTGTTTACGTGAACAGAATACTCACATCTAGAGATAGCAATAAATATGGGTTATTCGATCATTTGATTAATCGAACTATAGTAATCGTTGACTGATTAAATCAGTACCAAATAATCGATTAATCATTCCTCCAATTAATCTAATATTTCAGAATATAATTTCACTACAATCCGAGCTCACGTGATAATAAAACATTAATGAGTACATCATAGGTACTCCACAATCTTAATCAGTCATACAATCAAGATTTGTGGAAGGTTTGAAAGTTTTTAAGCACAATTTACATCTCATTGAAACTCCATTGTCCTTTTTTTTCTAAAATATCCATACTTTACCCAAGAATAAAATTGAAAATCGAAGAATGACGTTTGATTAATGCCAAATGACCAAAGACCAAATCCATACTAAACGATATAATTATTTTACTGGCAGGCTGCTATAATAATAGTTCAACGAAGATATCAACGAATGTAAAATACAGAATAGCGTATCTTGCATAAATAATATGGTACATATCACTGTGAATGTTCGAAATGTCACTGATTTCGGAAAACTAACCCGGGAAAAATTTAACAAACTAAACTGCGATAGCATTGCTGCTTGATTTTTCGAACCTACGCTATAGATGCAAGCGACAATGTTAACGCAGATTACTTTGCCAAATTTTTCGCGGCTTAGTTTGCCGGATTTCACTGGAGAATGTTGACATTCATTTCTGTCTTCCATAGTAACATATACACCGTTCAGGAAATTACAATTCAAACAGAACGTCATGATGCTGTTATTAATGAGTAAATAATCATTCAATTATTAATTATTCGAAGCAAAGCATATAATATGATTACTTGTTCAATCTGAATGGAATAATCGATTATTCCAGCGGTTTGATTGATCGTTGACATCATATTCACATCGCTATTTGAAATGCTGACCAGCTTCGAACGAATATGCAAATTTGTTAGGAACATTAACAAATTTGATGGAGAGGAAATATCTTCAAATCGGTTCATACTGTACGTTCTTGGTTTCTACATAGCGGAATCGAGCTCATGCAACGGGACAGACTGCGGCGCGCGCTCTTTATTGGCTAATCTTTATCAGCTTATGCTGGAAACGGCGTAAGCCTAGCGAAAGCGTAAGTCGATTCTTTTGGGAGTGGTCCCTTCGTCTTAAGCCTTCTGGTATGCGCAGCGTACTGAGCGACCTCCTAGTATAATTTCAGATAAAGTCGGTCCATATTTGCTAATGTGGCTGGACCTATAATGTTGGAAAAACATAGTGTGAGTGATGGAATGTTGGGAATGAAGATGCATTGGAATTTTTCTTGAAAGTTCGTAGTTATAGGCACAACGGAAGGCCTCACCCTGCAAAGAGTTACAGAACTTCGATAGAAAAATGAAGTCTGGTAGGAAGAAGTTCCGCAGGTTTTGAGCTTGACAATGAACGGATCATCACCTTGAGCTCATCTAGTCCTACCTGAAATCTCTTGTGATAAAATAATAGACGAGATTTCTGATGAACGCCGACCATGGGAAAGTTTCTACGATGTTCTAGAAAAGTCAATGAATTCGTAAATGTAGTATCACCAATTAGATGAATAGGTAGCTCATTTCTCAATGGAATTTTACAGCTTCAGGGTATGTTTGGAAGCTGGAATTCAAACATGCGAACAGTATTCCAAGACAGGCCGCATCTGTCCTTTGTAGATTATGAGGAGCTGCTGGTATGTAAAGTAGCTCTTGTCATGGAATAGAGAACAAAGTTTTTATTAAGCCGTTTTCGCAATGGACCTCACATGATTATCACATGAGAGGGTGCTGTTGGTGGTGATCCCAAACATGAATATGGAACACTTCATGGGAATAGTTCATATTAGGGATTGTGGGATCCGCCTTCCTGGAGAAAATGCAAGCTCTACTAGATTATCATATCCCCGTTTCAAAATCGTTATTAGATCTCCATTAATTGCGTGAACCTATGTCTGCCTCACTCCTCTGGCTTCATTGGATGGTATAGGGGCTCTAGATGAAAAAGCGGTATGAATTGTACCGTCATCTGCAAAGCTGTGGTCACTTCCAACAGATTGTTGATATAGAGCAGAAACAAAGTTGGCGACAAAACCAGCCCCTGTGGAACACCAGCGTTTATAGCCATTGTATCGGAGGATACTTTGTCAACCACCACATGGAGTGATTTATCTGAGAGAAAACCCGATAGTAAGCGACAAAGATGAGTCGGCAAACCAGATGACGGAAGTTTCCGAAGAAGGCTTTGGTCTATTATATTATGATTCTTTCGAACATTTTACTCAAATTAGGAGGCAATGCGATTGGTCTACAATTGGAGATATTGTTCAGAGGACCTTTTTCATGAGTATCTGATCAATTTATAATTTATCCGGAAATTCGCTTTCACTTAACCAATCGTTGATAACATGAGTCAATGGAGATGCGATTTCATTTGCTATATACTTCAACAAATTTATTGGAATCCCATCATAACAGCGTATTTTTTAAGAATCAATTATATGGTCACAAAGTCCTAGATACAAAAGGTAATGTCCGCGATTAATAAACATGTTTATATCGTGCCAGTTTCCGTATTCTGGTCCTTTCTTGTCGAAGCTTTGTGTTGATAAAGTAACTGTAGACCATAATATAAAGTATTCGCACTCAATGCATGTGGCTTTTATGTTCGCCTCCGCATTAAATATAGAGTAATACCTTTCAACACAAAATTGAATTCTCTATCAATAGAAGCCTCCAAAATCAGCGATAGAACTACTAAACTGTAATGCGAAAATGTTGTACATCCTCTTATCGCAATAATCAGTAGGTACAGTATTAAATAGTCTGTGCAAATTTGAAGTTAAATCCGCTCACAGGTCAGATGGAAGGAAGAGGACATTCGAGATGTACATTCGACTAAAATAATTTATTCATTTTTAAGGAGGCATTACATCAAAGGCAAGACTTCAAAATATGCTCCCTACAATGGCAAAGGTAGCAAACTACATTAAATTCATTGATGTTCGAAGATTCTATTGAAATTATACAAGAAATAATATGTTTAATATGATCTACAGCCTGGAGCCTAAAGAAAAATAGATTACGTAGAAAGATAGATAAAGATTCTATCATTTGAAGAATACGTACTTCCAAACTTTTAGACTCACATCAAGTGAGATGGTGATTATTCGGCTCTGTAACGATCCACATGACGTCATAGAACGCCTCTCAACTGATGGAGGAATTTCCTTCCTTAGTACAGTCATTTTATAAAAAGTGGAACTTTTTTTTCCGACTTTTGGTTTGAATATACAGAAAGATAGGAAATTTTCCGTAGATTACGAAAAAAATAGTGGCTAAAAACCTTCAATCAAGGAAAATGTCGCAAATTATATATACATATATATATATATATACAATTTACCGGGCTTTTCCGTTAATATCTTCAATACTATGCGTTTGAGAGAAAAAAGTTTCGAACAAAAGTTGTACAGAATTAAATTTTACATAGGAATTGACTATTGCGATTTTGATTTTCATCGAATTTTCCACGCGTAGCATGGACTGTACTATCTAGCTTCGAGAGCTCATCGTGATAGTCACAATCGTTTTTGCTGACTTTGAAGAAGTCAATCACATGACGGTCTCCATAAAGTATTCTTGCTTCTTGTTCTTGTGAAACAGCTACGAAGAAGCCTGTGAGTCGCTCAGTATATAAGTTTCTTTGAAGAATCGTGACCAGTGTCAAACAAACAATTGGGGAAGATGGAATTACCTATAATCAAAATTCCAGATAATTCGATTGCTCCATTCAAGTTTTTGTGAAGCATGATCGTCCCATGAGTCTCATGAGTCCCATGTTGGTGGCAACATCGAGCATGGTGACAGGTGATCACTTCCAGCAAAGTTAGTGCCAAGACAGATCCCCGTGGAACACCAGCTTTGATACCCATTGTATCAGAGGATACTCCGTCAACCACCACAAGGAGTGATCTATCTGAGAGAAAACTCGATAGTAAGCAACAAAGTTGAGGCGGTAAACCATATGACGCAAGTTTCCCACGAATGCTTTGGTGCCAGACTTGGTCAAATGCTTTGAAAATATCCAATGATACAGCTAGAGATTCTCTATGTTTTTCAATAGATTTCTGCCATACATATGTTACTTAGGCAAGCAGGTTTCCTGTTGATCTCTGCTGAGGGAATTCATACTGCTGGTCATTCATGACTTTGGAGCTCTCTAGGTATTAGATGAGCTCGATGTTGATTGCTTCCTCCATCACTTTAGAGATCACAGATGATAGTGAAATGGGTCTATAATTATTAGGAATGGTATTCTTTCCTTTTTTGGAATTGGTTGGACTTAAGCTATCTTCCAGCTGGAAGGAAACATCCTGCTGAAGAACTGATGTTAATTTAGGCGCACATTCCTTGAGAGCGACAGGTGGGATTCCGTATGGCTCCATAGACTTTTTGGTATTGAGATCAAGCAGAATGTGCCTAATTGTGCGCTGACAAAAGACTATTTCAGGCATATGGCTATCGATGGCAGCAATATTATGGGGGTCCTTCCCTTATGGATCCAAAGTGGAATTTGATACAAGAATTCCAGCAAAAATGTTGGCTTCTTCTTATGGTGTACTAGCCATTGTGCCATCATCTTTGGTTGGGGGAGGGAATAAACTGGAAGTGAAATTCCTACCAATTGCTTTTGAAAAAGTCCGAAACGAACAGGAGCCTTCCGAGCATTCGATAATCTTTCATCTTATTTTGGCATCATATGCCTCTTTCGAAGCGTTTATTGTTTCATTGCACATATTTCTGGATTACTGCGCCAACAAAGGTATGCTGTTTGTTTTGAAGCGACGGCCATATAACAGATTTTATCGAACCAACGTTCACCAGATAACTATGATTTGTTGGTATGGGGTATGTTAGTTTCCATTCCTAGCCAGATAATATCGAGATCTCTGTGGCACATTGCGTCGGGTCATCAGATTCAAAACGTACGCTTCTCCAAGGGAACTCGGAGAAAAACATGAGAAGACCGTCCCAGTCGACTGATTTGTAATGCCAAACTGTGTGTGGAGGTGTTAGATTGGATCGTGAAGTGATATAGGAACAGGTCGTTGTGATGTTTCCCAATGGTGCACGGACCTATACTTCATACTGATAAAATAATGTCCTCGAATTATCAAATAGATGATTGTTATGTTTAGAACAATTGTTCATGGCTTTGGTGTATTATTGTCACTTATAAATAGAAAATTTTGTATCAAATTTGTTCTAATTCCAAAACAATTGATAAGATTTACACTCAATACGTACGGCATCACTACGAAAATCTTGTTCTGTTATTGCTGTTATCTTGAAATCTCTCACAGGGATAGCCGATATCCATGGTTTCCGTAATTCATTATCTTCAGGGAAACTGAACATTTGAACTTTTATTTAATTGCTGTAATTTTCCTTGCAATTAGGAGCACAACATTTATTCTGCATAAGTAATTAATTAAGAAACGTCAGTGAACTGTACGTACGATACAATCATAACATCATTATACACGCTTATTTACAGGTAAAAATACGTTCCAATCACACGAGGACACCTTAGTAACATGTACAACATATAATTTACCACATAAAGATCTATTTTCAACTTTTCTGTTCTATTTCAGAATTTGTTCAAAAACTGAATAAAAATTTGTTCCCAGATTTTAAAATTATAGCTATGAGTAAATTTTCAAGTTACAAACGAAATTAATATATGAGACTATTATTATGAAACTATGGGGGTTCCCCAACTTAAGCCACCACTCCCTCTCTTGGGACAGCCACTGATGATGCACACGTACGTAATTCGTCATTCTAGAATCTGAGGTAATTGCAATTCATTATATAAAAGCCGTATGGCTAGTAATTCAAAATTCTATTACAAAATAGAATTAAGCATGACAACTTATTATTATATGAAATTATATTCCACCTAAGATGGATCTATGCAGCGAGTATTAAAGCAATCGTGAGCTACAACCCACAACTCCGGTAACATGTAATTATTATCCTAATACTGTTTATGATTCATGGCTGGTGTTGTAGCATCTTAGATTCATATGCAAACATCTTATACTTAGGTGCACGTTATGTTTTCCCAAGTCCTTAACTAGTTCCACACAGAACATATCAAATTCAATCGAATCAATCAATCTCTGGACATTTCAGTCAAGTATCCAATATCATCAATATCGGACTTCTTACACGGTCGTAACTTCGAAACTAGGCAGGGGCAACCGGAGCATTGCCCCAGTCAGAAAGAGAACATAAAAATTAAATGAGATAGACCGAGATTCTCAATTAAATACCAGTGATTCGAAGCAGGGGGAGATTATTAATTTATTGAAGGTCTTATGCTATTGACAAATCGTGAATAGCGTTCTGTCAACTGTCTCTTGACTAAATGTGATTTTTATGTAATGAATTTTTCATCCTAATCCTTTATCAGTAAATAGTAACATTGTATTTAAACACAATAAAACCGATATTTACAACCCCTTCAATAATGCGGGTTTTGTCCCTTGATCCGTAGCCGCTTTTTGTTATAGAAAAGGCTTCCAGAAGAAAAACTTTGATGGGTTCAATAACAAGTCTTATTATGACGTAGAACCATAAGTTTAGGTTCTTCTCGCTCCCAGGGGAAGTGGCATCTTTTGTTTGTTTTCTTATATTTGAGTCTCAAGCAACACAATGAGCCTTCATCAAACATTCTCATGGAAAAAGTTGGGCGATAAATTAACAACTTTGGCCAATTCCCCAGGGCGAAAGCACCCTCTGACGAAAAAACGCTCCTCCATACAAATTTATGCTTTTGGGTCGATAATCACCCCGTTTCGAATGGTATTTCTGAAATCCATCTGGCATTGTGATATTTCATTGATTAATAAGGACACCCGTCAACCTGCAGAAGTGTCTGATGTGAGGTCATCGTCTATTTCATGTCGTTATTGTGTGTTACAATTTGGTAGTTCATGTGACAGCAAGTCTCAGTATAAAACAAAACTATTTTACAGATTGAATAATTGCGGAAGCCAACATGACAGCAGGTGTCAAAATGACACATAGAGTTGTGAAATACAGTATATGGACCATTTGGATTACTTTTCAATGTAACATAGTGGACCCAACGTCTTCCATTAGTGGTTTCTAGATCATTTACTATATTTTCTATGTTCCTACAATGATTTAAATTTGACCCGCAGAGTGTCCGAAAGCTATTTTGATAGCAAAAGTGAGGGAAGTCACGTGATCAATTGATCACGGCTTTTTTCGATTATCACTTGAAGAAAATGAGAAATAGCCTTTTACGTGCGGCGACAAAGCTTTCTACATTGTTCCCTCGGCTACAAGGTGAAAAGTTCCTGAAAAATGAAACAAGAAATGATTTATTTGGTCAAACCCTATTTCATTTCTCAACATAATCTCCTTGTAGCTCGATACATTTCGTTCTAATTTTTCGATCCCTTCCAAATAATACGATTTTGGCAATACTTGGAAATGGGCGTTTGTTTCAGTGATGACCTCATCGTTGGAGTCAAATTTATTTCCGCCGATCCATCTCTCCAAGTTTGGGAATAGATGAACATCGCAGGGGGACGATTAGAATGTTTGGCGTCATACTACCACAGCGAAAATCAGTAAATCACTTGTGAATCGTTCCAATTGATGGTGAAGAGTCCCCATAATGTTTAATAAGCGATGAAAGATGGAAGATACCATATGGTAATTTCGGGAATTACACCTGAAACCAATGCCTTGACTTCGGATGATTGTCAATTTACCCATAAGACAACGAACGTAGGTAGTTCGAAGAACGTAGAACGAAGATCTCATGGATTTTCAGATATGAGGTTGCCATTGATATCTGTGCGAAAAATGATTTGCGAGAATGATATAGAACCCTCAAAAACTGACTAGGCTGTCTTTTGAGATGTTATGAAATAGCTCCTGGCATGGATGGCGAATCAGGTAATTTGATGGATAGTTTCAATTTGTCACGTCACTGATTCGTCGAGGCAAATGTGTATCAATATAAAATGTTGATTGATCTCCTGCATAAAGAAACGTCAATTCAACATAAAAACCAATTTATCACTTGTTTTCTCTGCACAATGTGACATGAAAAATTTTCTAATTATTTCAGATCTGCAGAATCTGGTATTCAAACACCTTCTTTCCCGGGAGAGATAACAAATCCTGGTTCCGTAAATAATTGGAAAGATTTGCATCCTTTCTGAGATTTAGGTCCACGCTTTTTACAGCTTTGCTGGCCAAACTTCTTTCATACTTCATGCCCTAGATTCATACCGTTACAGTGTATTTATCAGTTCCGACATCGCTGGCAAATTATAAAGATACAGTGGGTGGTTTCGATGTCTCAGAATACCCAACGAGTGTTTCCTTTATCTGATAATATGTTGTACAAATGTAAACATCATAGAACACTAGTGTGATATAATTAGTTGCGATAAATAGAGGAGATACGAATATTAATGAGTTTAATATGGTTTTGTACAAATACAAGTAAAAATGATCTATATAGGTACTGTGAAGCTTGTTAGATAAAACAAACACTGTCCTTTCCGGACAAGGTTCATAATTTCTGAATATTTCAGCAAATTAAATGCGATATATTTATGTTTCCTTGTGTACTTCACTTGTTTCTTCACCAAAGTAAATGTGCATTATATGAGTATGTGATTATTGTAAATACTGCAAGGATGTGATCTTATCCAGAATTACTTTGTTCAACAGAAGAGAAAGAGATACATTGTTTGATTACATTTCGTTTATTGATAGCAGTTCACTCACACGTTTGATTCACCTGATGTTCTAGAATTTTAGAAAGCTTCAGATTTCATCCAGTCAAAAATTTTCTCCATAAGATTATACAATAATCATCTAGTAATAGGGGCATCAATTAATTAGGGAACACTATTAATCAGCTTCCGACAATATTTAGTCTTTTATGTGCCTGTGGGTATTTTGAAGTTGGCCACCATTCAGAGGAAACTGAAAACATGACATCAATGAAGCATTATCTACAAATAATAATAATAGTGAACCCAAAACAAGACAAGAGTTTGGTGAATCTATTCATCCAATGAACCCAAAAGAGTAAGACAAAGACAGGTTGACTCAATTAATGGAGATCTGGCAAATATTTTGGAATGGGGATCTGATAATCTAGTAGAGTTTAATGCAACCAAAACTCTAGCTCGCGTCTTCTGTAGGAAGGCGGATCTCACAATCCCCAAACAAACGCTGGAGCTGTTGGATTCTATCCAGAAGGAAGCTACTCGTTTGATTGATGATGTCACACTTACGAGTTCATTTACCGCCCTAGAACATCGTAGAAAGATGGAATACCTCTCCCTTTTCTACATATATTTCCATGGGCGGTGTTCATCAGAAATCTCGTATGTTATTCCACCAGGAGATATTTCAGATCCCCCTTCATTGTCAAACTCGAAACCTACCGAACTTCTTCATTTTTTAATCGAACAGCAAAGTTGTGAAACTCTTTACCTAGTGATGTCTTCCCCTACTTCTATAACCTCCAAACCTTCAATAAAAATACGAATGTCTATCTCCTCTCCCTATATTTCAATGCTGGCTCACACGATGTTCTTTGAACACTGTAGTTTTCTCTTTCGTGTAATCGAAGTATTAAAAAAAGTTGGTTTTATCTTCAAACACAAGAAAATTCAGGAAAAGATTATGGTGTTGATGATTGAAATATACAAACATGAATTTGAAGTATAATACTCCATAATCGATGGCAAGAGGAACCAAAAAATAAAACAGCAAAAATAATACAAGAATGCTAAAACCTGGAACTGAACTAAATACTCTTAAGCTAATGTACTCCTAGTAGCAGTGACATTCTTTTGTTAGATTCTCTAAAATTTATTAGATTTTTAGCATAATTCATCATGCTAAAATGTTTTCTCATAATGCTTGTTATACAATTATACAAAATTTAGTAGTTATAAATTATACGTAGTGGTACCGTATTTCTTTTATAAATTATAGTTATTTGTATATATCTTCTAATACTGATTTTTGACCAAAGAGTCAATTATTCGCAAATTCAGAGAATTTTTATCGTTAAGCGACATTCATATCAAATTGTACATATATCCATCCCAATGTACGTTACAGACTTGCGAACTAAGTCAGAAATGTTGCTGCTTAATTGTATCAACCACATGTGTCCCTCCTTCTGAAATGAATTGGTTTCTTGGAAACTATTGAAGAAGCTGGAATATTTCATTCAATGAAAGATGAAATATGTTCTATTCTACAATGATCATAAGAAAAAATAAAACCATATACCGATTGGGGCAAATGTGTGGAATAAAATTTATATCTTTCTACCAGGCAGCTTATAGAAAAACGCTAAAACACGTGAATTGATTTTAAATATTACACATTTTCTGGCAATAAATTAAAATATTTTCCTTCAACCTTTTAGCTACGAGCCACCCCAACATTTTTTCGTTCAAATGGAAAAATATGTCATGTGTGGGTTTATTGAAAAGCTCGTGGAAAATCGAATCTAACCATATCATTTTTGTATCTTTCATAAAAATAAAATAACTGTAAATATTACAACATTAATGCCACCTACAAATAATCAGGCATAAAAAAAGACACGTTTTTTGATGAGAAGTCTGGATAAAAAAAGTTGGTTTTCGGTTAGTTCAGTTTTAAAACTGTATTATTTCGTTCTAAAATTGAATGTGAACGTTCATTTTATCAATTTGGGTGCTTTCACGTGTTCTCTTTACTGAATAAAAATGGCACTATTGTCAGAACGGCAGCGTATCGAAGTTTTGATATTGCTGAGATGTGGAGATAAAATGCGAAGTCAAAGTGAAATATGTGCTTCATTTGATGCTAAATATCCGGAAAATTTGATATCACAGGCAAGATAATCCATAAATTTGAGGAACATGGTACAGTGAAAGATTTTCCCAAAAGAGGTTTCATTGGTTCAAAATCATGCTGCGTCTAGACGTACGATTGGAAAGTTTTTGAAAAAAGAAAAATATCAGCCGTATAAAGTACATCTTTTCCAAGAGCTTTTGGAAGATGATTGTGATAGGCGTTCGCAATTTTGTGAGGAAATGATGACACTGAGTGACGAGAATAATCAGTTTGCACGGAATATAATCGGAAAAATCCACATTGGAAAAATGAAGCTCATACGCTGTACCCAGAAAAAGTGAATGTATCGGTAGGTATCATCAACAACTGAATTTTAGGGCCATTCTTATTTGAAGGAAACCTCAGAGCTGAACGCTACCCAGACTTTTTACGATTCTATTTGCTGCCTGCACTAGCTGTTATTTTCCCAAATGAAGAAGATCCAGATTTACCCAATGGAACAGTTTGGTTTCAACAAGACGGCGCTCCTCCACATTTTGGTGTTAATGTTGAAGAAGACATATTTACAGGTCGTTGGATTGGACGGCGTGGTGCAATTGAATGTCCACCAAGATCCCCTGACTTAACTCCATTAGATAACTTTCTTCGGGGCTATCTGAAAGACAGGGCATGTGCATATGGAAGATTTGAAAAAGAAAATTAGAATGGAGTCAGATAATATACCAGCTGAACCCATTCGGAGCTCCGTCGAAGGATTTTACCATCGCCTGGAAGCGTGCCAAGTAGGGTTTGCGCATTTCTTCCGTTAAATTGATTGTACACAGCATTGATGTTATAAGATTTCTAATTGTGTTACTTCTAAAAGAATTAATGTTTTTCATGATAAAAAAATAATAAAGTTAATAAATAATGGTATCGTTAGATTCCATTATCCACGAGCTTTTCAATGAACCTCACACATGGGGTGGCTCGCAGCAAAAGGGTTGAAGGAAAATATTTTATTTTATCGCCAGAAAATGTGTAATATTTAAAATCAATTAACGCGCCTCAGCGATTTTATTAAGCCCCCTGTTAAAACGATATAAATTTTATTCGACATATTTTCCCAAACCTGTAAGTTTCGCTACAACGTGTTTTCTAATATGTGGAGATGATGAACATAATTAAACCAGTAAGCAACATCAAAGATAAGGGTTAAAACAAATGAAAGTTAATGGGAAATTTCTTAAGATTCGAATGGATGAAACACAAACTGTTCCGATTCTGCAAATTTTCATCTTAATTTGTTTGTGTTGTTATTACGTAATTATACTGGAACTGTTAGCGAATGTAACATTACAAAGGAATATTTGGAAAGTTTAGATAAGACAATTGAGAGAGATAGTGCTTGATGTACCCTTTATATACATAGTTTATAAAGAACATTCCTGGTAATAGTTTTAGCACTCATTATCTTCAAAGGATTTACCTACATTCCCCATTATACACCTATACTTCTCTGATAATTAGAATAATTAAATGCGGGTGTGTTACTTGACATCAACAAGATTTCTACCTCATTAGTTGATTCACAAACTTCAATATTTCATATACAGAAAGGCCGCAAGTTTATATTGTCCCATTTAATGATAATTGTTTCACTACACTATGAATAGCTTAGTGAATAGCCTAAATAAGATCATTAATAGTGAGTCTTTACACAGGTACGTTTCGGTCTCCCGACCACCATGAGAAGACGTATCAAAAAATAACTGTCTAAAACGGGATTTGTCAAAAAAAGCGTCCTTATCGTATTAATTTCAATTGAATATGCCTACGCCGTTGAAATGAACAGGAACACGAGTAATCGAAATTGTGACACATCAATTCAAAAAGTATGATACAAATGTTGCGCATAAACCTACCAACTGTGTGAATATTTTTTTAAATCTAAACCCTTTAATACTTAAAAATAAACAAACTCACACAGTATATAAATTGAATTGTTTAGATTGCGATGGAACTTATTCAGGAATCTAAACAAAATTTACAAAAAAAAAATGTATAAGTATAGTACTAAAAGTAAAAACTTGGGAAATTCCACCGCCCTTATGTATCCTGGAGATGATTCACATAAAACGTGACTCTAAGTCTGTAAATCATAGTACGCACGTTCAATCATTAAGTCATATTTATAAAAATTTAAGTAACTAAGCCCTTGCAAATTCCTACGTGGTATGTTAAAAGTATTATTTTAGGTAGAATGCTGAAAAAGTCAATATTTCTAGGTAAGGTCTGATAATCTTTTTCTATTCCCTAATAAATCTTTAACACTTGGTTTGAAGCGTCTGAGCGTATTGAGTTTGTTTTGTCAGTCTTATTCTCACATTACATGAGATGACTTTAATAAATATGAAATTGTTTTGCAGCGATTTTTAAATAAATATTCATATACATAAAACATTGATGTCTTACAATTTCAATAACTCGTGTTTCTGTTCATTTCGGCGATGTAGGACGCTTTGTGCTTGATACAATCAGTCTTAAGAAATGCCGTTTCAGACAGTGATTTTTTTATAAGTCTTCTGATGATGGTCGTGGAACCGAAACGTATGTAAAGACGAAAATAGTGAACAAATGTGTTAGTGTGACCTATTTCTCTAGAACTTATATATGAATAAATAATATCCAAGTCACATCACAAGATAAAATAAAGTGGATTGATTATTCAGAGAACAGATGAAACTGCTCTTTCACATCGCATAGACAGTTGAACGTGTCGTACTGATGAAGGGTACCAACCCTTCATTTGGCATTTCTGTTATGCAACATAAGCTGCTCAACTCTTGGGGAGTATTTCTTAACATAAAAACCGATCTGCCGTTTTGTAGATTTCTAGCATTTCTTCTCACTTCGTCTTAACCCTCGGGCATATGCGCAGTGTCAGTACACCCACCTCCTATTATCCATTATGTTCTTTCACGCACAGTTGGCTGCGCTTTGTCGACCGCTACATTATTGCACTAACCCAGAAACATACTTTCGAAGATTCAAAGAGGATTTTCGGATGACATTGATCGTGTAATACTGGATTTTCAAAAACAGTCTGCTTTCTCGTCTAAAATAAATTGTACGGGTTCATGAACAGTCAAAGTGCGTCTAATTAATGGTAAGTGTTGGTGAAACGTATGGTATACAGTATAATTCTAGTTCTCTATGACATATTATTCTCGTCCCTGGTACACTTATATGGACTATCTATTCCCCATGTAAGCTTATTGCTTGATTCATGAGTTAATTCTTTGATGTTCGGATTAATGTAATTTAACGAGGATTGAACGGAATATATTGCGGGGCAATATTTGATAAAATGCATGTTCCAAACTCGGATGAAGTGAATTATGTACAGAATGTTCTGTATTTGCAATCATGAGCACGATACATGAAGCATTTCACCTCTAACAGTTCTTTTGACAATTTCTGGAATTCCTTTGACACCATTATTTTCAAATTACAAAAAAGGTTTGTACGTAGCAAAACACAAAGCGTTTTATTATTTTTGAAATATTTTTGCTTCTGCCGTCAATGTACATTTCACATTAATATTCTAGGGAGTGCTCCATCAAATGTTGTACATTCGTTCGAAATATCACTCTGATAATAGCAATTTGATGGATAAAGTTGCTTCTAGATAGGCATTGTTTCTCTAGGAATACAATAGAGATAGATATTCTCAACATCCAATAAACAATTGTAGTGAGAATCGAATAACACTGTTTGAAAGTGATGAAAACAGAAGCTCATACGAAAGCGAAGTACACAACATGCAAAGAGTGCCTTAATAGAAATAATAGGTGCCATGGGATTGATCATAACTAAACTAAAAGGCCTAGGTAATTCTACTGGACCGTTCTATTATCATGGACAATCCTATATCTGGATAGTGTAACTACCCAATATAATTGAGACAGAATAACATAAATTCAATTACATTCCTTGTATAACTTTATCCATATTGTGAGCGTTGGTTCACAGATAGTTCCCTAGTAAGAGCACCTTCCAACACGGACAGCCTTGCTCAAACTTGGTATGCGCATGGGAAAACCTGAGAAGGGTATATCGTGCTAGGATATTCATACAGACAACCTGATTGATCTGAAGGCCCACATATCTTACAAGATCTCTCCCAGACTGGTTGCAAAATTTCACTTAGTGAACCAGCCACAGTTAACGAATACCTCCAACCTCCAAGAGCTGAGGCGGATCCAGAAATCAATTCCGGAGGTCTGAGATTTTGACTTACGAGAGGAAAATATATAACGTTCGAAGAACATAGTGTGAGCGAACGGTGGAATGTTGAGAGAGACGATAGACATTGGAATTTTTCTTGAAAGTTTGGAGGTTACAGGCAACAGAAAATACCTCACTAGGCAACGAGTTTCACTATTACGTCATTTGATAGCTTTCTTCTGGAAATAATCTAAGAGTTTCAAGGTATGTTTGGGAGCTGAACTCCCAGCATGTGAAGAATATTCCAGGACAAGTCGAAGCTGTAGTTAGTAGATTTTGAGGAGCTGCTGCAATGTACCAAACTAGAGTTTTGTTGCATTGAACTCTATTCGATTATCAAAATTCTTTGCCAGATCGATCTGTCTTTGTCTCGCTCCTTAGACTTCATTGGATGACATCGTCTGCAAATCTGTGAAAGGAACAGGAGATCACATCCAACATATGTTTGATATGGAGCAGAAACAAAGTTGGTGCTTTGACATATTCCTGTGGAAGTGCTAATAGCCATTGTATCGGAAGAGATTCCGGCAATCAGCCCCCTAACTCCTGTATCCGCCGCTGCAACAGTGGCATCTTCGGAATGAGATATGATACTTAAGACAGCATCTGATATGGGATTACGCACGCCTTCGTTCATACTCGTGAAAGGACTAGCGTTTGAGCGTTAGGAAAAACCATTTTACTACGAGCATAAATGAGTCAATGGAGGTTACATGGCTGTTGAAGGGTATTGACGTATTGCGTTTGAGCTTTCTTTCAACCATTTCACCACGAGCATAAATGACTAAATGGAAGTTACATGGCTCTTGAAGGGTATTGGGGTATTGCGTTTGAGCATTCGATCAACCATTTTACCATGAGCATAAATGAGTCAATGGAGGTTACATGGCTGTTGAAGGGTGTTGACGTGTTGCGATTGAGCATACGAACATCCATTTTACCACGAACATAAATGAGTCAATCGAGGTTGCATGGCTGTTGAAGGGTATTGACGTATTGCGTTTGAGCATTCTTTCAACCATTTCACCACGAGCATAAATGACTAAATGGAAGTTACATGGCTCTTGAAGGGTATTGGCGTATTGCGTTTGAGCATTCGATCAACCATTTTATCACGAACATAAATGAGTCAATCGAGGTTGCATTGCTGTTAAAGGGTATTGACGTATTGCGTTTGAGCATTCTTTCAACCATTTCACCACGAGCATAAATGACTAAATGGAAGTTACATGGCTCTTGAAGGGTATTGGCGTATTGCGTTTGAGCATTCGATCAACCATTTTACCACGAGCATGAGTCAATGGAGGTTACATAGATGTTGACATACTTCTCAATTCTGTCATCGGTCATCATCATGTTACAATAATTGGACGAACAAATAGATGAAGTATGTACATTCATTCAATATCTCTATGGAATTTATTATCACAGACATGACTGATTTCTTGATGACAGCAATTATAAAACAAAGTTGTATCCTTCAAGATTCTTGTCAAATTACAGCATCAAGTTGAAAGTATAGAGAGAGAGAGAGAGAGAGAGAGCACGTGACTGGGCTTGCATATTTATAAAAATATGCTAATTGCCACAGGAGGGTGCAAATGCCCTGTTACGCCTATATTCCCAGCAGCGCTGGCTTCTCGCATCGTTACTGTATCATCTTCCGTTACAATTATCTAGCCACATTCTGCTGCCAAATAATCCAGAAGCGACCTAATTCAGGCCAAAACTCCCTTATTCTTAACCTAAGTCCAAATCCGACGAAACGACAAAACAATCGAATAACAGTGCTTTCGATGCAAACAACTTCAAATAAGGTGGATAATATCAGTTTGAATAGCGTGGAGAAACAAATTCAGCAAACCCCACAACAATTTCATAATGAAATTTCAAATTAATTGAATGGATTTGTACATTTGTTCCTTGCTTTTGTTACCTGGAAATTCATCATGCAATATAATCACCAAATAAACCTGACTAGATTTCAACAATCGTTGAAAATTTGTAGTAATAATGTAGTTGCCTAGTTGCGTTAGAGAATTCCTGTCTGATAATTTAATCCATCTCATGCTTTATATTTAATCACAATGGCATACATTTCTGTTTGGCATACGATTACTTCCATATCAAACCTTAACAAATGCCGCATGCAGAATATTACAGCTCTTAATGATAGGTTAACAAATCTATCTAGCATTTCACTTCGACAGAGTCAGGAGGTGACTAATGAAACTAAGCTAGGGATAATAAAGCAGCTATATATCGAAATTCTGAGAAATTCGAATGGATGATAGAGAAAACTATACCCAGTTTCCAGATGCGGAAACAAAACTTGAGCATGATGCGGATTATCTTACAGTCTTCGTTTGTTGCTATTTGGATGGTTTTTCTTTTTATTCAACCCAAAAGTTGAACGGTTCACGAAGGAATCATTTTGGCAACAAACAGTTTGGAAAATTATCTAAGCCCAGAAGTTTGGGTGGGTGGAGGAAACATTTTTCTGGAATTATGTAGTATGGTAATTATTCAAAACGTGAGCTTATTTTAGACCAGAACGTTCAAATAGTAATAGTAATTAGTAGGTATACGCATCTCCATTCCGTTTGGTAGTAAATGTACTCTCACTCTTACTCCAGGGGTGATTAGTGAATCTCAACGATGAGCCTATTCATCGAGATTCTGAGACACCCAAACTGAAGGAATCATACTTGGTTGCCACATGGCAAAACCAAGGCATCGACTTGGAGTGAATTATCAAACACTCTCCCTCTGTTCTTTTGTGCTACGGCCTCAGTACCCTTTTCGGTGAGGGTCGTACACCAATTCGAAAGTGTGTCAATTGCTTTTTGCTCAATCCAACTGTCAAGCAGTTAGTGAGGAAAGCATTTTCTAAAAAATTAGTCAATTACTATTTGAATGCTGAATTTACGCCAATTTTGATTTCATACAAACTTGGTGTGTTCCCTTCCAGCTGGAAGACAGCTAGGATCCAACCAATTCCAGAAAAAAAAGAGTCCCTTCCTAATAATTATAGACCTATTCCCCTATTATCTGTGATCTCTAAAGTGATGAAGAAATCAAATCGACAGGAGACCTGCTTGCTATGTAACACATGCATGGCAGAAATCTATTGAAAAATATGGGTAAGCTCTAGCGGTAGCATGGATATCTCCAAAGAACTTGACCGAGTCTGGCACCAAAGCTTTTTTGGGGAACTTCCGTGATTTGGTTTGCCGCCTTAATTTTTTCGCCTACTATCGAGTTTTCTCTCAGATGGATCACTCTATGTGGTGTTTGACGGAGTATCCTCCGATGCGATGGCTATCAACGCTTGGTGTTCCACAAGGATCTGTCTTGGCACCAACTCTGATTCTGATCCATATCAACGATCTGCTGGAAGTGACCACCTCTCCCGTCCACAGCTTTGTAGATGATGGTACACTTCATACCGCTTTCTCATCTAGAGCCCCTATATCATCCATTAAAGCCAGAGGAGCGAGACAGGGACAGGTTGACGCAATGAATTGAGATCTGGCAAAGATTTAGAAATGGGGATCTGATAATCTAGTAGAGTTCGATGCAACCAAAACTCAAGCTTGTGTCTTCTCCAGTAAGGCGGATTCCACAATCCCTAATATGATGATTTCAGATGCGACTATTCTTGTGAAGTCTTCCATAACAATGCTTGCGATCACCACCAACAGCACCCTCTCATGGGACGATCATGTAAGGTCCATTGTGAAAACTGCTTCACAAAAACTTGGTTTTCTATTCCGTGCCAAGAGCTACTTTACATCCCAGCAGCTTCGTATAATCTACAAAGCACAGTTTCGACCTGTCCTGGAGTACTGTTCACATGTTTGGAGTTCGACTTTCAAACATAAGCTCTTAAGATAGATCACTCCATGTGATGGTTGCCGGAGTATTTCTCTTGGCGCCAACGTTCTTTCTGCTCCATATCTGTTGGAAGTGACCACAGCTTTGCAGATGATGGTACACTCCATACCGCTTTCTCATCTATACCATCCAATGAAGTCAGAGGAGTGGGGCAGAGACATTTTGATGTAATTAATGGCGATCTGGTAACGATTTTGAAATGGGGATATGATAATCTCGTAGAATTTAATGCAACGAAAGCTCTAATGCTTCCTTATGGATTCCGCGTCACAATAACATGACTTGAAGCCGAAGTTTCGCCAATCATTACAGGTGGCATCTACAGAGCAGGCAAAAAACTCTAGCTTCTAGCCTGCGCTGAAGATGCCACCCTTGAAGTTTGGCCATCTGGAAGCCAAGAATTTTCAAGATTAGCTATCAGCGGTAGTCTACTATTTTCTAAGATTCTACTATTCATATATTGATATAAGATTTTGTTCTTATTTTTCAATGTATAATCACCTCCTGAAAGTTGGCATATGAATTAACGGACATCTTGTATAGCTAATAAATGTATCATCTTCTGTATATTCTCTCAAAACATTCATCATACTTTCAACAAATCAGAGGATATCCCTTCACCATTACTTCATTCGTTTTATACTTCAATATCCATTCGCTGTTTGCTTCCCTATTTTTGCTTATGTTCTCCGAACTCTCTTATTTTATGATAAATATCAACGATAGCTATAACTCAGTTTCATAATTCGATAAAGTCATTTCACTTTAGACTCTCCTATTATATCGGGCCACTTGACTGTTTTGAGATAATTTATTGAAATAAATTGCTAGCATCGAAGAATACTGTTCATCGAACAAAACTCTATTGTTGGGATAACGACAGGATCCGGTTTGTGTATTTCAAGTATTTCAATTAGCTGATTGTAATGTAGCATAGTAATCAATGTCATTAAATGAATGCACATACGGGTTTTTTCCATTTTAAAAACATAATGTGGCAAAATAAACCATTCCAAACTAGAGTATTTTCGCATGAGAGGTATAAAATACTAATTATTTATTAAAAGTTACTGTGAAAAAACATTGTTGCCGCTATCAAATGGTTTATTCATATACGAGATGTGTATCTATAACTGAAGATACATTCATCATTTTTATACAGGATGTTTCGTCTAAGACGCACATTAGAAATACGATGATACCATATTGAAAATTTGTACATGGTCATCCTTGATTATTGGCTGCTCAAAATATTTGGAAATATTATAAAATTGTTTTGGACTCCTTCAATTCTATTGATATCCGCTTGACAAAACGGACACCGCATGATACAATTATATTCAATAACTATAACAATAACAATAACAATAACAATATTTTAGAAGTGTAAGGAGAAAATTCATCTGAACATCTTGGAATGAAGCCCAATAATTGAAATGATTTAGAAACAACATTATCAATGTATGTCTTAAATGTTACTTTAAAGTCAAACCATATGCCAAGATCTCGAACTATATCAGCCATTGACAAATTAATATTTTTCAGCGGAACAAATTGCCCGAATCTATCTGCAATAGTTCAGTATCACAGACATTGTTAGTGATCCTATAGAGTTTGACTTCATCTGCAAACATCAAATAGCAACTGTATTGTTTTACTTCTGAAATATCATCAATAAATAAAAAAAGGGTAGTGGACCTATATTGGGTCCTTGGAGAACTCCAGATGTTACAGCAATTTCTGATGACACAGAACCGGCATATTTGACTCATTTAGTCCTACCTCTCAAATAAGATCCGATCCAGTTCAAAAGTAACTGTCAATCCCTAACGCAGAGGGTTTTGCAATAAGAAGGTCATGCTTGACTCTATCAAATGCTTTTGAAAAGTCAGTATAGATAGAGTCAACCTGGTATCTGTTCGGAAGAAAATGTTGATAACTAACCAAATTTGTATTGGTAGATCTTCCTCAAGTGAAGCCATGTAGGTTTACATTAACTATGTTCTTAGAGTCATGAGTAAGTTTCTTAGCTCCTGATTTATGAATTGAAGTGAGGGAACTCAGTTTCCCAAGCTGAGGAAATGTCCCTGATGATTGGTATTGATATTGGTTGAGATGGTAGATGGTCTCATTTATCTTACCATAGCCAAGTAGCTTATCTGCACATCTGTATATGGCAAGCATCTCGGGTTGGAAGACTGTTTTGTTCGCACGGAGTACCCATCAATATATCTAGGACCGCAGAAGCCTGCTCCAACTTGTATTCGTTCTAGACCCATCCGTATACCAAATTGTGCCATGCTTTGGCGTGCGGCAATTTTCCCATTCCTTCCTCGATGGGATGACGACCCTGAAATGCTGCTGTATAGTTTCCTCTTATTCTTCATATAATTCCAAAAACAACGAGTATCATAAGCAATTTTTTTGACATAACTTTTATGACATTGGGTCTGAAGCTGTTATTCGAAGGCTATTAAATTGATGATAATGTTCAATGTCACCAGTAACTTTGAATTCTTTATGAGCCACCTTTTTTTAAATTATTAATTTCTTAAGTTGACAACTATACCACACTGGTAAATCAGAGGTTCTGAAGTTTTTCACTGGTACAAACATATCAATTGCAGAGTAAACTGCTCCATAAAACATTCGAAGAACCTGATGCAAATCTAAATTCATTTCTGGTATGTCCAAATAACACTAGCCAAACAGTCATCAATTTCGAAATAATTTGCATTTTTGTAATTATAATAGAACCCTTCGTATTCAAGTTCCAGGTGATTGCTGTGTGATATACACTGCTTGGTAAAAGTAAATCCAAGGGTTCAGAGATATAAATATCTTTCATCGATGAAGTTAACTCGAGTAAGACATTTCGACTGTTCGCTACAGTATTTATTTGATGAAAATTATAATAAACTTTGCAAGGGAATCGCAGGCGAGTCGGTATTAACGAATTAGATGAATCGAACTGCCAAAAACTACAACTATATGAACGTGTGTGATTGTATTAATTAAGCCACAAATGTTCGAAAATAAATATTAGTACTCAAATTGAAGGATGATAAAGTATAGGATTGCATAATTCAACAATATATAGAAAATATATGAAATGGTAAACCTTGTTTAATATTCTTAATCAATGTGAATTAAAACGTATTATTTTGTTAGTATTGTAACAAACAACATGCAAATTATTTCAAAACAAAATGCTGAAGCTATGTTATTAATGGAAAAAATGTGTTTTAATTTTGGCGAATTCCACAATATCATGATCATGTATTGTGTGTTCCCATACATTTTGTTACAACAACTTACAGGAAGTAAAACAAATGTTATCAAATTACCATTATATACCTGTACACGTACACTGAATTATCTTCAAAGAAACATATCAAATTGAGCGATCTTGCAGGCCATGGTGCATATCCGCCTCTTCTCACTCAATTTCATCTAAAAGTTGAGTGTAAATACCCCCTAAAGGCAGTCTAAATACGCTCCGGAGCACCATCGTGATGGAACCATATGTGTTACCTTCGATTCAAAGGAATGTTCGTACAGTATGCTCTTTAGGTGAGCCGCGCCAGTAAAGAAATCGATTCTCTTGAAGGAATTCGCTTCCAAAGTTATGCAGACGATATAGTACAAATTGCTAGAGGACGACATCATCCAAGAAGGTCTTCAGATCACAGATAAGTGGTGTAATTCGGCCGGACTACGGATTAACTCAAGTAAAAAAATAATGGCCTTCATCAGGAAAAGGAAGATGGATCACATGGAGAACATCAAGCTGAATGGAACAACCATCGTGCTGAAGGACGAGGTCAAATATCTAAGTGTTACACTAGTCAAAACTATTACTTATAGTCAGCACTTGAAAAATGTAAACAGGAAGGGGACTCGTTCCTTACAGTGTGACGAAGGACAGGTGAAACATGGAGTTGTTCATTCAATATACTGTTCTGGATGTACACCATGATGGTCGGTCATACCCATCCTCCCATATGGAGCAATTGTCTGGAGCGTAAATCCATATTACCAAACAAAGGGAATTAAAACACAAAGGTTAACATGTATATGCAAAACTGGGGCCACAAGGTTTTGTCCTACGGCTAGCATGGAAAAAATACTTGGTCTAATTTCCCTCCATATAGCAATATGTAGGACAGCGAAAAAGACTATTCTTAAGACAAGCAAAGAAGAATCTCGGTAATAGGATAACGTATATCTGGAGAAGCACCCAATACTTATGGCAGCAAGAGATGGTATGGGTAAAGTGCTCTGTTTTACACAGAACTTCCGAACCCATCTGGGAGACAAAGATGAGTGTAGACGGAGGAACACTCACCCTGTTAGGAAATGAGCAATCTGTTGGTATACAGTTGGATCAATACAGCAGAAGATACGGGGAACCAAAACCAAATACTCCAAACCCATGGGTAAATACACCAGTATCTTTCTAGCGAGTCTATGTATTCGAGAGATGAGTACAGATCTGTCTGAACAAAGAATGCAAAAAAGAGGATGTATCCATCAGGTCCGATAGTCTAGCAGTTATAAAAGTACTAAAATCAAATACCATTACTGCAAAACTAAGTTAAATATTTCATTATCGGCAGCTGGGATTAATTGGTTACTATTGTTGAGCCAATCTTCTTTGGAGGGCATACGATATTTATTGTCGAAAGTATATCGTTCTCATTGAATGATTGGGTCTTGTTACCCACTAATTGGTAGTAAGGTGTAGCTACATTTTGCCTTCCATAGTATTATTGACATGAGTGTGTGGGTAACTCTGGTTGCCGCTAATTGTATAGTCAAGTGCAATTTTTCCATCCCCAGTAAGTACTTTTCACAGGAGGATGAGCTTTCTCAAATGATACCAGGCCTGATTTGGTCATTACTTTTACACCACAGTACCGAGGATATGTCAACCTGGGTGTACGTATGGCTTCCACGGTATGGTTTTTGAGCTGAAGCCCTAAAATAAATAAGGGTACCTCCAATCTGGATTCCATTATGGCATGGGATGTTAGGCGGCCTACTCACGCGTACTGTATGAATTAAAAAATACATTTTGTGTGAAACCAGTCTTCAGTACCATTGCTTAGGAACCAGTGGCAGAAAAACGAACAAGCTTCATGAACAGGCTTAGAACATGCAATTATTGTACATGATAGGAATAAAGCTGCTGCTTGTGGAGTATTTTCCAAACAGAAGGAACATTACTTCATATATGGCCTGATATTTTCTCCAAACACGTCTCCGGATTTTACTCTAACAGTGCTGAAATTACATCTTCTGCCTTAGGAGTGGACACCGACCTTGGTCTCTCGGAATGATATGAGAAATGAACTGGTATCACGTGCAGTCTTACAAAAATACAAACTGTTGGAATCTGGAGATTGAGATAAGCGTTAAGCAAATGTATGTCGGCTAATTCTTTGTTAGGATAAACAGGCGAAGCCATAATTCATGAAATTGTGCTCTAACCACCATTGTCAACTACAAACTGTATCTACTATGATAGAACCCCGAAATTCTGGAAAGCTATAAGTATGACCGAACCAAACTCATACTGATTTTCTTTTCTTCTTCTTTCTTTGAAAATGTCTATACATACGCTCCGTTATAAAGAAGAATTGAATTCAAACAATAACAGAATATTTTTGCTATCACGTTCATAAGAATATTTGCATGTAAAATAGTAGCTGAAACTGCTCATTTGTGAGGCCACAATATAGAAGTGCATTAATAACATTGTTGGTGAAATGTTTGGATTTTTCCTTAGTGACTGTATTCAGCGATTGATCAATATTCGGAAGATAACTTTTTATTAAGCAACACATTTCAATAACTTGCAGATTTAAATAAGCTTTTGGATTCCGAGATGTTCTATATTCAAGCCAGTGGATTATTAATGAAAGATCTTTAAAACATTAAGTAGATCTAATGGAATTTTGCTTTTTTCGCGGATTTGAATTTTAAATAAAGCTCATTGGGTAATCTCCCCTTAGATGAAATATGGTTTGCAGAAGGGCAACTTCAAATTATTAGCTGCAATTAGACTTTTCGTTCGCAAAGTGGCGTAATAAAAATAATGTTGATTCATTGAATTCAGGAGACTGTGGTCTTAAATATAACTATTCAGGGTACAATAAGTTCAATATAACAGGACAATTCATTTGAAACATTCCTATATATGCGTATCATCCTACTAAATACATCGGGATGTACAGGATGGGCCAATTTCGATGTTTCTCTAGGTAACTGTAGGAGATAAAAAAAACGCAAGTCACATTCTTCATCTCTTTTTTTGAGGCAAATTCACTGGCGGAAACAAAAATCTACCATCGTCTTTTGTTTTCGAGTTATGAACTGAAGTTAGATTTTTCGACTTTTAGACACATGTGAATATCGTGGTTGTTTGTAAAGTTGGGAAAAAATAACTTCCTCATTCTTGGGGTACTTTTTTTGTATAATCCAGTGTACTTGTTACCCACTAATTGGCAGTAAGTTGTAGCTACATTTTGTCTTCCACAGTCCTATTGACTTAAGTGTCATTGCCGCTCCTTCTATGGTTAGGTAGAATTGTCCCACCCCAGTAGTACTTTTCACAGAAGGATGAGGTTCCTCAAATGCTTCAGACCTGATTTGGTCTTTTATTTTCCACCACACTACAGAGGAATTTGTCAACTTGGGTTTAAGTATGGCTTCCACATTATGGTTTTTGAGCTGAAGCCCTAAAATAAATAAAGGTACCTCTAGTCTGGATTCCATAATGGCAGGAATAACGAGCACTATTGATCTGATATGAACCCTCACCGTACCGTCGACGTTCGATCTTAGGGACACTTTGGTTTCAAGGTTAGGTGTGTTTTAAGGGGCAATCGTGTTTTAACACATCATTCCTTCAATACAGCAGGTAATGAGTTAATATCACAAAATGGAAGTTGTTTTCTCAAAAATCATATTTCAAACAACAATATATCCTATCTATTTCCTGTAAATGAAAATGAAGTTATAACCTCAATGAACAGTTTAAAAATACCACATCTGCAGGATATGATGATATTACTTCTAATATTATGAAAGCTGAATTGATTATACCATTGACAGAAATAATAAACAATTCGTTTGCAGAAGGAATATTCTCAGATGCTTTAAAATTGTCAAAAATTACTTCTATTCCTAAAAAAATTCCAAAGATAACATCCAAAACTACAAACCCATTAAAATTCTTAGCTGCTTTTCTTAAGTAATTGAAAAATTAACGGTGAATAGATTGATTGCCTTCATGAAAGAATTCAATTTACTGAATAAAAACCAGCATGGTTTCACAAAAAACAAATCTACAGGTACTGCAATAACCCAGTTCATGGACAGAGTTCATACTGTCCTAGACGATCAAAATACTTGCTTGGGGCTAAGTCGACCACAGGATATTGCTCACTAAATCACAAACTTTGGGAATACATGGAATTCCACTAAATTGGATGAGATCTTATTTATACAAAGGACCTCATTATGCTCAAATAAAAAATTGCAAGTCATCTATATGGAATATGCATAGAGGGGTGCCACAGGGTACAGTTCTGGGTCCATTGCTGTATCTCATTTATATCTCGGACTTCGATATTGATAACTCTAATTTTTGTTGTCGACACAACGGTTGAAGTGCACGTGCCCACTGAAAAAGCTTCAATCAAATCTGCAAATAATTGCATGAAATCAGTAATTAAATACTATAATATTGATAAACTACATCTAAATTCTGACAAAATCGTATTTTCAAAATTCAGTGCTCCTCATAATGATGATAGAGTTCAATACAGCAGGTGAACAGTACGAGATTCTTAGGTATCACTCTAGACTCAAAGTTGAACTGTTCACAACACAAATATCCTGTGTGAAATATTGGCTACTGGTACTTATGTTATTGGAAGGCTAAGAGAAGTTGTTAACAGTGATACTCTCATAATATACTATTTTCCGCACATACAGTCTCACATCATATGGCATAGTTGCATGGGGAGTATCCACGGATTTACAGAGATTTCATTTTGCAAAAAAAACTTTATAGAACATAAGATTCTGACGGTACCATCAATTCTCGTATATTAACTGCTATTATATGCTCATAAGATCATTAATAAATTCAAAAAACTCAGCGAACATGGGAACAACAAAACAAGAAATAGTAGCACTCTTCAAATACCTCTACACAAAACTGAATTATTTGAAAAGAGCCCATAATATCAATCTATATAACTTTATAATAAGTTTCCATTATCGTTTAAATCTTTAAATGAACGTTGTTTCAAAGAAACCGCCAGTAAAATGTTAAAGAAGTTAACTTATTATTCTAAAATGAAATATTTAAATGACACGTTTTAACTCATTTATTGGAAATAATAATATATAATAATAATTTTCTTTTCTTTTCTTCCAATATGTTTATTGTGAAATATTGTATTGCAAATATATTTTAATATATAATTGATTGTGATTTTGATAATTTTAGGACGATGTTCAATGTACTTTTGTATCTTATGAATTAATGAATAAACTAAACTGAACATATATCAAGAAAACCTCAATGGCCAACGGTATTAAGAAATCTTAAACCAGAAAAATATTCAGGGATTTATGGACAATCTACACTCAATTGAGCCAAGAAATCAGTTCCTCCAACAAGATGGTGCATCATCTCGTCAATCAGCACTGTTTCAGAATTATTGAATATCAATTTTGAAATTAACTGGATTGGAAGTAACGCACCAGTGAGGTGGCCATCACGATCACCTGACTTAACACCACTGGCTTTTTTATTTTGGGGCTAGATTAAAGAGAAAGAAGAAGACCAATAACGACATAAATCAATTCAGACAAGGTTTTATAGTCTGTATGAATTCCGTTTTAAATGTTCATGTTTATAATGAAGTTCCGAGTGTTATGAAGAAGCATAATTTCTTTATCGAAGATAACGGACATCAGTTTGATTTTTTAATTTAATTTATATTTCTATTTAGTAGTTGCAATGTATTATAAAATAAGATGCAAATATCTTATTTTTTTACCTTGGCTTGTTGAAGGATCCACAATTAATAAGATTTTGTTTTAACCTCTTGAAAATAGATTCATAGGTCTTCATCCTGGATATCGATTGAAACGTATTTCAGATGCAATATCACATTTGTTATTAGTTTGAATAAAGCCTTCTAACATATCATATTTCTCGTATATTTCGTAAGACGCACCAAATCGTTAATATGCAATTTACTGCCATCTATGACATTCACTCGCCTACTTGAAATAAATATAAAAATAGTAAAATATTATTTTCGTTATTAAACACTAACACATTAAAAGTGGCCCGACATATGATACATAGATAGAAAGAAAAAAGAAACCGTTTTAACTAAACTATAGCCAACTATGGTTGCACCTTTTTATTCAAAGTTTTATCGACGCAATACATAAAAAAGTGCCTCAAGAATGTGAAAGTTGTTTTATTCTAACTTTTGTTCATAACTCGAACTATAGCAAATAATTGTTTTCGCCAGTGAATTTATCTCAAAAAAAGAGATCGAGAATGTGACTTCCATTTCTTTGTATCTCCTATAGTTACCGAGTTACCCTATATGAAGATAGAAATTTGCCCACCCTATACAACACTTATACACATAAATTATACATCAATATCATAACTTCATTTGAATTGTAGATAAATTTTACAATACCTCAGATTTATACTAGTTCTAAGACCTACTGTTATTTTATGCGATATCGTCTGCATTCGTTTCTCAGATACTGGCAAAGGACCAAAAGCTTGCAATAATAGATGTTTACATTGTATCATTTCTTAATACATTGCCAGAAAAAAATTAGAAACATTGGAAAAATATATCTCTCATAAAAATGAAGCCAGTATATTCTAGTTCATTGTTCCTTACGATCATTTTGCGCGGTAGACTGTGGGTAAATATAGAATGTCTCAATCAAACGTGTCTATTTAATTATTTCCACAATTTGAATATGGATTGTTGTAATTCGATATCCATTCTTGCCTTGTGCTGAACGAATAGTTGCAAAGAGGTTTTGATATTGAACATACATTACAACTTAAGGCGTAAACATGTTTGCTCTAAACATGGCTGCTTATTTTAGTTTAATTACTGATTCAAGACGTGCCCATTCGAGCATTAAATGTAACTGTTCGTATTTCATTATTTCCAAAGGCCTGTGATTGGAGATGTTTTCTCTTTTCAAGCTAAGACATTGTATCATCAATAAATAATAATAACGTATCCCGCATCTATAACTATGCTTGACAAATGAAATTTAGGATGCTCTATGGTTGACCCGGTGATGCGCAGCTAGTTAATCACAAAAACGAGAGAAGGGTTCAATTGACACTAATAGACAAATGATGAAATGATTCAAAAAATAATTAAATCTGTATACCATTCTCTGAACCAGAATATGACGTGCGTTAATTATAAATCTGCTTGCCACATGTTCACAGAAAATTGAATAACAATTCGAATTGTTTCCAATACATAAGTATGACCTTCTCTGTCAAAGGCTGCCTCAAAATAATTGTCTTGAATATAGGTAGCTGGATTTCCAATACGATGGATGTTTGTTTCTTGTTATTTAAATCTACAGTTTTCTTCCGATATGAAGAAATTTTGCACACATTACCTCCAAAACAAGAGGGAAGTTACCGTCTTCATGACATTTCGAAATGTACCCCATCTCTTTCCCCACCTCTTGAAGCAGATAAGTACAAGGACAGGTGAAAGGTCTCTGAAAAATGAAACAAGAATAGATTCATTTGGTCAAAACTTATTTTATTTCTCAACATTATCTCTTTGTAACCCGATACACTTCTTCCAATGTTTTTCTATTTTCTCGATCCCTCCAAAATAATACGATTTCGGTAATCTTTCAAAATAGGCATTGGTTTCAGCGATGACTTCATCGTTGGAGCCAAATCTCTTTCCGCCGAGCCTTTATTTTAAGTTTGGAAATAGATAAAAACCGCAGGTCACCAAATCTGGAGAATATGGTGGATGACGAACCAATTCATAGCGCAATTCATGCAATTTTGACATTGCGACTGCGGACTTGTGCGCTGGTGCGTTGTCCTAGTGGAGGAGCACTTTCTTCTTTGTCAAATGCGGCCGCTTTCGCTTCAAATCGGCGTCGAATCGATCCACCTGCTCTGCATAATATACGCCGGTGATTGTTTTGGCCCTTTCAAGGTAATCGATATGGACGATAGCTTGTGCATCCCGAAAAATTGTCGCCATGACTTTGTTGGCCGATAAACCCACCTTGCTCTTTTTTGGGTTCGATTTCGATTTTGGTTTCTGCAACTTTTTTCCACTCAATAATAATGTTTAATCAAGACGTCAAAGTCTTCAAGGTTGCTTTCTATCGGTGGGTGTCAAAACAGAACTGGATGACATATTAGTCTGAAAATTTTTAGGCGTTCTAGTTAAAGATGATACATCACAAACGTCACATAGGATTTTCGATTGTGGCGTCAACTGTTTTATTTTTCAGGGACTTTTCACCCTGCCCTTACCAAAGCGAAGCACGGGCAACCGAGTTATTTCTAAATTAAAGTTTACAAATGAGGAGGCCGTAAGGAGTCAGGTCGGAATAATTATAATGCAGATAATCAGTTGTCATTTTCTTTCTCCAAAAAAAGTAAAACATCCCAGATATCAACTTAGTTTCTGGAATTAAATGAAAAAACTGATCATAAATTTCTATCATGTTCTGATAAATGCTTTAACTAACCTAAAAAATAGGACCTCTGAGCCAATCTTGTCTTTCCCCTATTCCTCAAAGATATGAAGAATCAACAGAAGAATACAATAAGTAGTATAAGTACCTGATTCGAAACAGTTAGTTATTTTATTCGATGAATGTTCTTTTCCTCGAGTTTAATTCTTAAGGTATCACTATATAATGCTTATTTGAATAACGATATGGATCCATAAGTTTGTTGACTATCAACACTGAAACGGTATCGTAAGTAAACATATGTGTAATAATATGGTTAGACGGAATAGTCATTCAACAATGCTGGTGTTATTCAGTAACCTATGTTGTTTACATAGTAGCATAATATCGAGTATTGTTTACGCTTAGGTTCTTAACTGACCAAAACAATAGCTGGGAAGTTCAGAAGTGACAGACAAGTTAGCTGGGCATAGTTTATGTTTGATTGTTGTTAGTTTCCCAGCGTGAGCTTCAATTGTTGATGACATTTTTCAATGAATAACCTCAAAGCAATCCAACTTTCTTTACTGACTCGATTATAAATATTGTGCATTTATATTTTAGACAGTATACAGAGACCTTTCAGTTTTTCGTACAAAGAGGTTAGTCAATCGATACCATCATTTATGTTATATATGACATTCATTCAAAGATTGATAAGTTTCTTGAATCCAGCTGGAAGTCCCAAAGTTGAAAAGGTAAATGAAGCGGCAAGCACATGCGTGAAATGAAGTACTGATGACCTCACTCCCGATCGGAATGCATCATGTTTATATAAATTGAATTACTCATCTATGATATTCTAATTTCATATTATACTCGTTAATTAATCCTGACATTGCTCGAATAGGATGGTAAGAATGGAAGTGATTGGCGTGTGTGTGGCCTCGGGATGTGGTAGTTCCTTTCAGGAATATCCAAATATAAGCTCTTTGTTGCAAGTTTCCTCAGGATACAATAAGTATTCTTGAACATTGAGGAATACAAACAAGCGAGTGACGTTCACTAAATATTAGGTAATGCATTCTAGATCTATTCTCCGTTGCAAATTAACTAATGAACAAACAGTGAACAACAACTAGAAAATTGTATGTTGAAATGTAAACATTCAGACTTAACCTTGAAGAAAATAATGAACAGGTCATAAGACTGTGCGGCTTTATACGAATAAACAATTAAGTTTTTAATGAAAGTAAACTTATTATCAAGTTTGGAGAGGCGATGTTGTACAGTGGAGTGTAGCATGAATAAATTTGTGCTTTCATTAACCATATTAACTTTTCTCATTAACGATCTATAATACTACCGTTATATAAAAGACGCTTAAGCTTTCCTAACGGTACATCTCAGTCTAGGAGATGACTAGAATAGATTTACGATTATTATCAAAATTGGAAATTTATTCTAAGTAATGAGACATTATAATAGATAATTCAGAACACATCTCTCTTCATTGCATAAGCTTCCCTAATTTCCTGCGCGTCAGCAGTCATAATGAGAGAACTTTGATTATATAAAGAATTGAAATTCCAATCATCATTTATCGTGGGAATTCTGACTGATGAGATGAATAAGAAGATGACGAGTTCCTGAGAATTTTCAATTATTTCGTCTTTTGTTTTGTTTTCTATGCTTTGACAACACGAGAGGAAAACCTATAATGTTCGAAGAACAACATGTAAGCCAGCGGTGAAATGTTGGGAGACGAGGGGCATTCGAGTTTTTCTTGAATTTTTGGAGGTCATTGGCATAAGAAAAGACATCACTAGGCAAAGAGTTCCACAACTTCGCCGTTCGATAGGAAAATTAAGTCTGATAGGAAGAAGTCCGGTAGGTCTCGCGCTTGGCAATGAAGGAGTGACTAGCTCGACCCCGTCTAGTCCACCTACCTGAAATCTTAGACGAGATTACTGATGAATACTGTCCATGGAAATATCTACAGAAAAGGGAGATATCGCCTGGTTTTCCACGATGTTCTAGAGAGGTCAATGAAAGTGATCAATAGCTCTCTTCTTGGTAGAATCCAAGAGTTTCAGAGTATGTTATAACATCATGACTCAGACGAATAGCTCTCTATGTTATAACATCATAAACCAGACGAATAGCTCTCTTCTGGATACAATCTAAGAGCTTCAACGTATGTTATAACATCATCAATCAGAAGAATAGCTAGCAACCTTCTGGATAGAATCCAAGAACTCCAGCGTATGTTATAACATCATAGCTCAGACCAATAGCCCTTTTTGGATAGACTCAAAGAGCTTCAGCGTAAGGTATAACATCATCAATCAGACGAATAGCTAGCTATCTTCTGGATAGAATACAAGAACTTGAGTGTATGCTATAGATAGATAGATAGATAGATAGATAGATCACTTTATTGCAATTACCATTAACATGATTTACAAAATTTTAAACTTATACCTAAACCTAACCTTAATACCAAGCTAGAATATAAAATGAATCACTGTTGAGTTAAGACAAAATATAATAGCTGTAATAGAAGCATTGATCATTTTCATAAAGGAAACATACCACGTGAATAAAAAATATGAATTATAAGAGTATAAAATTGAAAATATATATCGGCTTGAATATGTTTGGGTAAGTCATTTACAAAAATATTAAATAAAATGGGTCCAAGGATGGATCCTTGTGGAACACCGATTGTCACTCTAACATGACTCGATTTATACTCGCATCCATCTTTCTTGATTGAAACATAGTTTAACCTATTTTCTAAGTATGAAACAAACCATTCACTAGCAATACCTCGAATACCATACGCTTTCATTTTATTTATTAATATTTTATGATTCACCATGTCAAATGCCTTTGACAGGTCACACACTAATACTACACTAACTCTTTTATTATTAGTGTTGTTATAAATATTGCTTAATAATTCATATGCAGCACTATTTGTAGATTTACCAGCGCGAAAACCATGCTGATTATCAACAATAATTTTATTTTTTTCTAGATAGTCAACAACGCGATTTTTCATAGCATTCTCTAGAATTTTCCCCAGTATTGAATTTAAACTTATGGGTCGATAATTATTCATACATTCTGGATTCCCTTTTTTAAACACAGGTACCACCTTTGAGACTTTCAATTGCGAAGGTACGTATCCATCTTGAAAAGAAGAATTAACAATTTCCAATATAGGGGGATAAATATGTTCAATAGAATTTTTTATCAATACAACAGGCAATTCATTAATACCAGTAGAGTTAGTGTTTTTTAAATTATGGACTATATTAAAAATTTCGTTTTTTGTTACTGGAGAAAGGAACAGACTATTACAAGTTGAAATGTGTAGATGGTCGAGGTTACTGCAATGTTCATGTGCCCCCGGTGTAATGCTGAAGTGATTAACAAAAAGCTCACTTATAGTTTGAGAATCATTTACTTTATGACCCAAGTGAACGATACTATTAATTGACTTATATTCAGATGCTTTTCCCCTTTCCCTGTTAATTATCTGCCAGACTGTTTTGGAAACACATGCAGATTCACTGATTATTTTATCATTATGTTTCTTTTTAGCCATTAATACTATTTTGCTAAGTAAACTAGAATATTTCTTATAATAATTTGAGATAATTGAATTATTAAAAATGCTCTTAAGTAAGAATAAATCACGTTTTGTTTTTGATGATATTTTAATTCCTTCAGTTAACCAGGGCTTTTTACTTCTGTGAACGGTTCTTCTTAGAGGGAAACTACCATGGAATGCTTTAGATATTGAATTATAAAAAAAGTTCAATTTATTTTCAGCACCTGTTATAAGTGACATCGAACTCCAGTTATAATTATAGAAATAAGAATTAAATTCAGAAAGATTATTATTATTGAAAATACGCAAAATATTAACTAAGTCCTTTTTTGGCTCATTTAAAATATTCAGTTCATGAAATAATGCAAGATGGTCCGAAAATCCACTTTCGTAAACAAAGCTATCTTTTTTATTGAAATTGATGTTTGTAATAACATTATCTAGAGTTGAGCGCGTATTACCAGAAATTCGAGTGGCACAATCATAGACAAAGTCCAAATTAAAAGCATTACATAAATGTTTAAAGTTCTGCGTTGCTTTTGAGTTTTTTTTCAAAACGAATATTAAAGTCTCCACATATCATCACATTGTGTTTGTGACATTGAATAAATTCGAGAAGTGATTCTAATTGAACAAAAAAAGTTTCAACATCAGCCAATGGGGTTTTATATATACAAATTAATATAAATTTATAATCATTCGTTTCAAAACATTCAATTCCACAACATTCAAATACCTTTTCAATACAAAACTTTGGAATATTCATAACATTAAATTTCGATTCTTCTCTGACATAAATTGACACACCACCATGCTCAAAATTCTTCCTGCAGAATGTAGCAGCTAATTTATAATTATCAATTATGAAGTTCTCGCTTGATGTTAGCCAGTGTTCAGAAGTATTTTAAATTGTGATATTCATCCAATAACAATTCCAAATCATATTTCTTGTTCCTAATACACTGAATATTCATATAAAATAAATACGAAACAGAAAATTTTAAAATCAAATTTTCACTGTTATTATTACAAACACTATCACTATCACTGCTATAGACAGATATGATCTCCGAAGAAGCACTTAAAAATTTTCGTTAGCTGCTTCTGCTTTTTTTGGAAAATAATATGTGTTAATGAAAGCACCATATGGCTATAATTCTGGTGACATAACCTTTTCAGCGACATCATGGGGGACTCCAATTTTATAAGATTTATAGTTAGCATTTTCATGTTTTGTCTTGAGTTCTTCTACTTTAAATGAAATTGTATCATTAGTATAACATCATCACTCAGACGAATAGCTAGCTATCTTCTGGATAGAATACAAGAACTTGAGTGTATGCTATAACATCATCACTCAGACGAATAGCACTTTCCAGATAGACTCCGAGAGCTAACATCATCAATCAGACGGATAGTTATCATCTGGAGAGAATCCAAGGGCTTCAGTGTATGTTATAACATCATCAATGAGACGCATAGATAGCTATCTCCTGAATATAATCCAATAGCTTCAGCGTATGTTATAACATCATCAATTAGATGAATGGCTATCTTCTGTATATAATCCAAGAACTTCAGCGTATATTATAACATCATCTATCAGATGAATATCTCTCTTCTGGACAGAATCCAAGAGCTTCAGCGTATGTTATAACATCATCAATCAGACGAATAGATATTTTCTGGATAGAATCCAAGAGCTTTGGCTTATGTTATAACATCTTCACTCAGACAAATAGCCCTTTCTGAATAGACTCCAAGAGTTTCAGCGTAAGTTATAACATCATGAATCAGACGAATGGCTATCTTCTGTATATAATCCAAGAACTTCAGCGTATATTATAACATTATCTATCAGACGAATAGCTCTCTTCTGGATAGAATACAAGAGCTTCAGCGTATGTTATAAAATCATCACTCAGACGAATAGCTATCTTCTGGATACAATCCAAGAGCTTCAGCAGATGTTATAACATCAGCAGTCAGACGAATAGCTATCTTCTGGACAGCATCCAAGAGCTTCAGCATATGTTATAACATCATGAATCAGACGAATATCTATCTTCTGGATGAAGTCCAAGAGCTTCAGCGTATGTTATAGAATTATCAATCAGACGAATAGCTATCTGCTGGATAGAATCCAAGGACTTCAGCGTATGTTTGGGCGCCGAACTGCAAACATGTGAACAGTACTCCAGGAAACGTCAAATCTGTGCTTTGTAGATTAGGAGGAGCTGCTGGGATGTAAAATAGCTCTTGGCACGGAATAGAAAACTAAATTTTTGTGAAGCGGTTTTTGCAATGAACCTCACATGATAATCCCATGAGAGGGTGCTGTTGGTGGTTATCCCGAGCATGGACATGGAAGACTTCGTAGGAAAGTTGTACTTGACATCATCGTATTAGGAATTGGGGGATCCGCCTTCCTGCAGTAGCTCATTTGACTTTTCGCCTCTGACATTTGTTAATAAATTACATTCTTCGTTTATTTGTTATTACGCAAAATGTTTCGTAATTCAGACCCTAGTTCAGGGAGATTTTTCAGCATATTTTGGACTTACCATTATTTTAATTTCGAATGTTAAAGTCTCTCAACGTGCAGATGACCAAATGTTTTTATCAATAATGATTACTGAATGTGTGAAATTAGTTCTAATCTTACAAAATGACATGTTCATTGATCGAATAAGACAAACTACTCGACTTATAAATCTTCTTGGTTACTGAATAGTGGTCCACTACACCATTGAAATAAATCATGTTATCACCGCGTGATCATTAATTCCGGGTGTCCATTAGCTCGTTAGTTACAGGAATTGTGAACAATTCACAAATGATATTTCCCCATTGATGTTTAATTCATCTATTGTGAGCAAACTCTAATACTAACAAATACACATTGTCTACAAACAGTTCTCGGGTACTTCCATTTCATGTTGAGAGAATCGTATGAAGCTTAACAATCGTGTAATTGACATATAATAGTACTTGTCTAATTGAAGACGCTATTACTTAATACTGGAGAGTTTCTTAACATTACATTACTCTAATCTAACTCGCTTTGCACGAGATTGGATAGTAATTACAGGGTCGGTTCAAGCATAGTGTGCATGTTTATTCCGATGCCTTTCTTATATTGAAATGTCTCTGATAGGACCGGAGTCCTTCTACGGTATAGGTCAGGGGTGTTCAAACTTAGGGCCATACTGTTTACTACAGTAAGTTCCAAGGGCCAAAACCGTTTTAATATTCCTGCCATTATCTATAATTTCTAGACTAGTCGCCGAGTACGCGCCCTGAGTGAGCATACGCTTGCTAATTTCACTAGTTCAATTATTATTGTGTACTAGCTGTACTTTATTGTAACGACCGCGAAATTTGACGACACCTGATGGTCACACGCGGAAAAGGGTAGTGCGAGTACCCTTTATTGCCAACAGATAGCGCTAGTAGTATTTTCGAAACGCAGTAACAATTAAGCCTTCGCGAATAATCTTGTTGTTTCGAGAAAGTTCTGGTGTGTTCTACTTACTTCTAGATGGCAGTAATTGTGGTATGAAAAGGCCAGCGGCGTCACCACGAGTCAGTCCGCCTAGGGAAGGCGAACGAAGCGAAACTGTCTGTTGTGAAATAAAGTAGTGCGTAACACCTTAAAACGTGTTTGTGCGTGTTTAAAAGACATCTTCGTAACAGTATTTTGATTTGTCTTGTTGATTTTCGCTGTGATTAGCTAGTATGAAGAAGAAACGAAAAGTGGACAGTGAATGCAGAACATTCAATGATTAATGGAACTTACAATATTTCGTAATTGAGGTCAGAAAGAGGGCACTATGTTTCATTTGCAACGAAACCATAGCCGTCCTCAAAGAATATAACATTAAACGTCATTATGGAATGAAACATTTTCGAAATCACTCAAAATATACAGGAAGTTTGCGGACAGAAGAATTAGAAGCTTTGAAGGGCGAATTGAAATTCCAGTAATCTCTGTTTACGAAACTCAATACTGAACAAGAGGCTGCAACTCGTGTCAGCTCTCGTGTAGCTTCAAAATTGCGGAACGTGGAAAACCATTCGCCAATGGAGAAATGATCAAAGAATGCGTAATTGCACAGATTATAGTGCAATGGGTCTATAATTGTCAGGAAGGACTTGCTAAATTTTCTTGGAATTGGTTGGCCGGCCTTCCACACCAAGTTTGTATGAAAGGGTAAGCTACCTGCAGAAAACCGTGTTAATTCCGAGGCACATTCCTTGAGTAGGACAGTTATATGTTGCATCTATGGTTCTACCAGACAATAGTTCTGGAATCACAGCCTCCTTGGATAGGCAAATATACTGTGGGATAATTAAACGGTTGTTCCTGCGGAAAATCAATAGAATTTCCACTCAAAACAATATACAACTTGTTGAAATTACTATTGTAACCTCCACAATTTGAAATATTAATATTATAATGATGACACATGTTACAATGTTTTGGAGAAAACAGAATTTCGTTACGGTATTTGGAAGTTCATAAGCTCATCCACAAGATATGTACCTATAGGCTTAATTACATCTTCCTTAGATAACGCAAACTATGTGAAACTTCAATGCTAATTTCCTTCATAGCCGCAACTTGTAAGGTAGTTTCTTCCCAATCTCTCTGACAATGATTAGATGCATAGTTTGGACCGAATTGTTGATAGGATATCAACCCATTCCTTCCAGCCCCAGTGTTTCTGTTCAATGTGCTCTTCCTAATCGAATTCTTGGAGCAATCAGGGTCGTTTACTGGTTTCCTAATAGTGAATTCGAACATGTGTTTTCTTCCGTAAAGACTTAGCCTAACTGTCGCACGTACCATCATTGATAACGTGTATTCAACACATGATGACAATATGACTATAATTAGACTCTTCATCAAATGTTTAGAAACAATTGCGTTATGTTCTTTCTTTAGCGTGCCCTTCAATTTCGTGGAAAGAAACTTGCAATTGCTTTTGGTAGTGAAAAATAAAATTTGTAAAGCGTGAGGTTACTGGGCGTAGTACAACGATTTTCTCATTCCAATTCTGTATTTTTTCAATTAATTTGGAACACAAATTGAAATTTACTTTTTTCAAAGATGGTTTTTAATTACGAACTAAGTACATTGAGATTTAAAGTTTGAGTAATCTCTCGATGTATAAATGCATAGTGAAATACAAGCACATATGTTAGAAGTGCATAGACAAAGTTTTGGTTCACCAGGTTGACCCTAAATTATGTTCATCCCATAGACAGTGACCCTAATAAAATAATATTATCTAGGGATTAAATACTCCTAGTTTGCATCGGCGTCCTTCTAAGATCCTACAGAAAAAATTTTTGCAATTAACTCAACTTTTTGGAATATTCGATTTTTGCAAAATGTCATAAGGGGTAAGTGTGGAAAAATCTCGATTTTGGTCGACCCCATCGATTCTGATAAAACTATGTTTCAACGAATTTCGAATCTAACGTTATTTTCAATTGTAAAGCATGATTAACCACGCTACCGAATTTTGATACCCTAAATTCTGCTTATCCCATAGACAGTGACCCTAATAAAATCATATTTTCTAGGGATTAAATACTTCTAGTTTGCATCGGCGTCCTCCCGAGATCCTGCAGAGCAAATTCCAGCAATTAACCCAACTTTTTGGGATATTCGATTTTTGCAAAATTTCGGAAAAACCTCGATGTTAGTCGACCTCATCGATTCTGATGTAACTTTGTTTCAATACGTTTTGATGATAAGAAAGTCGAATCTGGAGCTAGTTTCAATCTTAAATCATGAAGAATCACGGTTCCGAGTGTTGAGACCCTAAATTCTGCTTATCCCATAGACAGTGACCCTAATAAAATCATATTTTCTAGGGATTAAATACTTCTAGTTTGCATCGGCGGCCTCCCGAGATCCTGCAGAGCAAATTCCAGCAATTAACCCAACTTTTTGGGATATTCGATTTTTGCAAAATTTCGGAAAAACCTCGATGTTAGTCGACCTCATCGATTCTGATGTAACTTTGTTTCAATACGTTTTGATGATAAGAAAGTCGAATCTGGAGCTAGTTTCAATCTTAAATCATGAAGAATAACGGTTCCGAGTGTTGAGACCCTAAATTCTGCTTATCCCATAGACAGTGACCCTAATAAAATCATATTTTCTAGGGATTAAATACTTCTAGTTTGCATCGGCGTCCTCCCGAGATCCTGCAGAGCAAATTCCAGCAATTAACCCAACTTTTTGGGATATTCGATTTTTGCAAAATTTCGGAAAAACCTCGATGTTAGTCGACCTCATCGATTCTGATGTAACTTTGTTTCAATACGTTTTGATGATAAGAAAGTCGAATCTGGAGCTAGTTTCAATCTTAAATCATGAAGAATCACGGTTCCGAGTGTTGAGACCCTAAATTCTGCTTATCCCATAGACAGTGACCCTAATAAAATCATATTTTCTAGAGATTAAATACTTCTAGTTTGCATCGGCGTCCTCCCGAGATCCTGCAGAGCAAATTCCAGCAATTAACCCAACTTTTTGGGATATTCGATTTTTGCAAAATTTCGGAAAAACCTCGATGTTAGTCGACCTCATCGATTCTGATGAAACTTTTTTTCAATACGTTTTGATGATAAGAAAGTCGAATCTGGAGCTAGTTTCAATCTTAAATCATGGAGAATCACGGTTCCGAGTGTTGAGACCCTAAATTCTGCTTACCCCATAGAAAGTGACCCTAATAAGATCATAATATCTAGGGATTGAATACTTCTAGTTTGCATCGTCGTCCTTCTGAGATCCTGCAGAACAAATTTCAGCGATTAACCCAACTTTTTGGAATATTCCGTTTTGCAAAATTTCACAAGGGCTATTATTAACCACGATGAGGAGTGTCGAGACCCTAAATTCTGGTCATCCAATAGACAGTGACCCTACTAACATCATATTGTCCAGGGATTAAATACTCCTAGTTTGCATCGGCGTCCTTCTGAGATAGTACAGAAAAAATTTCAGGGATTAACCCAACTTTTTGGAATATTCGATTTTCGCAAAATTTCATAAGGGGTAAGTATGGAAAAATATCGATTTTGGCCGACGTTATCGATTCTGATGAAACTCTGTTTTAATACGTTTTTGATAATACAAAAAATTCGAATCTGAAGTTAATTTTCACCTTAGATCATGAAGAACCACGATACCAAGAGTCGAGGCCCGAAATTCTGCTCATCCCATAGACAGTGACCCTAACGCCTTGTGTATTTCACACGGGGCCTACTTCTTTACTTTCGATGCTAAGGGAGACATGGTCAGATATTATTTCGCCCAATGAATATCACATTCTCTTGCCTGAAATATTTACTTTGTGTATTGCTTATCTTAGCCATGACCCAGGATGTAAACCGGCTCTATATAGTTGGCTTCCATGCTATATCCTAACGAATATGGCCTATCTATCGACCAATTATCTGGACTTAGATATTCAGTCATGATCTTTCACATGATACAAAGACTCTCCTCATTCCATTGTGCGAATTATACCAATAACAATACTAATTCCAATAAAAAGTATTATATGTTCATACTGTTTTGTTCCTGCTAATGTTGTCAAGGTCGAAATATGTAGAAGAGGCAATTCTACTGAGGTGGTAAGATTAATCGCCCCGTACATATTGATTCGATTCGAATAGATGTGTTTCTGGGCTTCTAGTTCAGTTAAAGCATACTTTCCGAACTAAGGAAAAGCTTTAGGGCTTATGTAAGATCTCTTAATATGCAATAATTCATTTATCTTATCAATGAAAGAGATTGAAAGGGAAAGAAGCGGTGAGAGAAATAGAGATCCCTGAATATAAAACCTAAGCTGAATGGTCAACCACACAAGTCTACGAGGAATACTCGAGGTCAATCCTTACTCCCTTCCCTCCGATTTGGAAAGATGAATTTCACCAATATAACTAGTCTACAAGCGTTCTCTAGGAAGTACATGTTTATATAGTCATTGTTTTTTATTCACGAAATGTTGTATAGTCATGAGTGACATGAGGTTGTTCGAATTCAAAGTTGAACTACCACACTTCAAACAATATAAACTGCATCGAATCCAAACAAAATTACCTTATTAAATATCACAAAGTTTATCAAACTGTTCATTGCAATTTCAAGCTCTACAGCTCATTTCCAAAACTTGAAACAAACTACAAAGCTCGTAATTACAATCAAAAGTTCAATAAAGGTAGAAACAATCAATTGCCTCAATTACTTGATGTAAAGAATATTTATCGGAATTAAGTTGAAAAATAGCTACAAATGAAGAATTTTAATAACCTATAAGTGTGCCTGAGATTTATTTCATGCCTTCTTTCATTATACAAGCAGTATCGGCTCCTCGAAGGAGGCTAAGGAGGCTCAGCCTCCTCACCAATTTATCTTAATGATCATTCTCCAGTTTATTTCCTGTTTCTCTGATAATTTTTAAGATTTTACAATTAATTTCCCGTTCCCAGTAGTTATTTTAAATCTGGCAACAGTGCCCTGAGGCTAGACTCTCTATATATCTGAGCATGTATTGTTCAACGCAGTTTCCGTTTTTCCGACCAGTCCGAACGCCAACTGGGTAGATCAGCGAAAATGGCAACACCCTCTGGAGGCTAGCCTGCGGCAGCCGCTAGCAATCTATGAAATACGAGGTAGGTCAGTCAGTGCTTGTTCATGTGTTGTCACGTCACGCGAAGTAAGGTTAGATTGTTGTCTGTTGTACATTTAAAATGAGTGTTAGTGAGTTAGTTGCTGCCTTTTAGAAAATCCATTTAGTGAATTAACATATGATAAAAGCGTTTCTTTTAAATAAACGGCCTTTACCGGATTTGAAAGGATTAGTAATGTCAGGTAACTATCAAAATCGATCATTGTTAATACTAATAGTAGTATTGACAAGACGAAGTTTAAAAAAAAATCATTGATTTCCCTGTAATGCTCCAACTCGATGGAATTTTACATCACGTGCAGTATTTACCATCCATAAAAATAAAGATAAATTAATTGAAACATTTGATTTTGTATTAAACAGTGATGACTTTTCAACAGATCAAGTTTCATTAAATGCTGCTGTTGGTTTAAAATCTTATTTAGAAAATGAAGAATTTTTGTTTTTTCTTGATAATTTCAAATTAATATTTGAACAAACTGATCTTATTTTCAAATTTTACAACATAAATTCACTGATATAATTTATTCAAGAGATCGTTTGAAACATCTCATTGGAAAAATTTCAAGTTTCCGTAATACAGAATTTCATTTTAATATTTTATTTGAAAACTTTTCAACTGATGAGGCTCCTCCCGCGAAAAGGAGGAAAACATATAATTTGGTAGACAAGAAACTACATTATAAACAACTTTTTTATGAAATTTTAGATACTATTAAAGGTCAAATTGAGATTCGATTTTCCGATTTACATGAATTGAAGTTTTTTGACTTGACGAATAGAAGATTTTTCGAATCTTTTTCAAAAGAGTTCCCCAATACACTTTAAGATAACTTAGTTCTAAAATATAAATTTTTGATAAAATAGCACGGCACAATGAATTATGCGTTATATACAGTATGACAGACACGCCGATATGATAAAATATATGATAGACAATGATTTGCAACAAGTTTTACCTCAGTTTTATAAACTACTTTGTTTGACAGTCACCATTTCTGTCACGTCGGCATCGGTGGAGAGATCATTTTCTAGTTTCTACTCTCAAACGAATTAAAACTTACATGCCAAATACAATGGGCCAAAATCGTTAATACAATGTTAGTTAAATATCTATTGAAAAAGATTTAGTAAAACACTTAAAACAAAATGATACATTTTTTGATAATATTATTGATCATTTTTCGCAAACTAAAGACCGTAGAATTCCGTTAATATATAAAAAAAATAATAAAATTAATAAAAAAACAAAATATGAAAAATTCCAAAAAAAAGAAAAAAAATTGAAAATCCAAAAAAAAGACAAAAAACGAACAAAAAAATTTTTTGGCAAAAGAAACTATACCTCCACGTTGGTTCTTGCTGGGTAACAATTAATTTTGTCACTGAAGTAGCTGGTACGGTCGCTGTGAATAGAGTATATTTTTACAAAAACGTTTTATGTCCAGCCTCCTCTCTCAAAAATTCAGGAGCCGCCACTGTTTGCAAGGACAAATTCCAATTAGATTATAAGACAATATTATGTGACACGCTTCGACAACGATGTGACTTTTATCAACTACTACTATCAAAAGTAGTGAATATATCGAAAATGGTAAATAAAATATTAATAAGAATAGATAACCGGGTGCTTACAAACTTAGAGTATTGCTCATATTATACCGTTGATCTTTTGCCTGCAATAAAATCCTGATTATCCCTTTGGACTTAAAATGCATCAAATTTACCACCTTTTCGGGCAGAGCCGGAGTACAAATTTTATTCACCTGCATCCCTAATTATATCGTTTTGAGTAGGTAGAAATAGTGACATGACCAACCTCCATCTCATATAAGCAGGTAATTTCTGACAGGTGACAAGCTGGGCTCATGGAGCGGGACAGGCTACCGGAAGACCTGAAAAGTCACAGTTTTCTGAGAATGATTTCAGATATCATACCGATAACTCCTTCAGCATCATCTGCCCAGAAAGAATCTAATGGATTCGGAATTAAACTGATCTACTGAGGGCGGACATCGTCCCCCGTCGTCTCCAAAACCCCCAGGAAGTTGGAGCCGGAATATACGTTATCTGTTATTCTTGGTGTTAATTTAACTATTTTTCAAGCAGGAATACATGCCGTCGAGTGGTATGAACGAGCTATAGCATAGACAACGTGCTCGCAAATGGATGGAAAAAAATTCTGAAACAACCAAGCGGATCTCAAAGCGATTGGGTCCTTTCGTTATAACTCAAGAACGGTAAAGAGCTGTCAAGAAGCTCTTGCATGCCTAGGCAATGGAAACAACGTGATTCTGATCTGGATAACCGAAAACACGGGCATTGAGGTAGCAGACTTTGGCCAGGGAGGTGCAGCTTCAAAATTTTTCGGATAAGAACCAGTGCTTGTCATATCTGCAAGCACAGCTAGCACGGCAATATCATCATCGACAAAAAGTAGAATACTTAGTACTGGCAAACCTCACCTAACCTAGCTCAACGTTCATTAGCAACCCATTGAGACCAACAGTTGAAATAATCCTATAGCAAAGCATTTACGAAGGCTCGGCTTATTGGTGGACGATTATGTCTCGAGTATGATGAAAGGGTATTTCAGTACTTGCAAACTTCACCAGGCTTAGCCTACTCTAAAGCGTTCATTATGAACCCTTCGAGAACAAGAGCTAAAATACTCCTAAGAGGAAAGCAGGTTAATCCTACGTACTGTAATCTATCAACACACAAGACACTGCTGTTTAAACCAGCATCTACGAAGGCTCAGCTCAGTGCAAAACGCTCAATGTCGATTATGTTTCGACGATGGTTAAACCTAGATACTCTAATTGATCTATACATAGGTTAATGCCATTTGAAGCAAAATTAACGAATGCTATGTTTATTGGTGGATGTCTTGAGGATGATGAAACGGCAAAATACGTTCTCGATGGAAGCCCAGCTGGGGAGAGAATCAGATCTGGGATGTTTGGTAATACATCTTCTACCAAAAGATATGAACAAAACTCCTAGGGAGTTGGTGCCGGAATATACGGTTGCGGCCAGAGAACGGACCATCTGTTAGTCTCGGTGCTTATGAAACTATTTTTCAAGCAGAAATACATGTCATCGCGTTTTGTGCGTGAGAGCTAGAACAAAGGCAAGGTACATGCAGATCGATAATTTCTCTGAAAACCAAGCGCCCCTCCAAAAGATTGGTTTCTATCGTTTCTAACTCAAGAACAGTATGCAACTATCAAAAAGCTATTGCATGCCTAGGCAACAAGAACAAAAGACTCTTTTCTGGATGCTCGGCCATTTGGGCATTGAGGGAAATAAAACAGCAACTTAAAACTTCACCCGACCAGAACCAAAGCTTTACATATCTGCAAGAACAGGTAAAATAGATATGTCATGGCTATGGCAAACCTTACCAAGTTCAGCCTACTCTAAAGCATTGATTATAAACCCTTCGGGATCAAGAGCTAAATACTCCTAAGAGCAAAGCAGGTTAATCCTGCGTACTCTAATCTACCAACACACAGAACACTGCTGCTCAAAACCACCATCTACGAAGGCTCAGCTCAGTGGAAGACGCTCAATGTTGACTATGTTTCGGCGATGTTAAAACGAGGAACACGTTCTTAGTGAATGAGCCCGGGTGGGCAAAAATCAGATCTAGGATGTTTGGTAAGTTGACAAGATTCAGAATCAAACGGTTCAGATTCGCTGGAGAGCTTGTGCCTGGTCTACTATAGCATGCTAGAAATTACAGATAGAAGACATCGAAACGTGACGTCATAGAGTTAGATCGCTTCACTGAATACTATTACGAGAATTCCGCTGATTCCTTGGGTTATTTCGCGCATTTCCACAGGAGTCCTTGGTGATATATATCCATCACATCGATTCCAGGATTTTATGAGCTGCTATTCTGGATTCATCGGTTTACCAACAGATGACTCCTTTCCTAAAATGGTCCAATTTTCTTCTTTGTTGCCAAGGTGGACTTGGAAATGCACTGCACTAGATAGTTATCATCATCATTATGGTATCGCCAAAGGAGATGATTCCTATCAATTGAACATATATTATCATCGCTCTGCAGCACTCAGTATCAAACCATATGTGATAGGTAATATGGGTATACCTAATCCTTATAACAATAAATTAGGAAAACTGATTGTCTCTCGTGACATAATATCCATCAAAGATTATGTCTTTCAAATATCTATAGACTTTTTGCTTTTTATCTTGAACATAATAGCTTGTTTGCTTTTTATTATGGAACGCCTGTGTATTCTATTCTGTGTTTATTCTGAAAACTGAGAACATGCCGTTAAAACTTTTAATTAACATGAAATGATAAAAGAGCAAGATGATTTTTGGCCCTGATTATTCAAGGGAAGTTGGAGAAGTAGCTATATTTTCTGAATCCCGGAAACTTAAAATTAAGAATTCACTGAAAAGTGGTTTTATATTAGCAAAGAGAATGGTATCATAATCTAATATCACTCACATATGTTTAATAGAACTTCAGACATATAATTATTCTCATTTACGATTTAAGGATAAACCACCAGTTTTCCACTGCTGGCTGTGTGCATTCGAAAAATTACCTTTGATAGTTGAAGATGCAACAATTTGTTCCATTATCGTCGGTTGGAGGTATTTATTTTTACTAAGGACTAGAGGCATCGGCATAGTGAATATAATAATATGCATATTCTGTTTGCATATCATGCAGAACGAATGAAGATCTGAATGGCCCTCTCACAGCAATGAGAGAGTTGCACATTTTTTTTATTCTCTTATTGAATTCTTCACTTTGTACAAATCCAATTGCCATATTTATTTTATAATTCTGAAAAATATTTCTCCTTAAAAAAAAATTCATAATGATTATCTCCAGTGTCCAGTGTACTACGAGCTTTTTTCAAATTGTTGGTGGAACTGAATTATAGTGAAGATATCGTTGAGGCCAAACTTATTTTGGAAGCCACGATGTTTTTATTTTTCCGTCTGAATCATGTCTAATGTTCATATCTAGGAAATTTATGTTTTGGTATACTTCTATGTCACAGATAAATTGAAGGTCACAGCGGAAATTGTAAGATTTCTTTAGTACATAATTTTATCCTTGAGAACACACATAGAGCAATCATCTACATACCGTTTAAAGAATACGGGTTTGAAAATATAGTGAATGTATTACAGATTCTTCCATAACTAGATCAGCAATAGTAGCTGAAATAGGTGATTCCATTGCTGTGTCGAATAGTTGTCAAAAATATTGTTCACAGTATTGAAAATAAGTGCACTCTAAACTAAACTTTACTGCATTTATTAATTCAGACTGATCTAGAGGTCCACACCTCTATTTCTGCCCAACGTTTTTTGATGCTACTCAATGCTAATTCGATTGGTATATTTGTAAATAGAGAAACAACGTCTAATTGAATTAATTGATGATCTATGGGTATGGATTGATTTTTTATAAGCTCAATAAAATGCCTTGGGTCCTTTATATAAAATTCGTGTTTTCCTATTATATTATTAAAAGATTTGAATAAAAATTTCTTTAACATTGTACCTACTTGGAGCGAACGGATTTTTGTTTAGAACTCTAATACTGTTTGCTTCTTCCTTGAGATATGACGTCTTCAACTATAGAAACATTACTGTTTAATGATTTTCTAGTACAAATAATGTGTTACAATTTCAATTATTCGAGTTTCGTTCGGTTTTGCGGCGTAGACATTTAATTGAAATTTAATACACTGCGCTTTAGTTGATGGTGAGACCGAAACGTACGTAAAGACGAAATTATAGTAGATATCTGTGTTAGTGTGACCTATTTCTTAAGAATTCTCATATAATTCATACCTGGGTTAAGAATCATCATTATATTTTGATATATAACCATTCCAACAGTTAATATTAATGAGATTACCATGGTAAGAACTAACATAAAGTATGGTAAGTTGTTAAGTAGAAGAGAAGGGAGTGTATCAGGACATCATACAGGCCCTGTTATTGTTATGTCTTTCACGTTTTCTTGTTGTCATTCCAAACTAAACTGGATTGAAATTAAAAAACATTAAAATGGACCCGATTCATTGCAAACACAAGCGTCTACGCTCTACGTCCGTGTCTCATACGTTCTTTACCAAATTCTGACATCACAAATCTGTTGACCAATTGTGGCGCGTTTTCTCCCACATTGTTATATTCAATACTTTGATAATTAGTTACTAATATATGGTCCAGGTTAGAGTATTTTGCTAAACATTACATATATTTTGCATTGCATGGAACTTCCTCATACGTATGACAACGGAATCGTGGATATTGAAATCTTCATTATTATATTTTGAGACGAGAATTTGCATACGAGCAGAATCATTTTTGTTGTTCAGGGATTCATTCATTCTTTCTCCTATAATAATTGTTCCAGCAGCTTACAATATTTTAATTATGAGTATATCAAACATTAGAATATATTTCATAGATAGTGAGTACATTACCTGTTGATGACTGTTTAGCATAGAAGTCTTGTGGCTGTGGAACTCACCTATTACAGAAAAACATAAGTTACTGAAAAGTAGCGACTTAATTACATACTTCAGTCGAGTATTTAGGTGTTGAGCTTGGGAAGAGTCTATATTAAATAACGACCGTCGTGCGCTCTTTCTGAGCAAACTGTGCACCATCTGGTCAATCGATGTTTTAGTGATTAAAAACAATTACAAACTACTCTTCATACTTCTGAAAAACTGAAAATAGACGAACCACAAACACCCTTTTTTCACAATAGATTTAGAAATCTGATGCGTAGTTAACCAGCCACGATAGCATCATCAGAGAAACAAAAGTTCTTCTTCTGATGACGCTAGTGTAGCTGACGAAATACGCATACGGTTTCAAAAATCTATAGTGGAAAAGGGAGACTTCGACTTTGCAATCCAAACTCTCTATTCAGCCGGAGGAAACTACCATTCCATCTTCTCCAGAAGGTACAAAATCGAGCCTTTGAAGAAGATGGTAATGGGGGGCAAGTCAGTTCGAGACGGAGAAATATTTGATAGTCACTCTGGACTAAAAACTCCTCTCTACTGGTTACAGCCAAGAAATTTCTGCACAGAATACAAGGATTCTCCCTCAGAGGCATTATATCCACGAGGAAGAGTACAGCGACTGCAGCATTGAGGGATTTGTCGATGAGGAATTCCGCAATGATGGCAGTCTACAGGCTTAGTTGCAGTGGCTGCCTAAAGAGATGGAGTGCAGACCAAGTCCGTCTATTTAGAGGGCAGCCTGAAAGGCTGCGACTAGAACCGCAGAACCAAATCAAAGCTCTGTGGTTCGCGGAGCAGTATTTCTGGGTCATCACCCCGTCGAGGGAAGAATGAGAAAATGACAGCACGCCAAAGCACGGCACAGTTTGGTATACGGATGGGTCTAGAACAAACACTAGAGTCGGAGCAGGCTTTTGCGGTCCTAGATATATTGATGGGTACTCCGTGCAAATGAGGAATTCCAACACAGTCTTCCAAGCCGAGATGCTTGTCATCTACAGATGTGAGGAAAGACTACTCGGCTATGGTAAAATAAATGAGATCATCTGGATCTGTTCGAACAGTCATGCAGCACTCAACGCACTGAAAAGCACGACTGTGTCCTCGAGGCTTGTCAAGGATACCAAGGAGATCCTCAACAGGCTAGCCGGTGGAAACAGGCTCAACCTGACCTGGATTCCGGGTCACTCAGAATGAGATCAGGGGCCAGTTTGGACGGTCCTCAAAACCCCTTTGCTGGCATCCCCTACAATGGGGGTATACAGATCTTGCGAAATCATCTTACAGATCAACATGCCTCAGCATAGAGATGCATTGACGGCTGCCAAAGTACTTCTTGGAAATGAGGTAGGTTTGAGGGCAAGTGAGATACTCTAGATGAGTAGGCAAAGCATCAGGATAATCACCGAGATCTTTACAGGTCACGGAAATCTGATGAAATTTAAACATACAGTGAAGAGAAGCGAAATTCCCTTCTGTATGAGATGCGAGGGAAACAAAGTGAAGTAGTCAACCCACTTTCTTTTTGAATGTCCTGCGCTCTTCCGAGCCAGGTTTACCATCACGGCCTATGACATAAAGGATCTAAGCGTGAAACAGATCTTAGGATTCAATTGAGGAGCGGGGTATCTAAATACCCCCTGAAAAATGTATCAGGGGATAGTGTACAAGGCTCTTTGGCCAAAAGTCCAGCAAATTAGACAAAAAATCACTTGATTTCAGAAATTATGGGGATAGAACCTATTTCGTTTGGTCGGGCGTTATGTAGTAACATTTTTGCATAATATGCCCCGTTTTTTCTTGGGGCTGTTTGCCAAAAATGCAATTGCTTACATTTTTTGGCCGATTTTTTCTGTTTTTGAAGTGTAGTTTGGATAGTTGAGCCATTAATAATAATTTTGTGCTATTGATTGAAAATTGTAAACAAGTTAGCGAAAAATTATTAATGACCAAAAATTGTCAGCTAAACCTTTCCTATAAGTTGGCATTATTTAATATCTGGACTTCTAAGATTTTGTTTACATTTGTGTTCACATTTTCCATCAATAGCGGAAAATTATTATTAACGGCTCAACATTTTTTCTTGGAAGGGTTTTGTAGCTCATAATGAAATAGGTTTGGCTGCTATCCCCAACATTTCTGTCACCAATGTCTAATTTGACTGAACTATAAGTGCACTGAATTTTATATTAAGCCCGCTAACATCTCAACCAATACCAATAGCTCTTTTATAGTAAGTTTGCACTTTGTAATATTTTTTTTAAGAAGCTACGGTAGTAACGAAACTGTAGTTGAGTACATCTATTTATTAAATTAGTGAAATCGAACTTATTAGCTATTGAATTTAAGACTAGAAATTCTCTGTTTCAATAGGAAGGTGGAATAAATAATTTCCTTCAGGCGGCTAGAATGCAAATACTGCCCTGACTATTGATCTTAGTTTAAGATTCAGAAGCAGGTTTGTTTGATCTATGATACATTTTGTGCAGTGTATACTTCACCTAGTAATAATTTGTTTATACATGCTGTAATCCTGTAAACGATATAGTTTCTATTTAAACAGCTGACGCAAGTTCACACGTTGTTGCATACAGTACTTCGAAATAAATTCAAACAATGATAATTCAAATTTGAATAAATTTTACATATAATAGTAGTTTCGGAATACTACATCGCATTTATTGAATTCAAGGATCCATTTGATGAGTTTTAATTAATTGATTAACGTATAACATTCTCGCCATGAAATGTATAGCAGTAGAAGCATCCTCGTGCAATGTTCAATTACAGCATGTAGATATTAGTACGTCTCAACCCATGTATTGTGTTTCTAGAGAAACTGTGGGTACTGTAGTAGTAGTGATGTTCTTAAATTATGAATAAAAATACCAAATATAAGTTAATTTTTTTATGAATACTTGACAGTGAAAATTGTTTCATCCACGTCCGTGGTCAATTGACATTTATCCAGTCCAAATAATACTGACTAAGCAAATTTGCATCACACGAACATAAAAATAGAATGAGAACTTGGGGGGATTCGAAATTCGCCACAGTACGTAGGTAAACATAAAATTCGTGTAAGATATTTGTCACGTGGCATTCTGTTGTCCGATTTTATTAGGTATTGATTTTAAAATTCTAAAATACAATGAAAACTTTGTTGATGCAACAATTTTGCCACCAAAGGCGTCCAAGTAATATTTTTAAGTTTACAAAAAAATTAATATGATTGAGAAATTAAATTATGAGGTCGATGTTATTCCATTTATTCAATGAATTAGTGTAATAAAAAAATGTGTAATATCTGATCAAGAATATAATGTACTTATAATACATAAATTTTACATAACACTCGTAAGAAAAACATTGGCAATTTATACATAATAATACTACATATTTTATGTATTGTGTCCATATATATTTGAAACAACTATAACAAAATGAAGAGCAGTTATCCTTTGTTGTTCCAAATGTAACAATAATTTTTGTAAAAAATCTTGTCTCCGAATTGTGGCAGATTTACAAGGAGTAGCTTCTATTACATTTTATGTACACTTTTATTTGAAATTTTAATGAAACATTCATGGAATAAAAAATATTCGGTGAACTATAATAAAATGAATTATTAAAATGAGAGTGAAAGCACTTGTAAGCGTTCGTGGTTTTATTTAGAGTTGAAGAAGCTTCAGCCCAAATGTGGGGTTTATCATAAGTAACTCAAAAACAAAAAAATCGCTTACCAGATTTGGATTTAGAAAAATCATACCAAAACGATAACGAAGCCACTTTCCAGTTTCACAATTCTTGTTTTTATATTCACCACTTAATCCCAACCTTTGTATTTTACGTCACCAAGACTGAGTAAGATGGAAGCGGCAACCAACAATTGTAACATTATCCCACACTTTACGAACTGTTATATGAATGGCAATTTCTAAATCAACCACTACTTTCTCAGGAATAAAACTTAAGTTGTTAAGAGAACGAATAAGCTTAATTTTTTCCAAACAAAGTCTATAAGTCTCTTCTGATTTGTTTTTCAGTAAATTAAACACTAGCGGTATATAGTGTCAATTTCTGTAACCATGTATGGTAAATAGTAGTGTGAAAAATGTTGTGCAGTATTGGAAGGTGCCATCCATGTATATAAAACTTGACATACAAATTTCAAATTAGTGTGGCAACTGAAAATTACAATTCCATTTGGAAATCATTATCCAGAACAACATTTTCTTCTCTTAACGTTTTGTATGAATGTACTTGCAGATAACAGCGACCTTCGTTGGCAGAGCGAGGCAAAGTTGGTAATGTTTTGCGACGTCTATCGTACATATTTTTTTTGACGCATTTTAAGCCCAGGGAAGTTAATGTTTCTGAAGAAAAATCTGAAAACCATTTGAAGCTAATTCTTTATGCAATATTGAGTTGATTTCTCTGTAGGTTCTTCTTCCGCTTTTCTTTCGCAGGCAACACTAAGAACTTGTCGAGCAATTTTTCCTTCAGGTTCGTGATTATGTTGTTTCTGTTCTTACCTACGAAAGCTCTGTGTGACGAGTTTCAGGCACCCTTAAAATTTACCTGAGACCTTGACCGGTCCTCGTAATCAAATTGTGACGACTATCATGCCGTTCATTCCTAGAATGTTCCAGAAATGTCTTGAGATTAAGGTCTCGCGAGTAGGTTGAACAAACTTCCTAATTTACTTGAATGACTCATGACTTTCTCAAATCAATATTATTGTAAGATGTGGGTCCATCAGATGTTCTGCCAGATAGGTTCATATAAGGTAACTTGTCTTCTAGAGTTTTAATTATTTGTATTAACATCAGTAAAAGGATACATCTGACATAGCATCACAAAATCAGGATATGAAATGGAAATAAATGTATCAATGAACTAGGTTGAAGTAAGGACATGAATATTTCATTATACAATAACTACATCCGCCATCCACTCATTCACATCGTCACCAATAAAGTACAAGGTCTCAAGGTCAAGTTAAAAAGATGCACCAATCGATCAGCAAAATTCCTAATATGGTACCTTGTATAGAATTGTTTAATTGTGAATCGAATCCGATTCAGGAAAATCATTCAACTGAACCATAGGCAAAAACTATAAAGGATTCCGAAGCATCCCATGTGTTTTTATTCAACATTCCAGTACCGTTATATTATGAATTCTATACAGATTCGTGCGTAGTTGAAAATAATAGCTAAAAACGGCCCTTACCGGTTGGGGAGGGGATTCTCGCAAAAGACACGTTTTGGTTCAATAACAAGGCTTAGGCGCTTACTACAAACGTAATTGTGATGTCATGAACAAAAGGCTTGGAGTAGAGACGTTGCTTTCGACGGTACCGTTTAATTTCAATGGCGTATGGCTGGTAATGAGTATGATAGGTGATAATTATTATAATTTGAATTTAGAACAGAAATAATATATTGCACCTATTTCTTAGGTGTCGTGGTGTGATTGGAAAGTGTTTTTACCTGTGAATAAGCTTGTATAAATGTTTTATAACCGAATATAGTGCGTTGAAAAATGGCTCCTGAGTGAAATGAAAATTTATAATTTCATTTTGTATCGGAACAGATTACACTGCAGACTACTTGCAAGGAAAAGTGTAGATTTGAAAATGACCCTGACTGAATGGGGAGGAGCACCTTACATGACACGTGTTGGCGCAATAACAAGGCCTAGACGCTTACTACAAACGTAAATTTCACGTCATCAACAAAAGGCTCGGAGTAGAGACGTTGATTTCGACAGTACCGGTATTGAGTGTGACAAGTGATAATTATTAGAATTCAACAGAGTCTTACATGTTTGTTAGAAAATTATGTTGCATCTGTTTCTTAAGTGTCCTTTTGTGATTGGAAAGTGTTCTACCTATAAATAAGCGTGTCTAAATGTTTTATAACTAAATATAGTGAATGGCTACTGAGTGAAATGAAAATTTAAAATTTCATTTTCTATACACGACTTGCAACGGAAGGTATAGATAGGTCTTCTGCAAATATTATGATTTTATCCTCACTTTTTTTGGTCCAGGTCTTAAGAAGTTCTAATGTATCAACTAAGAAGACATTTACCAATTTATAATTGAACGATCGATAGTTGAAGAAAGACAAATGTTCCTTACACTACCCCAAAGTCAATTTAAATTTTAAATAAAAATAAAAATAAAATGATACTTTTATTTGTATCCCAACTTTGACTCGAGAGACGAGGACTTTGCCTCATTTTATGCTTTAAAAGAATGGACGAACTATGATAAATTGATGAAATTTGGATATTCTTCAAATTTGACAGCACTCTATCTTACAAATTTGGAAAGTCAAAATTTTAAAGAAGCCTTCGATATATTAAAAGAATATGTTATGCAGGCTCTACTCCAATTTGGTTCAAATATAGAGCACTCCAAATCCACAACTCAGTTTCTGAATGTAAAACTCGTTCAAAAGGCAACGATTAAGGGACATTTTCCAAAAACCTATCATCAAAGGTAACTTAGAAGATGTTTCGAAAATCAAGTTTTCGAAAAATTTGGTGAATAGGTTAGCTAAGTGGAAGTCTAGTTCGGCTTTAAATTAATTAACAACATCGACACGTACTGTGTGATCACACACAGTTAACGGAGTTTTACACATAATTTCGTATGGTTTCAATGAGCTTGATTCAAATTGAATATTGTTGAGAAACATTCAAGTAGTTCTATGAGAAGACAGGTTTCAACTTGAGAAAAGAAAGTGGGGTGCAACTAAGGACTCGGTTCACGTCTGGTCACCCCTTTTAACCAGGAAGTGCTCATACGAGGGCAAGGTGTGAAGTCCCTGGAAAATGGAACGAGAAATGATTTATTTGGTCAAAACTTATTCTATTTCTTAAGATAATCTCCTTATAGCCCGTTATATACACTTCGTCCAATGTTTTTTCAATTTTTCGAAGCCTTCCAAGCAATTCGATTTCGGAAATCCTTCAAAATAGGAGTTTGGTTCAGCGATCATCTCATCGTTGAAGCTAAATTCCCTTTTCAAGGTAATCGATATGGAAGATACCATGTGCATCCCAAAAAACTGTCGCCATGACTTTGTTGGCCGATAAATCCACTTTGGCCTTTTCGGCTTCGATTCGTCAGGACAAGTCCACTGTTTTGATTGTTCTTTTTGGTCTCTGGTGTATGATGGATCCATGTTTCGTCCACGGTTACGAAACGGCGCAAAAAGTCCTTCTTATCGCGCTTGAACATCACCAAACACTCCTTTGTAGTTGTCACACGTTCGCGCTTGTTGTAAACAGAGAGCAAATGGCACCCATGTAGCAGACAGCTTTCTCATATTCAAAAATGTATGCAAAATGTTTCGTATCCGTTCGGTTCAGATGCCCATAGCCTCAAAAATCTCGTGCACTCATACTATAGATTTTATCAACGATTTCTGGCGTTGTAACCTCAATTGGACGACCTGAACGTTAGGCGTCCTTTGTGGTCATACTACCACAACGAAAATCCGTAAACATCTTGTGAATCGTCCCAATCGACGGTGAAGAGTCCCCATAATGTTCAACAAGCGATGCTTTGGTTTTGCGTAATGTTTTTTCCACGCAAGAAATAATGTTTTATCAAGACGTGAAATTCACTTTTTGCAATGTTTACAGAGATCTTCGAGGTTGCTTGCTTTCGATGGGTGTCAAAACACAACTGAATAACATATCAGTCTGAAAATTTGAATGCGTTCTAGTTAAAGATAATAATATAAATAAATAAATAAATATTTATTTGTAACTAAATGTGTTCATAAAGGACAATTTAAGATACATTCATAATATTACAAATAAAGAAAGGAACCACTTAAGCATTACATGTAATGCTTGAACGTGCTTTTATACAAAATAATGTAAAATATAAATTTGACAAAATATCAAAACAATAGCATATTGTTATTAATAGTATATATAAATGTAAATCTAAAAAAAATGTAAAAATAAATTTGGATTCGTATATCAACATTCTACCAACAAATAATAAGCCATAACTAATAAAATAGAGTAACAAAAGGAACAATTTAAGAAAACAATTATATTTATGCATTTTTCGAATCTATAATATTATTTATCAATTCACGAGAAGTATTTAGTAATAATTTCTTACATTCCCATTTAAATGATCGATTTTGTTTAAGTAATTTGATTTCAACGGGCAGATAATTGTATATTTTAACAGACAGGAATTCAAAAGATCTTTGTCCAATGGTTTTAGAAATTTTATTAAGAGGTAAGTTATTATTTCGTAACCTATATTCATGACCAGGATTTGTGAGTAATTTTTCAGTATGGCATTTCAATGCTAAACATGCGAAATAGTGTTGTCTAATATCAAGCATTTCTGTTTCTTTAAATAGATCGTTACTAGGAAATCTATTGTTTTTGTTGAAAATAAGATTTAAAATTCGTTTTTGGATTATATCCAAAGTTTTCAAGTAAGTTTTGGAGACTCCACCCCATCCTACTATACCATAAATAAGGTGCGTTTCTACTAGTGCATGATACAATATTTTAAGCTGATTGCGATTCAATATTTGTTTCAGGTTCCTAAAAGTATATAATATGTATCTTAGCTTTCGTACAACGTAATTTATATGAACATCCCACCGTAAGTGACTGTCTATATACACACCCAAATATTTGACCTTTAGTGCCGCTTGAATAGAAATATTTTTATCTACACCTTGTATTTCTAGAGTATCAAATATAGGTAGATTATTTTTATATGATGCAAAGGGAAGAATAGAGTTTTATCAAAGTTAATAGTTAAAAGTTTATTGTCAAACCATTTTTTTATTTCTATTAAGTCCTTCTCTACTATAAATTTCAATGCTAACCATGTAGTTCCCTCAAAGAAAATGGCGGTGTCATCAGCAAAACTAATGATATATCCACTGATATCTACATTGAATAAATTGTTCAGATATATAATAAACAATAGTGGTCCTAATACAGTGCCTTGAGGAACACCGCAAGTTAGGATTTCAAAATTACTTAAGGTATTGTTTATGTTGACACATTGTTGCCTATTTGTTAAGTAACTTTTTAATAGTGATAGGGGCATATTACTGATACCTACATCATCTAAACAATCAAATAATTTTTGATGGCAAACAGTGTCGAAGGCTTTCGCTAAATCGATAAACACACCAATCGCAGGTTTTCTGTTCTCCAGTGCTTTGTATATTTTTGCAGTTAACTCAGCTATTGCATGTTGTGTTGATGTTGATGTTGTGCAAATTGATTTGCGGATAATATTTTATACTTTGTTAAGAATTTAGACAGCCTTGTTTTGAGAGCAATTTCAAAGACCTTTGTAAATGATGTAATTAATGATATTAGCCTGTAGTTTGTTGGGTCCATGTCATCACCTGCTTTGAAAATAGGTTTCACCACCGATTTTTTAAATAAAGTTGGACAAATGCCTTGTTGAAAAATTTGATTCATTACATTAGACAGAGGTTCTGCAATATGGTGTGCTATTTGCTTTAGAGTATCAGCTTTTATATTATCTATTCCTGGCGCCTTGTTTCTTTTCAAGTTTTTAATAAGTGACATTATTTCAATTGAGTCTGTTTCTGCTAACACAATGGAGTTTTTATTCATCGTTTTCTTTTCTTTATGGTTTATATTTGGCTTTATTTTCGAACTTAAACGTTTTCCCATATTTGTAAAAATTTCATTGAATTTATTGCTTATGTCTTTTGTGTTCTCCAATATATTATTTTCACTATTTATTTGCACTTTCTGATTTTTTATGTTACTATTATTTTTTATTTCATTTACAACTTTCCATAGTGTAGTAGAACAATTTGCGTTTTTGTTTATTTGCATTTTGTAATAATTGGTTTTTGATTTTTTTAATAGATTATTTACTTTGTTTCTGAGTTTGGTGTATTCAGATTTTAATTCCAAATTATTTTTATTTTTTTGCAATTGCTTGTACATTTTATTCTTTTTGTCTACAATTGATACGAGCTCATTTGTTATCCAGCATGACCTTTTTTTTACTTAATTGCTATTATCTTAGTATGTTTTTCTATTAAATAAGTAATCGTATTTAAGAAGTTATTTGTCAAATCTTCAACATTTGTATCCGTATGTATTTTATTCCAGTCATACGAAGCAAGATTTTCATTTAGCTTTTTAAAATTTATAATTTTTATAAGCCTATTTTTTGGTTTGCTTTCAATTTTCTTACTTATCACAATTTGTGCTGCTATTGTATAATGGTCTGTGATGTTTGTTTGTATTATTAAGGCTAATGTTGTTTGTTCAATATTTGGATTACTTTTGAGGAAAATATGATCAATGCATGAAGAGGTATTTTCTTGAACTCTTGTCGCCTTATTTATTAGTGATGTGAATCCGTTTGAAACCATTATATCAAGGTAATTTGAAGAGTGCTCAAAATTTTTTATTAAGTTTATGTTTATGTCCCAAATTATTAAATTAATATTAGAATTTAGGGGAAAATTTTTCAAATAGTTCTCTAATTCGATATTGAATATGTTCGGGTTGTTTGATGGTGATCGATATATAGCAAGTAATGTTAAATTCTGCAGCGCGAAATTTATATTTAATCTTATTGCGGAAGTATATCCAATTGACTCTATTTTATAAGAATAATTATTGATATCTTGTCGTAAATAAATCGCGACGCCGTCATTTTTGTTATAGTTACCTTCACTGTAAAATAGATTATAACCTGAGATCTGGTACAAATTGATGTTAGGTATACGCCATGTTTCAGACACAACTATACAATGTATATTGTTATCAAATTGTTTTAAAGAGATTTCCATTTCATCAAAATGTTACATCAAAATGGGATTGACGAATGTGGCACCATCTAATTTCCAGGGACTTTTCATCTTGTCCTCGTAGATGTCCTAAGAATAAATAAAATTTTTGTTTTACTGTAGCTAGTGCAGCATCGTGACGTACGGGTGACCAGATGCAGCATAGCTTCTGGCTTATGAGGCCACGATCGGGCACGCATGCCTTGTGTATATAGATTGGTTGGTTATGATGACAAAGCACGTGCTCTGACAAGCTTAGAGAACTGACATCAAAGGAATAAGCAACAGTTTATTGAAATGCTGCCGGACAATAATTCTTTCGACTCATTTCTCAACATCCAACATCATACCAAACACGATACCTTGAAGAAATCAATGCACTCTGTCCATAGAATCAACTGAATATTCTGTATCACAAATGTGATGGTCAATAGGAAAAATGTATATGTGCCTCTTTCAAAAGTGCTTCAAAATCCATCTACCATGAAATTACATATTGTGAAACGTTGCTGGAAATGACCCATTTCATAATACTGGTGTAAGTGGCTAGTAAATAGTCAAAACAGTTTGAACTATCGTTGAGGCGACCGAGTACACCATAACAAACAGTATTTAACTGAGTTAACAATCGAGAAATGCTATTGACACACACTTCACGCCAAGTTGACTTTAAAACTCGTGCTAAAAACAAATAAGTTTATAGGTAATCCGAAGAAGTAAGAAGCATTTCTTATTGTTTGTAGATTTTTAATAACAGCAGCTCAAATAGGATATAACGGAATTGAATAACAGCAATTAGAAAGGTGCCCCGAATTTCCATCACCGTGCAATGTGAGAATGGATCCATTTCATTCCAGTAAGACGTAAAAATTCGTTGCATGGAGTTTTCAATTCCGTGGTTACGCATCGTAGTGAAAGAAACGACTACTTACACATTCTACACCATTTGATTTTGAAAATGCTATCATAGGAATTAGCATAGCTTCAGCATAAAGGGAAGGAGCTATCGAAGCTTCCCATATTCTCCTCCTGGTTCGGTTGTTATTAATGATGAATCCTTGTCTGTTGGTATCAAATCAGAAACATCTAGAGAGGAAATAATCCCCACACTCATATCGACCACATTTCATAATGAGTGAATCAAATCGAGATTTAGAGCTCAAGTTCCAAGGCCAAATAATTATCACCCTAAGCATTTGAAGATCTTTGTTTTGTTGATATCAAAAGTTAGTTCCTTACTACGGTATAGTCCGTCATCATAAATTAGATCCAGGAACCAAGACATCATTGAAGTCCCAGGATTCATATCTGAGGAGTCCAATCAATATATCTCCAGGTGATTTCGTATTTCGTTGAAATTTCAGTATTTAGATATCGTTTAGTCCAATAAGACCATACATTTCCGATTTGCCTCTACTGGAGAATTGTGACCATTAACGATCTCCATGATAACTCCTGTCTTGTCTTCGGAACACTAAGATGATGAATGCATCCATGCATGCAATGAGAGTGATCTAGTGCTGGGAAAGCGAGTCGATTGTTTGGAAGCGGAGGGTGCATTTAATTTTCCTACCCTTAGCAGCGTTCGCAAATTCTAAAGGTGGATATGTACCACATGATTATATAGAATTCCGCTAGAAGTTTAGTTGCTCTCTACAATATGAGTAGGTAAACGTGGACACTGTCATTGTAATAATGATAATGATAGTGCCAAGAGAGTTTGAGCTGTAACCGATGGACTCATGCGGTCCATGCTACATTTCAGTGGTTTCATTGAATGTAAGTTTCTATTTGGTAGATCAGTTATATATATATATATCCTCTGGAACAGATTCTAAATTGTATGTTTATAATCTAAAGTGGTTAACATGTTACAAAATAACGAACGAACACACGTTGAATTTTGCTAGTTAGGGATATATTTTATTTTATATATCTAAAGGTCACTCTGAAGATAGTTTCACCGGTGCAATTAAAAATGTTGAACTATGAACTCTTTCCACGAGACATCTGTGTTGTCAGTATAATGATGTCTCTACTTCATTAGCATAAGATACATAGTGTACTTCAATTGTTATTATCATGCATACTTAGGAACATAGAACCAATCCCAGTTTTACAAATTATATCACATTGCAGCATACACGATCAAGCAGTCTAAAACAATTGAAGTTATTCACCATTGAGCATGTGATACCAACCAATTAGGAATGATCATTAAGAATAAAATGGTTTGTTACAAAGATACAGAGAGGGTTTATTCTAAATACTTGGATTCTGCTAATTTGTCTTAATATACAAACTATGGATAATAATTATGATACACACAAAACAAAAGCAGGGGCGTACCATTCATTTTAAATAAATAGTTTAAGTAGGAAAACGATTGTTAATGGGAAAAGACTACCTTTAACCTAGATACCACATGCCAAAATTGGAGGAAAATATCTGAAGTGGTTTCCGACATATTAGGAAAAATTCCATTTTTTTTTTTGAATTTTTAACACCTTGAAGATCGGAACAGGAGCACTTCAGGCCCCATGCTAATTTTCTTATAAAAATACACGAGGAATCACACTCTCAAGTTTTTCAGGCTACTTAGGAAACACTCTGTATGTAGTACAAGGGAAATATTGCAATCAAACTAAGAAAAACTTTCAGGATTTTCGCGGAAATATCAATTTTCACCCTTTCTAAATCTATCTGGACTATTTTTGAGTTTATGTCTGGTTGTTCGTGTGTGCGGGTGTGAAAACTTGGGAAACGATTGCGCCGTTCGTATTGCTTGTATAGATTTGAAATTTTGCAAATCGCTCATAAGTGGTAAAAATAGGACCTGAACTGTTTTTGGGAGCGCTAGCCCCGTTCCAAGTGCTATCTTTGACACCAATCTTAGGCTTTTTTGGTTATGAATATATATCACACGCATATATTTAACCTGCAGCAGTGTCCAAGATTCTTATTCTAAGATTTGAATGATGACCTACTACGTCATAGAAGTGGTGTCATAGGTGAACATAACGCTGTAGACTTTTCAAGAAGAATTACGTACTTTGCGGGTTGTCAGTATTCCCCACAGTATCATGAACTCAAGCCGTAAGTTTGATTGTTTGTTAATAATTTTGACAGTTCACCGCAGCGAAATATAATGTAATTAACTATGATGAGGCTTACACATATACGAACATCGTAACTAGTAAATACATATGCCAAAATTGTCGATGTGTGGTTAATATTTAATTTTCATAGATAAGTCTGCAGCCGACTTGGGTATTAAAATACAATTGAAACTGCAAACAACTTCAAATTGGTAGTGTGTAAGAGTGTATTATGAAATGTTGAGATTACATGCAGTATATAAAATGGCCCTTTATTATCAAATCGGATGTTATTTGTGATTAGATTGAAATTTGCTTCTCTATTCTAATCAAATATCTAACATCTATTCTTTGTCTTATATATCAATGTCTTACATGAATTATATATCTAATACACTATTCTGTATTACATTTTGAGAAAGCTAAGATAATTCTACGGAGATAATTTGGAAAATCTGATAGATAGTACTTATAAGAATGCTTTCTTTTGTGATTAAATAAAATAGACAACGTAATACTTCTACATATCTGAATTTGGTTATGTTTGATTCTTTATTTAATTAGATTATTATAAAGTTTAGAAAAATTGGAATCAATTTATGATTAACCCAATTGATTTCTTACTTTGGATGGTTTCTAATACCAACCGGAGATTGGTCCCATAATTAAATATATTATACATAAATCTATAGCAATATTTACAAAAAAGAATGTATGTCCATAAGTATAGTACAAAAACTTTGAAAATTCAACCGCCCTTGCTAAACACTGCTTTGATTATAACCATCAATTGGATTACAAAAATGTTAATATTTCAACTAAGGAAACCAATCATTATAAAAGATCTATTCTGGAGATGATTCACATAAAACGTGACTCCAAGTCTGTGAATCATAGAACAGATTTGCAGTCACTAAGTCAGATTTACACTAATTTAATTAAATAAAACCCTTGCAATTTCCTACAAGCGTCTTTATAATGTTTTAAGAAATCCCGTTTTAGACATTAAGACGTCTTCTGATGATGGTCGTGAAACCGAAACGTACGTAAAGGCGGAAATAATAAGCATATGTGTCAGTGTGACCCATTTCCCGAAAATTTATATATAATCTACAATACATAACAGACTCACGGTTTGAGGTGAAAAAAATTGCAAAGTAACACGAATTCGACAGTTCATCGTCAGCAAGTTTGAGGGAAATCCTGTGAATCTACACTTGGTTTATTAGATAATTTCGTTAGGTATATTCCACTAACCCGCTTACGTATGATGTTGGAATAAGCGATTGTAATTCATGAAATAGTTGTGTGGGTTGCCGCATATCATAACGGTTGCTCAAATGTTCGTTGCGACATGGTATACAAATTATGTTTACCATCGTGGTCAACGCATCTGATCAAGTCAAATCCCATCAGCTGAACATATTTCAGATTTCAACACCTTGTTTCATTATTCATCTCTAAAGATACCAGATCTTTTATAAAGTTCATTCATTCATAAAATATTGATTGTTAAAACTTTCATCCTGTCAAATTGATCCGCCTGATCCGGCTTAAATAGTCTTGATTTGAAATTTGATATAATTCAAGGATGAAACGTATTTCTGGGGGAGGTAGTGTCCCTAAGCCATAGAAATTAAAATGTAGAAGCGGGTCAACCTTTGTGCGTACGAAAGTTTTGGCTAATCTATTGGCAGCCTTTTTTACCTCCGGTCTGTTGATGTTGTTCACTTTTGTAGTTTTTGACGTTTGGTTTTCTGACTTTCTATGTATGTTCATTCGTTATTAGAATCAGACGTCATGCTTATGACTTGGTGTTAATGACGTTCCAAAACATTACAATCAACTCTTGTATGTATTAGTTATTTAAGACGTTATTATACTCTTCGCAGACGAAGTTCGAAGCTATTTCTGCAATCGTTGAGAACAATCCCAGAGCAAAAATTTCTGCAATATAGTATTTTCATCGAATTTCAAGCACCTTTGGAAAGATATGCTTGTCTGTCTGGATGTCCGTCACGTAATGCTTGTCTACACGATAACTCAAAAACGAAAGGTCCTATCATATTCAAATTTTGACAAGAAATCATTTGCTGTTCAGTGACGAAGCTAATCGGTTTTCAGGGTAATCATATGATAAACACACTCTTTTCTGAAGGGTGGAAAATTAAAAAAATCATAACTCAAAATTTTACAGTGAATTTAAGTTCATTAAAAACTGATTTCACCCAAATTTCAACCAAATCGTTCGAAACAACAACAGAAACACTTATTTGGAGTACACACCGTCTTTAAGAGTCTATGAGACAAGGTTGTATGGTCTAGGGAATAAGCAGCTGGTAGGCTCGGGCTCGATTCAATGAAAATTATTCAAGAATCGCTAACCAAATCAAATGATTTGCGAAGCATAACTTTGCCACGCACTCTATTCATCTATTCTCTAAGTGGCAACATATTTCTAGTTTGAAGTTTTTAAAGGTGTTTGGTTGTAGATCATTGAATAATGTGCCATGAATTCAACAAGGAATAAAAACAGGGTTTACAGAGTTTGCTCTTTCGATATTGTTGTGATCTTCATCAAAAATTGGTTCGTTTATTAGTCCATTCAGTAAAGAATAGATGACATAGATTGAAATAAGGTCTCAGCCAGTCGTCCTGCGTCATCCGTCTTCTCCCATAATGAAGATTTCCGATCAGCTGCTAGATGGTTTTGCTGAATGAAGTGAAATGAAATTCAAAGAGGTGACCATGAGCTGGTTCGTTTGGCGATAAATGAAGACATCATCATCATTTGAGGGGAGGAGGCTTAGCCCCCAAATCCACTCAGCCCACTTAGTCAGAAGCCTATTCTATTCTAGCAGGTTTGTGGCCCGCCAGAAGCCCAGAATATTGCCAAAGCTGGCTTCTATAAGTTCTTCGAGTAGTTTTGATTCTCCGAAGTGACGGTGCAGGGCGTTCCAATGTGAGAGGCAGTTTCTTCCGTCTCTCTGCATTTTATACATATGGGATCATCTGCGATGTCTATAGTATGATGATCTTTGTTAAGACGACAGTGACCGGTTAGAATTCCAGTCATCTCTCTGATGTACGTTCTGTTCAGAGAGCCTAGGCACATGCTCTCGGATGAAGAGCTTGGCCTGCCTCATGCGTGGTTATTCTCGCCACAGTTCAGACTATTCTTTCTACGAGGAGCCCAGAAGGGAGAGACCCCTCACACAATTTGATAAAGCGGTCATTGGATCCTGTCCGACAGGGAAGCCGGACGACCCTCGCCTGGTCAGGGAGTCGTCCATTTTATTTCCTTCAACTCCACTGTGTCCAGGGACCCAGATGAGTTGAACTTTATTTCTCCTATCCAGTTCAACTAGTGTATCTCTGCATTCTTCGACAAGCTTGATGTGACTCTGGGTGATTTGAGTGCTTCCAGAGCCGATGAATGGAGACAACACAGAATGTTTGTCTGCTTATGGTTATCAAGCTTAAACCACATAACATCGAATTCTTGTGGTTCTAGATTCTACTCTCGATAGTATGAGAGATCTATCCTGAAACAGATACATATACCACAATTTCGTAGTCAAGGTATGGGTCGTGTTGGTGGTTAGGTTGACTGTTAGGGCCAGTATGTGTTTATAAAACATCGTTCATGATTTCGCTCGGACCTCGGGTGTTACAGAAGTCTTTTGTACCCTGAGAGCTTCACCATCATGAAAAACCTGGATTGGATGTAATGTTAATGTTAAACATAGGCTCTTTCACCTGGTTTACCTTCTTTCTTGTGCTAATTGGGGTGGGATTAAATGGAAGCTTGCTTTCTAGCGTTACTCCCCCATATTTAACTTATTGCAACCAGGGTGCTTTTGCTTTGTTAAGCTGGATACCTTTCATCGGTTTGTGTTTGAAGTCCCTATATCGGGTAGCTTTTTGTGGCGTTCACTTCTATTCGTCAATGGTAAGTGCAATGCAAAGAACTTGGTATATACCGTGATAAAACCCCTCAATAAACTTCAATTCTGATTCCTGAAACCATGTTTCCCTCAATGAATCAGTTTCACTTGGGATCGATAGGTAACTTTACAATGGAAAGGAACACTGCATGCATATGATGATTCTCAAAATAATGCAATAAGTAATGGCTGTAATTGAAATTTAATATTATATAGAAGACAATTTGAAAGACATGAAATGTGGGGTTATTATACGAAGCTTTTCTGGAAAAGATTATAACCTACATTTTTCCTTTTATTCGTTCAAGACGAGTGATAAACGACTACGAACATCGTTATTACATTGGAAACTACCATCTGCATAACGTGTAACTCCGAATTCGAATTAAAATGGCGTCTACGTACGTCCTATATCAAGATCTGTGTTTGGCAAGTTTCTGAAGTTAAATTAAGGCAATTGAGTTCGGAAAAGGAAATGAAGTAAATGTTATTAAATTGATCAAAGGAATTTTAGAACGAAACTATATCGATCGTATTAACTTTGTCTTGAAACTGCTACTAGAATGAAATGATGAAATAAATGAACCACAATTTAATTTTATTTTATTTGACATTGTTGGGATAAAATACGCGGCCAGTTTATTCATGACAGATAACATTTACACATGCATTATGCAGGCTTTCATCAGGGTTCAACTTTTACAACAACAAGATCGTTAATTTCCTTTTATTCTTGTTTCAGACGTATACAGGCTGCATGTCAGACCTAGCAGGATAATGTTGGAATATAGGACTCTATGTCCGATACCAAGCGGCTTCTCCAAACTAATGAGTAAGAATACCAAATACTAATTTGACATATGTGTGAACTATGACCCGTATTCTATGTTGATCGCTATGAAACAAATATTTCAATTGTTTCTATGAGGAATTCCCCGGCTAGAATCGATTGTTTCTATGATTTGGGATAGCCCAAACCCATTAAATACGAATCCGACTTCTAGGTCACCACGACTCAAATTCTACGTTGATTGGAGTGAAACAAAGAACTGAATTAAATTATTGGTCAAGAAGAATTTAACGCTTAAAATCAAAAGAGCGATATCTTGAATGGTAGACTTCTGCGGATAGCTAATCTTGAAAATTCTTGGCTTCCAGATAGATTCCGAGTCACAATAGCACGACAGACTGATGGTACATTATGTGTATCGAAAACCCACTCACTCCGATAGATACCTCAATGGCCTTTGCCACCACCACCCTGACAAAAGCAATCTGTTATAGACTCCTTGGTCCACAGAGCTGTCAATTTATCCCAACCTCAATCCTTAAAATCAAAATTTAAACATCTTTCATCTGTCTTATTATCAAATAATTTCTGCGATTATAACATTCGAAAAGCCATAAAGAAATACAGTTTGCCTAAGATTTCTAAGTCACAAACCCCACGCCTATCTTCCATATATCGAAAATAACCCAGATCGAATTTCCATAATCCTTAAACAACATAATTTCCTACTCGGTTTTCCACACTTTCAAAACTCAGTTTGACAATCCTATCAAAGATCCTCCTCTTCATTTAGAAGGTGTTTATAGCATTCCCTGGTCTTGCGGTAAAGTCTTCATTGGTGAAACAGGTCGTACAGTAGCTACTCGTGTGAAAGAACATGAGCGGTCTACGAAGCTTGTTAACACAACTTGCGGAATACAAGTTTGTCACTAATCATTAAATTAATAAATAAACTGATCATAAATATCTGAATATCTAAATCCTAATCCTAATACCTTAAAGAAGTATCGAATACCTAAAAAAAAAATAGGTAATTGAACATTTTCTGAATCCCCCCTGGTGCCCTTGTGTTGAAATTATAACTGTCAGAATGGTTTTTTGAAACAAAAAACGTTGACTAGATCATTTCTTCTGTAAAAAATCCAGCTGATAACTACATATGGTCATCCACATAAATGTAAACGCAGCATAATGAATATCTATGAATCGGACTTTATTTCGGGTTAAATTAATTTCAAAAATGTATATAGTAGTGCACAAGCACAAGAACTGCGCTGACAATATTATGTAAGCATGATATCCGCTCAGTTTTGTATCAATTCCGGTTATACCGGAAGTTGGTATTAACTTTGTTATATCAAATAGAAAATCACACTTTTTTGTTTAATTAGTTTAATTTCGCTTTTATGTTTTCTAAAGCCTTTCCTTAGGGGTAGACATACAATGAACTATAGAGTATATGAAAGCTCAAACTTACAGCTCCAAAATATTGGGTCATAAAACGTAAAAAAGTTAAACCTTAATTTCGATTTTCCAAGCGATTTTAAGATGCAACAATATAACACTTTTATTCGTGGAGGAGTAGAAATTATGATCTTCATCCAATAGCATACAATGTAGATGAATCTGATGAACGCAATTAATAGTTAATTTAGGCGAATATATTTGAATAATATGATGATAAAATTCTATATAAGTATCTACAATTCAAACAAACAGCAAATAGTGTTATTCAAATTCGTAAGCAGTAAATTATTACAGCCATATTTGTAAACATATTTTATGAAACATTTACGAAATCTAGCCCACACCTAGTTCAAAATAACCCAAAGCAGATTTAGGCGTTAAATTGTTGCAACTATTTACAAAGAATAGATGATACCAACTAACAGTACATTGAATATATATTATTCATGATAATGAATATAAAACACATGTTCAGATCAATTATTTCTTATTTTCTTTGTAGTTAATGGAGAACATTAAGCAACGGTATACTTCTATTGAAGTAGAAATGAATAATATAGTGATGAATGGATTATTCAACACGTATAAACAAAACCTATTGGATAAAACGGGTTATTCTCAACATGATGCAACTAATGGATTATTCTCCTCTCTTTATGAGAAAATAACTACAAAGTCTCCAAAATACCCATATGTTCAAAGATCCCTGGAGGCACAAAATAGAGTAAGGATGAACCTGAAACGGTGGCTTTGAAAAGGGATAAGTTCGCTGGTCCAGCATTCTCGTGACCTAGTATGATCGACAGCTATTCATCATGCCGAAAGCAAAATCCTCTGAAAACTTTAACGGCAAGTAAATCCATACCGAAGTTTGAACTAAGGTTCCCCAATGTTGAGTGACATTTGCTGCATTTAGACCACTACCTTGATAGTCCAAAAGCCCGCAACACTTGCAGTTTTTTTGACGGTTTGGAAGCTATATGCAACAGGAAAGACCTCACTGGGCAGTGCCGCATCTTCGTCATTCGATAGAAAAATAGGTCAGGTCGGAAGAAGTTTGGCAGGTCTTGAGCTTGAGAATGAGGAGGTGACCAGATTCAGTCCGCCTACCTACAATCTCTTGTGGTGGAATAAAACGAGATCACCAACCTTTCTAAGATGTTCTGAAGAGGTCAATGAATTCTTGCCAGATGTTCATTCATTGCATGAACTCATGTCTGTCTTGCTCCTCTGGCTTCATTGGATGATATAGGGGCTCTAGATGAGCTCAAGATCTGCAAAGCTCTGGATGGAACATGAGGTCACTCCTCATAGATAGTTCATATGAAACAGAAACGAAGGTGGTGCCAAGACAGATCCTTCTGGAGCATCAGAGTTAATACCCATTGTGTCGGATGATACTCCGTCAACCACTACATGAAGGCCTGGGTGCGAGACTCAGTCGAATGGTTTGAAGATATCGAGAGCTACAGGTAGAGATACCCCATACTTTCTAATAAGTATCTGCCATACATGTGTTACGTAGACAAGCAGCTCTTCTATTTATATCTGCTAACGAAAGACATATTTCCAGTCATTCACGAGTTTGGAGTTCATTGGATGGTATTGGATGAGCTCTCTCCATTACTATAGAGATCACAGATAGCACAATAGTGAAGAAATCCCACTACGTTGATAGTCCTAAAGCCCGCGACAATATTTTTTCTATGTTTATTACTAGTTATTTTATCACAAAAGTGACTGTCATGTTCAAACAATATCATAGTAAGCCAACTTTCGAAATTGACAGTTTAACTGTCGAAAGTCACGTTTCCTGATGAAAAAATAGTGTTTGTTTATTTCTATCATCAATATGATGAATTACCATAGAGTACAACTTCAACAATAAATTATTCACATTAGTTATGTCTCAATAAGAAACACATTCGTTGGTCCGAAAAACGTTAAAAAAAATAGTCATCAGATTGTTTAACGCTATTTACAGGTTCCTCAAGTGATAGCTTTTCCCAAGAAAAATAGCTAGCTGCGTTGTGGAGGTATGGTTTAAGGTCAAATGGCAATTTTGAAGTTGAGCAAACTTATTTGACGTCGATTGAATTTTGGAATGTGTCATCACATGAAAATTTAAAAAATACACGTGAGTAGATGTATGACCGTTTTACTTCCGTTATACTCCCTGCTGACGTGTATTTGTGCAGTTGGGCAAATTTGAAAAAAAGGTCATCATAATAAAGCACATATCGAGCACCGTTAAAAGAACCAGTGAAAACATTAAATATTCAGAATATTCGGGGGCTGGTCGTCAAGTTGTGACCCGGATTTGTTTCTTGTTCTGAAATTCTTTGTAAATATAACTGCGAAGAAGAATATGCTTAATATAAGGAGAGAATAATCTAAGGGAGGTATACAACACACTCAATACTCATTGTGCTATGAGACCTTCTGGGTAGAGTGTATTATCACAAACATACCAACCCACCATGAAAACAAAGAAGAGTTGAGACAAACAGAAAGTACACCCTGTTAGGAAAGGATCAATATGTTGGTATACCAATGTATCCAGAACAGCAGAATGTACGGTAGGCGGGGTTATTGGGATCAGAACCAAATACTCAGAACATTTGGGTTAATACACCAGTGCCTTTGAAGCGGATGTTTATGCAATTGAGTGATGTGCACAACTCAATCTGGACAAAGGATAACAAATAGAAGGACCAGGGACATAGCCATCATGTCTGATAGTCATACAGTCATGGAAGCGCTGGGGTCGAACATCATTACCTCAAGGATGGTTACCTTGCCTGCAAAATCAAACTAAACACCTCAGGATTACACACTTGCACGCAAGGGAGCTGGAAACCTTCTGCGATATAGGTACACTCACTATATAGGGAATCCTTAGAGCATAAGAGTAAGAGAAAGAACTAACTACTGAACACTCGAGTTCTCTTACGGGACATAGATGATCTAGAAGAAGGACGCATTGCAAAGGATAAGGGAAAGTAGAATAACCTAAGAACCATAACAGGATTCACGACATGATACTGCAAACTCAACGGGAATATGATAAAAATTGGCCTAGTGAATGATGAGACGCGTAGATTCTGCAGAAAAGCAGAAGAAACACTGTTACGTTTGTTCACTGACTGCAGAAAACAATTCGGAACACAACATCGTAAAGGAAATTACACCATTATAGCCGGGAAAAGTCTTTTTAAAAGAACTAAAGCTCCCATGCGTACTATTATAAAACACTACCGAGAGAAGGATACAATTAAATATATTATTTGATTTCATAAACCAGTGTTTTGGTTAAATGATCAAGTATGTTTGTTATTTCACATGATACGTTTGAAATCAGAACTATCAAGTAAATCGCGCGACAAATTTCGTATGAGATTCCAACAAAGGATCGTTTAGTTGCTTGTCGCGAGACGAAGCATATGTTGGTGAATAACAGTTAAAAGTATACTATTTTCACGGACATAAAATTCCTAAAGATGGACGGATAGTATAACATAGAGGACGCGAGAGTAAATAATTCTTGGTTTAGCACTTTAGAAAAAGAATGAAAGAGTTTTGTGCGGTGGCCAAGACGTTTAAAGAGTCTGCACAGGAATTTGTAAATTGATATTTTTAAAAACATATTTCCAGCAAAGGCATCTGAAGGCGGCAGTTTGTCTTGAAGATGGCAGGGGATGATATATGCGACTTGCTGCAGATACAGATTGTATTGTTGTGCGTGATTCGAATATTATACCTTTAGAGATGAATAGAACTTGCCTATATGTGATTAAACTCCACAACTGTAACCAACGAACACTGAATTTTATATCGAAAACAAACAAAATTTAAATACTAAAACGCTTGAACAGACGAAGTTGTACATGTGGCCTTATATTTAAGAAAACCTACGATAAATCTAAGGGATTATGGTTCTTCTCTAAATCAACTAGAACCTGCCGATCGATTTGCATTCTGATGTAGTTTTACTTTCATCCACGAAGAAATCAGTACCACTTTTATTATTACATTCCTAGTTAGTTACAGGCTTAATCATTAGGATATTCCCAGGCAGAACTCAATCACTCCTAAAGCTTATCATCGAGGCATTTGAATGATCTGAGAATTAATCTTGATGTTTGCAGTAATACATGAATCAGTGCGAAATGAGAATCGCAACATGTTGGAATAACTATGAGTGTGACCAAATTCTTATATTTTATGGGTAAAGGTCTGGCTAGTCAGATACAGTAACGCTCGGACGCATTTACTTCGTTTTCATATTTTGACTACACGATAGGAAAATCCTATTCGTAGAATCTCGTGTGAGCCAAGGGTGGGATGTTGGAAGAGGAGATAGACATTGCAATTTTTCTTGACAGTTTGGAGGCTATATGCATCAGGAAAAACCTCAGAAGGAGTTCGGCAGTTCTCCAGCTTAACAATGTAAAGGTGACCAGCTTCAGAGAGAATCGCTCGTGGTGGAATAACAAACGAGATCGCCCACCTTTCTAAGACGTTCTGGAGAGATCAATGAATTCTTGCCACATGTTCATTCATTGCATGGACCCGTCTCTGTCCCGCTTCTGTGGCTTCATTGGATGATATAGGGGCTCTAGATGAGAAAAAGTTATAAAGTGTACCATCTGCAAAGCTATGAATAGAACATGAGATTCATATGGAGCAGAAGCGAAGATGGTGCCAAGACAGATCCTTGTTGAACATCAGAGTTGATAACCATTGTATCGGATGAGACTCCGTCGACCACTACATGGAGGCATGAATTTCTTGCCGCCAGACACGGTCGAATGCTTTGGAGATATCGACAGCTGCAGCTAGAGTTACCCCATATTTTCAAATAGATGTCTTCCAAACATTTGTTATAGAACAGGTCTCCTATTGATCTCTGCTTACCAGTCAGTCATGAGTTTGAAGTTTATTGCATGAGGGTTTTGGATGAGCTTGATGTTGGTTGCTCTATCAATTACTTTAAAGATTAAAGGATTATCCAAAAACGAACTTACACGTACGCTACCAACTTACAATTATCGCTTGGAGACAATATACATTCTCTTATTGTTGAGTTAATGTTGCATCCAAAAATATACTTACAAACAAGCTACAATTGTCCATTGGAGTTCCGCCGGATATTAAATCAAAAAGAATATATTCATGGATTGATAAGGAAGTGAACAAAACTGTTTACAGTGTTGACAGCTATACCAATCTCCTAGGTTCCGTCTCGTATAGTTGTTTCAGTTGTTCTCATATTAAAGCCTTTATAGAATATATATATATAACATTTATCGTTAAGGCAGCACAAAAAGCTGCGGAAGAACTTGGTCTCGAATTTCAGATCAGTCGAGAAGGCCGACTAGAGGGCAACCTCGAGCTCCTACCTTCTCGCCTGAAAGCCCAGATAAATGCCGCGGAGCAAGATCTTACGCTCAGGCGGCATGTTGACAAGCCGATACACGGTGTTTTCTATCGAAACATCGAAACGCTCGGCTTGTCAACTAGGCTGACCTTCGGCTACCTAAGGTCAGCCGGGCTTACATCCGAGACTGAGGGATTTACCGTAGCTTGCCAAGATGGCGTAATTAACACCTTGGTCTATCGCCGCAATGTGATGGGTGTGCAGGTCCCTGATGTCAGCTGCAGGGCCTGTCGAAAGGCGCCTGAGACGCTTTTCCACCTTCTGTCGGCATGTCCGGCAAAAGCGGCCTCGGCGTACACCCATCGCCATAATGCGGCCCTACGGGTGCTGTATTACCATCTAAGGCACTCGTACGGAATAGACCAAGAGCCGGTGCTGCCTTACATGCCAGGAGATATTGAGTCCGTTGTCGGAAACGAAAAATGCCAGATCTTCTGGAATTATCCGTTTCCGACCGTCAGGTCCATACAAGCAAATAGGCCTGACGTTGTCCTCCTCGATAAACTAATCAAGACTATGTATGTCATCGAATTCTCCGCTCCGGCAGAGAAGAAAATAGTCTTGGAAGAGGAGGAAAAATGGACAAAATATCAAGATCTCCTGTTTGAGCTCCGCACGCTATACCCAGGCCACAAGGTCGTATTAGTGGTTCTGATCATCGGTTTTTGGGCGGAATTCGGTCTTCGCTGCGTTCAAACTTGAAGATCATTCCGGCCTGTAGGAACTCGGCGCAGATCTTGATAGACCGGATGCAAAAGGCAGTCATTCTTGGTTCAATTAGAATACTTAGGGCACACGATTTAGGAACCTGAAGCTACTTACCGACCGGTGGGGAGGAGTAGCTTCGGTTAACCGCTTTCCGTTTTTTCTGGCGCGACTGCTGCGATGTCGTCGGAGCTCGCAGCAGCCCCGACCAGGTTTGAATGTGAAAAAAAAAAAAAAAGTTTATATACACTTTTTTTTTTACATTCAAACCTGGTCGGGGCTGCTGCTTATATATATTATATATAGTATATAGTAAATTGACTTGCTCATATGTAAATACTCGAATAAATTGAATGTATAATTTGAAAAAATGAGGCAATGCCACCCATGTAAGTTATGGATTTCGAATATGGAATAAGATTAACGCGCACAATGTCTATCAGAATTGGTTCAAGCGACATCCAAAACTTTGAATTGATAAGAAAACAGAGGAACATCGCTTAAAATGTTGCGGAATTATGGGATTTATCTTTTGTAGTAGCAATGGATCTACAAAGAAAACATTTACCTAGGTTTAACGTGCACTTTATTCGCTCGTCGATGATTGAAAAGTTTGGAAAACTATACAACTTTAAGTCAATTAATTTTTCATTAGAAACTGCTCAACTGTTTCTAATTGCTCCGTAAATATAATTCTTAGAGGCTTCCTTGAAGTTTTTAACAACTTATATTGTAACAACCGCATCCTTTAAAATACCATTAAACCAAGCTCGATTATTCTTCAAATTGCACGACTGAGATAACATTCTTCAATTAACTGTTCGTGAACTCCATTCTGATGATATTCAATTTGAGGATTCCTAATGGTTTCATATTGTAATGATATGATAACATTATAAAAATATGAGACTTTGGTGGGACCAACTTTTATAGCTATAAATAAGAGACAACTATCCACAAAAAATACTGTTGAAGTACCTACTGAGGACCTTTCAGCTACCAAGTACCATCATCAGATTAAACTAAAATAAAAATCAAAATGTACCTGTTTGAATAATATTTGGGGTTAATACTGCAACTGTAGATAACCAGAAATTTGATACATTGCTTTTTCGTTTATACATTTCCATATCTTCTAAATTACCTAGATATTTGTCCGCACTGTGTTTTAAGAGTAATAAACTTTCTTGAGAAACAGTGTGACCTGTATTCAAAATATATTGGGCTAACGCTGATTTTTCACCATTATTTTGTTTGTTATACTGAGATAAAATGTTCCTTCTAGTTTGACCCACATAGCATTTAGAACAAGACTCACAATTCAGGATTTTTCGAAGTAGGAAACTGTATCTAAGGTTTTGGCTGAATAGGGTTTTAAGCTTGTTTTTACATCTGTAAGCGGGTTCTATTGCAAATTTAGAACAAAAATATGGAATTTATCAATAACTGAAGGAAAATTGACACTACTGAATATTATTAAACTATTTGAAGATTATAGCTTTAATTTGGTTATAACAAAATATAATATAATAACTTATAAATTCAACAGTAGATGCAAAGTTATATAAAGTATACAGATGAAAAAAGTTTTGAATTTTTTGACTACATGGTTAGTAATTTTGTATCTGGAATAATAGCAAAGCATTTGTAAAAGTATATAATACTTGTGGCCAAATGATGTTAACTAAAACAAATATGTAGGATACAAATATATTTTATAATAAATCAGAAAATTAAAACATTAATAAACTATAAATTAATTCAAAATATAATATATAAGTTTAATGACTATGTAATGATCATTGAAATTAATGACATTATAACGTCTACCTTGTCGCTTTTCGGTATTTTGCGGTAAGCTCCTAATCCTGGGGCGCCAGATTTTTCTGAAGGTTTACTCCTTTTTTAAGACTTCTGCTAGGGTCCTCACCACAAGGCTTGTCACTATGCTATCTATAGATAGCCTTGTCCCAAAGGTAGCTACAGTGAAGTAAAACCAGGGCCCATTGGGCAGAAAACAGTATCAAAATTGTAGGCTTTAATTACAATTGATACCTGGTTAAAACTTAGCTCGTTAAAAGATGGAGCAGAAATAACTGAATAAAACGGGGAATTCCAAATGTTTAAAATATATAATAATTATAAATACACTTTCAGAATAATTGATATAAATGCAATTGAACGGTATTATTTACACAAAAATTCACCCAGATGGAAAATGTAATGAAGCTCAAACGGTATATGAAAACTGTTTCAACATATCTACTTTTTACGATATGTTCGGTATTTTATTTCAATTGGACGGTACGGAATCGGTTGATAAATGATTCACATTTATCAATTTGCGGAAAATACAAATCAAACAGATCCTAGAGCAATAAGCGGTGTACGGTAATCATTCAGATAGCATTATCACTTGAAATGCTAAAATGCACTACGGTTAAAATTCGGTCGGAACGGAAGATATATCGTAATGCCCAAAAATATAAACTATTTAGCTATCATTTACCTTATGAAACAATTCACTAAACGGAACACTATTAACAATTCACAGTTCAAATCTGACTTGAATTCGGATAATAATTAATTCACTTTGATTCTAATATGATCACACTTCAACGGTTCTGATTTATAATCGAAATCACCAAAGAGAGCACAAAAGGGAGCACACAAAAGAGAGCACAAAAGAGCAACGGTACTGATTCTAAATCGAAATCACCAAAGAGAGTACAAAAGAGAGCGATATTTTATCGGTCACTGCTTTTATATGTTTTCCTAGGTTCTGGTCAAGTCTGCTCCACCAACTCCTTATTTTGTGCCGAGGGTTTTTTACGTATGTTCCGAACAATGCTTAAAAGTGACGCTACTTTTTAGATCTAAAATTCGCGTGCATGATGCTCCACTAGTTCCTCCCGGCACAATAAACAAGTGTTATCGGAGTTTTTTGGTTGTTCGCCCTTTTTATACATAATGTTGTTCAAAACTTTGATGCATTAACTTGCCAGACCCCTGTTTTTACAACATATTTTATAGGAATGAATGCAAATTTTAAACAGGCATGAATTAGATTCACATATTTGAATAATTAAACTTAATCAAAATTACGGAGATTTAGAAAAGTGACAATCCCGGAATATACATTCGGAGCTCACGCATATCTATTGAAATACTGAACTGTTCGAACTTAGTTTACTTGTAATATCCGTATTTACTGTCCGATCAAAAATAAACCATATTTCCAAAATTTAAGCTTCATTACAACATAACGAAAAAATACCCAGTAAGAATAGTAATCTTCCTAAACATTTTTATTACGATATAAGTTTAAAATTGTGGTTTTCATATAAAGTTTTCTGATATTACATGATTGAGTTTCACTATAGAGTAAGCGAGTAGGATATCTCCAATTTCCTTTTATAAATTATTTTTAGAATTTTATTCTGTACCTTAAAAAGAGGTTCAATTGATTCGTTGTATGCTCCACCCCAACCGATAATGTCATATTGTATTACTGATTGAGCAATTGAATATTACATATTTTTTGACTCTTTAAAATTCAAGGAAAGTTCTCAATTCTTTGAATACATAGATGAGTTTCCGAATTTTCTTCACTAAAAAAGAGATACGTTCCTTCCATCTCATATTAATTGGATGCGTTCCAATTTCCTTTTTTGTTCAGAAATTAGATTATTGATCAAAGATTTGTCTTAGCGATAGTCCAACGCTATATACTGAAGTTGCTCAACTTCGCTGGCTTAAAGAAACGTTTAATAATCTATGAACAAGAATAGTAAATTGAACTATTTTCATAATTAATTGGTGTGACTTAATCCGCAATTTGTTTGAGTGGGTTTTCTGTATATTTTGGATTCGAAGTGATTTTCAGTGAATCAAATTGGTTATTAAACATGTTCAAAAGGCCATGTAAATAAAAATATTTACTTATAATCGCGAAAATATTATCGACATATCTGTACCAAACTTGTGGAAATGTTTCAAGTTCGCTTAGAAAAATATTGGCTGAAATAAGAGGAAGTGGATTGCCCATCCGCTTCTTTGTTTATAGTAGTTTTGGTAAAAAAGAAGTAATGTTGCTCCATACATAAAGACGTAAGGATCATTTATTCTGTGCGGTTTATATCGAGCATATCAATATTTGAAAGCCTTTTCTTCAGAATGTGTATCGACTCAGGGATTGGGGTATTCGTAAATAGTGAAACAACATCAAATGAAACGAAAATAGCCCCAGGGTCAAGTTTGAAATCTTTCAATTTTGCAATTAGTTCCGAAGAATTTTCCACATACAAACTTGATGCGGCTTGGAAGTTGCTAAATTACTTAACTAACCATTTTGCGATATTATACGTGGGACAATTAATGTTTGAAATGATTGGTCCCATGAAATTATCCGTTTTATGAATCCTAGGTAAGCAGTACAGTTTTAGAAGATAGGACTCGAAAGTCTATGTTGATATTTTAAATTATCGGAGATTGCATGATTTTTATTATTATTATTATTGTTTTTATAGTATAATTGGTCAAAATATCGTCATAGATATCCTGGGGTGTATGCTCAAATCCACCTATGGTTCAGAGTTCATGTCAATTCATTTTCATAATCTTATGTTAAATAATCTGAGTTTTCTTCATACTTTAAAATAGAATTATAAGCGAGAGCGAGAAATGAGCGTTTCACACAAACTCTTGTCAGATCGGATATTTATAAAACACTAACAAGGGTAGCAAAATAGGGATGAATGAATCCGATGTAACTCCAGTAAAGTGGCTTACCTTGATGGATGGCTTCGTTAATGGTGCAAGGGAGTCTACTAGATGCAACTCCAAGGTTCGAGCACAAGGCGACTGCCGAAAGCACACTCGCCAGAGATTTTTTAAAAGCCAAATGAATAAAGCATTGTTCCAGAAACAGGCGATGAAAAGTACAAGCAGATTAAGGGAGAATATATAAAGTGTTGGCATAAAAAACATTGAATTGACATAAATGTGAGGATGTATTGATATTTTAGATGTTTTGTACGAATCAGTTATACCAACGGCATTCAACTGTAACATTGTACAATTCGTTGGTAGTTATTCTTCAAACTAGTTCCTCCGAGTGACGTCATGTTACAATAATACCAATCAATTCGTTATAAGATTTTTTGGTATTGGTTGAGATGGTAGCTGGCTTAATGAAAAGTTCAGTGCACTTTGTTTCCCTCGCACCTCATGCTTTGGCAGTTTGGCAGCCATCAATGTTCTCCATGCTGAGGCATGTTGATCTCTCAGATGATTCCGCAAGATCTGCATACCCCCGTTGTGAGGGATACTAGCAAGGGGATTTTGAGGATCGTCCAATCTGGTCATATCTCTGGCCAGTTTGTCCGCTCTCTCATTCCCTTTCCAACCTGAGGACCAGGGATCCAGGTCAGGTTGAGCCTGTTTTCGCCGGCTAGCCTGTTAAAGATCTCCTCGGTATCCCTGATTAGCCACGAGGGCACAGTTGGACTTTTCAGTTTGTTGAGTGCCGCTTGACTTACCATAGCCGAGTAGCGTCTCCTCACATCTGTAGATGGCAAGCATCTCCACTTGGAAGACTGTGTTGAGATTCCCCATTCGCACGGAGTACCTATCAATATATTTAGGACTGCAAAAGCCTGCACCGACTATTGTGTTTGTTCTAGATCCATCCGTATACCAAATTGTGCCGTGCTTTGGCGTGCGGCCATTTTCCCATTCCTGCCCCGATGGGATGACTACCCAGAAATGTTGCTCCGCAAACCACTGGCCTTTGATTCTGTCCTACGGTTCTAGTCGCAGCCTTCCAGGTCATGAATAGAATGAATAGACGGAATTGATCTGCACTCTATCTCTCTAGGGAGTCATTGCAGCTGAGCCTCTAGACCGTAATCATAGCGAGATTTCTCATCGTCATTGATAGGGGAGGCGCGTCCATCAAGGCCCTCAATGCTGCAGTCGATGTAATCTTCCTCCGTGGATGTAATGCCTCTGAGGGAGAGTCCCTGTATTGTGTCCAGAAGTTTCTGGGCTATATCCAGTTCTGTTCTTTTCCACCATACGAGAACTGAATGACTGAGTCTTGGGATAATAATAACTGAGTAGATCCACATCAGCTGTTAAGGGCCCAAACTCCACTTCATGCCAATTGTTATCTTACAATGCCAAAAGATTATCATAGCATTTTGACACCTAGTCTCCGGTTGCTTCTGCCAGAGTTGTTTTTTGTCCAGGGTGATTCCCAGATACTTCACCGTCTCGGAAAAGTTTACTGACTTGCCCCCGATTACCATCTTCTTCAGAGGCTCTATTTTGTTGTTATAAGATTTAGTGTTGATTGAAAATTCAATCTCAATCATTTATATGGATCCATATTGTAAAATTAAACTGCTTCCAATTGGCTGCTATTAAATATGGATTTCCCTCGAGCAGGTCGATATGCTTTTAGTTCTTGGATTATGTCAAGGTAACTGCCTCGAAAGTGTCCGCGTCTATCAAGAGATGTATCCAAATCGAAGAATTCCAAATCACAAAACCTTTGCCCGAATTGAAAGACGTCTTCGAAAAACATGGAGGTTGAAGCCAGTCAGAATCAACGCTGGAAAACCTCGACAAGCTTGAACACCCATTGCGGAAGATGCTTCTTCAAATGATTGATAACATTCCTGAAACCAGTACCAGAACATTGCAATGAGAGATTGGGATTCCATTAAGCACTGTAAGTCGAGTTTCGAGCTATCAATTAATTCGTCCATCCCACATTAAGGCAGTGCAAGAATTATTACCACGTTTAAATTTTGCGCAAATTATTCGGGAGCGCAAAGTAGTCGACAACAGATTTCACACTAATATCTTGTTTACTGATGAGTCTTGTGTTACACGTCGTCGCATGACGAACCTACACAATGAGCATATTTATGCAGTTGAAAATTCACATGTTATTAAAGGTAGACATTATCAACGAGAATTTAAAATTAATGTCTGGGTCGGTATTATTGGCAATTTTATGGTTGCACCGTTCCGATTGCCCGATCGTCTGGATGGCGCTAGTAACCTTAGTTTCCTTCAAAAAATGTGGCCAGAATTATTAAAAGACTTGCCCCTTAATTTACGTCTAAACATGTTCTTCATGCACGACGATGCACTACCTCATTTGGCACGTGCCATAAAAGAATATCTTGATGAACAATTTGCTGATAGATGGATTGGTAGAAGACAAGAAGCACCTATTCAGTGGCCTTCGCGGTCTCCAGACTTGAATCCTTGCTACTTCTTAATCTGGGGAGCGTTGAAAATACAAGTAAACAAGTTTCAAATTGATAATTCCGAACAACTGTGGACCAGAATTCAAAATGCTGTAAACGCAATACGAGAAAACGACTTTGTATTAAGGAGGGTGCATTTCAATTTTTTACGCCGAATCGATCTTTGCATTAATGAAGGTCACATTGAACACCTGTTATAAAAAAGTTTTGTCTTTGTGTTCAGTAAATTTTGTACTACAATTTTATTAAACTTGCTCTAAGAATATCAGTTATCAGTGTTTGAGAAAACGTTATTTTCCTTCTAAACTACGCGAAATACGGAATTTTCACATTGGTAATAAAATGAAGATAATGAATAAACCTTCCTGTTGAGAAAAATCTTAGAACCATATCACCACCGCTAATGAAATTATTTTAAAAATGTCAGAAGGGTGAGGGTGGTTTTATCCTTCTACAATTTCCTTTGAATTTCTTTGGTTACTGAAAGTAGGGTAACATTCTCTAATGCACTTCTGCGAAATTTCATCTAATTTGTTCCACGCATTCGTGAATAGCGCACAAAAATGGGATTTCTTAAGTGAAATTTGAAATCTTCTCACGGACAAACTGTACATTTTGTTACTATATATATTGGGTTCAATCTCTACAATAAGTGGTAGTTTTATTTTCCAGCAATTTTGGGACATCCTGTATGTAATAAAACACAAAATAAAAGTATCTTATTTTATTATATCAATATGATATCTTATCACAAAGTAATGGCTTCCACCATTGAACTAATTTAAGTATTTTGACTTGCAATGAGTTTTCGCATTATTTTCCCTCAGTCATCAAAAACTCCAATTAATACTCATCAACTGGATTAGTCCTTTATTACCTGCAAATTTCCCTAACTTGTTAATCAGAAAGTTATTGTTCTTGGCAAAAGTGTTGATTCAATTCGAAAGAGAAATGAACGCTAGTCTATTTCTCGGCTTTTATATCTAATTATTTCTAGTTGTAAATACTTAATTGCTTGAATTAGTTTGGCGCAGCTCTAAAAACTGCTTCTGTTGAATTCATTATTATGTAGACACGAAGATTACATCGAGATAGTTAGCACGCTAATTCTCTTTTTAATAATTACCACCATGACTAAATTAAACAGTTTCATTAGCAGTCCTGATATTATCGTTGTGTTTATTTCGTTTTGTTATATATTTGAATTTACATTTACCATTAGGGGAGATTACCAAATTCTACATTTACATTACTGATTTTTAGATAAGGTTATAAGAACCCTATTAATGCTTCCTGAGCTTATAATTTACCTCCGAGTCTGTAATGCACTGATTATTCCAAAGGGTTAGTCCTAGATCAAATAGATTGGATAGTTTTCGAGAAACAAATGATTTTCCTCCATGAATATTTTGTAGCTGAAATATTTCTTTGAACATAAATTCGCAACGTACCATTTTAAATAACATTCGAACATTCCAAATCATTTACAATGGAATAAATATCATTGTTGGTAATTTCTAAAAATAAACCATTTTATTGCCTTAAAAATTTTACATTTTGATGAGTTATGTTCTAGCCTAAGTTCTCTAAGACCCTACTCTCCATGAGCAGGAGAAGCCTAAAACTGGTGACACGACTCCTCACAGGACACTGTCAAACATCTACACACAATGGCCATTATTGAATACCCAGTTTGTAGTAGATGTGGCGAGGCGGATGAAAATGCCTCTCACATTCTATCAGAATGTCCAGCACTTGCTCCTTTTACACTGCAATACCTCGGCAGCACATATATGCTGCTTGAAACCATAATAAATATCAGACCATGCAAAATCTTAGCCTTCGGCACTGCCCTAGACCTGCTGGACTGGTACTTGTGTCAAGGGACGCACAATGGGCCCAATCAAGCGGTCTAAGTGCTCAGAACCTGTCCGCCCCGTCTTGATTGATTGATTGATTGATTGAGTTATGTTCCTGGTATCATAACAGTTATGAGTTATGAGGTATACAGAAAAAAAAGCAGTTCATGCTATTATGTTCTTTTAAGTTTAGGTCAGGGGCTTTGCACACCGTTTTGATCCATTTTGAATGTTCAAAGTTCTTCCATATAGATCAGTTTGAGTTTTGATACATTTCAAAGGCTCAAAGATCTTCCATTTTGAACAGTTATAACTTTACATGCCATTATGACAGATTTATGAATTATGCAGGGTGTGAAAGGAAATCATGCATCTCTTTCAAACAAACGGTTTAGTGACTGTACACTTGAGTTTTGATACATTTTAAAGACTGAAAGTTCTACCATGTTGATCAGTCATGACTCCTCATGTCATTGTGACAGAGTTATGAATTATGTTATTTGTCATTTTTCAGTTTTGGTCTGAAACTATGTAAGTACCCTGTAGTTTCGATACATTTCAAAGGCTTAAAGATCGTCCATATTGATCAGTCGTGACTCTTCATGTCAATATGGCAGAGTTATGAATTAGGCAGGGTATGAAAGGAAATCATGAACTTTAGTCATGTTTCTGTTCCATCAGGAACTCTGTAAGTACCCTTCAGCTTTGATACATTTTAAAGGCTGAAATATCGTCCATTTTGATCATTTATGACTCTCCATGTCGAACTCATAGGGATTATGCAGGGTGTGAATAGAAACATGTTACTTTTGTTTCTTTTTAGTTTAGGTGTTGATTGAAGTAACTCTTTCAAACAACGGTTTAGGTCAAGGACTCTGTACACTTGAGTTTTGATACTTTTTAAGAACTCAAAGTTCTCCCATACTGATCAGTCCCCATGTCTTCATGACAGAGTTATGAATTATGCAAGGTGTGAAAGGAAATCATGAACTTTTGTTTATTTTTAGTTTAGGTGTCTATTGAATTAGCTCTTTCAAACAACGGTTTAGGTCAGGAACTCTGTACACTTAAGTTTTGATGTATTATGAAGACTCAAAGTTCTCTCACATTGATCAGTCATGACTCCTCATGTCATTATGACAGGGTTATGAATTATGCAGGGTGTGGAAGAGAATCATGAACGTTTGTTATTCTTCAGTTTTGGTCAGTTTTGATACATCTCAAAGGCTCAAAGAACGACCATTTTGATCAGTTATGACTTTCCATATCATTATAAAAGAGTTATACATTTTTCAAAGTGTGAATGGAAATCATGTACTTTTGTTATTTTTCAGTTTAGGCGTTGATTGAAATAGCTCTTCCAATCAACGGTTTAGGTAAGGGGATGCATTTTAAAGGCTCAAAGTTCACTCATATTGTTCAGATTCACTTTCCATAACATTATGAGTTATGTAGGGTGAGAAAGGACATCAAGTCGGTAATGTTGTTATTTTTTAGTTTTGATGCATTTTAAAGGCTCAAGTTCTTCTATCATAATCATCAGATATGACTTCCCTTGTCATTATGACAGATATCAATTATTACATATGGAAATTCTCGGGAAATAGATCACATTAACACTCTGTTTTAAATGTTTGTCACGACAAAACCTTTTTCTATTAGCTTGTAAATCTAACATCTGGTTTGGAAGTGTATACTTAAAAATTAAATTTTATTTGTCTCGTCTCAGTCGATTACTTACTGTGTTGACATGAATACGTTTTTATTAAGAAATCTTCTTAGCAGTAGATTTTTGATAATTTTACTATAGCATTGAGGTTTACAATTTCGTTTAATCGTGTTTCTGTTCGTTTCGGCGACGTGGACATTTAAATTGAAATTGGTGCGATTTGGACGCTTTGTGTAATACAATTAGTTTTAAGTAATCAAGTTTTAGACATAATAAGTCTTCTGATGATGGTCGTGAGACCGAAACGTACGTAAGGACAAAATTTGAAACTAAGTGTTAATGTGACCTATTTCCCGAGAATTTTTATATATAATTCATATTGGGTCAAGAATCTTTATTGATATCAATTATGCAGGATGAGAGAGAAAATGATAATTCTTTGTTATTTTCTAGGTTAGGTCAGTTTTGATATATTCAATAGCCTTCAAGTTATTATTATTATCAGTATATTAACAAAGTTAAACGAATGAAACATTATATAGCGTTAATATAGCAATATAATGGATACGGCGTTAATTTCCACTAATTGGGGAAAATGAAGCGAAAATTTAGTAGATACGTATCTTCTTATTTGTGATATATCATAAAATCGAATGTGTAAATGAGTCTTATCGTGTTGCTATGTTAATAGCGACCCTAAATAACGGTATATGACATTAAATTTCCTATCTTGTGACACCGCACAAAAGGTTTTATCTAGAAAAATCTGGAGAATTTATGAAGATTGTTTGACGTTTAGTTAGATTGTAGCACGTCTTTTGTTAGATCTAAATGAAGAATTAGCAGGACGAGAGCAGAGAAAGGTAAATATCGTGTTATATAGCATGACTTTTATGCGACGGATCCAAATTAAACCCAGCAGTTCAGATTCGCGGAATAATGACTTATTCATTGATCCCGTACAATAACCGTTCCTACTGCATACAGATCTTGTCAGTCGCTATAATCTAGATATTAGAGCCAATATGACTCCTCAAAATATTAACCGTCTCATGGATTTGAAATTCAATAGCCAATAAAATAAACTGGTCTCCATAATCATAGCCTCGTTCCGTTCTCATTGCGTAAATGTAGACTTGTTTTTGAACTCGTTTTAGCTTGAGGAAGGACCCCGAGGCTCCCAATTTCATCATCGACATCTTCTCGTTTTCGACCCTATACTCTCAGTTCTCGAGTCGAGACCCAGATTTTGAGTTTTAGTGTTGGTATGATCCCGGTTTCGAAATTCATAGTCCAAACACTTAAATCTGTACTTGCTCTGGACCCTTCTCGGTTTTCAGAACAAGAGCGAATCCCCAAGTTATAGTATCGACATGGTTTTGGTATCACCACAACACTTTCTATGTTTTTGGGACGAGGCAGAGACTTTGAGTTCAATATTAGTATAATCTCGGTCCGGATAACCATAATCACAATTTTGGTCTAAACATTCAAATGTAGACTTGCTCTCGAACTAGTCTCGCGTTTTGGAACGAGACCAATGCTCCGAGTTTTAGTATTTCGGTTTTAACTTCGGTTCTCAATATGAAGGCACATCCATACATAGCCTCGGTTCTGTTTGAACGATTACATGGAGACTTGGTCTGGTTCTACTCTCGATTTTTGGAACGGGATCAGGGTTCCTACTTTGAGTACCGACATTGTCCCGGTGTCAACAACGTACTAAGTCGGTTCTCAATGCTTGAATGTAGAATTGTGTTCGAACTCGTCTCAGTTTAAGGATGGAGCTCGGGGTTCCGAATTTCATCATGGACATCGTCTTGGTTTTGACACCATACTCTTAGAATTCGAGTCGAGACCCAGATTTTGAGGTTTAGTGTTGGTATAATCCCGGTCTCGAAATTGATAGTCCAAACGCTTAAATATATACTTGGTCTGGACCCGTCTCGGTTTTCAGAAAAAGACCGAATCCCCAAGTAATAGTATCGACATCGTTTTGGTCTCAGCACCACATTCTATGTTTTGGGACGAGGCAGAGACTTTGAGTTCAATATTAGTATAATCTCGGTCCAGACAAACACAATCACAATTTTGATCTAAACGCCCAAATGTAGACTTGCTCTCGAACTAGTCTCGCGTTTTGGAACGAGACCGAGGCTCCGAGTTTTAGTATTTCGGTTTTAACTTCGGTTCTCAATATGAGAACCAGGCTTTGAGTTTCATAATTGGTACAGTTTCGGTCTCGACATCCATATATAGTCTCGGTTCTGTTTGAACGATTAAATGGAGACTTGGTCTGGTTCTACTCTCGATTTTTGGAACGAGATCAGGGTTCCTACTTTCAGTACCGACATTGTCCCGGTGTCAACAACGTACTAAGTCGGTTCTCAATGCTTGAATGTAGAATTGTGTTCGAACTCGTCTTAGTTTAAGGATGGAGCTCGGGGTTCCGAATTTCATCATGGACATCGTCTTGGTTTTGACACCATACTCTTAGAATTCGAGTCGAGACCCAGATTTTGAGGTTTAGTGTTGGTATAATCCCGGTCTCGAAATTGATAGTTCAAACGCTTAAATATATACTTGGTCTGGACCCGTCTCGGTTTTCAGAAAAAGACCGAATCCCCAAGTAATAGTATCGACATCGTTTTGGTCTCAGCACCACATTCTATGTTTTGGGACGAGGCAGAGACTTTGAGTTCAATATTAGTATAATCTCGGTCCAGACAAACATAATCACAATTTTGATCTAAACGCCCAAATGTAGACTTGCTCTCGAACTAGTCTCGCGTTTTGGAACGAGACCGAGGCTCCGAGTTTTAGTATTTCGGTTTTAACTTCGGTTCTCAATATGAGAACCAGGCTTTGAGTTTCATAATTGGTACAGTTTCGGTCTCGACATCCATATATAGTCTCGGTTCTGTTTGAACGATTAAATGGAGACTTGGTCTGGTTCTACTCTCGATTTTTGGAACGAGATCAGGGTTCCTACTTTCAGTACCGACATTGTCCCGGTGTCAACAACGTACTAAGTCGGTTCTCAATGCTTGAATGTAGAATTGTGTTCGAACTCGTCTTAGTTTAAGGATGGAGCCCGGGGTTCCGAATTTCATCATGGACATCGTCTCGGTTTTGACACCATACTCTTAGAATTTGAGTCGAGACCCAGATTTTGAGTTTTAGTGTTGGTATAATCCCGGTCTCGAAATTGATAGTCCAAACGCTTGAATATATACTTGGTCTGGACCCGTCTCGGTTTTCAGAAAAAGACCGAATCCCCAAGTAATAGTATCGACATCGTTTTGGTCTCAGCACCACATTCTATGTTTTGGGACGAGGCAGAGACTTTGAGTTCAATATTAGTATAATCTCGGTCCAGACAAACATAATCACAATTTTGATCTAAACGCCCAAATGTAGACTTGCTCTCGAACTAGTCTCGCGTTTTGGAACGAAACCGAGGCTCCGAGTTTTAGTATTTCGGTTTTAACTTCGGTTCTCAATATGAGAACCAGGCTTTGAGTTTCATAATTGGTACAGTTTCGGTCTCGACATCCATATATAGTCTCGGTTCTGTTTGAACGATTAAATGGAGAATTGGTCTGGATCTACTCTCGATTCTTGGAACGAGATCAAGGTTCCGACTTTCAGTACCGGCATTGTCTCGGTATCAACAACGTACTCAGTCAGTTCTCAATGCTTGAATGTAGAATTGAGTTCGAACTCGTCTTAGTTTAAGGAAGGAGCCCATTGTTCCAAATTTCATTATCGACATCGTCTCGGTTTTGACACCATACTCTTAGATCTCGAGTCGAGACCCAGATTTTCAGTTTTAGTGTTGGTATAATCCCGGTCTCGACATCCATATTTTGGGTTCTATCTGAACGATTAAATGGAGACTTTATCTGGAACTACTCTCAATTTATGGAACGAGATCAAGGTTCCGACTTTCAGTACCGACATTGTCTCGGTCCCAACAACGTACTCTGTTTTCTAGACAAGACCTAGACTGTGAGTTTCAATATTTATGCAGTCTCGGTATGTTCTTAGTTTGGTATAAATGCCTAAATGTAAACTTGGTTTTGAACTCTTCTCGGTTGTGGGAACGAAAACCACCAGGCTGGACATGATCTTAGTCTCGACACATACTCTCATTATTAGATCCGGAATAGAGACTTTGAGTTGCAGTATTGGTTTAGCCTTAACCTCTACAAGTCTAGTCTCGGTTCGGTCGAATGTAATATCGGTTTTCATTTCTTTTCGGATCTAGAAATATAGACGTCATAGTCTATGTTTTCGAGATGATACCAATATTTGAGTATTGAGTATCGGTATAATTTTGGTCGACAAACATAGCGTCGTGCAGATCTCGACGCTTGAATGTAGACTTGTTTCCGAACTCATCGCGGTATCGAGTCTCAGTAACGACATCTTTTCGATCAGACAACCTAGTAGTAGCTGAAACCAACTCAAGAAGAAAATTTCAACTCAAGAAGGAAAATTCAAATGCTCCTCTGGCCCACAAGATGTTCATACAACATTATACTCTAGTGTAGTCAGAGTATAAAGAAACGCTAAAACGTAGATTTGATCTTAATCTCTTATCGGTTCTTAGTCGAAACAACTATAGTATCAGTTCGGTTCCAAAGCTGAAACGGGAAATTGATCTCGATGGTTTTCAAGGCAAGACGAGACTAGAATCCTTTATGAATGTAGGTAGTATATTTTCATATGATCATTATATGTTATAAAAGAGCATATCACCGTATGTGAGCTAATGTTTAAAAATGTAGGTCAGTAGGAAGTTCCCTTATGAGTGCTGACCAAATCAGCCATAAGGGAAACTAACAGATGGCTTATAAATAAATCACATGAAGCAGTCGAAAAAATGGTGGGGGAGTTTTCCTCCATTCCTACGGATCTCTGTAGTAGCAAGTCTAGCATTTCTCTTAATGAGTAACCTGCCGTGAAAACTTTGTTTAATTGGGAAAGACCCAGATGCAATATTCCAATTGAACGTTTCAGGAAAATTATTTCATTTCAAACGCAATTCCCGTATGCATCATTAAGTCTGAAAGGGTTAATGTTGACATTAAAAAATTTACTCGTTTCACACATTTGAATGTTCAACCTGGAATAGTGTAAAATGTAATTTTCATTTCAATTACTATTGTAATTAGGTGAAGTATTACATAATTTGAATAAAACAATTATATTGGAATGAACTACTCGAATGAACTACTACTATTGGAATCAATCGTGAAATTATTGGAACAAAAATATATTGTAGTTGCCAGGACAATACCTTCTATGTGCAAATTATCCCGTTTTTAGATTATGGTAGTTTAAGATATACAAGGATAATCTCTATCGAATGACAAAACCTTGTATGTGATAGAAATATAGCCAAACAAAGCAAAAGAGAGTGCATCCGATACAACAAAAGTACTGACTATGAATTTGCAAAGTAAGTTGTTTAGCCCAATAAGTTTAGCTTCTTCAATGTATTATAAACGAAAATTAACTGTGCATAATTTTACATTATGGGAATTCAATGACGGACAAGTTCGTCTGTTTGTTTGGAATAAAGTCGATGGAGGTGTTAGTGCCAACGAATTTTCATCGTGCCTTGTAGGCTATATTCTTAAGCTCCCTAACTCATTCAGGCATGTAGTTTTAATTTCGTATGATTGCTGTGGTCAAAACAGAAATACGATTTTGTCAACTGCTCTGTTCGATACTGCACGACTGAAGAACATCACAATTGAACAGCTCTTTCTTCAAAGAGGTCACAAAATGATGGAAGCTGATAACTTTAGAACATTATTTTAGGCCTTTTATATACTCACCTGATGACCATATTTAACGTATTCATTTGGCCCCGAGAAGCCATAGGACGTAAAAGTTGTGCATTATCATATTTACAAGGACTATTCTACAATGAATTTAGTTCATCCATCACTTAGGCCAGGAATTGGAGTGAGGGAAGATATGTGACGGACATTTGTAAAATTGAATATTCGCCCGATGGCGAAGTCTTGATGAAAACCGATTTTTTTGAAAATCGGAAGACCCTCCCTCATAGAAAATCCAAAATTGAATGTTTTAAATTAAAGGTAATAATAATGAACTTTTATTCCAATTTCAGCTTATTCATGATTCTCTATATAAATCGGATTAGAAATTGATTTATTATCTTTTATTCCCCTACAAATAAACGGAAATGATATAATTCCATCAGAATCTGCGTTAGAATATTTTTTTTCAATTTTGTATTGTTAGGAGATATTCCTCTTTTTTTAGGATGTATTCCTAAATGAATTACAATTCAATTCATAATTTCAAGAAATGTATTTTTATCTCTTCCTTAATAGTAATTTATACTAATTTCTCTAGATCTGCAGTCATTACAATCCGTCATCGACCGTCAGTACCATGATTCTTTTGATAAACTTCCCTATAAAGCTGAGAAGTTACGGAAAATGAATGGAGAATGTTTGGCAAATGATGATCAGCCTAAAAAGAAAGCACCGAGGAAATAGTTACAAAAGATAACTTTTTTACTTAAGTTGTAGTAACGTTATTATTGTTTTTTTTTTTCAAGTAGTGTTCAAATGCAATATTCTCTATGTTGTTTCGAATAAAACATGATATTTTTTAATAATTAATGATTTACAATTACTTTTATCTGCACATTTCCTACCTAAATCAATTCTCCTATTTGTCAAAAGATCTCCTGCAATACATCTTATGTTATCCATACCATCAACAGCTCCTTTGTGGTAGTTTTTTTAATATTTTTGCTTCTTTTTATAAAAACTGTTTTGTAGTTTGATTTCGAAACATTTTACATAAAATTATTTCAGAACCACGATATGGTGTCATTCATAACTTTCGAATCTAATAAAGCGAAATACGTGATGATTATCTGTTAAGTTTCAAAGTGTTATAACATGTTCCTCAGTAAATGTCTGGTAATAGTCGTCCTCTATCTGATTAATTCATGAGGGGTGGTTATCTGGAATGTAGACACCGGATCTCCAGCAACAAGGGACGCGTTGTACGCTCCACAACAAGGGATACGTTATTAGGTCTTCTGAAGAAAACAAGCAATTTTAACAGCTATAGCCCCTAAACAAATGGCAGCCAACCGAGTCGATGTATTAAGTGGCCAAGTAACTTCTGAGATTGGACAAGTGGTGTGTTGAAGTCAAACACAGTCGTATTGTCAATTTAAACAAGCCGAAGGCGCCACCAAATCGGAATTCATTACATAATATCCCTCTGCTCTCAGAAACTAATGAAGAAAGTTACTGCATAGCGGGTTAGATACACTGCGCGTCTGTGAATATGAGATACAACGGAATGCTGAAGTATTGAAATATACTTTTGAGAATATTAGATAATGTATAGAGTATTTATTTTAGAGAATCATATATTATAGAACCTAAGATCATTATGAACAGCTTCATGAAGCAACTGAGAATTTCGATATAATTGAAGTCAGACTCCATGCTGCGTCTACAATTTCCAACTCACGAATTCTAATGATGTTTACTTCGTTTTAAAATATGTTTAATTTTTCCATAGTGTGATACTTACTAATAAAATCATATTACAAGTCTTTGTCCTTTAGACATATTCCCACCGCTGCACCAATCGGCTTGCTTCTATGTGTAGATTCAGCAGACAGTAAGCATGTGGTGATAAGTTTATCAAGTGTTTCATATCTCAAGAGCATTTGAATGACTTGGCACCCGAAGCCTTCTTGATGAACTTCCGTCATATGGTTTGCCGCTTACTGTCGTTTACTTCCTACTTTTATCTCCGATAGATCATTCCATGTGATTATTGATGGAGCCCTTTTCGATGCAATGCTACCATCGCTGATGCTCCACAAGTATCTGTCCTGGTACCAACTTTGTATCAGCTCCATGCTACCTCCGCAGATTTGGGGATGAGTGCATTTCATACCGCTTTCTCCTCCAGAGCCCTTGTATCATCATTGAAGCCAGAGGTTTTTGATTTTCTATCCCATGTCAAGGGCTACTTCACACTCCAGCAAAACCTCATGATCAGCAAAGCATAGATTTGACCTGCCCTGGAATACTGTTTACACGTTTGGACCTCAAACATAGGTAGAAGCTCTCAAAATTTTGTTGGAAGTGACCTCCTGTCTCAATCATAGTTTTGCAGATGATGGTACTCATCATACCACTTTCTCCTATAGTGTCCCGAAATCACCCAACTAAGCCAAAGGTGCAAGACAGAGACAGGTCGATGCAATGAATGGAATTCTGGTTAGAATTTTGAAACAAATTGAGTTTAATGTAACTACATTTTCTCTAGAAGGCGGATCCCACAATTCCTAGTTATGGTGCAACTATTCCTATGGACGACTACATATCCATGCTCTGTATCATTATCAAAAGGATCCTCTCAAAGGACCATCTTGTGAGGACTATTACTAAAACATAACACCACAGCAGCTTCTCATGATTCACAAAGTACAGTTCGACATATCCTGGAGTACTGTTCTCATCTTTGGAGTTCAGCTCCCAAATGTACGCTGAAGCTCTTGATTGCATTAATTACAGAGCTATGCGTTCGGTTAGTGATTCCTCACTTACAAATTCATAGTAAATTCAAGTACGTCGTAGAAAGATGGGCGACATCTAACCTTCATATAGGTATTTCCATGGTCGGTGCTCATCGGAAATCTGGTCTCCTATTCGAGTGCAATACAAGGTAGACTGACTTGATGACCTCAAACTGGTTATTGTCAAGTTCAAGACCTACCGAACATCTACCTATCAAACTTCATTTTCCTAAAAAAGAGCCAAGCTGTAGAACTCTTCGCCTAGTGAGGTATTTCCTGATGCCTGAGTCACAAAAATTTTGAAAATGATCCACAAGATGAAGTGTTCTCGTGTGGTAAAAAAAAAGGTTTAAGAAGCTCAGATGCGACGGGAGAGAATTGCAATAGACAATGAAACAGATAGTTATCTATGGGATGAAAAACATTTATGAGAGTAATATTTATCCCGTTCTGATTAATTTACACATTTATTATTCATATTTTCAAATACATTTGGGTCGTTGTTATTTGATAATTTTGTTCATCCAAAATTGAATCTGCATTGTTACAAATTTTCCATGACATGAATTTTAGGTTTATATTTAATTATTGCATTTTCGTATATGACCAACATAGTTTTCTAGTTGCACATTTTCACATTCATCCAAAAACAATTGAATTCCATTCAATTCAATGCATACGGAATTACCCTCTACTTCCGTTGCTGGCGAATTTAAATTAACTTTGTACCTTCTGCATACCTAACGCTCGCGCTGCATTTTTAAAATGATAAACAGCTCCGTATAGTTACAATATTTATATGACTAACAGAAACCACTGGGTAAAATCAGTCGTATTTACTATTTTATCTGCGAATATGGTGGACCAATCTTCAATCAGTATGAATTTCTAGATAGAAGAGATCAAAGAAGGCATAGAAATATATCCTCTTCCATGCTTGTAGTCACATTACATTTTGGATTATTAAGATTCTTTATATACTCAGAGGAGCAATTATAAAGTTAATAAAAAATAAAGGGATATTGTTATACAGCATGAGTATCAAATTTCAAAGTTAATTCATTCCATAATATAACGAGATATAAATTCAAATGAATTCGCCATGTTTTCGTGATAAATAGTAACTTGAGGCAGTTGTCGAAGCGCTTGGGAGGGAAGTTAAGTGTGATTGTGAATATTAGGAGTGTTGGTCAAAATAATAACATTCTTTTGCGGTTCAATGCTCATTATGAATATTTGCCGGATTATCACACTTTCAACTCAACCTGTATACTCAACAGAGGATATAATCGACTTTAGAGAATGTATATGTGGAGGATTGTGGAATACTTTTATATATCACATTATCTCTGAACATGTGGAATACAAACTTCAAAAGAAATTGAGGAGTGCATAAACATTCATCCTCTTTGATGAGTTCCGGGTAGCTATGTTATGTAAGTCCTTGGTCTTTCTACATTTGAGGAACAAGTGTAACGTCGTGTTAGATTTTGGGCTAGTTGCCTTAATTATAAGACATTATTGAGTGGATTATTATTCAGCTATTCATTCATATGGAAACAATATATGTTTAACAACGGATAATCGACTTAAGATGAAGTACGTATGGGGGTAAAATTGTGGAATACTTTTATACATAATTTTATCTATTAACAAAGGGAAAACAAACTTCATAATTTCCATTGTGTTGAACTATCCATAAGAAATAAATTAAGGATGGCATGAACAATCATGTTCTTCCATGATTTCCGGATAGATATATAAGTCCTTGGTCTTACTACATTCGGATAATCAACTTAAGATAATGTATGTGTGGAGGTATCATTGTAGTATATTTTTGTATATCAATATTTCTCTGAACATGGGAAGAACAAACTTCATACTCTCCATTGTGTTGGACTATCCAGATGGAAGAAATTGAGGAGGGTATAAGCATTCATCTTCTTCCATGAGTTTCGCATAGATGTAAGTCATTGGTCTCACTACATTCGAGATAGATAAGATCCTTTATACAATTAGAGGGATATGTGTAACGTCGTATTAGTGCCTGGACTAGTTACGCTGATTAAAAGACATTACTGAGTGAAATACTACTCAGCTATTTATTTGAACGAAAACACATATATTCAACAAAAGATAATCGACTTTAGAGAATGTATGTATGGAAGTAACATTGTGGAGTAGTTTCATATGTCATTTCATCTCTGAACAAGGGGGAAAGAAACTTCATACTCTTCATTAAGTTGGAATATGCAGATGGAAGAAATTAAGGAGGGCCTAAACAATCATCTTCTTTCATCAGTTTGGCATAGATATGTAAGTCCTTGGTCTCACTACATTCGAGATTGATAAGATCCTCTCTACACTCAGAGGGATAAGTGTAATGTTATGTTAGTGTATGGACTAGTTGCCCTGATTAAAAGACATTACTGAGTGGAATACTATTCAGCTATTTATTTGAACGGAAACACATATATTCAACAAAAGGTAATTGACTTTAGAGAATGTATATATTTGGGTAACCTTGTGGAGTACTTTTATATTTCATTTTATATCTGAACAAGGGGGAAAAAACTCTATACTCTTCATTAAGTTTGGAATATACATATGGAAGAAATTGAGGAAGGCATAAACAATCATCTTCCTCCATGAGTTACGCATAGATATGTAAGTCCTTGGTCTCACAACATTCGGCATTGATAAGATCCCTTCTACACTTAGAGGGATAAGTATAATATCGTGTTAGTGTCTGGACTAGTTGCCCTGATTAAAATATATTACTGGGTGGAATATTATTCAGCTATTTATTTGAACGGAAATACATATATTCAACAAAAGATAATCGACTTTAGAGAATGTATGTATGGAAGTAACATTGTGGAGTAGTTTCATATGTCATTTCATCTCTGAACAAGGGGGAAAGAAACTTCATACTCTTCATTAAGTTGGAATATGCAGATGGAAGAAATTAAGGAGGGCCTAAACAATCATCTTCTTTCATCAGTTTGGCATAGATATGTAAGTCCTTGGTCTCACTACATTCGAGATTGATAAGATCCTCTCTACACTCAGAGGGATAAGTGTAATGTTATGTTAGTGTATGGACTAGTTGCCCTGATTAAAAGACATTACTGAGTGGAATACTATTCAGCTATTTATTTGAACGGAAACACATATATTCAACAAAAGGTAATTGACTTTAGAGAATGTATATATTTGGGTAACCTTGTGGAGTACTTTTATATTTCATTTTATATCTGAACAAGGGGGAAAAAACTCTATACTCTTCATTAAGTTTGGAATTCACTATTCCATAGTGAGTGGAAAAATCTCCTGAAACACGTCGAATGATTTTGTTTGGGAGACATCTTTTGACGTATATTTGAGGCTTGAACGAGCAACCCTCTAATAGGGGGCGCTTGAACCCCCCAAATTGAATAGGGGAGAGGGGTTGAGTGATACGTCATTTTAAAGGTCTTGGAAGCCTCTTTACAACGGTGTATGAAAAACGTAAATTTGATGAACCGTTTTCGCCAAAAATTTATTGCTCGAATGCGCCACCTTGAATATTTGGGTTTTATTTGTACAAGCTCATTTTTATTGAGCCTTTTTTACAAACTTGAACAATCTTCAAAAAATCACATTCGTAAGAAAATTGAATTGTGTTGTCATGCTTACAATGAAAAAAATTAAATCTGCGTGTTTAAATCAAATGTTCAAATTGTCCTTTATTGAATTCCTTACAATAATACAATCTTGACTGAAAACCGTCTCTAACATGGTTCAGCATAATTGGAGTTATTTGACGACACTCATTTACAATTCGTTGGAGTAGTTCGTCCAAATTTCCAGGCTTAGTCACAAAAATCTTGGACTTAAGATGTCCCCACAAGAAGAAGTCCAGAGGGTTCAGGTCAGGAGATCGGGCAGGCTACTCCATGGGACCTCTTCTTCCAATCCAACGACCGGGATATTGCAAATTGAGGTATTGGCGAACTGGTGCGGCGTAGTGAGGAGGAGCTCCGTCTTGTTGGAAATGCAATTGTTGTTCAAGTGGTAGAGGATCGTTTTCTGATTGTTCAGTTATTAACGGATCAATCGCATTTTCCAACATTTCAAGATAAATTTCGCCATTTAAATTACCAGGAATAAACAGCTCTAATTAGGTAGTCTCCCAAAATTCCTACCCAAACGGTTAGCTTTTCCCGAAGTTGAGTGTGAGCTTCTCGAAATACATGAGGATTTGTATCGCTCCAAATTCTACAGTTATGCCGGTCAACCTCTCCATTAAGTAAAAAAGTGCATTCGTCAGAAAAGCAAACGTTGTACAAGAAATTTGGGTTATTGTTGCTACGCTCGACCCAATCATCATCATTTAATTCCTGAATTGATTTAATTTTGTACGGATGGAACTTGTGTTTATGTAAAATTCTGAAAACGTTAGATTGGTTAATACCGGGAGCTGCAGAAAGTTGTCGTACAGATTGCGTGTTTGGCATAAGTTGGACATGTCCCAATACCGCCACAGCTGCTCCTCCATCATCAACAATTCTAATGGGCTTTCATCCATTACTGAACCCGTCTCCACAAATTTTGAAATCAATTCCATTACGTACTTATGGCGAACGCTACGTTCAAGATGGTTTTCGTTAAATATCCTTGCAGCCGCTCGGGCATAATTTTGATTTTGGTAATAAAGGCTAACCAGCTCAACACGTTCTTGCAATGTGTACACCATATTTTTTAAGATTTTAAACACATCAGCAAAGTAGTAACTCAATAGATTAAAATCATGAAATGATCGAAGAAACGTTAAAACCAGATAAACACCCTCTAAGAACAAAAAATGAGGGCAACATAAGGAAATGTTTTGCTGTTTTTTTATTTATTAGTTTGAGAGAATGTATTATTGTATGGAAGTCAATGGAGGACAATTTGAACATTTAATTTAAACACGCAGATTTAATTTTTTTCATTGTAAGCATGACAACACAATTGAATTTTTTTACGAATGTGATTTTTTGAAGATTGTTTAAGTTTGTAAAGAAGGCTTAATAAAAATGAGCTTGTACATTGTACAAATAACCAAAATATGCAAGGTGGCGCATTCGAGCAACAAAATTAATTTTTGGCTAAAACGATTCATCAAATTTACGTTTTTCATACACCGTTGTAAAGAGGCTTCCAAGACCTTTCAAATGACGTATCATTCAACCCCTCTCCCCTATTCAATTGAGAGGGGTTGAAGCGCTATTAGGGGGTTGCTCGTTCAAGCCTCAAATATACGTCAAAAGATGTCCCCCAAACAAAATCATTCGAGGTGTTTCGGGAGATTTTTCCACTCACTATGGGATAAGAAATATACGGGGTGGCTCGTCTGAGATGGAACACCTTGTATATACTCAACAAACGATAATTGACTTTATTGTATATACGGAAATTATACGTAATTAAAGTATAATACAATATTCTAGTCAACAACTTTTTGCATCAAAGGAACTCATTTCGAAGACGAACAAATAAATGAACTAATGGACATACCGAAATAATAAAACATTAAGGAATTATTTCCATTCAAGATATAGGACAATGGTTATCTAATGCTTTCATGGAATCGGAAGTAATATTTCACATTCTTTTGGGTAGTTTGCTAACAAGATCTCGCAAATTGACATGATTAAAGTCTTGATAATTGACGTTGATTCATAAGAATGCTGTATTTTTATACAAAAAGAAGTAGCATAGTTTCTACGGCACTGGTATCGGTGCAAGACATATATGGGCACTTGTTCCTGTGATTGACTATGCTGACAGTGAAGATCTGTGCCGATGTCAGCGTTTCTCTCCAAATGCATTCGAAGTATTAATAAATACCGGTTCGCAATTGCGATTCCCGGGATCTTCCTATTTATTTGTCAAGAAATTTATGAATAACCCTCCATTTAGCTTGAATGTCGACAGAGCTGCAAAGAGCTTTTAATATAAACTTTATTCCTAAAGCAAGACTACTACAAATGAATGCCAACATATTACAAACATGTACGCTCCAAATCAAACCCTTCAAATCCAATATACGAACTTCTATATAAACATCTTAGATCTCTAAAACGTTTTACAAATTTTGAAGCGCTATCTTTCAAACATTTTAATGCAAAGGAAAGGATTAGTATTTAAACAATCTAGAAAGTTTCTTTGTGCGCTTTCATTTAATGAATTTTGCTAAAATTTCAATTGCTTCCAAATTGAATGTGAAATCATCCCCAGATCAGTTTCTGACGCAAGCGATACCATTTCATCAGCTGACGATTGTGATCAATTTGGCAACCGCATCTTAATATACATACAGGCTTGGACAAAAATCGTCTTAATTAGTAAAATGAAACGACATTGTGTAAGGGTTACAATTTACTCTTACTAAAGGATAAACTAAAAAGCTCTATTTTATCACTTGGTTGCCGACAGCTACAGTGAAGATGGTCGTAGGTTATATTTTAGATATTAGAAATTTCGGGCGCCAGAGTATTTTAACCAACCAATGAATTATGTACATAACTAGGGGACGCAAATACTCAAGTCCCCAGGTTGAATTACCCTGAAAGAAGAACATAGAAGACTTGTACCCAGAATGATTGAACTTATTTTAATGAGGTATGAAGCGAATGAATAGCAGATATGGATGAAGTTAATTACTTAAATCAATAAAACAATGAACAGTTGAATCTACACAATATACAATACTCAATGATTATTAACAAATGTTACATAAAATCAAAATCGATAACCTGACTTGAGAGCTGAATGTTGTACTTGCTTGGTGATGTTTAATTACTTCTACTTCATGTAGGGGTCCCTGCCACAATTGTAATATCGTTTCCACGATTGTACTTCACAGCAGATTCAAGCCAACCCTCAACACATTTCTTGTTGAATTTTCCACAACGTAGACAAAAAAGAGGAAAAAGAAGGAAAACTAGAACCCTGAAATCACGAAATGTTCAAACTCTATTGTTCTATTGTCGTCAGCAGACAGACATAAACAAAATACACAACAATTGTTAACAAAATAGAACTAGGTTATGTCCTGTCAGATACTACCTATGAAGGCAATTAATTCCTGAATTTAGTGAATAAATCAAATGGAACTACAAAGATATTTACCTCTAACACGATAGGGTTTTCCTTCAAATAAGACAACTTTCACTTCCGTTCACAGCCAGACACGTCGAAAACTAAGTTTAGATCGCCGAAGGTATATCAATTACCTTATTAATCACAATGATTCCAATCCAAATTGGTAATTGATGTTTTTGTTTTCAATGGAAGGATATTCATCACCTCCCTGTTGAAATAACCTAGCAATCGACTTTTCACTCGAACGAATTCACCAGAAGTAACATTTTCTCTTCCTTTCCGGCGTCTCACAGAACACCCTCGAAAGAGAAGCGGTAACTGACACCGAGCAATCAAGACCCTTAGAATATAGGTACGGTCCATGACTCTTAGAATATACGGACCATGACTTTTAGAATATACCGAATATACGGTCTAGCATAGCTGACGTCACAGGAGTTAACCGATTATCCTACAGCGGCCATTTCTGAGTCGTTAGGTGGAATTTACACGTTACAATTGACAATAGATTTCCGAAGGCCAGTTTATGGGGAGATTACAGCAAAGCACTTCGATATCTCAAAAAATATGGAATCACTCATTTGCTCACTCAATTGGTATTGGTATTGGTTGAGATGATAGCGAGCTAAATATAAAGTTCAGTGCACTTGCCCAAACACCCTTGTACACTTTCCCTTGCTACGTTTTTCACAGCCCTCTGTTCGACAGCATCATAAGATCTATTTTACGCCTAGATCCCTTAGGTTATCGGCCGTGATGATCCCTGGTAACCTGGCTCGGATGAGCGCGGGACATTCAAAAAGGAAGTAGGTTGACGACTCCACTTTGTTCCCCTCACATCTCATACAGAAGGGAGTGTCGCTTCTCCCCACCGTATGTTTAAATTTCACCATATTTCCGTGATCTGTAAAGATCTAGGATATCATACTCATGCTTTACCAATTCAGCGAGAGTATCTCGCCTGCCATTCGACTTACCTTATTTCCAAGCAGCGTTTTGGCAGTTCGGCAGCAGTCAATGCTTCTCCATGCTGAGGCATGTTGATTTTTCAGATGGTTTTGCCAGACCGTATACCCCCGTTGTAGCAAGGGGGTTTCAAGGACCATACAAACTGGCCCCACTCTGGACAGTTTGTCCGCTCTCTCATTCCTTTCCAACCTGAGTCACCCGGAATCCGAGTCAGATTTAACCTGTTTCCACCAGCTAGCCTGTTGAGGATCTCCTTGTTATCCCTGACAAGCCTCGAGGACATAGTCGAGGTTTTTAGTGCGTTGAGTGCCACCTGACTGTCCCACTCAATTGGTAGCTCGATAAAAATATGAAATAGAAGATGAAACATTAAAATTACATGTGGAACGAAATAAAACATTCATTATCAGAATTCTGTTTTTTCTACTACCCGGGACGAAAACCTTTAATGTTGGTAGAACATTGTGTGAGCCAACGATGGAGTGTTTAAAGTGGAGATAGGTATTGAAAATTTGGAGGTTACAGTCATCAGGCAAGAGCACACAACATTGTCGTTCGATATGAAAATGAAGTCTAGTAGAAAGGAGTCTCAAACTTGTCTATGAAGGGGTGACCAGCCTGAGGCGAGATGTGTAATGAACTACGAACTTACACATGAACAGCACTTCTGGACAGGTCGAATCTATGCTTTGTAGATTATGAGGAGCTTCTGGGGTATATAGTAGCTCTTGGGAGGGAATAGAACATCAAGTTTCTGTAAAGCGGTTTCGACGATGGATCTCACATCATCATTCCATGAGAGGGAGCGGTTGGTGGTGATATCGAACATGGATATTGAGGAGTTCATAAGAATAGTTGTAACTAACATCATCATATTATGGTTTGCGAGAACTACTCTCTAGTGAAAATACAAGCTTCAGTTTTGGTTGACTATACTCTAGTAGATCATGAGATCTCCAGTTCAAATTTCTTGCTATATCTTCATTTATTGCTTCGACCTGTCTCTGTCTTGGTCCTTGGCGTCTCTAGATAAGAAAGCGGTATCAAATGTACCACCATCTGCAAAGCTGTGGATGGGACAGGTCACTTCCTATCAATCGTTTGTATGGAGCAGCAACAAAGTTGATACCAAGCCTAATGACTGTGGAACGCCATATTTGATAACCATTGCATCAGAGCAAACTGCGTCAACCACCAAAAGTGATCTATCCCAGAGGAAACTGGATAACAAACGTCAAAGTCGAGGCAAACCATATGACGAAAGTTTCTCAAGAAGGCCTTGGTGATCACACAACGGAAGGATCAGTACCAGCGCAGAGTGAACATCCATGTAGCGTGAAGTTTCCATAAAATAAATACCGCTACAGGAACCAGAAGCAAACAGTTTCAGCCCGGACGATACCATTTATCATGGTAATGCGGAATCCATCCATGAAGCATAGAATTGCATCGATCTGTATCCGTCCTACTCCTCTGGGTTCTCTAGATAAGAAAGCGGTATTGAATCGGTTCATAACCCTTATTTCCTAGTGCGATAGTAGTGCTTTCAAATTTGCTGAAACTCTTTAGACAGTGAATTGTTTGACGATATAACTATCGGAGTTAATTCCGCACGATAACTACAAGCAAGGCACATATTATTTGCATATTGACATTTCTTTTAGGTTGAAGAATCGGAGTTTATTTTAAAGATAACATGCTTTCATTCAGATAAAGGGGCAAAAATGATCCATGTTTGTGTAAATAAGGATTTCTTAAAATCGTAAACGTCTTCCAATAGATGTAAACGACTGAATGATCATCCAGGATGTAACTCTAAATCCCGTTAGCCTCACATGAAATGCGGAAGCAATGAATTGTCTAGTACTTTAAGAGAGTTTTATAGAGGCTTAGAAATTTGATCTAATCCCCGATTGAATTCAGTTTGAATGACTTATACCCAGCACAAGGTTCTAAGCAAACAATGATTGATCTGTAGAGAGAGAAAGAACCAATACCCTAGATACGTAATATGTTGTTGCTTGTGATATCATATAGCGTTATAATATAATTTGAAATCAATTGATTCGCTTACAGTTGATTATTGCGGGCATACAAAATTAATACTTCAGTAACAATATACTGACATTTGTTTCTCCATGTTCTGCATAAAAATGACGTTACCCACCAAGTCTTACTAGAATCTGACACAGCATGGTCCTAATTGGAACTGACGTAACGTGATGCTCTGATGTATGACATTTTATCGCGTATCAAGTGTCTGTTGCGTAGTGGGGGAATAGTCGACCGTCATGAGCGGGAGTCATCCACCAGTCAATCAATACTATATTGGAAGTAAGAAGAATCTAGCTAGACTATTTTAATATGTATTTGAAGTGAAAACTTCTTATGGCGCGTTGGGCACTTTTGTGGGAGAGCATTTTCAGCCGTTCTCGCGACAGATGAGATTTTACACAGATATACTCCGCGTGTATTCTTATAATATATGTATACTATACGCGCTCTTTGCATGGGCATTCGTTCGTGCTCTCGCGACAGACGAGATTACATACCTATATGTATACTCAGAGTGTATAGGTATGCGAGAGCGCTGCATGCTATACGCAGTCTTTGCATGGGCATTCGTTCGTGCCCTCGCGACAGACGAGATTGAGAGTTTTTTATATTTATTTTATAAATGAATATTAAACGGAAAATTTATTTATTTAAATATTTCATTTGACTTGTGTTGCTGCTATGGTATTGTGTTAAAAAAACAAATCTAAAGTGTAAATAGAATTAATAAAAACATTGTTGTAGTGCTTTTGTATACTATAGTGTAAAAAATTAATTGAATTTTTATATGAAGAATTTGATTTAACGATGTCCAATGATCGCAATCTTAGCACAACAAAATACAAAACTACTATTGATGCAGTATTCACAAGATATATAAATAGATTTAAATCAAAATTGTTCATTTCATACTTTAGTTACCATAGACCTATTGTTTCAGTTTTAGAATTTGATGAAAATCCTGATAATAATGATGAAAATGCTGATAATGATGATGTAAGAGTTGTTGAAATTATGGATGAGAATTGATAAATTTTGTATTTACTATTTACTAATATTTACTCATTTAAATAAAACCACTTCCTTCGAATATAGTTTCTATATTATTATACTTCATGTCTATTCAAAAAGTGCCCACATTGCTTTGATAAACTTGATTTTTTATGAACAATTTCTCATGTCGCGAGCGCACCTAAAAATGCTCACCCAAAAAAGTGCCCAACGCGCCATAAGTTCAAGTTTTCACTTCTGCCTGCACTCTGGGAGTGCGCTGACTTTTTTTTTTCTACTAGTGTAATCTTCACTATGTATAATCGTTTTTCCATATCCATGAAAAAATGAGAGCTTAATTCTGAAATGAATTAATGAAAAATTTCTTGAACTTTTTTCAATTTATTTTATTTTTAAAAATTAATTCAGGTTTCCCACTCGTCAGATAATTACAGATGTCCGTATTACCTATCAACAAATTTTCCAAGAGTACAAACACAATGTATACAACAAGCATATACAATTTTTTTTAAAGAGATACCATCAAAGAGTTAAAAGTTTGCAGGTGCTTAACCTATTTCAATGAAAGTCATTGCTGAAGTGAAAGGAATAAAAGACATATGACATTAACATGAATGACAAATGAACAGGAACCACAGAATTCGAAAGATCAGTCTTATAATGACTGCAGATGGCGTTGTCATCAGTTTGATAGTTTCAGAGAAGAGAATTGAATTATGGACATTGAATAAAATAAAATTTAACCGAGTCCTTATTTTTAGTCCTTGTAATCGCCTATGAAGAGGAATGTAAGATCTGTTTAATTTGACTTCGGTGTTCAAACAAAATTCACTGTTCTTCAATTCTTTAAAATCTGATTTAATGTTATTCTTGTATCTTATTGTGTCTACAATTTTTGCGTCTTTATTAAGGCTAAAATCATGTTTGTTGAACCTTAGGTGATTGTTTTGTGCTTATTCGTAGTGGTTGATAAGTAAGTACTCGAATAAAAATTGAAGACAAAGAAAAATACTGAATACTTTTATTCCAGATTTATTCGCAACAGTAAGGTAGGTGATGGTTTTTCAAATATGCCGCCTTTTCACTTTTAGTCCAGGCAATAAGCCCGGCAGTTTGCAGGTGCTTAACCTATTTCAATGAAAGTCATTGCTGAAGTGAAAGGAATAAAAGACATATGACATTAACATGAATGACAAATGAACAGGAACCACAGAATTCGAAAGATCAGTCTTATAATGACTGCAGATGGCGTTGTCATCAGTTTGATAGTTTCAGAGAAGAGAATTGAATTATGGACATTGAATAAAATAAAATGTAACCGAGTCCTTATTTTTAGTCCTTGTAATCGCCTATGAAGAGTAATGTAAGATCTGTTTAATTTGACTTCGGTGTTCAAACAAAATTCACTGTTCTTCAATTCTTTAAAATCTGATTTAATGTTATTCTTGTATCTTATTGTGTCTACAATTTTTGCGTCTTTATTAAGGCTAAAATCATGTTTGTTGAACCTTAGGTGATAGTTTTGTGCTTATTCGTAGTGGTTGATAAGTAAGTACTCGAATAAAAATTGAAGACAAAGAAAAATACTGAATACTTTTATTCCAGATTTATTCGCAACAGTAAGGTAGGTGATGGTTTTTCAAATATGCCGCCTTTTCACTTTTAGTCCAGGCAATAAGCCCGGAAAAAAACCATAATAACCCCATAGATCATTCATGACTATCAAGACCGCGACGATCGACCTTCCTACCCCCTCAAAACAGGGTTTCAACCCCTCAGAGGAGCATTCTTATAAAAACAGTCCGGTTGAAACCCCGTTTTGGGGAAGTAGAAAGGTCGACCCCCGCGGTCATGATAGTCATGAATGATCTATGGGGTATTAGGAACAAAATGCCAAAAAAATTTTGAAATTCTAGCTTACCATATTTTTTTTTCTGGTTCGTTGCCTGGACTATTTGTTTTCGACTATGAAATCTAAACAGTTCATAATCCGCCATTAACATTGAACCTTTCCAATGATGCTAAAATATAGGATGGTTTTCGAAAAGTACCTGAACAATAAAAGAAGAAATAATTTATTTGGTCAAAACTCATTTCATTTCTCAACATAATCTTCTTGTAACCCGATACACTTCGTCCAACGTTTTCCTAATTTTTCGATCCCTTCCAAATAATACGATTCCGGCAATACTTCAAAATAGGTATTTGTTTCAGCGATGACCATTTCCTCAAGTTCGGAAGTAGAGGGCCAAATCTGGAAAATATGGTGGATGACGAAGCAATTCGTAGCGCAATTCATGCAATTTTACCAGGACAAGTCCACTGTTCCGACTGTTCTTTGGTCTTGGTGGTGTGTTGTGATGGATCTTTGATTGGCCCACGGTTACTAAACGGCGCAAAATGCTCTTCTTATCACGCTTGAACATTGCCAAACACTTTTTTCAAGTTGTCACACGGTCGCGCTTGTTGTCAACAGAGAGCAAATGCGACACCCATCTGGGAGATTGCCTCATATTCAACAATTTATGCAAAATATTCCGTACCCGTTCGGTTGAGATACCAGTAGCCTCAGCAATCTCGTGCACTTTAACTCGCCGATTGTCCAATATCATACCATGGATTTTATCGACAATTTCGGGCATTGTAACCTCAATTGGACGACCAGAACGTTCGACGTCTTTCGTGGTCATACTACCACAACTAAAATCAGTATATTACTTGTGAATCATTCCAAGCGATGGTGAAGAGTCCCCATAATGTTTAATGAGCGATACTTTGGTTTGCGTAATTTGTTTCCCACTCAAGAAATAATGTTTAATCAAGACTCGCAACTTACTTTCACCTATGTTTACAAGAATCTTCAAGGTTTCTTGATTTCGTTGGGTGTCAAAACAAAACTGAATGACATATCACATGGGATTTTCGATTGAGGCTTCATCTGTTTTATTTTTCAAGGACTTTTCACCTTTATATGAATTATTCAATTCTTACAAATGGCACATACTCTAGGAGATCAGCAAACAATAAGAAGTTACAAATATACAAGGGAGTATTGAACACATTTTAAATGCTTTGGAGAACCCTATGTCCATCTTTTTTAAATATTTAAGCTCGTTATTAGTTTTTCGTATATGTATATGCAGTATCACATGTGGACATTTATTCGTCTGTCCAGGCTACATTACTTTTATCTCAGTATACAGGGTGTCCTCGAACTGCGTGGCCAAAATAAAACCGAAGATTCTTTGATTCGAAAAAAAGTTGATGAGCCTTTTTACTTTTGCCTCAAGTGTCTTGTTTACCCGGTAGAGGGCTTCAAAATTGCAAAAATAATTTTGTTTTTTCGGTATAACTTGAGAACGTGATGAAGAACTTTTACAATATTTAGCAGGTGAGTTACTGTCAATAATGGCCATTTTTGAGAGTGGAGCACAGAGCCTTAGAGACCATAGAAATGGCTCAAACTTGAGGATGTAACGGGAAAAGTGTCCAGAACTTTTTTGTGGTCAATGTAATTCACTCGATATTTTTTATGTAGATAGCTTATCTAATTTGAAAACTTTTCTTACACTTAGAAAATTTTGATAAAATCAACGGATTAGCTTTAAAAAATTAATTTTCGCGTCTCTGCAATTTTGGCTTACTAATTATACTTGATTAAAATACCTTAGTTGCCTTTGCTTTTCTAATGTCATTTTGGCATTTGAAGAATTTATTCTCAAAACAGTCAGTTTTTACTTTGCTTTCCGTGAAAATTTTATAAAATTATGGCTCAAAATTTCACTAACACTGAAATGGTTGATATGTTATTGATTTATGGACTTTGTCGTTGCAATGGCCGGTGAAGGGAAAGATATTCGCATCGCAGAATTCCAAATCGGCAAACCTTCGCGAAACTGGCAAATTTGAAGCAAATCGCAGAGAAACTAGACGCAGGCGGACAAGAAGGACGTTAGAGCTCGAAGAAGCGATACTGGAAGCGGTTGAAACTGAACCTGGGATAAGCACACTACGTTTGGGACTTCGTATTGGAGCCTCAAAATCATTAGTTCATAATGTACTGAAAGAAGAACTGTTGTATCCCTATCATATTAAAACAGTTCAAGACTTATTGCCCATGGATCCAGGTCATCTGCTAGATTTCTGTCGGCTTATTGTCCAAAGACAAAACGCAAACCCCAATTTTTGTAGAAGAATTCTGTTCACGGACGAAGATACTTTCACGAGATGTGGTCTTTTTAACCTCCATAATGAACATTTCTATGCTGATGAAAATCCTCATGAAACGGAAGTTACATATTTTCAGAATCAAACTAAAATCAATGTTTGGGTTGGAATTGTGGATAACTTTATTATTGGCCCTACCGTTATACCCGATCGATTGAACGGGGAGAACTACTTGAACTGTTGGAAGACTTGCCCTTACACATTCGTCGTAGCCTGGTTTATCCATGATGGTGCACCTCCTCATTTCACATTAGCTGTGAGACGACATTTGGATGCGGAATATCCAGATCGCTGGATAGGTAGAGGACACGATGCACCAGTGAACTGGCCGGCCCGCTCCCCTGATTTGACGCCCTGCGACTTCTTTCTATGGGTCGCTTTGAAGTCGAAAGTTTATGCAGCTCCCTCCACACGAAGGGAATTGTTGCAAAGAATTAATCATGAAGTGGATTTATTGAAGAATGATCCTGAACTACTAGCCAGAGTTCAATCCAATTTCTTGAAACGAATTAATTTGTGTATTCAGGAAAATGGGCAACATTTCGAACAATTGATGCCTTAGCGATTTCCCAAAAAGTTTTGTTGTTTCTTTTAATTTAGCATTTGTTTTTCCTAAATAATCACATCATTTCCCCATTTCTATTGTTTTTATTATTCGTGTTTTACCGAGATATTAACCATTTCAGTGAAATTTTGAGCAATAATTTTATAAAATTTTTACGGAAAGCAAAGTAAAAACTGACAGTTTTGAGAATAAATTCTCCAAATGCCAAAATGACATTAGAAAAGCAAAGGCAACTAAGGTATTTTAATCAAGTAAAATTAGTAAGCCAAAATTGCAGAGACCCAAAAATTATTTTTTTCAAGCTAATCCGTTGATTTTATCAACATTTTTTAAGAGTAAAAAAAGTTTTCAAATTAGATAAGCTATCTACATAAAAAATATAGAGTGAATTACATTGACCACAAAAAAGTTCTGGACTCTTTTCTCGTTACATCCTCAAGTTTGAGCCATTTTTATGGTCTCTAAGGCTCTATGCAGCGCTTTCAAAAACGGCTATTATTGACAGTAACTCACCTGCCTAATATTGTAAAAGTCCTCCATCACGTTCTCAAGTTATACCGAAAAAACAAAATTATTTTTGCAACTTTGAAGCCCTCTACCGGCTAAACAAGACACTTGAGGTAAAAGTAAAAAGTCATATCAAATTTTTTTCGAATCAAAGAATCTTCGGTTTTATTTTAGCCACGGAGTTCGAGGACACCCTGTATATTGAAATTATTTAAAAATGTAATTGGACATAGAACTCGTGATACATAGGTTATAACCTAATTTCAATTAGGAGCTGTGCAGTTCACCATAGTCATAAATATTAGTGAAATATAGCTTCGTAAACATGTAGAAATCTCTTTGTCATCCTCGCTCTACTGTTAATAATTCATCTTCTACTTTACTTGTTTGTTTCGTTAATTATCTCGCATGCTTTTATTTATTTAAATAAATCATTCTGCTTTTAATTTGAATTCATTAGTTTTATATTTAACTTCAAAAATGCAAAATTATCCTTGAAAAAGCTCATAGAATTAGATGGAAATTTCGCATTCACATGGATTTACTGATGAGTTACAGTAATCGTTTGTGTCACTAAATACATATTTATTGCAGATATGTTTGCTTTAATATTGTTTATTCCATGCGCAAACTACTAGAAAAAATGATAAACAAATCATTCCTGTGGTAGCTAGAAACTAAAAGACTACTTATCCCAGAGCAAGCTGGATTTCGCCCAAATAGATCAACAACCGACAATCTTGTAGATCTGAAGACACAAATTATTGAAGCTCTTCGTAACAACAAAAAGTTCACAACAGTTTATTTCGACATGACTGGCGACATAAAATCTTGGCCTTACTGTTTACCTGGGGCGTGGAAAGGAGGGCGATATCTCCCTTTTCTGTAGATATTTCCATGGTCGATGGTCATCACCACAGAGATTCCAGATGAGTGGACTACACGAGCTCAAACTAGTCACCGCTTCACTGTCAACGACGAGACCTGCCAAACTTTTTTCTAACAGACTTAATTTTTTTTGTCGAACAGCGAAACTTCACCTAGTATGGTATTTCCCTATGCTGATAACCTCCAAACCTTCAAGAAAAATACGAATGCCTATCCCCTCTCCCTACATTCCACTGCTGGCTCACATGATTTTCTTGGAACTTCCTTACGCTATATACTACGTTTAGTGAGGGAAGTGAAAATATGGAAATGTGTGTCGTTGCATTTTTTGAACATAGCTGTGAATCAAATTAACAGCAATCGTGTTTGGTATGTTATCACTTATTTAACAACGCGAGATATATTAAATAATATCCGATTGATTTCAAAGGAGGTTGCGTTTCACATTTATTTCTGTATTCAACTCTCAAATAGCATGCTAGTAGAAATATGCAAATTGTCGTTGCTGGTGTTATTGGAGTTTTACCATCCTCTAATCACAGAATAATCAACAGTCTTTCATATGCTATTGCATATTTGAAGCATCGTTATTTAATGTTTGTTCTACAAGCAAAGTTGTTATGCCTATTATATAAAATAATATAAATTATTTGTAATCTTAATTCTAATTCCCAAACTTACAATTCTTGGAACAAATGAAAATACAACAAATATTTGAGTTATCAGATGTCCCCCAAATAACAGTTACTTTTACAAAGAATCGGAAAAACATTTGAATGTGGAAATAACTAAACTGTTGTGATTAGTGATGAGAACTAATTTCCTTTTATATTTGGTAGTAACATCTTCCTGATTCCCGGATACAGGTGATAAAGTGGAGTTGTAGATAGAATTTACATATTCGTGAAATGTCGGCTTTATTTTAAATATAAGTTTTAGCATTACATTATGCTAAACATGTTCTCCAACACAGCTCTTATTGCATCTTGTGAGGGCATATGTTTGGAATAAATGAAAGCTGTATGCTCAAACTTGTCTAAAATTTCAACTATTAAGGCAAACCTTCTGGCGGTTATCGCAGACCTCTTAAAGTTTTTTATTGCCGTCAATATACCGAAAGACAAAGTATCTATTTCATTTGTATTAATTCTATAGACACATCACGAATGCCCTCTTCCATAAAACGTGATACTCTGGATGAAAGGTTTTCGTTTTCAATGACAAAAACTCCATTCATACGAAACGGTATCAAATTTCAACTGTATTTATTAATTGCTACGTGAGGTGCAGTTAGAAAATGTGTATTTTCAATTTAGTATATTTAGAATAAATCTTCGGAATCTAACTTTATTCACAGAATGTGGAAATTAACTCGAGAAATATGAATTGGAAAGTTTATAAGAAATTAAGATGATCTTCATCTGTAAATCGACTAGTAGCTCTATAATTTGCATCAGGTTAATTGAAAACATAGATTGCAGAGTGAATGTTTCTATTACTGGTAGACTTGAGTCATTAGTTGTACCCTTTTTAGAGCTCTACAAATAAAGGTATTCTCGACCGCCCTCTAAGCTCATTGGAGGCATGTCATAGCAACGCGTTTGTTTACGTTTACGTTTAGAAACTTCTTTTACTGCGAAATTTCATGTACTTGCATGTTAGAAACGAATTAATGTATTTGTGAATATTTTTCACAGCAGCTCCAGCAAGAACAAACTTGGTGACAAGACGGATCCCTGTGGAACATCAGCGTTGATAGTCATCATATCGGAGGAGACTCCGTTTTACGTGCTGTTTTCTGGTAACGAAAGCCGTATTGTCGTTGACGATCTTGGAGCTCTCTAGATATTGTATGAGGTTGGAGTTGATGATTGCTCTCTCCATTATTTAGAGAGAGTCTTCATTCTTCTTTGGAATTGATAGGACTCTAACTGTCAGCAGGATAGAAACACACCAAGTTTGTATGAAAGGGTAAATAACCTCCAAAATACCGGTTAGTTCAGGCGCATATTTCTTGAAAACAATGGGCGGAATTCGGTCTGGTCTCATAACCTTTTTGGTATTGAGATCAAGCAGAATTCGACTAATTTTGGGCTAATGAAAGGCAATTTGTAGCATATGGTTATCGATGGTAGCGATATTGGGAAGGTCCTCCTTTCGTCGTTCCAAAGTGGAATTTGTTGCAAAAGTTTTAGCAAGAATGTTGGCTTTTTCCTTTGTTGTGTTGTAGCCAGTGTGCCATCATCATCTTTGGTTAAGGGAAGGAGCTAGAAGTGAAATGTCTCCCAACTACCATAGCGGAGGTCCAAAATTAGAACCATCTGGGTATTCGATAAGCTCTGATATTATCTTGGAGTTATAAGACTTTTTTGATGCGTCTATTGTGTGATTGCAGATATTCGTGAATTCAATTTATTGAATCATGGTTCACGAGATGATGATGATTTGTTGGTATGACATATGTAAGTTTCCATTCCAACTTCAAAATCTTTCAGGCACATTGCGTAGGGTTTACAGGTTCAAAATATACTTTTCTCCAAAGAAAGTCGGGAGAGATACAGAAACAGAAGACCATCCCAATCGGCTAAGCTGTAATGCCAAAATGTGGGTAAAGGTTTTGAATTGGTTCACTAAGTGGTATGAGGAGAGTTTGTGAAGATGAGTGTATGGTGAGGGTTGTTTATTATAACTGAGAATTGTTAGGTTTTCTTATACTTTGATACACGAGAGGAGAACCTATAATGTTCGAAGAACCTCGTGTGAACGAGAGGTGGAATGTTGGGAGTGGAGATAGACATTCCAATTTTTCTTGAAAGTTTGGAGGTTATAGGCATAAAGGAAGACCTCACTGGGCAAAGAGTTCCGCAAATGAAACCTGACAGGGAGGAGTTCAGCAGACGAGATTTCTGTTGAAACCCGAAATATATGGAACTACTCATAGAAAAGGGAGAGATGGCACACCTTTCTGAGATGTTCTAGATAGGTATTAATCAGTATCTGCTTCATTTGTTATCAAATCAAATATTCACATCACTATTACAATGAATATATAATTATTTACTGAATGGTTTGAACTTTTAATTAATTTACATGTTACATTGTTCTTCAAACGATACCTCTTTAGTATTTATCATGCTACCTGGAGTTATGGAACAATTTAAATGCATGGTTGTGCGATTGTTTTCGATAAAAGGAGACAAAAATTAGTTAAGTGATAAGTAAAATTCGAGGAAAACCTCTGAGGCCGGGCCTGATCATTTATGTAATCGTTCGTCCCAGCAAACTGCGTGAGAAGTGGTTCTATTCAATTTTAACCGAACAACTCTTCTAGGAAGCGATATTATGTGCATTTTAATTATAATAAATTGCTAGCTACCAAATTTGTTCACAATTAACGGTTTAAACGGTGCGGTGTCGAAGCTCTTTCGCTCCATATTTGGTATTGCTTACAAAATCATTACGTGAATCAACCTTGGTTGGTAGTAGAAGCAGGTACATCAGGAGCATGTTTCAAGGTTCGCTGGCACTTCTCATAATATATCTGAGGAATATATGAATAAACCAACAAGAATTGCAAACTTCGTACGAGCCTCTCAAAGTTTAGAGCCTAGCTAAATTTGTGTAGAGAGAACGGAATTATTAATTATGTCAAAATATACAAAGATCGGCCAAACGTGTTGTGTTGTTTGTAGTTAAATTAACAAATAATACGCCCATTTCATTTAGCATATAGCCAGAGGTCAGGCGTCGACGGTGGCACCTGCAATTTGGGGAAAAAAATTGTCCTGGTGAAAGAGCACTTTTTTCTTTGCCAAATGCGACCGCTTTCGCTTCAAATCGAATCGATACAACAGCTCTGCATAATATACGCCGGTGATCGTTTTGCCCTTTTCAAGGAAATCGACATGGACGATACTGTGTGCATCCCAATAACTTTGTTGGCTGATTAACCCACTATGGCCTATTTCAGCTTCGATTTGCCAGGACAAGTCCACTGTTTCGACTGTTCTTCGGTCTCTGCTGTGTTGTGATGGATCCATGTTCAGTCAACAACTACGAAGCGGCGCAAAAAGTCGTTCTTATTGCGGTTGAACATCGCCAAACACTCCTTTGAAGTTGTCACACGGTCGCGCTTGTTGTTAACAGAGAGCAAATGCGACACCCACCTGACAGATAGCTTTTTCATATTAAAAAATTTATGCAAAATGTTCCATCCGGTTCGATTGAGATGCCCATAGCCTCAGCAATCTCGTGTACTTCAACTCGTCGATCGTAAACCACAACAAGCAATGCTTTAGTTGGCGTAATGTTTTTTCCACGCAAGAAATAATGTTTAATCAAGACGCGAAATTCACTTTTTTCCATGCTTACATAAATCTTCAAGGTTGCTTGCTTTCGATGAGTATCAAAACCAAACTGATTGACTTATCAGTCTGAAAAATTTAATGCATTCTAGTTAAAGATGGTACATCACAAATGTCAGATGAGAGTTTCGATTGTGGCGCAATCTGTTTTATTATTCAGATATGAAGATTTTTAATAATAAGTTTTGAAAGAGGAAAGACTTAGTGCAGACAAACAATTGGCAACATTTATGGCGACAATTAACAGATGTGGAACGACATAAATTCATGTGTAGATACTGTAGAGGGTTTTTCGGGCAAATTATTTTTTTCGTCTCTCTTCGTCTTTCTTCGAAATAGATTATCTTTCATTTTCCTTATTCTGTCAGGAAGCTTGTTGTACATCTTTATGCCGAGGTATGAAAAATTATTTTGGGTGGTCTTTATTCTACATTGTGTTGTTTGCATTTGCTCGATTATGAACCCATACAAGGCAGGCAAGTACGAAATATGAGGGAATGGTGAGTATTTTGTATTTCTTGAAAATTTCTCTACAGCTGGCTTTTTGGGTAATTCCGGCGATAACTCCTATCCATTCCTTATGTCTTAGAAATACTTTCTTCGCATGTGCTGATGAGCCCCATAGAATAATGCCATATGTAGCAACACTGTGAAAATTTGCACCGCTTTATGTTACTCATGCTTTGTATGGTAAATGTGGCTGAAGGCAATTTCTTACAAACTTTAATGATGTGGGGTTTCCAAGAGACTGAACCATCGAGAACAAAAGCAAGAAAGGAGACTGTTTCAGCTTCACTTGTAGGGTTGATTGATTACACTAATTTTAGGCTATTCGTTTTCATCTCGTTGACCTCTAGTGACAGCTCATCTGATTCTTGTCTGCTGTTTGATGTGTTAAGGATCGTTGGGTCATCGGAAATTTTTATTGTTGACCTTTACAATTTCGGGTAAGTCATTCATAAATAGGATGGAAAGGATCGGACTCCGGAAGGACCCTTGTGGAACTCCTAATATTATGTTTCTTTTGTCAGACAATTTGTTCTTCCAATCGACATTTTGACATCTATTTGTAGATATGATTTGGCCTCTGAAGCCATAGTGGCCAAGTAGTTTTTCGTGGCTGATAGAGGCGAAAAACATACAAACAATAACAAGTGGATCGGTTATGCCACTTTATTGGGGGTAACGGTATGATAACATATTTGGAACAATAAGTTTACTACTGGGATTATAATATTTTGACATCCTGAAATAAAACTCTATTGCTACAGCCACAGCAATAGAGTTATGAACTTAAACCAGTTCGAACAACAACCAATGGTGTCATCTAGAGGGCAGGAGATGGGTGTGGCCCGCCCTGGTTAATTCACTTTATTGGGAGTAACAGTATGATAGCACCTGAAATGTTGAAAAAATATTGGGCGCAAAAGTTTACTTGTATTACATTTCGGCAGCCTGGCACCCGTTTGATTTCAAAGGAGGTTGCGTTCTATCTTTACTTCAACAGCTCAAATCTCAAATATCATGCTAGTGGAAACATGTTAATTGTCGTTGCTTATTTTACCATCTTCTGCTTACAGAATAATCAACAGGGTGTAATATGCTATTGCAGATTTGAAGCATCATGATAAATTGTGTTCCAACCAGCATTGTGTTCTTCACTGTTTATATGAAATACATAAACATACATTATATGTGAAGTTCATGATACAGAAACTAGCTTCGCAGCATCAGGTGTTAACTATTTGCGATATATTTCCAGAGCATGTCATGGAGAATCATAATTTGTAAAATTATAACTACAAAAACGGTCAGCAGAAATTGGAATAAAGTTTTAACATCGCACAATTCTCATCAATATTTTCGTTGATGCAGCTTCTCTTAAAGGAACTCAAGGAATCAATAGTGTGTTATTGTTATTGTATCGAAACTATTTTAACCTTTATTTATTTTGATAATTTAATTATTCATGGGTTAACTGCCCATCCAACCACCCATACACCGTCGATCACAATACTTACACTACATACTACATACTAGGTATAGTGAAGAGATTAAAAATAGGTTGGAACTTAATCGAACATTTAATTATCAGTAAAACACATACTTATTGTGATGAAACTATCATTATCCGAATATGAATTTCTGTTTTATATACAATTAATTATTCAAAAAACAATTATTTTTATTTCAATAGTACGAACGAAATGACTGAACAACAAATGTATACTTGATCTACAAGTTTTCAATATATCATTCTAATCTTGGAACACATTCCCCATTAACTGGATCAAGTCTACTGTGTAGGTAGTTCAAATGTATTAGACGCCATGTAAGAATATAGAACAATTATATAAAATATCTTGCGGTTCGTATTAATTTGTTTGTTGAAGCTATGTTAAATCGCTTGTGAAATATTGGAAGACTTCCATTCCGACATAAAATAATATTTATTTCCATAGTTTTAGTTACTGCCGTAATTTATGTGAATGTGCCGCTGTTCCTTGTAGAAAACTTAAGAAATTTGGAAACAGCTATAAAAAATAAAGTCTTTCACTTGAGTTTGTTTGTGATCTACATAAATTTGATATTAGAATAAATTTAATTTTATTGGTAACAGTTACCCTGCTCAACTAGACTGAACTTTATCGCCCTCATATGGGAATTTCCTCAAATTCACAATGAAAATGAGAAAGGGTAGAGATTCATCATAAGTAGAAACTCAAACTGGGAAGTATAAGTGATGCTATATTACACTCATTTCATGTCACTGAGAATAATGATGACAAATGCTTGAGTAAGGCACTTGTAAGCAACTTGATAAGTACATTAGTGCGAATTACAAGTTACTAACAATTTTCTGAGATGATGAAGGCTTTTTGAGGTCCGCAGACATTGCAGCCTATTTGAATTCACTATGATAAGTTACTCTTCATACTAAGTGCAGGTTTTGGTTTCCTGAGATATTGAACAGGTTTTTGATAAAACGTGACTGAGACTTTACCTCAGCCTTCGCAAAAGTTTATACTCTCCTCTGGTCCAATACCTCCAATACAGTTAATAGTCAATAATCATATGGTCTGAAGTCACGTTTTCCATTACATGTCATGTTAAGAGGCATGTAATTCCATGATGTGTCATGCAGCTCTGTTCTGTTATGAAGGACTGTAGTCTCTCCTGACTAGTTCATTAGCTTTTCATGGTGCTCGTGCACTAAGTGTCGTTTAACTGTCTGAGAAAAAGACAACTCAATTCTATATACCAAGCTTATTTTCCCGCGAATATTCCCAGAGGAAGCTGGATATTTTCCGTTTTTGCAACTACACCACCTATTGAGTTCTTTGATCGATCTGTATACAAGACGATAGCACTGGGTTAGTAAATTGAAGGTTGTTCAGTATGGTCTACATTGTCATAGAAGGCTGCTATTCTCGGTCAACTTGTATTGCCGACAGATCCGGTCTAGTTGAAGGTTGAAACGCCTCTTACCATTGTGCCACTGAACCAAGATCCATTCAAAGGAGAATTGCATCACTGTAGCGTACAACTACCGAGCCGGAGAGAAACTTGCAGTAGGTTCAGCAAACAACGTCCTCTCCGCGTGTCTCGAGATAAGTAACCCCTTGGTGCGAAACTAACAGTTGCCACTGCAAAAGATCCGGTGAACTGGGCACCACATACATTTCACCACTAGAACTGCTTTTGCTTCAAATCGGCGTCGAAATGATCCAACAGCTCTGCATAATATACGCCGGTGACCGTTTTGCCCAAGGTAATCGATATGGACGATACCGTGTGCATCCCAAAACACTCGCCATGACTTTGTTGGCCGATAAACCCACTTTGGCCTCTTTTGGCTTCGATTCGCCAGGACAAGTTCACTGGTTCAACTGTTCTTTGGTTTCTGGTTTGTTGTGATGGATCCATGTTTCGTTCACAGTTACGAAACGGCGCAAAAAGTGCTACTTGTCGTGCTTGAATATCGCCAAACCCTCGATTCAAGTTGTCACAGTCACGCTTATTGTCAACAGAAAGAAAATGCGACACCCATCTGGCAGGTAGCCTTCTCATATTCAAAAATGTATGCAAAATGTTCCGTACCCGTTCGGTTGGGATGCCCATAGCCTGAGCAATCTTGTGCACCTCGCCGATCGTCCAATATCATACCATGGATTTTATCGACGATTTTTGGAGTTGTAACCTCAATTAGACAACCAGAACGTTCGGCTTCCTTTGTGTACTACCACAACGAAAATCAGTAAGCCACTTGTGAATCATTACAATCAATGGTGAGGAGTCCCCATAATGTTTAACAAGCGATGCTTTGGTTTGCGTAATGTTTTTTCCACGCAAGAAATAATGTTTAATCAAGACGTGGAATTGGTTTCGATGACTGTCAAAAACAGAACTGAATGACATATCAGTCTGAAAATTTTGATGATACATCAAAAAATGTTACATGGGATTTTCGATTGTGACATATGTTCTATTTTTCAGGGACTTTACACCTTATTCTCGTATTGAGTCCAGACTAGAATGTGGAACTACCTCCAGATATTCTTTCGCCAGACATGTATCAAGGATACAGGAAGATTCTCAAATTAAAGAACGTTAACCACTTCTTTTCCGAATACACTTGAAGGTACTGACACTGATATTCTCATTGTAGCTACTTAGGCTAGTTTAGTCACAACTGTCATTTATTCCATTAGCGACCTCTAGTTCAAAAATGATTTATTATAAGTATCTGGAGGCGCAATGTCAATTATTGTTGAGAATAAAATTTAGACAAAGTAATCGGTTCCATAATTTCTGGAAAATTTGATGAGAAAGGGGGACAGCCTCTGAAGTTGAAGATAGTAAGTACTCTTAAGTGGTATCGAATGAGTTCCTAGAAGCAATGTATATTTATTCTGGTGCATAACAATTAATTTGGGATTTTGTAAATCTAGCAATACCAAAAGTCATCTCATTGGTGCATTCAATAACCTTCTATCAAAGAGTAACCAGAATAAGCATGTTTCAATGGGGACTGATTCATGCATATTGGCTCAACTAATTCAAGATCATAGTTCACCAGATTGACTTAATATAGATACATTGCATAGAAGTAGTGGATTCATAGGTATTGCATTGAGAGAAATCTTAAGCTTGTCTGAAGTTTAGATTCATAACAGGGCTTAAGAGGCTTGAGGCAATCAATCAATGTTGCAGGAGGCGAATTCGTCGTTATCTACAGTAGACGGTCAGAGAACAAACGACGTATTTCACCAAAGGCTCCTAACTAATATCCTGATACTCCTGAACCTTTCCTCGAGCAGTTCTAGTATCGCTGCTTTAATCGATCCTGTGCAAATTATAAGACAAGTGTAAGGAGATTCAGCTCTGTTACGCTCCGTTTTGCTGACTCACATTTGATTTCCGCAAACTACAACCGACGGAAGAATCAAAATTTTCAATAATTTAAGTTTCTTCTCCGAGTTACACGAACTGAAAAACTAACAAATAAAATAATACGAATCACATTTGGAGTACTACACATACTAATTGGTACATAATTATCATTTCTTTCGTGAAAAATACTCGAACTAGTTTCGTTTTTTATTTATATATAACATAGAGATGAAGGATTCTTTCATCTCTATGGTATATAATGAGGCCCAAATAATAGCGCGCTCATTTGAATTTTGTGAATGGTTACTTACATCCGCGATTTCTCACATATTCTGGCCATGAACTTTTGCCAATTTCTAAGTGATAAGAAAAATGTTACTCTTTAATAGTAAACAGCTACCTCGAAAGCCCCCGAGTGGAAATTTCCAGCCATTTTCAACAAAAATTGTGAAATTATCTAATTTGGCCATTTTTCTGACATGAAGTTGGCCAATTTCTAGCTAATGTGGTCGAAACTGGTAAATCTAATTTCCGAATCGTGATCAGCGACCTCGAAAACCCCAGAGTGGAGTTTTCCAGTCAATTTTGGCAATATTTACCAAATTTGCAAATGTTTCAATGATTTTCCAATGAATTAACCATGAAAATTGGCCAATGTCCAGTTTAACAATTGAAAAATGCCTGAGCAATCAGATCTTAAAGTTCGATATCATCCAGTATGCGTCCAGGAACGATTTGCAAGAAAAATAAAATTGATTGGTCTGTTCGGCCTTCCGAGCTTTCACATTTTTTACGTCTGATTCGACCAGACTAATGTGAAATAAAACAAAACACTTCCGAAGTTCTATTTCCATAAGATAGATAAGTTTGGTTCGGATGTTCAATTGTTTAGTTCAGAATAATAAGGGCTGAAATATTAGTTTGGAAGTTCAGTTTTCGATTGAGAATTCAATATGGTAGCTTATTGCTGTCTCAGCAATAATAAATCGTTTATAAAAGAAGTACATTTGAAATGTACTCTCTTTCATAAACGATTTATTTCTATTTCTAAATCGTGCGGGATAACTGGTGACTCATCATTTACTTTATAAACATAAAGTTTGAGCATTTCATCTCTTAAACTTTATGGTTTCGATTTGAAACAGAAACATGCCCCTGTTTGTTTCATAACTAATTTTGAATGCCAAGCATTTAAATGGAACTGACGTATTTACCTTCTATACCAAAAGTCTCTTGTATTTTATGGTTAAGCGGATAGAGGTAATTCGAATGCCAATTAAACGAAACATAGGCACATCTACTGCTTCGTGAATTTGTAAATGGGAAGGTTTAAAGGATGGTATTAAGCTCTTTCCGATGTAGCTCTGTCACAGTAAAAAGATTGCAAATCTGGTTTGATTGTGTTGTGTTCCTTGTGTTTAATTCCACTCTATTTTAGAGCCCGTTCGAAATCAATTTGATTCTCCCTCAATATACCCACAGCCGCATTCAAATCTATTAACGCTACAAACATCAATTCTTGCAAAAATTAAATTTGCACGTTTAATTTACTTTATGCTTCGCAAATTGCGTATGTAATTTATTATCTCCGGAAATGTATTTCACAACATACCAACATTCAGTTTCCCATAAATTTGATTTTTTAACGTATGAACACTTCCATTACCTATTAAAAAAATTAACAAATTCAGTTGGGACTCATCTACTGCAATCTAATGAGATCGAACGGAGGAGAAGGCTAATTATAAATCAGAATGACTTCTATGACCTATTTCAATTGTAATAGTCTAATTACTATGAACATCGCTGTACAATCAAAAAGGCAATGTCTTGGTTAAATATCAGTATGTTTGTCAAATTGTTCGATTACCCACCTACCAGGCGGGCCAATCAATTTATAAGTAATTTTATTAATAAATTTATAAAATTTTTATGATTTTTGAATATAACAAATTTATTTATATTTATAATTAAGAATTAAATATTAAAATTATTTATATTGAATTATTATTAATTTTTATTCTATTGATTGAAAATATAAAAGTATGCATAAATTAAATATTTATTATTGAAATGTGAAAAATTATTTTTAAAATTTTTTCATTTACATTTAAAAGAAATATATTTAATTTTATTTTGAAAAAAAATAATTAATTTAATTATATTTTATTACTATTGAAAAAGAATTTTGAAAACTAAATACTATTTTGATGAATAAAGTTTTGTTAAAGTAAGAAATTGGCTTTCCAGCATTTTTTTTTGAAATTTCTTAATTTAAAAATTTTATTTATAAATAATTGTATTGAATATTTCATGAAATTTTCTTGTATATTTACTAGTACAATTTAAATTTCAAAAGAAATAAAATATATGTATATGTTACAAATATACTCATTCTAAATCGACAATTGTCAAATATTAAAAACATAAAATAAGAAAATTAAACAGATGTCATATGTACTTCATATAAATGTAATTTTGCATTAGGTTTATGCTAAATATATATAATTTTTTTTTACATTAAAACCTGGTCGGGGCTGCTGCGAGCAGCAGTCGCGCCAGAAAACCCAAGAGTCGGTTAACCGAAGCTACTCCTCCCCCGGTCGGTAAGTAGCTTCGGGTTCCCAAATCGTGTACCCTAAGTATTCTCATTGAACCCAGAACTCTGCCTTTTGCATCCGGTCTATCAAGATCTGAGCCGAGTTCTTACAGGCCGGAATGATCTTCAAGTTGCAGCGAAGACCGAATTCCGCCCAAAACACCGGTGATCAGAATCACTAATACGAACTTGTGGCCTGGGTATAGCGTGTGGAGCTCAAACAACAAATCTTGATATTTTGTCCATTTTCATCATCTTTCAAGAATATGTTCTTCTCTGCTGGAGCAGAGAATTCGATGACATACTTAGCTGTACTCAGTTTATCGAGGAGGACAATGTCAGTCTATTTGCTTGTATGGACCTGACGGTCGGAAACGGGTGATTCCAGTAGATCTGACATTTTTCGTTTCCGACAACGGACTCAATATCTCCATGCTGCATGCAGCACCGGCTCTTTGTCTATTCTGTACGAGTACCTTAGATGGTAATACAGCACCCGTAGGGTTGCATTATGGCGATGGGTGTACGCCGAGGCCGCTTTTGCTGGACATGCCCATAGAAGGTGGAAAAGCGTCTCAGGCGCCTTTCGACAGGCCCTGAGCTGACATCAGGGACCTGCACATCCATCACATTGCGGCGATAGACCAAAGTGTTAATTACGCCATCTTGGCAAGCTGTGGTAAATCCCTCAGTCTCGGATGTAAGCCCGGCTGACCTAAGATAGCCGAAGGAGCCTGGTTGACAAGCCGAGCGTTTCGATAGAAAACACCGTGTATCAGCTTGTCAACATGCCGCCTGAGCATAATCTGAACCTGATCTTGCCCCGCGGCATTTATCTGGGTCTTCAGGTGAGAAGGTTGGAGCTCGAGGTTGCCCGACTAAAGTCTTGCCGACGCACTTTAGGCGTTCTACAACATCTCCCTCGACTCCATGTGCTATGCTGTGGAGGGACACGGAATCGATCATACCTTGATTTGGTGGATCAAGACCATGCTCTCGCAGAGATTAATAACAGCGTGCCATAATGGTAGCGTCGCATCTACACATGTCACCCGAATATAGGTATACTCAGCCCCCAAAGCCTTTAAGTTGCCATTCAAGCAGGCATCCGTATAGCCAACTCTTGTGGAATGGTAAAGATTTATGATGACCTTTCATACCAGCCAATGACTTACCCGAGACTATTTGAATTTCTGTATATCTGACAATTTTTTCTTCTGCCTTCAGGTTTGAATTAAGAAATATATCGGATGTTGATTTATACATGTTATTATACTCAGATTATATGCTTATATGTCATTGTGTTATGACACAATAATTCTTGATAACTACCTCCCAGGCTAATACTTCGGCACTTACTGATTTACAAAGAATTCGATATTTTACAATAATGGTATTATTAACTTTCAGTCATATTGCATTGTATCATGAATAAGGAAGTCTCTTTATGAACAGTAACTATAATATATCATGCTTGCCACAGAAAACAAAGCGATAATGTCCTTATAATTGAGCCTGTTAAATTGAAAACTTGATACAAGTCAAAAAATTCAAAAGAAAGTTCAAAGGGCGTTTCTAGAAAAGCGTTCAGTAAGAGTTATTGCTAGTGAATGCACAGAGTATGACAGTGTGAACATCATAGATGTTATCTAGAACGTGAATGTTAGCCCCGCCCCGCCCATCCTTAATTTTCTGTGTAATATGACAATGGAATTGGAAATAACAAGTGAAATCGATTACATCTGAATTATTCCGTAATTCGCTGACCCCGTGCATGCTGATTTTGGAGTACAACAAAGCTGTTGTATATAATTAGAGCATGTTATTCCTGAATAGAACGTCTATCAAGACAAGAATATTGACAATTGTTATAATTCAAAAGTGACCTTGTTAAGTTAATAGTGCAAACGAGAATGTTAATTTCATCAAAGCATGCAATTATCGCATTTTCTGTAAATTGAGAACATATTGAAGAAGTAATGATGTTTCCGTACATAAATATACAATAAAAAATAAAATGAAGAAAGGAGTGAGATATGGGAAATATTCCAAGAGGATGCTTCCATCAAATCCTCTGTAAAAATTTCCAACTTTCTGATCTCCAATACTATGGTTCCATTGTTAGTAGTCTGAATTCTCTTCATACTGATGTGAGTTTCCTTCAACAACACCCTTTTATTGAGCAAACCACGAAGGAAATGACCTGTGAGTACATCAGCAATTAGACGTGTTTAGGAATAACAGGTGCAATGTCGACCACACCAACGGTTGCGATGGAGAGGTTGTTGGGGTTGGAGCCACTGCACCTCGCCGTTCAGACATAGGCCATAAGAGGAGCGTATCGCTTCATTCTTATTGGACAAGAAAAGGCTGACCAAAAAGGCCGAAGCATTCTTGTATTGGTTGGATCACCTGAGCCATTGAGAAATGAATTCCGACAGAATTGAGGTTCAAGGCACTTCCGTACCGTTCACAATTCAAACCTTGATTGGCCGGGAGAACGTTGGGGGCAAAAAGTACAGGTGCTAGAATAGTCGAGACGACGGACCAAGGAGAAATAATTTCTCTAATCCTAGGGACACTTGTGACAGAATTCCAAGCAAAAATAATTATGAGGGAGACTCTATGAGAATAGACGAATCACAATCATAGTTAGCAACCTAACAGTGCTTGAGGCGCTAGGATCATACACAATCACCTCACAATGTGTACTCGATTGTGTAAAAGAACTAACGCCACTAGTAGAGAACCCCAATAGAGTGACACTCGTATGGGAGTCTGAGGAAACCAGACGCGAAGGGACTGAAACTGTCGTCGCTATTGTTAAAGTGGGGGCGGAACAACCACTGATTGGACCAGAGCCAACCTGTGCCATTTCTCATGCCACAGCGAAATCTGTATTCCAAAAATGGCTTGAGACAGAGCACCGTGTCTACTGGAGGGAACTGCCCCGTATGTCGCACTCCAAGCGACTGATGGGAGATCTCCAGCAGCAACGAGTGGAAAATCTGCTGACGTTCAGCAGACAAGAGATACTGAATCTGGTTGCATTCCTGACCGGACCAGCACCATACAACAAACGTGTCTGCACCATGGGTCTGGTAGATCAGTCCACATGCAGGGGTTGCGGCGTGGAAGAAGAGACACCCATGTATGTGCTGTGTCAATGCAAGGCAGCTATTTATATTGTAACAGAACCAAAGTGCTCTTGATAATTAATTTTATTTCGGAATGTTCGAAATACCATGATGTCAGTTCACGTGCAAAAAAGCTTTATTATTTATGTTTCCAGATAGTAGAAAAAAAATAGAAAAATTTGAATGGATAATAAAATATAATAATCTTCATTAATTAATTTCATATTACATGAACAATACTTCATATTCTCTGTAACGTGTATTGTATTTTCGTAAAATATATGCATCTCTTCAACAATGCACATTTTCAAATTTCATGTTTTATGCCTTTGGGAATTCGTTATTTGGAATGCGATGTTTGTGAGGGATGGTTCATTTCACCTTGATTGAATTTCTGATGAACTGCATTCAGTAGAGTTTCGCGGAATACTTTCTCTACAGGTGTCCATGTTCAACTAAGTGAACCGGAAAATTCATTGCGAAATATACATAGGTTTTTTAGTAAAATATTTGGTATAAAGACGTTTCATGAAACTCAAAGGACAATTGAATTTATATTGTTCAGATAAAACATTTTTCAAGCCTCCAGTGTTACGTGAGCGATATTTTTGAAAGGGATAACTAATTTGAAATTTTTAAATGGAAACAAGTTCTCGTTTCCTTCAATAAAGTTCATCATGCTTGAACAAAACATGTTTTCAGCCTCGAGAGTATAACGTACGGCATATTTGTGGCCAATGATAACAAATTTGAGGTGACAAAAGCAACAAAGGCTATCTTTAGCTCCATATGACTTTTTTCACCGGAAAATTCGTCATGCTTGGCCACAACATGTATTCAGCCTCGAGAGTGTAACATAAGTGGTAATTTTGGCATAGGATAACGAATTTGAGGTTTAAAATAGAAAAAAGGCTATCTTTATCTTAATATATGACCATTACCATGTCAAATACTTTTATTGGGATGAAAATTCGTTTAAGCTGCGAAAAATTTACTACAATCTTGAAAATGCAATTAGAGGTTATTTTTGATTGAAAAACTATGGGTTTATCATATTGTATTCGTTGAAATGGTAGCGAGCTTGATAGAAAGTTCAATGGAATCCGCCAAAGACCCTTGTAGACTATCCCCTGCTACGTTTTTCAGGGGGTATTTGAATACAGATGCTAAAATTTCTTCATTCTCAGATCTTTTATACCATCGGCCGTGATGATCCCCGGGCCTAGACAGGTAAACCTGGTTCGGATGAGCGTAAGACATTCACAAAGAAAGTGGTTGACGACTCCACTTTGTTTCCCTCGCATTTCATACAGAAGGGAGTGTCACTTTTCCTCAGATTTCCGTGACCTGTAAAGATCTCGGAGATTATCGTGATGCTTTGCCTACTCAACGAGAATATTTCGCCCACTTCATTGCCAAGCAGCCCTTCCGCAGTTCGACAGCCGTCAATGCTTTTCCATGCTGAGGCATGTTAATCTCTGAGATGGTTCCGCAAGATCTGTATACCCACGTAGTATGGGATACCAGCATGGGGATCTTGACGACCGTCCAGACTGACCTCATCTCTGGCCATCTCTTTAGGGAGTCATTGCTTGTAGACCGCCATCATTGCGAGATGCCTTATCGTCATTGATTGGTGTGGCACAGCCACCAAGGTCCTCGATGATGCAGTCGGTTAACTAATCCTCCTGGATGTGATGCCTCTGAGGAAGAGTCCCTGTATTATATCCATAAGTTTCTGGGTTGTAACCAGTTCGATTCTTTTCCACAATACGAGAACTTGGTGACTGAGTCTTGGGATAATAAGAGCTGTGAGTCTTGGGATAATAAAAGCTGAGTAGATCCACATCAGCTGCTTAGGCCCAAAACCTCACTTCCTGCCAATTGCTCTCTTACACTGTCAAAACATTATCATAGCATTTTGGCACCTAGTCTCCAGCTGCTTCTGCCAGAGTATTTGTCCGTCCAGGGTGACTTCACCTTCTCAAAAAAGGCAATTGATTTGCCCTCGGTTACCATTTTCAGTGGCTCGATTTTGTACAATCTGGAGAAGACTCCTGCTGAATGGAGAGTTTGTTCTCTACACCAGACTTCTGTAATTATCAAAGCTTGTTGGAAAAGCTCCTGCAAGGTACCATCGTAGGATCTTCTGGAGAGTATGTCGATGTCTCCCGTATAACCTTCCGTCTGGTTTATGATGTAGTAGCCATAAAACCGATTTTAACCCCTGTAAATGAATTTTACCATGCTAAAAGTGATTTTATTGTATCCTCATAATGATCTATGGCTAATAAATATTGGAACATTCCTAAGTGTCATCTAAAGTTGGAAAATTTCTTCAAACTGAAATTGTAAATGGTGCAAAGATTATGAAATGGGGATCTGATAACGTAGTAATGTTTAATGCAACCTAAACTCAAGCTTGCCTCTTCTACAGGGAGGCGGATCCCACAATCCCTTATATGATGATGGTAAAACTAACACCACCTGCTCATGGAATGATCATGTGAGATCCATTGCGACAACCGCTTCTCAGAAACTTGGTTTTCTACTCCGTGCCAAGAGCTACTTCACATCCCAGCAGTTCCTCATAATCTACAAAGCACCAAATTGATCTGTTGACCTGTCCTGGAGTACTGTTCACATGTTTGGAGTTTGGCTCCCAAACATACGCTGAAGCTTTTGGCTTCATCTGATTTAAGACGTCACACTTGCTAGTTCATGGATCTCTCTAGAACATCGTGAACACATTGGAGATGTTTCTATACATATTTCCATTGTGGGTGTTCATCAGAAATCTTGTATGTTGTTCCACCACGAGAGATTCTAGATAGTTACCCCATCATTTTCAGCATAATATGTTTCTCTTTCTTGTAGTTAAAGTATAAAAAAACAAGCTCGGATGAATATTTGGCCTTTTGAAACGGACGTTGAGCGCCAGTGAAACGGATCACTCTGTCCCTGAGGAACAGTAGTGATAAGTTGCTCAATAAGATTATTTATTCTCAGGGCTCGTAGTGAAACGTGTCCTGTGATTCTAGACTTTATGAATTACCCTGACCGCCAGTGAAACGGATCACTCTGTCCCTGAGGAACAGTAGTGATAAATTGCTCAATAAGATCATTTATTCTCAGGGCTCGTAGTGAAACGTGTCCTGTGATTCTAGACTTTATGAATTACCCTGAGCGCCAACTGCTTCAGAATAAACAAACTAAAAAGAATTCACAGTAAAGAATCCAGGCACTACGAGGTGGATAAAAGTTGATGGATATTCAGAAAAATAAGACAAAGTCCAACTCAACAATTTGATTTTATCCCACTAGGAATTTGATTAACATTAAAATGATATATAATTCTTGTATCGAACAAAATGAATAGGTATGATGTAAATCAAGTTAAAATATGAATTATATGGAAGAATTCAATTATAACATCAAGAAACCTTTAGATTCAATTTCAACTACAATGAAATTAATGAAATATAAACAACTAAGTAATACAAATTATCATGTTTCCGTTTCCCAAACTTTGGAGCCTGGAAATTTTTTTTTTGGAATTTCGAGAAGCATTAGACAGGTTCTGATCATTCTATTTGGATCTTCTTTTGGTAAAATTCTTAATTTAATTTGTGAATTGAACATCGAGTACTTCAATTTTTTTCATACCTGGTTATTGTACCCACAGACTTCATGAATATTTAAATAATTATGATCATTGCATACATAGCATGAGTTTCTTCAAAGGATGATTTCTCAATTCAGGTAAGGGATTCAAATTTAAATGTAAACGATTATCTCCAAACGTTTTACTGGTGGGTCATTAAAATCACGTTCGCAAGTCATCTATGAGTTATTTTGGCCAAAAAAATATGAAAATTTTCAAAAACTCCCACATTTGCACAAGACTGCCACCAAAATTTTCTAGGTGATTTGCCCTGCAGGCCTGTGGAACTCAATTTTTAGCTAGCTCCATGTGGTGTGTTTTGGATTATTTAAACTAAATGCTCTTGTACGTCCTCGAATTTGCCCCATGCCGAATTATTCAATGGCTGTAAATGTTTGTATATTGATATGTTATTTCCTTCAAAGCCCATGGAATCTCAGAATCAATTGGATGAATATCATCAGCAAGTTTGTAGTGAAATCCTGTGGTTATATATGCCAAAATGCCAGAAATAATTAGAGGAATCAACGGAATTATTGTAGTAAGTATTCAGTGCAGCGTTGGCACCTCAGTGAAGCTAACTCGGTAACGTCACAATTTGATGTTTCCTGCCTGTAAGTATGCTATATAATATCCCTGCAGAGGGCCATGATTATGTCCTATCCTATAGCGGTATAGCATCAAGACAACAACATATTTCAATAAACTCTTGTTTTGATATGAATTATTACAAAAATTTGTTCAGCTCCTAGATAGTAGATGCTAAGAATATTCTATACTCACTAGTTACGTTGTACCATCCAATTTATTTGAGTAGCTAAATATAAGTTATTACAGAAATTCGTTTACAAGTTTGACTTTATGATTATTATTTCAAACACAGCGTAAGTAGGTCTAGGTTACAACAAATACCGAGTCGGAGCTCAAACAACAAATTGTATTTCTAAGGAACAGCACAAGCGTTCTTCTGTTAAAACATTGGTATTCATACTAACTTTCCCGTTTTGCAGAAAAGGAATTTGTTCTCACCAACGAAATATTATTTTGAATTCAAACCAGATTTGTTGATCTAAATTTATGAATCGAGGGAATTTTAATAACATCGTGTAGAGGTAATAAATTCAATGTACTTATTAAAATAAAGGATTCTCTTTTCTTCTAGGAGCCTGCCTTAGTGCTTGAATCCGGTTATTTATCATTTGTGAACTTGCCGCTGGGACTTTTCTTGAGGCATATTTTTATATTTATTAGACACTTATCTGCTTTAAGTGAAAATATAGTACAGAAGTGAAATAACATATAGGGAAATGAGAATATCTAATCTAAAGTTGGTGTCATGAACACCTGAACCTTCAATTATACCAGCAATTATGTCCCTATGTCAAGAAATTTCGATATCAAACGGATTAGTTTGTCCAGCAAACTTCACTCCTCTCCACCCTATCCGACAACCTCAATTAACAAGAGACAGAAATTCAATTCGAAATGTAAATATTAGCTTTCTAGCTATATTAGAATCCCTTAAACTTGTAAATTGCAAATAATAAGGAACACTAGACAAAAACAAATGAATATATTGATTAACATCTAGTAAGGCGTAACGTGAAGAAATATATACAGATTGGATACAGATTGAGTCAAATAGTACGGCGTTTCGCCAGTATCAGTGCAGTAAAGAATTCATGCAGATGATTATAGCATGTATCCCCAATCTAAAACAAAATGGGCGTGATTAATATGAGCGATTGCTGGAAAGTAAAGTAGCTCTTGGCACGGAATAGAAAACCAAGTTTTTATGAATCGGTTTTCGCAATGGAACTTACATGATCGACCCATGAAATGGGGCTGGTGGTGGTGATGCCGAGCATCAATATGAATGACTTCATAGGAATAGTTGTACCTGACATCATAATATTAGGGACTGTGTGATCCGCCTTCTTGAAGGAAATACAAGGTTGAGTTTTGGTTGCATTTAACTCTACTAGATTATCAGATCCCCATTTCAAAATTCATGCCAGATCGACTTGGATATATAGAAGACTTCCAAGGAATAGTTGTGCCTGACATCATCATATTAGGAATTGGCGGAACCGACTTCCTGGAGAAAATACAAGCTTGAGTTTTGGTTGCATTAAACTCTACTAGATTATCAGATCCTCATTCCGAAATTCATGCCAGATCGATCTGGATATATGGAAGACTTCATAGGAATAGTTGTACCTGTCATCATCTTATTAGGGATTGTGGTAACCGCCTATCTGGAGAAAATGCAAGCTTGATTTTGGTTGCATTTAACTCTACTAGATTATCAGATCTCCAATTCAAAATTCATGCCAGATCGATCTTGATATACGGAAGACTTTATAGATATAGTTGTACCTGACATCATCATATTAGGGATCTGCCTTCCTGGAGAAAATACAAGCTTGAGTTTTGGTTGCATTTAACTCGACTAGAACATCAGATCTACATTTCAAGATTAATGCCAGATCGACCTGGATATACGGAAGACTTCAGATGAATAATTGTATTTTACGTCATCATATTAGAGATTGTGGGATCTGTCTTTCTGGAGAAAATACGTGCTTGAGTTTTTGTTGCATTCAATTCCAGATTATCAGATCCCCATTTCAAAATTCATGCCAGATCGATCTGGATATATGGAAGACTTCGTAGGAATAATTGAACCTTATCTTCATATTAGGGATTGTGAAATCCGCCTTCCTGGAGAAAATACAAGGTTGTGTTTTGGTTGCATTCAACTGTACTAGATTATCAGATCCCCATTTTGAAACCATTTCTAGATCTCCATTAATTGCGTCAACCTGTCTCTGTCTCGCACCTTGGGCTTCATTAAAATGATAAAGGGGCTCTAGATGAGATAGCTATATGAAGTGTTTCAACATCTGCAAATCTGTGGACGGAGCAGGAGGCTACTTCCAACCTATCTTTGATAAGGCGCAGAAATAAAGTTGTTGCCAACACAGATCCCTGTGCAACACCAGCGTAGCCATTGTATCGAAGTAGATTGCATGAACCACCACATGGATTGATCTATCTAAGAGAAAACTCTATAAAAGCTCTTTAGAGAAACATAACAGGGGCAAAAACCATATCGCTTCAATTCGTCAGGCTAGGTAAACAAGGACAGATGGGATTAATATTGATTCTTCGAATCGAGGTTATTCCAAAGAAGACGTTAATTTGGAAGACACGAGATTCGCTTACATATAATACCAAATCTGTTTTCGCCGGCACATAGACTTAATTCATTCTATTAGTTTTGTTTTGAATGACTTTACTTGTAAATCGCAGTTGCATGATTTCAAGTGAAGCTTAGTTAACAAAACCTGTGAAAAAATTGGGCTTAGGCCACAAACCTCATTTGAATTCGCTATTAACAACACAGGTTAAAAATGTTAGCCATATTTTAATCAAAGTCACCAGCTGCCACTGCTTTGATGGAAAACATATTGTTGGTTACAGAGTAGTTCGGGGTTTCAGTTTACGAACAAGGCAGATACATATTGATACTACTTGGTAATATATACCCAGTAGTTGTGCATAAACCCGATACTCGAACGAATTCTAATTACGCTGAAGAAATAAGTTGATAGATCCTGTCTCTGGCGTCTTCCTACCAAACGCTGGTCATGAGAACCCAAAGTTTATCATGCTAATTAATAATTTAAAATCGGTTACATATTGAAGAACATAAAATTGTATAATAGATCTTGCCAAACTTGAACAAAAGTTTCAACTTGCACTAAAGAATATATGGTTATGATGATACGCTGGTTTGAGGCATGAAGTTTTAGGTTATCTGGGAATACTGAAGTTTCTGTAGCCATTAAATATTAATTCTGTTGCCAATGAAGTTATAGTAATGCGAGAATCTACAAAATGCCTGGAAGTTTGAATTTGACGGATTTGAGTATCGATGTAAAAGTGAAAATCTCCCAACTTTTAGGAACTGATCCGCTAAACCATTTATGTTCCGGAAAGATCCAATAAGAGAGATCAACAAGAAATTTTTCTCTATTTTCTCGTTTTCAGTAACTCTGAGTTTGATGAAAGATAGAGAAAAGTATTTGAAGTAAAATGTATTTGTATTATTAAGCAAATGTGACTTCCAAATCTTATTAAATTTTGAATTATCTATGTATTCCCTCTATTGGTGATGGCAGCAAATAGAATTTTATTGCGAACAAAAAACAAAACGTTTCATCATCAAACTGTACAAATTTGTCTACTCAAGTAATTCGAACTCATTTGAAGCAAATTTTACATTACATCAAGTTCTAACTCTTCTCAGCTCCCATTTTCTAGATGAGGAAGATTCCATCCAAATCAAAACAGCAAGATTTCATACACTGCTAAGTGTATATATCAAACAAAGACACATACTACTCGCCAGGGTTGCACTAGGGCACTAAGGAATTGTTATTCACTATTACTTACTAGCTTGGTAGAACAAACAAATCTTCAAACAAAATGCGATTACATAAGGCACTTTTATATTTTTTTATACTTTGACTACACGATAAAAAAACCAATGAATTTCGAAGAACATTGTATGAGGCAGACGTGGAATGTTGGAAGAGGCATTCGAATTTTCCTTCTTGATTTGGTTTCAGCTACTACTAGGTTATCTGACGGAGAAGATGTCGATACTGAGACTCGGAGTCTCGTTCTCGTTTCAAAGACCGAGATGAGTTCAGAAACAAGTCTACATTCAAGCGTCGACACCTGTACGGCACTATGGTTGCCGATCAAAATTATACCAATACCGTGTCTGTAGGTATATTGAGCGGTATGAGGTTGGCTCCAACGAGAGCCCTTGGAGCTCTTGCCGGATTACCACCCCTACACTTATATATAAAAGCAACTGAGGTCATGAGAATGGCGTATAGGTTGAAGGGCCTAAGTTACTGAACCAAAATGCAATCTCTGAATGCCCCATACTAGGAATGAAGCAAGATAACATGATTCCAGCTATATGTCTCACTCCTCCCAAGATCCTCACACCGAGTAGAAGAGAATGGGGTAACGGAACTCTCACCATACTGCCTCCAGGTGGGCTCGTATGGTTTACGGGTGGGTTCAAGGTAGGTCAGGCTTCTGGGGCGGGAGTGTACCTGAAAAGGCCCAAAGATCACTATTTATGTGATTCTAGGTAGTAGTCTTTTTCAGTAGTAGGTCTTGCGCCAGGAAAAACCTGCGAAGAGGCTATGTGAATAGGCGCATATATATTTGCACAGACAACCAGTCGTCTCTGGGAGCTCTCAAATCACGCAGAATCACATCAAAGTATATCGAAGAATGCAGAGATACACTAGCTGAACTAACTAGGAGAAATAAAGTTCAACTCATCATCTGGGTCCCTGGACAAAGTGAAGTTGAAAGAAATGAAGCAGCTGACTCCCTAGCTAGGCGTGGGTCGTCCGGTGCCCCTGTCGAACCAATGATCGCTTTATCAAATTGCGTGGGGGTTCTCGCCCTTCTGGACCAACTGAACAAAGAGTGGTCTGAACTGTGGCGAGAATGACCACGCATGAGGTAAGCCAAGCTCTTCATCATAGAGCCTGCGTCTAGGCTCTCAAAGAAACTCCTTTCTCTGAACAGAAGGGACATCAGAGAGATGACTGGAATCCTGATCGGTCACTATCGTCTCAGCAAACACCTTCATTCTATGAGCATCGCAGATGATCCTATATGCAGGAGATGCAGAGAGGCGGAAGAAACTGAATCCCACATCCTGTTGGAATGCACTGAATTGGCATCCCTCACGCACCGTCACTTCGGAGTATCAAAACAGCTCCCAGAAGAACTTATGAAAGTCAGCGTTGGCAATATTCTTGGTATTTTATGGGCCACGAACCTGCCAGAATAGCTTCTGATTACGAGGAGCACAATGGGCTCAACTAAGTTGCCTAAGTGCATTTGGGGGCTAGGCCTCCTCCCCTGAAATGATGATGATGATTAGCTGGAGTGGAACAAGACGTATTGTATTGCTTGACGAAATAGACAAGTAAAACGCTATCAACTGTTTTGAAGGTTGGGTATGATCATGTGAGATGCGCCTACTTCGACTGGTCAAGATAATGTTATCGTAAGTAATTCCAGAAAATTATTATTCATGCTTACCACAAACGCTTCCAGTTAGGTAAATCTATATCGCACTTATTAAATCTGACTATACTGCTATATTAAACTCAATCTTTACATATAAACATTAAATAGCCTGAACTTATCGCAGTTCATAAGCGCTTACAATCCAATACTTTTCACTCCATTCCCAGTGATTGAATTCAGTATATTCGTTATTATAGAATATCCACAAAACTGAATTTTATTGACATGCGGCAGATTGAATTAGTTGTTTTTCAGTTGCAAATTCCATTAGATATCGAATAACCTGAGAATGTTTCGCTTTACTAAACTATTTGCACTGAATAAACTTGAGCGTTGCATTTAAAAGTAAAAGAACATAAAGAAACATTAATAAATGCAGTAGATTAAATTTTCTGTTCTCGTCATTTCAACTCACGCACGACAGTATGGCATTTTTTTGAAGAGCAACTTAAAAATTAATTTGGATATATAATTCCCAGTACTGTCCAAACAACAGTGTTTTATTTCAATGTGACTGCAACAATAAAAATAACCGCACAGAATATATAATATAAAGCTCAGCTATGAAGCATCTAAGTAACGATGGGGAATTACGATTTATTGAACTTTTCAATGCATATACATATAGAAAAATTTTACAACTACAACGGATTTTAGATTAGGATTGACATTTTGTAAATAATTTTCATGAACTGATTCGTGAACAAATTGAACCGGTAACATACATTTCAACGTAGGTAATGCAATTTTTGTGAATTCAAGATAATTTTATAGTTTATATTGGTCATACTGTGTGTGAATGAAGTAGAAATCACCTTGAATTTCATCTTCAAGACTTTTTCCTACACAAACTCTTAAAACACGTGGAATTAATTGCGTAAGAGTAGATTTCTTCTTTCATTCAAGATAATATCGAAGTCTACCTTGGATATACATTATAATTGGGGAACACTCTGAGCGTCGTTTCAGGTTTTTTCCACAACAAAGCTAGTAAATCCAAATTGCCGTTTCCAAAGACATTCTTATATATAAAATTCTCGGGAAATAGAGCACATTAACACATATGCTTATTATTTTTGTCTTTACGTACGTCTCATCATCAGGAGACGTATATCATTCAGGCGTATACTATTCAGGATGTTCCTTAAGTACTTGTAGAAGTAGTAGCATGCTGCTGACGTCAAATTAAGAAGAAAAGTTACAATAAACATATGTCCGCAAGCTTTTCGTTTCTGAGATACAGAGTGTCAAATTTGAAGTCTTATTTTCATTTTTGTGAATACATTTCAAAATAATTGTGATATTCGTGTAAAAAATACTCCCAGATACCAAACTTTACTCGAATATCAAAATTACGTTGAAATGTGTTCACAAAAAATAAAAATAAGACTTCAAATTTGACACTATGTATCTCACAAACGAATAATTTGCGGACATATGTTTATAGGAACTCTTCTTCTTATTTTGACTTCAGCAACATGCTCCTAAATATTCTACACGTACTTAAGAAACACACTGTATAACTGATGATGGTCGTGAGACCGAACCGAACGTAAAAACGAAAATAATGAGCATATGTGTTAGTGTGACCTATTTCCCGAGAATTTTATGTTTGAATCATACCTAGTTCAAGAATCATTATTAAAGACAATATTATGAAACGTTGAATTATTGATTTCGATATTTCGATGACGTAATAACTTCGAGAAGCAAATTTCCAATGCCTTCAGTAGAAGAAGCAAATGACCATCCCATTGCGAGTCCTAGTTTGCAGAACTATAATAACAAATTCTACAACCGTACTTTAGCCAATGGTAGTTATTCATGGTGGTAACGTACATTTCAACGTAGTTAATGAAATTTTCGTGAATTCAAAATAATTTTATAGAAATATTGGTCATACTGTGTGTGAATGAAGTATTGATCACCTTGAATATCATCTTCAAGACTTTTTCCTACACAAACTCTTAAAACACGTGAAATTGATTCTGTACTAGTAGATTTCTTCTTTCATTCAAGATAATATCGAAATCTACCTTAGATATACATTATGATTGGGGAACACTCAGAACGTCGTTCCAAATTGTTGTTTCCAAAGACGTAGCAAATGTCCATCCCATTGCAAGTCCTAGTTTGCAGAACTATAATAACAAATTCTACAACCTTAAATTAGTCAATGGTAGTTATTCATGGTGGTTTTTTCAGTATCTATTACTAGGAATGAAGTGAATCTTCGTTTTTTGAAGTTTCAATATTTTATTGATATCTTTATTTAAAAAAAAATGTCTATTATTGTTTCCATGTAATTTATAATGAAATGATGACATGCGTATGCTGACGCATATACATAATATACGGATATACATTACGTCAATAGATTGAGGAACGCTCTAGGCGTCATCTTCAGTTTTTTACGCAACAAAGCAGGTAAATCAAACTGTCGTGTCCAAAGCCGTACATCTTATGAAACATTGAATTTTGATATTTTGATATACTACAAAAATTTACTTTTGAGGCATTTCAGGCAATGGTTATTCTTTATGGTTTATTCAGTACCTATTACTAGGAATAAAGTGAATCTTGATTTTTTGAAATTTCAATATATTATTAAAAATAGATTTATTTCACGTTTCCACGTAATTTATAATATTATGATTAAAATGAGTAAATATTAAATTTGTGAAGTGTATATGAAATAGATTAAATTTCATTGTCTATGTTAATTAAATACCTAATATATTAATCCATTTTTTTTTACTACAGGAGAGGAAAACTATTCTAAAATAACATTTCTTTTGAAGTTAAATTTATTTGAAAGGAATTAATAGATAGGAGAATGTGATACTTCAGAATATCTTAATGTGGTTATGTTTGATTATTTACAAAATAAGATTATTAAAAAGTCTGTGTAAAGTTTAGAATCATTTTATCATAAACGATAATTGTTCTTCTTGATTTGTAAAATTTCTAATTCTAATGTCAACCGCTCATCAATATTCTGTGAGATATTCACAACTTTATTATTATTTACTTTGTAAATTTGGGTCCATTCAATCTTCTATCGATATATTGGGCGAATTTATACTTCCTCGCAATCTTTACAAGGGATGTATAATTCAGAATGTATTTGCTTAAAAGGTATTTAGCACTTGAATATTGTATAGAGACCGTTCTGGTTTTGAAAAGCAATAAAATTGTTGTTGTTATTGTTGAAACGTAGTAATGATATATGATGTTTTAATGCTGGATGTTCATTACTGGTTTTTATTGTAGAAAAAGAGTAACAAAATTTGTGAATTTTATCTCTGATTACAATAAAATTACCGTTTAGTTAAAATTCTGTTATTATTTAGTTGCACCACCGAAATTTTTTATTGGTATTACAGTAATAAAATCATCAACAAACCGTTTGAAGAATATTATGTTATATTCTGATTTATGTCTTATTTCTTCTTCAAAAATTATTTATTATTTTGTCATAATACACCACCATACATACCACCACATCTATTTTTATTGAGTTTTAATACAAAAGTCGTCTGTAGATGAGTTTTATAGATCATAATATTCTAATCTATTCCAAAAAAATGGAAACACTAATAAACGAATCAATTTTTGGAAAAAAGGTCCTTGTAATGAACATTAAGAATAATATCAATGTGACCCATGTAGTTTATTTTACTGCTTTAGCAGGTTCAGCAAATCCCGAGGCCCCCATTTTTTCGATGAATGACATTCAATTTTTTCCTACCTATTTATTGTCCAAACATATATATGTTTATCAGGTTGTTCAGTACATCCTACATTTACTGTTGAATCAAATTAATCACCATTAGATCACACACAATCACACGACACTATTTGGGTCTAACAGGCACAAAAAATTTCAGCCCACTTACAAAAAATAAGTGTGATTCAATTCTACACAAGTATATTAGAGATAAGACATACATCACATTATATATACACCAGTAGGTACACATAAAAAAATTATTTCCTCTTTAATGTTATTATTTTGTTTGGTAAATCCGGTAACATACACCAAATTGGTCCTTCCCAAATATACTATCAAGGTCCAATTTCGATTCATATTGATGAAATGACATAGAACTAACCTAAGTTATCGCTGCTAGCTCCAAAAATTTTCAAGAAGATGATGGACAAGATGAACAAGAAAGTCATTGTAAATCACTTTTTTATGATTAACATATTAACAGAAATATTCCTCCCAAATATGGTTTCATGAAAAAATCACAGTGATAATTCCAGATAATAATAAACTCTAAGCGAGTTTCAAACAATTTGCGCGCGCGGAGTCATGACCGCCTATGAAGAACAGTTGAATAACATTCCCTGCCAAGGTTTCAAACGTCACTAGATCTCTTGTGCTTCGAGAGCGTTTTCTGCGGTAGGTAGTATTGGACCATAGTTCCGAGTTGCGCCGGAATATTACGACCAGATAAAATGCCGTTCTAATATAGTTTTTATTTAGATATAAACACTTTTTTCTGTCAGTAATATAATAGGTCGTAAATATTATTGACAAGTATCGGTTGTGCTTAATGGAATACATTTTGCTGTAATATTAATGTGTTTTCGGTTTTCGAAGTTTGACGTTTGATTTGTGTTCCATCTTCAGATCCCAATATATTGCAACATAAAATAACTTCTAACAAATGTATCTTACACAAAACAAAACGTAAACAAAGTTATGATAGGTCTGAAAATTCAGAGGGAAACTTTTACAATAAAGGAGCTTAATGATGTTGACGCTTTTTTTGATTTCATTGAATAATGTATTGAATGTGATAAAAACTGCTTGCAGAACATAACAATATAGCTAAATTTTCTTACGTATTCTGCATTTCAAGCATCTCAATCCAATTGGTGCTATCTCTGCTTTCTAAAAAAATTACAATCAGCTACAAGATTGACATAGAATAGAATAAATTCATTCGTCCTGATGGTATTTAAATATGTACATTTAACATACGTCGATCCAGTTTTCAACAGTTTAACAACAATTAATCAACAATTGAGTGAATATGTTACATATTATGTTGTGATTGTTATAATGATACATACAAACCGCTTAAAAATTACATCAAATAATAAAACTCAAATAATAGTCCAGTTGTTGTTGAATACTCAAAATAAAAATTAATTATATTATTACGATATTTTTCAAGTTTGAAAATTCATTAATGGAGTAAAATGTGCTGACTATAAGAAACGATTTTGAGTTGTTTCAGATCCAAATATATATGGACATTTGTTAAACATTCTATGATTCAAAAGGTTTGGGACTTATTTGTGATCGGCTCAATCTGACTATAAAAATCAAAAATTATTCATACTTTATTCCATAAGATTCTAATCTTTCCTCTTTGTATTTAAAAAATCATATCAACAACATCTTCGAAACTGCTTCCTAATAAAAGAGTGCCGATTTTGACTTGGAGGCCAGGGACGAGGACGGTGAATAGAATTCTTGACTTCCATAAGCGCAATGCTTCACAAATAGACCCCATCTAAAAATTTTTAAGTGAGGCTATCTCTTTCTAATTTTCGGACCTCTTTTTCTTGTATGTTCCGCCTACTTTTTCAGCGCGTTAACATAGAGAGCTCTATTATGCGTTCGTCATAAAAAAACGGAGCATGAGTGGGCGGGCCATATCGCGAGCGAGTAGAAAGAGAAGTACGCCGATTAGAAAGAAATGGCTTCATTTCAAATTACTTAGATGAGGCCAAAAAATATTGTCGTCAAGAACTCTAGAGGGCTCTTGAATCTCTCGGCGGAATACCTCCTTTACACTTATACATAAGAGCTGAAACTATGAGTACGGCGTATAGGTTGAAGGGCCTAGATAACTGGATTGAAACGCACTACTCTCGTGGACACTCATTAATTTTAAGTGAGGTCACAATCAAGTTCCCCACACTAGATCGCATAATATCTGCTATCTGTCTCACTTAGGTGGGTCGGGGTTCTGGAGCGGAAGTTTACCTGAAGAGGCCAAGAGTCACTATATCTGTGGGTCTTGGCGTGTACTACACGGTTTTTCAGGCGGGGATCTACGCAATATTGACTTGCGTCTTGGAAAACTTGCGGAGAATCTATGTAAATGAGAGCATATACATTTGCAAAGACAGCTGGTAGGCCCTTGGAGCTCCCATGTCACCTACAACATCAATACTTGTCAAAGAATGCAGGGACGCACTGGCCGAACTAGCCAAGACAAACAAAGTTTAATCCGTCTGGATCCCAGGACACGGTGGAGTGGAAGGAAATGAAATTGCCGGCATTCTAGTCAGGCGGGGTCGTTTGGCGACCAATGGTTGCTCCATCAAACTTGGAAGTCTCGTCCTTCGAGGCCAGCTGAACAAGGAGAGGGCTTACTTGTGTCGGGAATCACCACGCATCACCACTCAAAGAGTCTGTGCCGAGGCTCTCAAGGAATCTCCTTTCTCTAAGCGGAAGGGTCATTAGGGAAATGTCACTGTCGTCTTAACAAACACCTCCATGTTTTGGGCATCGCAGATGGCCCCATGTAGGAAATGGATAGAGGTGGAAGTAACTGCCTCTCAGTTCCTGTTGCAATGCCCAGCACTCCTCAGGCGGCAACGATACTTCACCGTAGCAGAACTGCTCCCGGAAGAGCTCATGAAAGCCAGTACTAACGTTATTCTAGCTTTCTGGCTGGCTACAAAACGGCTAGCTTATAATGAGCTTTCAAATACGGTGCACAATGTGCCCAATTCAGACGCCCAAATCCATATAAGGGTTTCAAATCCCTACCCTCAATTGACGATGGTGATAGATATGCACAGCTTACTAGAAAAATCAACATTTCAGGTAGTTAATATGCAGAATTTATTATTATTATGAAATATCTCCGAAATTGTGGGTTTTGGGTATGTGAAGTCAATTAGAACGTGGGGTCTTTTTCATAATAGGATTGTATATAACATACATCACTCAGAACATTTGAGCGTGAATTGCAAATGTTAAATTCGCCGCCTGTCAAGCAGATATTTTTTATCTAGGTACTGAATTCCATAAATAAAAAGTTGTAGTTCCAAAGGTTAAAGTCTAATATATTTTAAGACAATTTGTAAAAAATAACAGTTTAATAATAACCTAACTCGAAAGTCAAATAAATTTTCGATTAGACGGAAGTTAAGAATTTATAGAAATCAATCGCCGCGTGAGTTATTGCGGATTATTTGAATTATTTGGCTTCGCTTTAATTACACGACAACCCTTTCAAAGCGATAAGCTATTGATCTGAAGGCTACCCAGTCATGTATAGCGTTTGCTAGATGATTACACGATGCTCCATTAGTTTCAAATAGAATTTCGTTCATTATATTATCTCTATGCAGTTTTCTATCTTAGTTGTACATTAGATTATACGTTTTTGATGCGTCATCAGTAAAACGTGTTATTATTAATATTCATTTACTTCTAGTTGAACGAATTTTGTTCAAGTCAAGTACTTTGGTTATCTATCCTCCACTGTCACATATATTATAGACAGCTGCGACCCTGCGACTAGACAGGAAGTACAAGATTCACCTTTGGCAAAATCTTCAACTGACACGTGTCCAATGAAGTTCCATTTTCTTACCACAGATCAATATGCTTCTAGATTGGAGCTAAAGACGAGAATCGGGGAAAGTCTAAGTTTCGGAGCTACCCCTCTGGTGCTTGTACCAAAGAGTAATTGATATTCGACAATAGTAGAAGATAAAAATTGTAATGTAACCAGCTCCACAGTAAAGTTTTACTCTTCACCTAAAAGAAGCCATTTCATAGAATGGAATAAGTAAAAGCGATAAAACCTGATCCTCAAAACTAGGAGAATCTGAAATAGGGCCGAAAATGTTGGGACACACAAGTATTCTTGGTACATTGAGGAAATACTGGCAAAAGCAAACTGTTACAGTCGTCCACCATCAGGAAGCTCTGTTTGCAAGAATTGCAAGGCTTCCTGCAGAGAGCACATGAAACCTAAGCATTAACAATCGAGCAATGATGGATCAGTAAGCAAGCTCCTGCTCCTTCAAACCCCTTTCATGGGTTCTATTAATATAAAACAGGAACTGAAACCAACATTGTTACTAGAATATTAGCAAACGGAATGTTCAAACCAAATAAGTAGGATTGGCCATTCGAATCTTCTCTTAGTAATGAAGTATTTTCGATCTCTTCAAAATAGGACCACAAGGAACCACTTCCCACCATGTTGGGAATATTCAGGTCAAATTATGCTCATTCACAGTCCTCAATGTTGGAATTTTGTGTTCAGTCTCATGCCTGGAATGCTTTCTAACACCTACCTTAAATTGTATTCCTTCAATAGTATATCTTCCTGCTCAAAAAGGAATCTCACAATTGGAGCATTTTGGTGACAAGTGAAATAGTTCCAAAAGATTTTTCATTTAACTCCTGATTTTAGATGTTGCAGTGAGATGGGAAATAAGAACTAAATATTATCCGATATTTACCAAAATCTCATTTTTACTAGGAGGAACCGCTCTTTACCACATTTGGAACCTAAATATCTACAAAATTGCGAAGTAGAACAAAGGAATTTTGGCAGATGAACAAATATGATGAATAAGCGTTGCATAAACTGTCGTTTCTGCTGTCCTACTCCTTTTTGATGTATACCGACCATGGAAATATCCAGAGAAAAGAGAGAGGAATTTCCCACCTTTCTACGATTTCTTGAGAGGTCAATAAGCTCGTAAGTGTGACATGATGAATCAGACGAATATCTCTCTTCTGAATATAATCCAAGAGCTTCAGCGTATGTATGAGAGCCGAGCTCCCCAAGCATGTGAACAGTACTCCGGGACAGGTTGAATCTGTGCTTTGTAGATTATGAGGAGCTACTTTGATGTAAAGTAGCTCTTGGCACAGAAAAGAAAACCAAGTTTTTGTGAAGCGGTTTTCGTAATGGAGACTGTTGGTGGTGATCCCGAGCATGGATATGGAAGACTTCATAGGAATACTTGTACCTGACTATATTAGGGATTGTGGGATCCGCCTTCCTGGAGAAGACGCAAGCTTGAGTTTTGGTTGGCTTAAACTCTACTAAATTATCAGATCCCCATTTCGAAATCTTTGCCAGATAATTGCGTCAACCTGTCTCTGTCTTGCTCCTCTGGCTTCATTGGATGGTATAGCGACTTTAGATTTGAAAGCGGTATGCAGATCGTTCATATGGAGCAGAAGCAAGGTTGGTGTTATATTCTTCAAAAGAATTTGGATATAGAGTTGTAATACAACGAAGAACAATATTTAGATACCTACAGGAAAATAGCTGCAATATAAATATCATGAAATTGTTCTATGGTTAGATACTAACAAAACACAACACAACTAGTAGCCTACATTTCAATTGAAAAATTTTTGGCAATGCAAGGAAATGGAGCATTTTAGAGCGTTTTCCTCGTTCCCTAGGTGGATTTGGAAGTTCTGTGTGAACATCAACACCTTGCCATGTGGTTCCGTGGTGCCATGAGTGGGTGCTATATCTTCATAGGTTGTCTATCCTTGCAATGAAGGTCTTTGAATACACATTTATGTAACCGATTATGGTTAGCGAGTATGTGACCAACACATACACCAAAACAATATGTGTACTTCGGCAATTGAGTTGGCATCTGTAGTAGATAAATGGGAAAAAGAAGGGAAATGAGATCCTGTTAATCTGCCAGAAATGGTAACTCAATTACCAAAACATTGATACTGTGTTGTTGGGTCAATTCATTTAGCAAAATGTCCTAGCTAATTCACTGGAGGAAAGTGATAGTCAGTTTATTTTAAAGTATGTATTTCTGAACTTATCTTAACAAATTATGTAAAACGCAGATATTTTTTGAAAAGATATACGATGTTGCATAAACATTCCATTTAACAAAGTAAATTTTATAGCAATGTTAAAATGGATGTTTAAATAGTATTGCAGCTTTAAAAGTGTATCTATATCAACCGAATACACAACACGAGGGGATCTCGGTCGTTTAATGAAAAAAATGTGAACAGTTAACCAAAGTTAGGCGTTGAAATAAGCACAAGGGAATTGGAATAGTAGAGTAAAAGTACCAAAGCGGAATGTCGAAAATCACAGTTGATCTCAGTATTGAGACATTTACCACAGCCCCGAGAAAGTCACGAAGCGCATTAAAACACTGCTGGTGTACTCCCAGCGACAGATATTTAATTGCTTTCTTAGAAAATCAATGACTACATTTTCTTTTGACGGAAGGCATTATTTTGCTTGTTCTCCTTCAATCATCCTTCCGTAATTTATCCGGTAGCGGAATTCCCGATGGTCAATTTGTATTTAATTGTAGCATTATTGAATAAAGTGTAGGGCGAATGTTTTCAAACTGGATATAAGATGCGAGCAAATGTCGAAAATTCAACAATGCTCGAAAAGGAAGGTCAACAACTAGGGACGGAGTCGAATATTCGTCAGATCTTTGCGAAATTGAAGACTTCGGAAACATCTTTGTGCCAACACAGAACTTCCAAAAGCACTTCGGGAACAGGGAGCAGTGGAGACAGGCGTGTTTCAGTTTTTTCGTTCATCACTTCGGTAAACGATAGAACTTCTAAAAATAATAGGGGTCTTTTTTATAAAATTTTTCTCTGAATCACTTCGTTTCCGAGATACGGGTGTTGAAGTTTTGAAAAATGACTACATTTTCTTCAGTATCTTCTGAACAAATGAAGATTTTTAGTTCAAACTTGGTAAACTTAAGTTTTCTGGATGAAGATTTTTTTGGTGACAAAATATTCTTGAGAGGAATACAGTAGCGTAGTAATGGGGTTTTGTACTCATTTGATTCATTTTCTATAAAAAAGTATTCTTAATAAATTTCACTTGGAGGCTTTCTGTTCGACCTATTTTGATTTTTGTAATCAGGGTTATCTTATGGAAAATTTTTTGAAAGGCTATTTTAAAAGTAAACAATTATTCAAATATCTATTTAATGGTAACGATAAAAATAATTCATGATGAATGCTTAAAATAATCCATTCACGTAACGGCGACATATATTTCTCAACGACCTTCCTGTTCAAATTAATTTTATTATTTATTTCATCACAAGCTCTTCGAATACGATTCAGTGAATCTTCCGTATTATGGACAGGCGTGGCATAAACTTTATTTTTCGAATAGCCCCAAGCAAAAAAGTTCAGAGGCTTAAGGTCAGGTGATCGAGCAGGTTAGCAACTGAACCAATCCATCTTTCACCGTACTTCCTATTTAACCATTCTCGTATTTGTCTCCCAAAATGGGCAGGGCAGCCATCCAGTTGTATTCATATATTTATTCTCTCAGAAAAATATCTCTGTAAAAATCAATAGGGCAGAGATGCTGGCTTTACCAAGGTAAGACATACTATGATAAATTATCACCACAAGTGAAGGCCGCGAGAACCATAAAACTATTTAAAAGCAATATAACAAGATGATTGACAACACTTCCAAATTTGAATTCAATCTTGAATAATTGAGGGTCTAAAAAATGAAATGTTCAATATAGTTAAAAAAAGAAAAACAGGAACTGCTCTAAAACATTATTGGTGAATGAATGAATGTATTTTCTGGTTTTTAATTGAATTTCTGTTCTAGAATAATTCCGGATTAATTTAAATATCATTATTGAATTAAATTTTGTTGTAATTATTTATTATATAATATAAGCTATAATCACATACAAGATTTCTTTGAGATCTTCGTGAAGAATCTTATAATTTATTTGCTTCTGAAGAACTATAATATAACTAGCATAGTATGTATGATGCATCAATTAATCAATTGACTATTGTGAACACAATGTATTATCAAAGCAAATAAGTTTATTATTGTTATTATTATTATTATATTAGAAGTAGATTGTTATGCTATATTCTGATGATGGTCGTGAAACCGAAACGTACGTAAAGACGAAAATAATAATCATATGTATTAGTGTGGTGTGACCTATTTCCCGAAAATTTATAGCTGGGTCAAGGATCATTATTAATGTATCAAATAAGAGTATCTTTTGAAATTTATAGAACACTCCGTATATTGGCCGTATGACTCACCATAAATTGTGAAGACGAGTAACTATTTGAATCCATGTTTCAGTCATTCAGGAATTTGCTGCCTTAGAAAATGAATATACAACTTTGCGCGTTTAATAGTTTGAGAGACAAATAAATACAAGCGGTTAATTTTAGAATCCCTTTCCATTGTTAGGACCCTCGACCATTGCAATATTAGAACGGACATCGTGGTATTGTTTCGATTCACAGAAGGTTCTCTAAATTGTTGACAGATTTATACTTCCGTTTGGGTCTAAAAACACATGTTCCCTGTATCCTCTTAGATTTTCAGAAGAGGGCGAAGTTGTTTATCTGCAACAATGAACTCATTCTTTTATTAGTGTAAACAGTAATGATTTGTAGAATAGTGAAATGAAACACAAATTTAGACTTATCGTGTTATCAACTTTGATGACACGCTTTCAAAGGTCACCATGTGACGACAGAAGTGTGGGAAATTAAACGTTGCAATTGGAAATTTAAATGTGTGTCTTATTTCAGTACCCATTCTATGTATTTATATACAGGATGTTCCATCTCTCACGAGCCATATTGACTGAAAAAATCTCCCGAAACACGTCGAATGATTTTGTTTGGGGGACATCTTTTGACGTATATTTGAGGCTTGAACGAGCAAACCCCTAATAGGGGGCGCTTCAACCCCTCAAAATTGAATATGGGAGAGGGGTTGAGTGATACGTCATTTGAAAGGTCTAGGAAGCCTCTTTACAAAGGTGTATGAAAAACGTAAATTTGGTGAACTGTTTTCGATAAAAATTAATTTTGTTGCTCGAATGCGCCAAAATATTGCTTGAATATTTTGGTTATTTGTACAATGTACAAGCTCATTTTTATTAAGCCTCTTTTACAAACTTAAACAATCTTCAAAAAATCACATTCGTAAAAAAATTGAATTGTGTTGTCATGCTTATAATGAAAAAAATTAAATCTGCGTGTTTAAATCAAATGTTCGAATTGTCCTCCATTGACTTCCATACAATATTCTCTCAAACAAATAAATAAAAAAACAGCAAAACATTTCCTTATGTTGCCTTCATTTTTTGTTCTTAGAAGGTGTTTATCTGGTTTTAACGTTTCTTCGATCACATCATGATTTTAATCATCTGTTGAGTTACTACTTTGCTGATTTGTTTAAAATTTCAAAAAATACGGTGTACACATTGCAAGAACGTGTTGAGCTGGTTAGCCTTTATTACCAAAAAAGGATATTAAACGAAAACGTAGCGTTCGCCATAAGTACGTAATGGAATTGATTTCAAAATTTGTGGAGACGGGTTCAGTAATGGATAAAAAAAGGGCACCCATTGGAATTGTTAATGATGAAGGATCAGCTGTGGCGGTATTGGGACATGTCCAACTTATGCCAAACACGCAATCTGTACGACAACTTTCTGCAGCTTCCGGTATTAGCCAATCTAACATTTTCAGAATTTTACATAAGCACAAGTTCCACCCGTACAAAATTAAATTAATTCAGGAATTAAATGGTGATGATTGGGATCGAAGGCAAGAGTTTTGCGAAATTATGGTCGAGCGTATCAACAATAACCCAAATTTCTTGTACAACGTTTGCTTTTCTGACGAATGCATTTTTTTACTTAATGGAGAGGTTAACCGGCATAACTGTAGAATTTGGAGCGATACAAATCCTCATGTATTTCGAGAAGCTCACACTCAACATCGGGAAAAGCTAAACGTTTGGGTAGGAATTTTGGGAGACTACCTAATTAGAGCTCTGTTTATTCCTGGTAATTTGAATGGCGAAATTTATCTTGAAATGTTGGAAAATGCGATTGATCCGTTAATAACTGAACAATTAGAGAACGATCCTCTACTACTTGAACAACAATTGCATTTCCAACAAGACGGAGCTCCTCCTCACTACGACGCACCAGTTCGCCAATACCTCAATTTTCAATACCCCGGTCGTTGGATTAGAAGAAGAGGTCCTATGGAGTGGCCTACCCCATCTCCTGACCTGAACCCTCTGGACTTCTTCTTGTGGGGACATCTTAAGTCCAAGATTTTTGTGCTTGGAAAATTTGGACGAACTACGCCAACGAATTGTAAATGAGTGTCGTCAAATAACTCCAATTATGCTGAACCATGTTAGAGACGGTTTTCAGTCAAGATTGTATTATTGTATGGAAGTCAATGGAGGACAATTTGAACATTTGATTTAAACACGCAGATTTAATTTTTTTCAATGTAAGCATGACAACACAATTCATTTTTTTTACGAATGTGACTTTTTGAAGATTGTTTAAGTTTGTAAAAAAGACTTAATAAAAATGAGCTTGTACATTGTACAAATAACCAAAATATTCAAGGTGGCGCATTCGAGCAACAAAATTAGTTTTTGGCGAAAAAGGTTCATCAAATTCACGTTTTTCATACACCGTTGTAAAGAGGCTTCCAAGACCTTTCAAATGACGTATCACTCAACCCCTCTCCCCTATTCAATTTTGAGGGGGTTGCTCGTTCAAGTCTCAAATATACGTCAAAAGATGTCCCCCAAACAAAATCATTCGACGTGTTTCGGGAGATTTTTCCACTCACTATGGGATAAGAAATATACGGCGTGGCTCGTCTGAAATGGAACATCCTGTATATATTCCTAAATGTATCTACATGAGGTACTTGAACGCCGAATCCATAGAGATAAACATTAATGTTTACCAAAGGTCGTTGTAATTGGTATGAGATTTTGATACCAAAACCTATCTTAATTTATTTTCAGTTTCGAGAATGATCAATATTCATATTGTTGGAAGAGTTTATTATGCTCTGAACGATAAAAGAATATAGTGGATCAATTTTTTAAGTAAAATTCAAGAACGACTACTCTTTATAAGAGTTATTAGTCTAATAATAGTTAAAAAAATATTCAGTAATGAGTTGATTATGCAATGATTTATTTGGTGAGAGACACCCAGAATCAAATGATCAACGTCGCCTTGGGGTATATCATTGCAATCAGTGTGATACCGATCGTTGTTCGATCGATGAGAGATCGGAAGAACTCGTACATGAACTATGATATTGTGTTGTAACTCTTGCCGTGTGAGGTCGGACGTTATCTTCTTGGAAAATTTGGTCACTCAACCCCCGAAAATATGGCACTGCAACTGGCTCTAAAAAATCGACTACGTAACTGGCTGCATTCAAATTGCCCCGGAGGAAAACTGAACTCTATATTTCAGAAAGTTTTATCCGACGTGCCGATTAAGGTAAATTCATCAAAATCTGAACAAGATTTCTCAGCACATCGTCAGTTTTCCAATGTTTTATCTCAACACCCATGCAACGCGAATTGGGCAGGTCCCAGTACATCAGCATGGTTTTTTTAAACTCCACTTGGTTTCCCCCTGACTCAGAAAAAGCTCTACTGACTAACTTAGCTAAGCATACTTCCCTGCTGGTCCAGAAGTCGATGCCCCGCATTAGTAGAGTATGTGAAACATTTTGATCGAAAAATGTTTAATGATTTAATACGACCCCACGGAAAATGTTTGTTTTGGTGTATAAAACAAATGTCTGAAATTTCTACCTTCTAAATTGACCGCAACCCTTTTTTTGTCGCCATTTTGGGGTTTTTTGGACATTTTTAGGGCAAGTTCGTCAAAAAAATTGCTATCTCCAGTTGTATTGAGAATTAAGAAACCAAACTGGAACTCTCTTATTGTCAATGCTTGAGGAACTCTCAGTTCAAATTTCAAGTTAATCCGACCTACCCCTCCCTCGCAATATATATATATATATATATATCTATATACATAAATGCATGGAAACTTGCGTGACGGCTAACACAGGCAGTGTTCAACCGATTTAGCTGAAATTTGGACAGAAGGTAGGCTTTATGCCCCCAAAACTGCCCCGTATTTCAAATTAAAATATTGAATAGTTTCCGAGAAATTCGAGCTTAAGTTAATTTTTTAGCTAATTTTCAAATTAAGATATCTCATGTCCTTTTCATCCGATTGACAACTGCTTTGCGTCAAAATGTAGGTACCTGCATATATTTCTACGTGGTAATCATCGTTTTCATACTACATCAGCAATATGATACTATTTTAGGTGATAAAGGTATATATATTTTTTTTAACATAAAGGAATCATAAAATGTGCCTGTGAATGCAAATATGCATGTGTAAATACATTTTAATGTGTTTGTATGTGTGTATGTAAGTGTATGTGGATTTAAGTGTGTGTATGTATGTATGTGCGCGAGCGTGCTTTATTACGCGTACGTTAAAAAAATTACAGAATGGTCTATATAATATACGTGAACACGCTCAATATCCATCTCATAATGATAATAACAGAACACACATACCCACATGTCAATGCACGTGTATAATAATTATAGAATACTATAATAAATATGAGGGGTACATATCTGTCTCAGGTATACGACAGATTCATCGTATTGTAAAGATGAGAGACACGTTTTTACTACATTGTATAATACATAGTTTATACCTACACATACCTATAATAATAAGTATGCGTAAAAAAATTGTATATAAATATCGGATGAGAACTTATAGTCTGAGAAGATCTTCTCATCTTATGGATGGCAACCACTTTGTAAGGATGATTCAAGTTTTTGGTACAACAGCTGTCAGTTTTTGTAAGAACACGTGTGGTCTTAGTGATCTTATGTCGTGCTTCAGTCTTTGTTTGACTTTTTATCGAAAACTTCTTTTTATTATCGATCACTATACTTAAAATATTCCAAGTATTCTTAAGTAACGTTCCTCTTTTTGAAAAATTATAAAAAATTTATCAATAATGAAAGCAGATTTACAGATTTGCATATTGTGTCCTGATGAACCGCAGCCAATCTTTGAATATCGTTGTACAGTAAAGCAAGAGGGTTTGAAAAAAATTCGCTCTATCAGTCGACAAGTAAATGGTGATAATAAGTTTCGGATATTGCCAGCATCCTTGACGGAGAAGGATTTTCATCAACAATGCTATAAGAGATATTTGTCATGTAAGAAAATTCAGGAGGAAACTGCGAATGAATCTTGATCACCACGCGGAACACGTTCATCAGTGAAATTTGCTGAAGATAACAATGGTTCAATATCTCAAGTGTATATGCAAGTGAACAAGTGCCTCCAAGTGATGATTCTAAAATTGATTTTCAGAAAACGTTTTTTAAATAGAGCAACGTTACTTAATAATACTTGGAATATTTTAGGTATAGTGATCGATAATAGAATGACGTTCACGATAGAAAGTCAAACAATGACTGGAGCACGACATGAGATCACCAAGACCACACGTGTTCTTACAAAAACTGACAGCTGTTGTACCAAAAACTTGAATCAGCCTTACAAAGTAGTTGTCAGCCATAAGATGAGAAGATCTTCTTAGACTATGTTCTCATCCGTTATTTATATACTAATTTTTTACACATACTTATTATTGGTATGTGTAGGTATAAACTATGTATTATACAATGTAGTAAAAACGGGTCTCTCATCTTTACAATACGATGAATCTGTCGTATACCTAAGACAGATATGTACCCCTCATATTTATTATAGTATTCTATAATTATTATACACGTGCATTGACATGTAGGTATGTGTGTTCTATTATTATTATTATGAGATGGATATTGGGCGTGTTCACGTATATTATATAGAACATTCTGTGATTTTTTAACGTACGCGTAATAAGGCACGCGCGCGCACATACATACATACATACATACACACACTTACATACACACACACTTACATACACGTACACTTACTTACATACACACATACAAACACATTAAAATGTATTTACACATGCATATTTGCATTCACAGGCACATTTTATAATTATTTTATGTTGAAAATATATATATACCTTTATCACCTAAAATAGTATCATATTGCTGATGAAGTATAAAAACGACGATCACCACGTAGAAATATATGCAGATACCTACATTTTGACCCCAAGCAGATGTTCATCGGATGAAAAGGACATAAGATATCTCAATTTGAAAATTACCTAAAAAATCAACTTAAGCTCGCATTTCTCGGAAACCGTTCAATATTTTAACTTGAAATATGGAGGGCAGTTTTGGTGGCATAAAACCTACCTTCTGTCCAAATTTCAGCGAAATAGATTGAAAACTGCTTGAGTTAGCCGTCACGCAAGTTCCCATGCATTTATGTATATATATATATATATATATATATATATATATATATATATATATATATATATATATATATATATATATATATATATATATTGCGAGGGAGGGGGAGGTCGGATTAACTTGAAATTGAACTAGTAGTTCCTTAAGCATTGACAATAAAAGAGTTTCAGTTTGATTTCTTAATTCGGAATACAACTAGAGGTAGCAATTTTTTTTTGACGAACTTGCCCTAAAAATGTCCAAAATACCCCAAAATGGCGACGAAAAAGGGGTTACGGTCAATTTAGGAGGTAGAAACTTTAGACATTTGTTTTATACGCCAAAACAAACATTTTCCGTGGGGTTGCGTTGAATCATAAAAAATGTACCGATGTCACCGATTTTTTGGTTTCACATACTCTACTACATACGAATTATCGAGTCACGCGACACCTTGTCGCTAGGCCTGCTTGACATCTCATATGTTCTATCAAGATATAATCATTTATAAAACCTTATTTCGAATCAAATTGAATCATTTCAAGGAACCCAAAAGTAATAATTTCTTGGATTATTACAGTATTCGTTCATTACACCAGCTGGTACGATGGTTTGGAGTAAGGGGTAGCCACAGAAATCGTCGATGAGAACAAAGTTCATAGGATCTTATTCCTCTTATTGCCATAAACTAGTATGCATTGAAGAAATTAGTATGTTCTATGTGTTATCTAGTTTTACTCCATCGTTATTAACTAAATGTGTTGATGAATTATTTTTATGTTATTTTGTTTGTTGAAACACATCCATTTGCCAAAAAATCCATTGAAAGATTACGTCGCTCGCTTCATTGTAGTATATTAGACAGCTAGTTTCATTAGGACGGTTTTTTGTTCACGAGCTCAAGTTGGGGGAACGACCACAAAGTGGGAGTTCCCCAATGCGAAGCGGGAGTTCCCCAACAAGCGAGTGAGCCATAATACCTAATAAAACGAGTTGTGTATACTATTTTTCCTATTCCGAGTTTTCAAAATGTATTTTCAATAAATTTTAAATTAACTCAATCGATCTTCAGTTTGGGTTTTTTTCTCTGATTAAAAACAGATACATTGCACTTGAAGTATTCATTTAAAACTTCCATTAATTTGACAGAAGTCAAATTTCTTGCGCTTCTCTTGAAGTTTTTAAATTTTGATCACATTTTCAAATAAAATTGCATTGGTACTCCTCCTAAATTGAGAAAAATAGCTTAAACATCTGTCGGTAAATTGTTACCACCTAAATCCCGTTCCCCGTATTTTTTATTATTTTTCATAAGGTTGTTATGATACTTATGATTGTACTTACTTCTAAAAACGAAAATGCACTATAGCAACGGGGTCTTATTCTAGCGCTATAACGATACGCATTTGCGTATCTTTAAAAACTCATAAGAAAAAAGTTATTTTAGTTGTGTCCCTTACGAAATTGTAGATACACAAAAGCAAATTGGTACGGCATATTTCATTCCCTTGGCGCTGTTTTGTAACATTATGGATTCCGCAATATTCTTAATGGAAACTTTTGTTTCCCGTGAGTGTAATGTTGATTGTGAGTAAGATGGTCTTGGAAACAATTACCGTACAAATGCTGAGTAAATTATTAAGACTCATCGCTGGTACAATTGAAGCACTTTGTACCGCATTTCGACACGTCTCATTCTATCCCCAAGTGGAACCTCTCCCTAAGTTTTTCAATTATATAAATTAGCACACTAGGGTTTGCCACTACTATACATGTTATAGTGACAGCTGTGTTATTTTTATGAATTCCCAACTAAACTAAAACTAAATTAATTTCCTCATTACCTGCACGCCAGTTTACGGCTCTAGCGAATAAAGTTGACGCAAATGCTGGGGTATATAAATTGCCACAGAAGGGATGTCTATACTACTTTTAGAAAGTTATAGAAATAGTTCTCTACTGTTCACATAATTCTCAGTTCAGGTTTGTGTGTCATTCCACTAGTCAAATGATATACTCTTCGTTGAGAACTCGTTCCATATTTTCTACAAGTATTAGGCACTTGACCATGATATGGATTATATGTAATTTTTGGGAAATAGTTCGTTCCCATTCGGAATATTCTAAATGCTTGATAACCCCAAACCAGAAACGTGAATTGTGTCCCATTTCCACATTCCTGCGTAAATTCAGTCCCACTGATAAAATCATACTACGTCAATTGAGTCCCGGGTTTCAATATAATTTCCAGAATATTCTTAGGAATGAGAGTGTTGACTACAATATTTGCATTATATATCAACAAAGTTAGGTTAGGTTAGAAACATAGAGGGTACAATAAACAATCATTATTGATAATTGTGCAAATACTTGCCTACAGAAGGGTGGTTTGCCTAGGCAGCAGATACTACATGCTGATTATCTGACCTGACAACCAGGTACATACCTGGTAGATCTTAAAACCATCCGGGACCGAATATACCTACATAGAAAGGCAATTAAAGAATGTCTCTCAGCTTGAAGACAGCTAGAGTCCAACCAATTTAAAAAAGGGGACAGAAGATACTTCCTAATAATTATAGACTATTATCTGTGATCTTTAAAGTGATGGAGAAAGCAATCAACATCGAGCTAATCCAATACCTAGGGAGTTCCAAAATCGTGAATCACGGGTAATATGACTTTCTTCAGCCAACAGGTGAGCTTGTATAGATAACACATGTATGGCAGGAATCTATCGAAAAACATGAGGAATCTCTAGCTGTAGCATTGGATATCTCCAAAGCATTTGACCGAGTCTGGCACCAAAGCCTTCTTGGGAAAACTACTGTCATATGGTTTGTCACCTCAACTTTGTCGCTTACTATCGAGTTTTCTCTCAGATAGATCACTCCATGTGGTGATTGACGGAGTATCCTCGGATACAATGACTATCAATGCTGGTGTTCCACAAGGATATGTCTTGGCACCAACTTTTTCCTACTCCATACAAACGGTCTGCTGGAAGTGACAACCTGTCCCGTTTACAGCTTTCCAGATGATGGTACACTTCATACCGCTTTTCCTATAGTCTGTAATGACCGTTTTCGGCTTCAAAGGAAATCCTCTTTCCTCAAAAACATTAATTATAATTTTAAAAAGATTTTCATAAGTAGTTTTTGGTTATGACAGAGGACCATGAAATATGAAAAATTGTACATTGAGATGTACCATCCATAAATACAGTTTCCAATTCGCATAGAAATTTCAGATTGGTTAAGCACGAAAATCGCAATATTATTATTATTATTGTTATAGGGACAAAATTATTAGTTTTATTAGTTTTGAATTTAGATCACTTAAAGCTTCATGCGCTTCCAGTAGTGATTTCGGAAACGCCACCAATAAACAACTACATGCATGGTGAATGTTCTTTCTTATTTTCTTAATATCACTGTTTCTTAACTTGTCAAATATATAGCCCTCCAATTGTCTTAATTCGCTTCTCATTGATTTGGAAAGCTTCTCACACAAATTGTCAACAGCTTCCTTTTCCATGCATTGCTAACTATCGCTGTAAGCTATTTATCTTTTTCGATCGAATGGTTGTGCTGTAGAAAAGGGTTCTTCATCACTACGTCATTCCCGATTGTGTACAGTTTCGTTTTACACTTAGTTTTACAATTGGCCTTTGTACATCGCCACGTATTTTTGCCACATTAATTGAAATTGTAACATATTAATGTCCAAAATATGTATTAAAACTCATTACACAGTAGTTTTTCTATAGTTATCTGGGCGACGAGGATAAGTAGTGTGAGACCGGAATTCTTTTGCGCCAAAGTATCCAAATAACAGGTGTGATGACCACGATAGGGTCTGTGCTATACAAACATTACAGATTCGTACCAGCTTTCTACAAAATATGCACAATTTTAAACATTATAAAGAAGTACCAAGAAATTTGCAGGATGTTGCATTAATTAAAACAATATAAATTTGATTCAATGATTGTACAACGGTTCTATTATTTACCAACTCATTATCTCGTTATGTGAAGCATCTCCAGGATTTCCAGGTTTCTTCAGATGAAACTGATGGTAATAATCAAAACAATGTTAAAGAGGAGTGCCTTATAATCGCGCTGTAAAATTGTCACAATAAAAAAACAGTCCAAAAAATTTGAAATAGATCGTAACACACCGGAAATAAATGGATACCCAGGAAAATTTAGCTTCATTATTAAAGGAAGAATAAACAAAATCTATAATGTGGTACATCATATATGAATAATTTAAACGGTAATAAAGATAATAAATGAATGAAAGAATAATTACTTTTAATAATGACATGAAAATATAACTATAGTTTCAACACCGTAGTGCTATTATCGAACATATACAAAAGTATACTTTTGTTCTTCGGTGTTGGAACTATAGTGATGTTTTCATGTCATTATCAAAAGTGGTATAAAAAAGTAATTGTTCTCTAATTTAATCAAAATGATAAATTATCATAGAATAACGGCTTCTACCATCGATCGTTTGTACTCCGGAGAACTCAGGAGAAAATTGAAAAATATTTAAATAAGTATGACATAATTGTTTCGAATGAGCCTACTGATGGTGTTGTTGAATATTTTTCAAATCTAAAACCGTTAATACATAAAAATAAGCAAACCCACACGGTATATAAATTAAACTGCTTAGATTGCGAATCTCTAAGCAAGATTTGCAGAAAATCATGTACGTCTATGAGTATAGCAAAAAAACAAAAACTTAGAGAGTGCCACAGCCCTTACTAAACATTTCATTATAACCGTCAGTTCGATTATAAAAATGTTGATATTTTAGCTGAATAAACTTATTATTATAAGAGATCTAGGATAACACGACATAATAAGTAGTAAATAATAGAACCGATGTTCAATCATTGACGCGAATTCATACAAATTTAATTGATTTAACACTTGCAAATTGTGTATGTAAGTAGAAAGCTGTTACAATCAGTAATATTGGTACAGCACAGACATTGCCTATCGTGTTGATCTGTTCAACATTGTCTAATTTTTCGATCCTTTCCAAATAATATTATTTCGGCAATCCTTCGCAATAGGCGTTTGTTTCAGCGATGATCTTAACGTTGGAGCCAAATCTCTTTTCACCGAGCCATTTTTTCCAGTTTGGGTAAATAAATCGCAGGGTGGCAGATCTGGAGAACGTCTTGGACAAACCAATTCCTGGAATTTTAGCATTGCGACTGCGAACCTATGCGCCGGTGTGTTGTCCTGGTGGAAGAACAGTTTCTTCTTCGCCAAATACGGCCTCTTTCGCTTCAAATCGGCGTCGAATCGATCAAACAGCTCTGCATGATATGCGCCGGTGATCGTTTTGCCCTTTTCAAGGTAATCGATATGGACGTGTCCATCCCCAAAAAATTCCGCCTTGAATTCGTTGGCCGATGAACCCACTTTGGCCTTTTTCGGTTTCGATTCGCTAGGACAAGTCCACTGTTTCGACTGTTCTTTGGTCTCTGGTGTATTGTGATGGATCCATTTTTCACCCATGGTTACGGAACGTGGAAATGAGTCCTTCTCATCGCGCTTGAACATCGTCAAACACTCCTTTGAAGTTGTCACATGGTCGCGCTTCTTGTTAACAGATAGCAAATGTGGCACCCATCTGGCAGATAGCTTTCTCATATTCAGAAATTTATGCAAAATGTTCCGTACGCGTTCGGTTGAGATGTCCATAGCCTCAGCACCTTAACTCGCCGATCGTCCAATATCATACCATGAATTTTAACGGCAATTGGACAACCAGTACGTTCGGCGTCCTTTGCATACTACCACAACGAAAATCAGTAAGCCATCGTTCCAATCGATGGTGAGGAATCTCCATAAGTTTTAACAAGGGATGCTTTGGTTTGCGTAATGTTTTTTCCACGCAATAAATAATGTTTAATCAAGACGCGAAATTCCCTTTTTCCATGCTCACAAGAATCTTCAAGGTTGCTTGCTTCCGATGAGTGTCAAAACAGAACTGAATGACATATCAAATGTCACATGGAATTCTAGATTGTGGCGCCATCTGTCTTATTTTTCAGGAACTTCACACCTCGCCCTCGTATGCTAACAGTTAATGCCTATTCTTCATATATTATGAATAGCATATGTGGCTATTATTGAATGTTTATTGAATTGCTGACTTATATTCCATATTTCTCCAAATAAACGAAGTTGAGAGTGTTCTCCAATATACCGATAAGATACGGAAGTTTAGAAGTAGATGTATAGGGGTTAGTTGTGAGCATTTTTTATAGAACATTTTTCAATTTCCTTCAAAATGAACTGGTGAAATAATATTTACCTACTAAATCAAGTTTCATTTATAGTAAATTGTGAAAATACGAATACAAAGCTCACGAAGCAACATGGCATTATATCGTAGCCAATACAGTACGTAGCCGGAAATTAACCTTGTACTATCAGCAAACGTTCTTGCCAAACTACAGGATGTGTTCGTTCGGCTAATAAATAAAAACCGACCGAGTAGAACGATTGTCATTTAAAGATCTATTACAATAACTCGCTAGCTATAAAAAACTTCCACAGGAATTTCATACACTAAGCAAACGTTTATTTATTCTTACTTCAACATTGAATATAGAATTTCTAGGATTATTGCTCCAATCTTGTTTACAGGTTCAAAACAAAATATACGTATTTGGCACTCAATTGCAATTGCATCCCAAAATTGCATGTGAAAATTTTAACACATAAGTTGCATCCGGATTACAACCGTTAGAGTTTTTAAGGAAAGACTTATCAAATAAAAGTTGATTATATTCTAAAAGAATTACAATCTTAAGAATGACTATTCATAATTAATATAACGCTGATACTCTCTTATGTCGAATGCGTAATTCTCCTTTTGCCTTCCTCATCGTCCATGCAACGAGAGATCTCCCCTAAGCAACTATGGGACTTCCCCGGACCGTTCCTAACAGTGCCGTACTCTAGCACAACGAAATGGCACAAGACAAATTTTAATAATATGATAAAATTTAACACATTTTGTTCTTTCAAAGGTTTATATTCACAAAAATATGAAACTTTGCCAGTGAATTGGCGGAAATTCATAAAATGTTCATTCATATCAATGAAACAACACAAATATGTATTGAATCCTTGAAAAAGGATGATTTAAGGTTCAAACTGAAGTTAGATTTCGAATGCTCATCATCATGAGCAAACGAGGTCGACCAAAATCGAAATTTTCTCATATAACCCTGATGAAATTTTGGGAAAATTAAAAATTTCAAAAGGATGGACTAATCACTGGAATTTGTCCAGCAGGATCTCAGAAGGAGGCTTACACAAATGATAAGTGAATAATCTCTATATAACATGATTTTATTAGATTCACTGTCTATGGGAAGTTCAGAATTTATGGCTTCGACACTCTCTACCGTGGTCAATCATAATCCGATGATGAAACTAAAGTTAGATTCGAATTTATCATCTTCAAAAACGTATTGTAACAAAGTTTCATCAGAGTCGATGAGGTCGATCAAAATCAAGATTTTCCCATACCCAAAATGATAGTGTAGAACATGATTTTGAATAAGCTGGCGATAAAGGCTTATTGCAAAATCAATTGATTTGCTTTGTAGCCTCCCAAAGATTCGTGGTTTCCTATAAATAGATAAGAAAAACGATTTTCGAATAATTTAATCTTAGAATTAATATACATACAGTATCCGAAAAAATGGGTAATTTCTATTTATGTTTCACATCGTTTTAAATATAACCTAAGCTAATTATTTGAGTACTGTGAAGCTGAACATTACTATTAAAACTGATATTGTGGACCCAAAATAGTGCCCTAGATGTATTGAAAATATTCGCCAATTGTATCAACTTACGCCTCTAACGTACAATATGCGAAACCATTTTGTATATTATATATCAGCCGTAATACTATATTTCATCCCCTTTCTTCAACACTACAGACATCTGGTGTCATATTGGAATAAATAAAGAATGACTTCAACATGTAAGAGATTAAACGAACAATCTACGAGTTTTCTCTATCCTCTCGTACATTTGGTCTTCTAGTGTTCCTTCTTCATCATTACTAAAGTGAGGCAAATATGAAGAAAAAAAATTAGGAAATATGATCATATATATGAAAGAAATTTAGTAAAATATGAAGAAAAAATTTTTAATATGAAATTATTTAAAAATTAATATTTTAATTTTCACAATCAATTGCTTTTTAATGGGGTAGTTTGAAATAAAACAAAACATAGTTCAATATTTTGTTATTTAAAAATATATCTACCAAAACAATTTTTACATGATTAATTTAATTATTAAAACAATAAACAATTAAGTATTTCTTGAAATTCTCTAACAAAAAGTTCCGCCTCCTATCAGTATACATATGTTTAAATGCAGAAAAGCTTCTCTCTACGTCAACAGACGTAATAGGGGCGTTTTTCAAATGTGGTTCCAATGTAAATGTTTCATCAAAATCTCCAATTAAAGCATTGGCTGCTTGTAAAAGGAATTAGTAGCCATGGTTCTTATCAATTACTGCTTTGAATTTTTTATGTATTTGGTTTCAAATATGTCCCGGAACATTCCTGCATTTTTGCTCACATTCTTTTATTAAATTTACCGCCTCTATCAAAAATAATTTGGATGACTCTAATTGGATAATAGTATTTGAAATGAAATTATAATTGGTTTTATAAATGAAACTTGTTGACAAAAAATGTGATTGGTCAGCAATTTTTTGGCTTGTAAGAGGCTGAGGAGATTCATCTTCAAGTTCTTGTATAACAGTTTTTATTTGCGTAAAGTTTTCGGCATAAAAGGAAGCAGCCTCTTCAAAACGGGTTGAGGTGGAAGAGGAAGATTAGGTAAATGCTCTCTATAAAATTGAATTCTAAGTGGAGCTTTTAAAAATATTTAATATTTGAAATCTTAAAAAGTTACGTAAAATACACCTTGTGCATATTTAATGAACACTCTTCATGACACACCTTGTATAGCTTGTATTTTAGAAACATTTTTTATGTTGAAAAGTCTATATAGCTTTGAAAATAATAAATTTGTACTTACAATTTTGCTGCAGACTGAGCAGAATAATTTTCCCATATCCATAGACAACCCCGGAAATGGTTTAATCCACATAGACACTTTGATACCACTTGTCATTTTAAATAGATACACTGACACACTTCAAAATCTAAATTTAAATTAACTCTAAGATTGTGGACACAACTTTAAAGAAAACTTTTGATAATTATGCCCCTCCTTGTGCCCTTAGCTTGGCAACAAATAAATGGACCCCAACGGTGTCGGGTAATTAATTCTTAGTACCTACTTCCGGATTAAGTGAATATTTTAAACATCAACAATATTATTGGGATTTACCAGTGATTGTTCTTTTCTCAAAATTATACCTGCTACATGCAAAACCAGTCAAGCAACACAGATTGAGAGCTTTTAAATGTTCGGTAATGTTTCATTACTCTTTAAATATTTGAATTTATCTACTTGTTCCAGTTTCACCGTCTATTTGTATGTTTTGTTCATTCTTCCCACTCTGCAAACGGGGGTTCAAGCAGATTACTAGCGCCAATTATTAACCAATCCACGGTATCTTGTACCGAAAATGGACATGGTGAGGAGGCTTTTTAAGGAAGAGCATGAAACAGAGGGTTGCATACTTTGGTATTGACAAACTATGGTCCGCTTGAGGATGCAATGTTTTGGGGAGATGGAAACTCCTATAGATACCACTTACGGAAAGGTCTAAGCATATTGAATTCGACTGGATCATGTTGATGATAGGAGTTAACATCGGTTATACCAAGTATCATGTAATGTTATGTAAATATTAAATAACTGGATTTATTGCATCGTTTGGGAATTAAAATGATTTGGAATTTCCTAACTAGTTATCAAAACTTCCTGTATATGAGAAACAAGATAAATTATAGGGCATCCTCATTCCGTGATATCGGGATATACGAGTATTATCAACTACTATACTCTTCAGTGACGGTATGGATTATTGTTCTTGAATCAATGTGTTTTCAATTTCGAAATTTTATTTTTATGATTGGATTGTGTTACAAACCACTAGAAACCTGAATTGTGTGATCAATGAATATTATTCCATGTCAGCAGCTGGCATAACGCTGTAACATATTTGTCTACCAGGGGATTCGACAGAATTATATATAAGTTCAAATACGATCGTTTAGTCATATTTCAAAGTTTTGTTGAGTTGATATTTCCAGACGGAAAGGTGCCAGCTCATCATTACTCGTATATTTCGAACACGTAATTTTTATCAGAGTGCTGGAAGTTTTAACATGTAACTTTGAATGTAATTTTTAATAAATTCATTTTGATGATTCATCCGACGGCTCATCTGTCACTCATTTTCAACTGAAATAATACAGTAAAAAGTAATTGAACGTTCGGAGCTCTATTAGAGATAACACATTTGAGAAAATTCTTTTCCGGAATATAATTAGATGGAAATGTACGTAAATGAAGCTTAGAATATGTTTATGGCCCAAGTTAGTGAATTTTAGAGCTATAATTAAAGTTAAAGGTGATAAAATGGTCAAAATTGAATCACGTTTCGTAAAGTTAGTATCTCGAATGCATTCAGCTAGCGTAATAAATGACAACTTTTTCTCATTATTGGGTTGAATAATAGCTCCATTTACCAGAACTACGCTAAACTACCTCCATATACAGTATTTGATATATACAGATATCATTTATAAATAGCAAATTTGGTTTCATCCAATTGTGGTTGAAACACAGATTGACTAAAAATTCATGATTTGTGCAGATACCATTACATTCACTGACAGGAATGCACAGAATGAAAAAGTTATTCAATGGCAAGTATTCCCAAAAAGCGTAAGAGAAACTTATAAATCTGTAGCTGCACTAGGCACTAGACCATGTCTGTTTTCGAAGGAGTTTGTCGACAGCTTCAATTAAAAATATTGACGGAATGACGTCTTAAATGTTTCTGCCATGTCTTCATCGAAAAGTTATTCAAACAAAGTTTCACCAGAATCGATGAGGTCGACCAAAATCGAGATTTTTCCACACGCTTCTTAGGAAATTTTGCAAGAATCGAAAATTCTGAAGAGGTTGAGATAATCTCTGAAATTTGTTCAGCAGTATCTTGGAAGAAGGCTGATAAAACTACAAGTGAATAATCCCTATACAGCATGATTTTAATAGGGTCACTGTAGATGGGAAGAGCAAAGTTGATGGTCTCGACACTCAGTACCGTAGCTAAGAAGATCTCAGGTTAAAAAAAGTATTCAAACAAAGTGTCATCGGAATTGAAATTTTGCAGGAAGGAGTTTCTCGACAGTTTCAATAAAAATGTTGACCGCATGACGTCTTAAATGTTTCTGCCATTGTTTATACAGGGTGTCCCAGGTTTTACTAGCAGAACTTCAACAGTCGATAGAAAATTTGATTTTGAGAAAAAAGTTCCCATTAACATATATGCACAGACGCTTAGTTTTTGAAATACAGCGTGTTGAAATTGAAAAAAAAATTTCGTTTTCTGCGAATATCTCCGGAACCGTTCATCGTACAGGAAACAGCTTTTGCGAACATTTTTTACCCATCGCATCTGTGCAATGGAAATTTTTTTTAGTCATAATTGGTGAAGATTTCGAAGGAGTAGTGAGTGTTTTTCTCCCCAACTTCTACGCCACTGAAAAAAGTACTGTTTTGAGACATCCGTTTGAACCGCCGATGTCTTTTTCACAAAAGGAGTAGCCTGGTTATAAGCTCTAGAGTTAACCGTTTCCGAGAAAAATCAACTTTTATGTTGAAAAACATGGTCAATTTTTTGGTTTTGTTACTTGTTCTAACGTTTGAATAAATTTTGTTTAATTAGTAAGAATTGACCATGTTTTTCAACATAAAACTTGATTTTTCTCGAAAACGGTCAACTTTAAAGCTTATGACCCAGAAGTATCTTTTTTGTGTAGAAAATATTAGCGGTTCAAATGGTTGTCTCAAAACTGTACTTTTTCCAGTGGCGTAGAAGTTGGGGAGAAAAACACTCACTACTCCTTCGAAATCTTCACCAATTATGAGTAAAAAAAAATGTTTATCACACAGAACATAGCTTACTGTGAGTAGAAACTGTTTTCAACAGCATTTTTCTCTACGATAAGCGGTTTCGGAGATATTCGCAAAGAACGAAATTCTTTTTCAATTTCAAAACCCTGTATCTCAAAAACTAAGCGTCTGTGCATATATGTCAATAGGAACTTTTCTTCTCAAAATCAAATTTTCTATCGACTGTTGAAGTTCTGCAACTAAAACCTGGGACACGCTGTATAAGTGACCTCTAAGCCGAGGATTTTTGTTAAGTTAGAATTGCTGATAGGTCGACAAAAAAGTTGTAGTGAGCGTGTATCTCGCCACCTACTTCATGGTTGAAGCATTTAATAAACCCAGCTGCTGTTCTTTTTCCACCCGATCTAACATTTGAATATCTTTAACATGATGAGGTAACCAGACCACGTTACAGTATTACAAAGCGGATCGCAAAAAGCTCTTGTACAATATAAGAAATAGATTTTTGAAAGCCTTACGTAAGATGTTAAGTTGGAACATCGCCTCTCCAACAATATTACTTATATTATCAGACCAACATAAATTGTTATTAATGCTTATGCGTAGCTCTACATGCTTGTTGACTCGATTCTGTGGTTCGACAAAACAATTGATTGTGAGTCATTTCCAAAATGCTATGTAGGTTAAACTAGAAGGAATATTACAGCTCAGTCTAAAAAACAGGTCACATCATTACTCCAGAAAGTGTATAACTTGTAAAACACAATATCTAGGTAACTTAAAGAGAACGAAATTTATAAGCGAAGCGGCAATTCAATGAATTCAGATTTATCTTCAGCTGGAGATAATACCTTATTTTCATTACCTATTCCAAATAGTATTTAAACAGATACGTTTTGATTTCTAATTTAGATTACTTTGATAATGTTCACTTGGTAGCCGAAAAGTTCTCAGTAGTTAGTATTATAAGTGGACAATCGTACCGGGATATCAAAAATTATATTGGTCAAGGGTGGTTGTGGAATCTAAAACGTGTGTCTTACTTTACGTTTGAAATAATTATGTCACTGTCACACTGACATCATCAATAACCTACAAATTTCATACCTATTTATTTCAGTTGTAAAACAATAATGAACTACAAACTATGAAATAACGGTTTTAGTAACAAGAAAAACTAAATTACAGTAATTGTTGGAAATGTCTCCCGTTTTGTTCGATGCACAAGTTGACGCGCATCCCCATGCTGTGAAAACCGTTTTGCAGCATTTCTGGCGTTATGGTTGCACATTGCTGAACTATTCTCTGTTGACTGTATTGCCAATTTCCATTAACTAGCGCACCCGTTCGAAAATAGGCTTCAATCATGAAAATCTTGTGCTGTGTGGTAAGAGGCATGATTCAAAAACTGGATTAGACAATTTCAGCACAATGACTAAACAGATTCTGACACAACAAAACATATTCAAAAATTTAAAGTAAGACACACGTTTTACATTCCACAACCACCCTTGATCAAGATAATTTTTAATTTGTAGTTCATTATTGTTTTACAACTGAAATAAATAGGTATGGAATTTGTAGGTTATTGATGATGTCAGTGTGACAGTGACATAATTATTTCAAACGTAAAGTAAGACACAACCACCCTTGACCAAGATAATTTTTGATATCCCGGTATTATTGTCACTTCTAGTGTTGTATTTCACACAGGGCGATAGTACGACCCGTTCCGCCAATGTAGACTTTCCTTTAAAGACATGGATGCTATAACCTGATTGGAGAGCAAGAATGGGATGTTCGATCGATCTGTAAAACAGAAAATCTTTTGTTTTTCCCGGGTTTCTGAAGATCAAACTTTCTGTTCTCCATAATGGAGAAGTTTTCCCAGCCTCAGTGAGTCCGTATTTCCCTCTATGTATATATTCACGATAAGATCACAAAATCGTTTATGTTTGTGTATAGGTATGCGATAGGATCCACAAGGAAATAAAAAACCAACTTTCAAAGGAATAATAACGATTTCAAGGAATACCAGAGGGATTAAATTTGAAACCTGTAACGATTTAATGTTTGCAATAACAACAACTTAGGATAGAATTACAAATTTAATTTAAGTTCCATTTTAGGCACGTTCCTTTGATATTGGGAAACAAAAGGAAATCAATTCAGTTTAGTCAGACAGAATGAACGCAATTTTCTACATACAAATATGTATTGCCAAACAGTTCAATTAAGTCTTTTCTTCCAGAAAATATTTAATTAAATTTTGCTGAGTGAATTTTCCTAATAATTTCCCAATATGGCTTGACCCACCTGTTCACAATTTTCCACATTTCGTTCTTTTGCGAATGAACGATATAAACATATGTCTTACAGGTTAATAAGCGTCCCAACCAGTCTCATCACTTTGATGTTCCATTCCAAATTTCAATCTATATATAAGAGAAATAACCTCGACTGGTTCATCACGAAATCGCCAAGACTATAGAGCCGACAGACTTAACATTTTGCGAGTAGGTACCTTGTACTAACTAAGTACCCGCTTGGGAGGATTTTTCAAAATGCTACCCCCTAGGGGTTGAAGGTAATCGATATAGTGTCACTTATTTGACAGATCATATAAACACGGAACGTTTACATAACAGACAGCTCATATTTTATGACTCATCACAGCTGAGACCGTTCGTGACAGATCATAGACTGATACCTCGTACCACCCCATAGCATAGATATCCTTGTCAATTAAAATAAACTAATGTCATGACATAGTGTATAATTTGACGTTTACACATCTTCAGCTGTTTCTAATCATTTGCAATACGCATTTAGGTCTTCAAACTCGGGACACTGATAAGGCTCAGTTAGTGTTTTGGACGAGACCAAACTCCCGTGGGAGGGGTGATTCAAATAATGTCCGAGTCGTGGTCCTTGCACAAACAAACCATATTGCAATTTAAATTCCATCGAAGGTCCTTTTTATCAATAGCATTTCTCCCTCAAAAATATGTTTCCCAGTAGTCGTGCCATGGAGACTATCAATATCAAGAAGTTCTTCATACACTTTATACCTTTTATTTACTCCTCGAATAAAAATCAACACCTGAGCAGTATCTGACACATCCGTTGACTCGTCCAAGGCTAGAAGAACCACACAAGATGTCCATTTTTGACAGACAGTCGAGAAGATATATTTTCTGCTATGTCTTCTACCCTCCGAGCCACGGTGTTTACTGACACGCTGACAGTTTTGAATAAATTTAACTTTTCGAGACACATTTCTTCGGCTACTGCAGTTACACATTCTTTGATCATTTCTCCATCGGTGAATGGTTCTCCACATTTCGTAATTTCAAGAGCCACACGAAAGCTGGCACTAGTTGCAGCCTCTTATTCAGTATTGAGTTCCCTGAACAAAGACTGCTGCGATTTCAATCCACGCTTCAAATTTTTCTCATCGCAAACTTCCTATATCTTTAGAGTAATTTTGAAAATATTTCGTTTCATAATGACGTTTAATGTTATAATCTTTGAGAACGCCTATGGTTTCATTGCAAATCAAACATAGTGCCTTCTTACTGAACTCAATTACGAAATATTGAAAGTCCCGCATTCACTGTCTACTTTTCGCTTCTTTTCCATACTAGTAAATCATACACAAAAACATCAATTCATATCGAAATACTAACACGAAAATGTCGCACAAATACGTTTTAAGGAGTTACGCAATACTTCATTTCACAACAGACAGTCTCGCTTCCTTAGCCTTCCCTGGGCGGACTGACTCGCGGTCGCGCCGCTAGCGTTTTTATACTCCAATTACTGTCATCTAGAAGTGAGTGGAATATACCAGAACTTTCTCGAAACAACAAGATTATTTGCGAATGTTTAATTGTTATTGCGCTTTCGAAAGTACTACTAGCGCTATCTGTTAGCGAAAAAGGGTACTACCTCACCTATTTCCGCGTGTGATCACCAGGTCTCGTCAAGTATCCCGGTCGTAACAATGAGATACCGTTAGTACACAGTAGTAATTAAACTAGCGAATTCAGCAAGCGTATGCTCGCTCAGGGCGCGTACTCGGGAACTTACTGGAGTAAACAGTATGGCTCTAAGGCTGGAAAACTTGGAGACCCTTGCTCTAAAGTGTTGTCATCTGCTGTGCAGTAGCATAGGTGCATTGAAGTAGAAGACAAGATCCAAGCCTAAAAGCACACTGGGCGGGGAGGTTGGATTTCTTCAAGAAGCCACTCTAAGTGATGGTCAAACAAGAGCACATCATTCGAGGGATCACCCTGATGGTACACCTGCAGCTTGTGCAGTTCCAGTTATCATGGCTTACAGTTCTAAAGAAGAAGAAGGGAATGTTAAATTGTCACATTTGCGGAAAATTGCAAATCTACTAAAAGCGTCGTCAATGTATAGAGTTTACAAATGGTCATCGATATATATATTCATTGTTTTGTACCGATTTTAGTTAAAGCCGACATGTTTGGCACTGAAAGTTTGATTCTCATCAAGCAAATACGAAATGCCATTTATTTTATTCGTTAAATGTATTACGCTGCTTTGTCCTCCCATTTCGGATTCTCTACGCAAGGTAATAAATTCAGATTAAGTTTTCATCTATGGTTGTGGCCACGAGGGAACTGTTATATGGAATTATCCAGAACAACAGATTCTTTCTTTAGATCCATATTATGATTTTTAGTCATCTACGTTATTGGAACTTGGAAAGAGCCAATCCCTTTCCTGAAAACTAATAAAGAACATGGTCAATAGATAATCGATGTAGCGTTGGTGACAGTCGAAGCCTAGTCATAAGAACTGAAGAAGAAATATTTCACACTGCCTTAAAAATAAAATGTCCACCCTCCCTCTGTGATGATTCAGGAATCCATGTCAACTAGAAGAGTATGAAAATTACACTTTGTAGATGGTATGAAGAACGCTGATAAATACATTCATAAATAATTTGAAAACACGAATTGAACAAATGAGTTTGAAAAACTTCGAATGTATCTTCAAGCAAGATGGTACCGCTTGTTATAGGCCAAAAAAAGTAAAATACTACATATTATGAAACAGTATTTCACCTCGAAACCTTGTGGCATATCATGACAGATAAATATACCTAAGATATAGAGTTGCGTGTCCGTATCCAATAAATTTGGAACAATAGTTGACTCCAGATGAATGCCAAAACGTATCAAGGCGTTAATAACTCGAAAAAGCAATATAATGCAGTAATTTTTTTATTAGTTTTGTGAATATTTTGTTTATTGACAATGTCAGGAATTCCTTCTTAATTTTTGCTTCTTTTTTACTCAAATTTCCCCTTCAATCATCCAAACATGTGATTATCAGATGGAAACTCTTGACTGTAGGGAGAGGATTCGTATGCTTGCCAAACCATTTCCTCTATTCTCAGACAAGTCAATGCAACTAATGTTTCGCTCGTTGTCCTGAAGAAGAAGGCCTTGAATCGATGTACAAAATTAGCTTCGACGAAGAATTGACAATAGTATTAGTAGCTTATGTAGTGAATATATCGACAATTTTCCCAGGGACTAAATGATCTGCTCCCCCAATTAAGAATCTTCCAACCCACTCATCAATTGAGGTCTTAGAGGGCATCAATTCATCGAAATTTACTTACAAAAATCATCTCAATACTTTAGCTTATATTTCTCTCTATTCAAAATTTTTAACATAATGCGGTGCACAACCGACACATGAATCTTCTGCTTAATCTTGATTCCACTGACTAAGAAAGAAGACTTGAGGGTTTGGAGGTTATAGACGTAGGAAAGGACGTCGCTAGGTAAAGAGCTCCATAACTTCGCTGTTCGCTAAAAAAATGAAATCTGGTAGGTCTCCAGCTTGACAGTGAAGGGGTGACTAGTTTGAGCTCGTCTAGTTCGCCTATCTGGAATCTCTTGTGGTGGAACAAAGACGAGACCTCTAATGAACACCGACCATGGAAATAACTATAGAAAAGGGAGAGATCTCCCACCTTTCCAGAGAGGTTAATGAACGTAAGTGTGACATCATCAATCAAACGAATAGCTCTCATATGTTTGTGAGTCGGACTTGCTTTGTAGATTATGAGAAGCTGCTGGGATGTAAAGTGTGTAACGTTATAAATCAAATAAATCAAATTATCAGCGATTGTAAAATGAGGCGCACGGTGTTGTATAAGTATCGTTATTATTTGGCTGATGTACATACATGAATCATATTGCATGACATTGAATGCAATCAAACTAAACGATTGAATAAAACTGAAAAAAAAACCGAACTGAAAACTGATAACACGCGGAATTAGAAGCTTTGGAAACAAGTGTGGTAAATAACAATTTAATATGACCAGACTAATTTGTTTTATGAGCTAGCCCGTATATTTATGGTTACAATTCAGTTTTATTGGAATTGCCTCGAAATCAATATAGTTAATTCCCATATAAATTCTAGCATAATTTGAGGGTGTTTGTTATTAAATTCAGTGGTAGCGCTTGAATATCACTTTATCATCTAGATAAAACTTTTCTGGTTTTATAACTTCGGAACTATCGGCGTCGTAGACTAAATTGCCATCAGATATCGCAAAAACTACCTCTGCACGCTAACGTTTGCTTCAAACTAATAAATTTTAGTTCCTTATCCGGCAAAATCCTTTTGGATTACAAAATTAAATTAAGAATAATAGATAAATCGGTTCAGAATTACGACAAGAGATATAATCATTTAATAAAACATTCCAATCCAAGAATTTCCGCGTCTTATTGAGTTACTAATGTAAGTTAGTGATAAGAGTACAGTGAATCTGTAAATCTGTAAGGAAAACAAGGCTTTTGTGGAAAAAATGACCGAAGCTTTGTTTTTCATAAATTGTGATGAACCTAGAATGAAGAAATTGTAACCCTCCTTGGGCATTTTTGTAGAATAACAAAATATTTTTGCATTAAATGCAACAACAGTAGTAGTAGAGAACAATATTCTTTAGAAGGTATTCATGCAGTCGCTTCGCCAAAACCAAAAGTGCAAAAAGTAGAAGACGCCAAAAATTACTTTTTCTCTTTTTCGACGAGAAAATGAAGTATGCACGCTACAGTGAAAATATAAAAATTGTAGGGCTGAAAAGCTAGCAAATTTATATGCTCTTCCACCCACTGTTACGGAGATATAGGGCTTTCATTTACTCCGGAAATACCATCGAATGCAGCGTAATGAAAATTCACAGAGTAATCGGTTAATACAAGGTTTTGGTTATAATCGACTTCAAAATTAACCATCAATTAAACATGATTATGTTGACTCGTGATTTTTCACTTTGATTGAGAAGTTTTGTAGTTAAGTAGTCTATAGCGATTCGCTTCATATAATCTTCTGGCTTCTCCTCTTAATTTGAGTTTCTTCAATGGCGTCCGATTATGTTTCTGCCGTGGACTCATCTTCAATGTCTTGCACATTGTTGTCCGCTACGCTGATTGATTGATGTAAAGGGAGCTTAATCAATCTCAGTTTCCTCTATGTCGGATGAAGGCCAGTTTGTTGCAGTTTCCCTCTCCACAGTACTTGCAAGCGACTGAGCACACAAGACCGGCTTTTCTGTATTCGCAAGCTGCCCCACAATCATTGGTTTTACATACGCAGTTGATAAGCTGCATGACGTTTTCAGGTTCACTTGTAATCATCTCTGGTTTGGTTCCTTGCACCGGTTTTTTTGCAACTCATTCCAAGGGATTCAAGGCATTGCACAACCAATCCTGCACTTAGAAACATACTCTTTGGCTTTGGAGATTCGCCGCATCAGGCGAAGTTGGTAATGAAGATAGATTAACTTCACTTTTGGTCGCAGATTGAATGAATTTTCTGAATTGGAGTTAAAAAGCGTTCCTGGGCAAACACCATCGTCAAATGCCACAAAGTAAGTCACAAATTCAACTACTTGAGTATGTAACGCATGTCGAATTGGAAATTCCATAGAATTGTCAACAGATAATAATTTTAACTAGGGCAGTCTGGCAGTCTGTCGCAGCTTTCCGAAACCCTGAAATTCTATAAATACACTATAACATGATTAATGCATCCGAAATCAATATCCACAACCTTCTGAGAGCAGCTAGATGAAGTTACACGAGTTACATGAACCTTTTGAAATTTTCACATTTTCCCAAATTTTATAAGGGAATGTAAAAATAGTGAATTCGGTCAATTTCCTCGATTCCGATAAAACGGGGTCAAAATACAGTGTCATGGTTGAGGAATTCGATTTTATTAATAATTTCCACCTATGACGCTAAGGCAACATATCGCAGAGTTTCGTAACCCTGAATTGCGGCAATCCCTTGGATAAATGCACTATGAAATCAGTTGTAATATGATTATTGCGTCCGAAATTGGTATCCACAACCTTCTGAGATCAGATAGATCAAGTTGCATCAGATATATGAATCTTCTAAGATTTTCGCATTTGCCCAAATTTTATAAGGGGTGAGTAGGGAAAAATAGTGAATTCAGTCAATTTCCTCGATTCCGATAAAATGGAGTCAAAATACACTCTCTGGGTGAGGAATTCGATTGTACCATTAATTTTCACCTCAGACGCAAAGGCATCATCATCATCATCATCATAAGAGGGGAGGAGGCCTAGTCCCCTGTTGCACTCGAGCCACTTAGTTGGGCTCATTGTGCGCCCCGTGGTCGGAAGCCTATTCTATTCTAGCAGGTTAGTGGCCTGCCAGAAACCCAGAATATTGCCAGTGCAGGCTTCCATGAGTTCTTCTGGGAGCAGTTTTAATTCTCCGAAGTGTCGGTGCCTGAGGGATGCTAGTGCTGGGCATTCCAACAGGATGTGAGAGGAAGTTTCTTCCACATCTCTGCATTTTCTACATATGGGGTCATCTGTAATGCCCATAGTGTGAAGATGTTTGCTAAGACGATGGTGACCGGTTAGGATTCCAGTCATCTCTCTGATGTCCCTTCTGTTCAGAGAAAGGAGTTTCTTTGAGAGCCTAGGCACAGGCTATTTGATGAAGAGCTTGGCCTGCCTCATGCGTGGTGATTCTCGCCACAGTTTGGACCACTCTTTATTCAGTTGGCTCAGAAGGGCGAGACCTCCTACGCAGTTTGATAAAGCGATCATTGGCTCCGGCCCGATAGGGGCGCTAGACGACCCTCGCCTGGCCAGAGAGTCGGCCATTTCATCCCTACAACTCCGTGTCCGGGGGTCCAGATGAGTTGAACTTTATTTCTCCTAGCTAGTTCAACCAATGTATCCCTGCATTCTTTGACAAGCCTTGATGTGATTCTGGGTGATTTGAGAGCTCCTAGAGTGAACCGGCTGTCTGTGCAAATATATATGTGCCTAGTTACATAGTTTCTTCGCAGGTTTTCCATGGCACAACTCAGTATTGCGTAGACCTCCGCCTGGAAAACCGTACAGTAAGCGCCTAGAGTCACTGAGATAGTGATAATTGGCCTTTTTATATACACTCTCGACCCAGAAGCCTGACCTACCTACGAGCCCGTCTGGTGGCAGTAGGGTGAGGGTATCGTTGTTTCAATCTCCTCTATCCGGAATGAGGATTTTGGGAGAGGTGAGACATATAGTAGGAATCATTCTATCTTGCTTCATTTCTAGTATGGGACATTCAGAGGTTGCCTCACTTAAAATCGATGAGTGTCTACGAGAGTGGTGCGTTTTGGTCCAGTGCCCTAGGCCCTTCCACCTATACGCCGTTCTCATGGCCTCAGTTTTGATGTATAAGTGTAGAGGTGGTAATCCAGCGAGAGCTTCAAGGGCTCTCGTAGGAGCCGACCTCATGCCGCTCAATATGTCGACGCATGCAAGCCGCTGCAGACAGTCAAGAGGGGGCGCTGGGAAATATCAGTCCTTGTCCCTTACCACCACACTACCGCCGCGTAGGTAACCATAGGCCTAATCACAGCAGTATAGATGCAATGAAGAATCTTTGGCTGTAATCCCCATGTGCTGCTAATAGCTCTTCTGCACCCCCAAAATGACGCAGAGGCCTTCCTCACTCGTTATTCGAGGTGTTCGCGCCAGGTCAATTTAGAGTCTAGGATTACTCCTAGAAACTCCACTGACCTTTTAAAATGCAGGACCTTGCCAGAGAAACTAATCTTTGGTAGTGTGCCCAGCTTGCGTTTCCTTGTAAACAGAACAACTTCCGTTTTGTCGGAATTCACCCTCAGCTCCTCCGTGCGGCACCAGCCGTCCACTATGCTGAGCAGCGTGTCTTGCAGCTCGCACAGAGTCCACACAGTGCCGCCCGAAGGTGACGCCAGCGAAGTCATCGGCATAGGCTTGGGCATAAAACCTAGCCTCTTCCAGTTCCTCCAAGAGTTCATCGACTACAAGGCACCACAGAAGCGGAGATAGGACACCTCACTGTGGACAGCCTTTTGTAGAGACGCAAAGGCAACATGTCGTAGATTTCCGAAACCCTGAATTTCGACCATCCCTTAGATAAATACACTATAAAATTGGTTATAACATGATTAATGCGTCCGAAATTGGTATTCACAACCTTCTGAGATTAGATAGATCAAGTTGGATCAGACACATGAATCATCTAAAATTTTTGCATTTCCCCAAATTTTATAAGGGGTAAGTAAGTATGGAAAAATAGTGAATTCGGTCAATTTCCTCGATTCCGATAAAAGTGAGTCAAAATACACTCTCGTGGGTGACGAATCCAATTTTACCATTAATTTTCACCTCAGACGCTAAGGCAACATGTCGCAGAGTTCTGAAACCCTAAATTTCGGAAATCCCTACACTATAAAATCACTTATAACCTGGTTGATGCGTCGTAAATTGGTATCCACAGCCTTCTGTGATCAGATAGATTCATCTCGAATATCATCGGAAAGATTAAGATCATTCCAGAGGACTACTTCCGTCTATTCAATGTCCCATAGAAGCTCCACCGATATGACACCGTGAATGCTATCATGTAATATATTTTGTATAATTCAAATATCAATTCAGCCTCCAGCAAATCCAGATATATTTACAAGATCAAGGAAAATGTTACCATCACCAAATTCAATCATTCAGGCCTGTTGATGGAAGGAAAATAATGTTATAAATATATTGGTAATCGATCGTTTTTTTGACAGTTTCGACTCGCTTCTATTCATTGTTGGAAAAATTGCACTGGGTGATAGCAGAATAGATACTTAGTAGTATTTTGTTACAGTAACTTACAGTGTTTGGGTAGCATTTACAGTTGCATAATGGCAATTTTATTTTATTTCTGTTATATTATAACATTCACGTCAGGACTAATCTGCGAGTTTTCTTTGTAATGTTTCCATTTCACGATTCAACGCGTATCAGTTGGAGCAACTTGATGTTTACTCCGCATAAAATTCTTTTAATTATATTACGTCCGGAGAGTTGTAAATGTGGCTAATTTGAATGAATGTAACTTTCAGAAGGGTTTCGAAGATCGTCTGTGACTTATGCTTTTTATCGTGGACCTTGGGATCAAATCATTATAGCACTAGGGGCACTTGATTCTCAAATAGATCGTTTTTGGTAACACGTAATATGACTTATCAGAATTAAGAGATCTTATTTTTGTTTCTTCCATTCTATTATGCTACGAACCGTTACGATGACAAAATGAAATGAAGAGAAATATGGAATATACTAAAGCACAGTTTTATTTTCGGAAACACGGAGTACTGGTCCGGTGCCGAAGAGTTGTAGTGTCAAAAAACTGAGGGACCAAAATTTCTGAATTCAGTCAATCTATAATATTTAGTGATAGTGAGGAGTGAAGACTAAGGAGAAGACTTTGGACAAAGGAGGTCTATTTTTGGCAAAACAAATGGAACAGATCAATTTTGGTTTCCAAAATTTGCCTTTTGAAGCCATTCCTATCTTCAATTTATTTCTTGCCTCATTCACATTGAGATACCACCGAGTGAAAATAGGCCACAATGTAGACAAACAATTCAAGGAACAAGAGGAAGTCTCTGCCCAGATCCTGATGGACTACGAGGCTGTAGCATTCCTCGGGTGAAACTGCTTTGGTTCATTAGATTCAGAGACCATAATAGATCTGTCTGTTCCTACGGTGCTAGGCTTTTAAGAAGGACTGGTATCCTGGAGTGGGGCTAAGGGTTAAATGGAAACGCAAATCATAATAAGCTTCAAAGTCTATGTTACGTTACCCGAGGAAGCGGATAGCCTCTGAGTGGTGCCCTTAGAGGACCCAATTCGTTCAAATAATAATAGTATATCACTGCTATTTTTCGAAGAAATAATTGATAATTGATAAAAGAAAATAGTAGTATTGAGTAAAATAATTAGAAAAAAATGAATGAATATATCCATTTATCTCATATTAGCTCTTGCGAGATATCAGTGATAACGTCTTTCTAGCCAAATCGATCAGTGACGTCTCAAACCTATGATTCCAGACAGCTGTTGAAGGTAGTCATAACCGGGATTCAACATGGTGAAAAGACCAAAATATCTCACTTCATCTATGAATAGATGTCCCACTTAGAGATCAAGCAATGTATCACATTGACAGATTGAACTTGTGGAGAATATGAGACTACTTGAGTGCGCCAGATGACGACAACAAACCAAACCAATGTTCTAATCCCAGCAGTTCCACATAATTTACAAAGCATAGATTCGACCTGTCCTAGAGTACAGTTCACTGTTTGGAATTCGGCTCCCAAACATCGCTGAAACTCTTGGATTCTATCCAGAAAAGAGCCTACGAGTTTATTGACCTCTTTGAAACATCGTAGAAATGTGGGAGATCTTTCGCATTCTATAGATATTTCCATGTTCATCAGAAATGTCGTCTGTTGTTCTACCACGAGAGATTCCAGATAGGTGGAATGAACGAACTCAAACTAGTTGATAAAAGAATCAGTCCAGCAGGCCTGAGGCAGTGCCGAAGGCTAAGATTTTGAATGGACTGATATCTCATGGCTTGAAGCAGCATATGTGTGCTGCCGAGGTGTTGTAGCCTAAGAGAAGCCAGTGGTGGGCATTCTTCTAGGATGTGAGATGCGGCTTCATCCGTTTCTCCACATCTACTACAAACTGGGTTTTCAACAATGCCTATTGTGTGTAGATGTTTATCCAGATAACCTCTTCTGATCATAGAGAGTAGGGCTATAGAGAGTTTTAGAGAATGTAGAGCTTCGATTGCCTCATGCCGGGGGCACCACGCCAGACCGAGAGCCACTGTCCATTGAATAGCTCCTTGAAGGCGTGAAGCCTAGTAGTCGAAGAAATTCCGATCGTTGAATCGGTACCAGGGGCACTCAAGGAAGCCCGTTTGGTCAGTTCATCGGCCACTTCGTTTCCCTCCAAACCTGAGTGGGCGGGTACCCACACTTGTTGAAGTTTGTTCCTTCTGGCTAATCCTGCCAGAGGCTCCCTGCACTCCAAGACAAGCCTAGAAGTCACTCTGTGGGCGCGGAGTGAGCCCAGGGGTTCTCGGCTGTCAGCGCGAATATAAATCCGCCTCCCTCGGTAGTTCATTCTGAGGTTTTACAGGGCACAGGTCTGTATTGCAGAGACCTCAGCCTGGAAAGCAGTTGCGTGGGTACCTAGGGAAACTGAAATCTCCCTTCTGGGTCTACACGAGTAGACTCCGGCTCCGCTAGACCTGCCAATCCCATACCCGTCCGTGAACCACACGGCCCAAAGTCTTTGTTCTCCCAGTCCGTTCTCTGTGTTATGAGGACGTCTGGTGTTTGAAACCTGACGCATCCTGCGTCAGTCGGAGGATCTGGCAGCTCTCGGCTGCCCAATCCCAAATTTTGGCATGACCGCGAGGCACAGACCCACCGACACACTGGCCCAGACCAGCCAGCAGTTACACCGTACCCGCGGGCACTGTTTTGATATGGAGCTGTAGAGGGATGATACCCACCAGAACCTCCAGAGCTCTAGTGAGAGTGGTCTTCATAGCCCTCGTTATCCCCACGCAGGCAAGTCGTTGAGCATTGTCCAGTGCCAGACGGGACAGAACCGTTTCTTTACCTAGTGAGGTTTTTCGCTATGCCTATAACCTTCAAACCTGCAAGAAAAATTCGAATGCCATCTCCTCTCCCAAAATTCTACCGCTCTCTTCCTCTCTCTCTCTCTCTCTCTCTCTCTCTCTCTCTCTCTCTCTCTCTCTCTCTCTCTCTCTCTCTCTCTCTCTCACGTTCTTCCTCGAACATGATAGATTTGCCTCTCGTGTAGTCAAAGTATAAAAAAAAGAAGATTCTTCTGTAACTTTGCAAAGTGTCTCGTTCCACCGATGAGCTCTATGAGAAGAGCCAAACCGCTGTCTGGAACTATAAGCTTGTGACGTTACTGATCGATCTGGACTAGAAAGACCTTATCATAGTATTATGTTATTGTCGATTGAATTTAACCATTTTCCAGTGTTCAGTAATCCCAAACATCGAGTCAACTTGATGTTTTCATTATTTAGTTTCGTCTTCGTCTCGTTTTCAATTATCATTAAAAAAATTGCGCTCCTTGATCGCCTAAAAGAAACTTAGTAGTATTTTGTTGCAGTGAATTGCAGTGTTTGGGTGATACGTACAATTGTATCATAGCTATTCTATCTTAGTAAGTGTACTTTATTATTTCTATTGTATTATAACATTCATGTCAGGACTAATCTGCGTGATTTCATTTGTAATGTTCTCATTCCAGAATTCAACGCGTATCAGTTAAAGCAATTTGATGTTTGCTCCGCATAAAACTCTTTTAATTAGATTGCGTCCGTAGAGTTGTAAATGTGGCTAATTTAAATGAATGTGAATTCCAGAAGAATCTTTACACAGTAGGGCAGTAGGGGATCCTTTGTATCACATCATTTGGAATTCCTTTTCCGTGAACCAAAGGAATGAAGTCATTGCAATGACAAGGAACAATCAAATTGCACGTATTGTCCATTCGTACAGTTCAACACGTTTAGTGTGTTAAAATTAGCAATCGACATCTGAATTTCGCTGAGAAGCATGGGTTGAGCTCATTTTTGTGGCAACATTTTCGGGGATGTGCACCTGCTCTTGTTTTTCCTTTTTTATTCTACAATTTATGGCCAATTATATGGATTTATTTGACAAATAATTATCAGATTTATTTTATCAAGCAATATATGAAAAAATTGGCTGAGAATTGTTACTCGGTTTCTCTTTTTATACTTTGACTACACGAGAGGGAATCCTATGATGTTCGAAGAACATCGTGCGAGCCAGCGATGGAATGTTGGAAGAGGAGATGAGCATACGAATTTTCCTTGAAGGTTTGGAGGTTATAGGTAAAAGGAGAGACGTCACTAGGTATAGAGTTCCACAACTTCGCTGTTAGAAATATGAAGTCTGGTAGGAAGAAGTTGTACAGATCTCGAGCTTGACAATGAAGGGGTGACTAGTTTGAGCTCTTCTAGTTCGCCTATCTAGTATCACTCGCAGTGGAACAACATATGTGTACTCTGATGTTCACCGACCACAGAAATATTTATAGGAAAGGGAGAGATCTCACTCCTTCCTATTATGTTCTAGACAGGTGAATGAACAACCAAATGAATATAGATAGAATCCAAGAGCTTCAGCGTATGTTTGAGAGCCGAACTCCAAACATAAGAACAGTACTTCAGGACAGGTCGAATCTGGGCTTCATAGATTATGAGGAGCTGCTGGGATGGGAAGTAGCTCTTAGCAATGAAAAGAAAACCAAGTTTTTGTGAAGCATTTTCCGTAATGGTCCTCACATGCTCGTCCCATGAGAGGCTGCTGTTGGTGGTGATCCCGAGCATGGATATGGAAGACTTCATAACAATACTTGTACCTGACATCATCATATCAGGGATTGTGGGATCCGCATTTCTGGCGAAGACGCAATCTTGAGTTTTGGTTGCATCAATCTATACTAGATTATGAGATGCCTATTTCAGAACTTTCGCCATATCTCCATTATTACCATCATCTGCAAAGCTGTGGACGGGATACGCTTATAGTATTTACATAGATACTGGTTGACCAGTTCCAGAGTCACGATAAACCTAATAGGTTTGTTGGTCTTCACATAGACATTGATTAATCACTGACAGAATCACAATAAGCTCAACAGGTTTATTGGTCTCCACGTAGACACTGGTTGACCATTTCCAGAGTCACGATAAACAGACCAGAACCTAACGACAATAGAGGAAGGGAAACAATGTTCATGATGACACCGATCGAACCTCGAGTGGTGAGTTGAAAGCTTACAGGGATACAAAACAACAAAGACTACAGAATAGCTATGGAATTGCAAGAAAAGTGCTTAGCGAACAGCCCCATACTGATACAAGCTCCCTTCAAACCAAAGCAGTATGATTGGTAAAGATGAAAATAGTAAACATGTACATGAGGTATTCTGCTCATGGAGTAGACACTTGAGCCTGTCGAATAAAATCCCTGCAAAGAATCTTTATTTCATATGCTGTCAGAATCATACTATAAATTATAGCGCTAGAGATAGCAGCTTCTCAATTCCTATTCAGGATGGTCTTGAGGTATCAGCAAACTCATTATTCTAGAAATATAAGACTCTATATACAAAATTATCGAAAATCAAGCTTAATAACTAGTGAATAATAACGACATTGTGATTTGAAAGATTTAATCACCGTGAAACTTCAAAATACGAAATAACTTATTCTTAGATTGACATGTTCAACAATCAACGGAAATTATATCCAATTCCTATAATGTAATAAAAAAATTACCAGCAATTCCCCTAACGTTACAAACATCCATCGTATTTAATTCGATATTTTTCGCCAGTTCGCTTTCAGTAACTATAACATTCGTTAACATGCACTTGTAAAGGTGGTAAGTTTGGCGTGTTGGCTTGTGAGTCCCGCGAGAAAATTCTCCAATTTTGCCCCAATTGAGTCTCAAGGGTTCGGCATACTGCTGATTACTGTGCTGTATCTAGACAACTGAAAATGCCTGATTAGGTTTTACAGAAAGGTTCGAATACCTCACCATTTTATGAAGCAAGAATTGAGCTCTCAACTTGAATATACAATGTTGATTTTGTTCAACTGTTTAACAACATCAGTTGAGAAATTATGCACAAGCACAGGTATAGGATAAGTAATGTGTTAGAGTGAGAATAGAGTGATAGATGTGTGTGTTAGAAAGATATAGCTATATGACTTCATTGAAAAAACGTTCTACCGATTAGATTTGAACCCGTCCCCTATGGTGTGGTATGCGTATCCTAAGCCATTTCACCATTGTACCTTTGCAAATCATGTTACTTATTGTGGGTCGAGTTCGTTGATGGATGGGTTAACATAAGCAAAAATATTTCCCGCCTTCATTACGATGAGTCCGACAACACATTATGCTTAAAGGATCAAAACTGCCCTTGCTACATAGGGTAGTGAGAAAGTGCAAATCAAATTATTTACAGCTTTCAATTGTGACACCTTGGAAGATCAGGAAACATTGGAGTTAGACCATTTGAGAGGAGTGTTCATGATTTTCATAAGAGGCCTAGAAATTGACACACAACTACAATATAGCCCAGACCCAAAAGATATTATTGTTTTGTCATACTGGGAGAATCGAACGAATAGTTCTTTGATCTAGTTCTATTTGGTTGTGAGTATGGTTCAATATAGTTTTCTCATGGAGAAAGGAGAATACCATAGTGATGTGGTGTGTGTATGTCTATATCTAACGATTATTCAATAGTTTGGATTGCCGGATGACTTCCGCTTGACAGAAGTACAACCTAATTCCGAAGTGTGACCAATCATTACAGGAACCACCCACATGAGGGAGAGGATCTATCACCGGTCTGTCAAATTCGGACTATGTTTGTTGACGATTTTTTTGAAGTTGGGCCTAATACACATTTTGAAGCTAAACTGATTGATGAGGATTCTTATGGCTTGGTTTGATTTTGAACATCAGATGAATTATATTTCTCCATGGTTCATCTAATTTTGTATAGAAGAAAATAGCGTCTTCATCTCACCCAAAAACGTTATGTCTAGATTGCCTAGTATGGAGAGCTGTCAATAATCCATGGAAAAATTTGCTGCATCTGATAATTTGAATCAACTCAGTCAAACACTTCCCCATCCATATCCATAATATAAAGAACGTTGTAGACCTAATTATTAAGAAAATTCTCAATCTCTACACTCGCTTTCCCATGTTCCCAACAATTTTTCCAATTACAAATCCCGTTCTAACAGACTTTTCCCTCTCCTCATCAGAATATGTTCATAAGATTGGTGGAACAGGTTGAACAGGTTCTATAAAAAAATGTCATTTTTTATGGAAAATATCTCAACGTCCTGTGCGCCATGTTGAATTTCCTGAATCGGACCACGGAAAGTACAGACTTTCAAGGAAAAATAGTTTTTTTTTTTGGAGCTCAATTTCGTAGGCAATTCAGGAGAGCTTTAACTGCCCAGAACTTCGTCTTTTTGGCCACCCGCACACGGGGTATGTGTAATGAATACTCTTGAGGTTCTAGAAACACGATGCAAAAAGAAATATTCAAATCCGAGCTACTTCCCCATTTTACACGTAACAAGCCAGGCTACATATAGCTACCATGGATTATATTCGAAAAAACTATAATTTGTTTGTTTCAAAGTAACGTCTTAGTTGTCGGAAGGTGGAATTCAACTTATCGAATAGCATTTTAACTTTTGGGTACATTTATTTTCATATTGATCTATTGATCAATTTCCATAACCTCACTGATGACATATAATGTTAGCCGATAGTGATAATTTTCATCATACGATGTTGGTAATGATTATTTCAATTAGAGCATTTAATGTAAGGTTCGAATAACATTTGAACCAACTAAACGTGCCTGATTTAATTACAATTTCAACTCTCATTCAATTTGTTTAATTAAACCTAAACCGTAGTACTGAAATAATTATCATAGTTCGAAGCTAAACACGCTGTTGGCAGCTCTGAATGCATGATACCATGTCGACCAAAGCCTCGATATAGTGAGACTAATTATTTACAAATTTGTATCAAAGTTAACAAACAAATTATGATGCAAAGTTGAGTATATCCCAATTACATCATTCCCAATTAACGAATCTAACATTGGGAAATTATTTACGTGGAGGATAATTTGTTCCCACAACAGGACTATTATTCCCGTAGTAGAAAGATATCATTTCGTTGTATGTTGTCATTGGCAACGAATGTAATGAGCTTTGTAGATCCACTTCTCTCGAACTATAAGGAATCAAACCTTCCTGACATTTTTTGTCAATTCTCCTGGAGGTGCGTAATAATTAATAGAAGTTTGGCGTGATAGCAAATAATAACCCAATATCGTATCTCAGAATAACATGTTTCGACATATCCCAGTTCAAAGATAATGATTTTTAACATTTTTCGAATAAAATCAAAGGCATTTGTAAATTTCCAACCAACAGCCAACAGAACCCTTGGATATGTCGACGACATAGTTTTGCCATGGTACAAGAAAATACATCTCCTCGGTCAGAGATCAAATGCAAGAGGCTTTGAACCTGGTAATAACATGAACTGATGAAACTGGGATATCAGTCCCCACAAAGCCATCATAGCAGCATTATTCGAGAAGAAATTTTACAGATTAAAGGGGAAGTCAAATATGTCGGGGTGACACTGACTTGGAACCAACATCTGAGAAAAGTAATTAAAAAGCGGAGACCTCAGAAGCTCCTTCGGGAAAAAAATAGGGGCTACGACCGAACATGCTCTACTGGTTTTACAACATGGTGGTTAAACTAGCAATAACATACGCCTCTTAGGTACGGCGGCCTAAAACACAACAAAGAGAGACCACGACAGGACTAATAAAAGTCCAGAGAATTGCATGTCTTGGAATCTATGCTCAATGCAGCAATAAAGAGACTACTGGGATTACCTCCCCTCCAACTGATTAACCAAGGCTTGGTGCCTACAGACTACAAAATACACTGGAGAATGTTTATATTGGGCCAGGATACATGAGCATCGTGAAAATCGTGACCAGGGACGTGTTAAGCATGAGAACAGATCACATTTCACAGCAATACTCTTTTAACAACACATTCAGGGTGTAAATACCAGTAAGGACTGGATGGGAACGTACAACCTGCGCGTTATTCTACAGGGAAATATCTGGTATACAGACGTGTCTAAGACTGAAAAAGGTGCAGGTGAAGGAAAGTATACTCAAGAAACCCAAAGACTGGCCTCAGCTATTCATTGGGTCAACACACCTCTTTTCCAAGCAGATATATATGCAATCCTCCAATGCGTGAAGGAAAACAATCGGAGAACCTTCGAAGATGAGCAGATTCACGTATTGACAGACTTAAGGAAATGAGATGTCAGGAAGTGGCATACCGACTGATATAGACATGCAAAGAAGAACTAGAAATGCTGGCAGACCAAAAACGCGTTAAACTGACCCCCAAGATCAGGGAATGAGAGGCAATGGAAAAGCATACGAACTTGCAAGAAAAGGGTCGGAAAACGCTCCAGATCCAGAACAGACCACGGGGGTACCAAAACGTACAGCACGAAGATCTGTTGAAGACTGGATCATGGAAAACCACAAAGAATACCTACTGGGAAAAAATCCCAGGAAAACAATATGGATAGAAATACATCAAAGCCATGTGTAATAAAAGAACGACAGACCCATTAGCATCAAATAAGAAAAAAATAAAAGTCGTAACAGGGCTCATGACTGGCCATGCCCCAGTAGAAGGGCACCTAAACAAAATGAGACTGTACAATGGTGACCTCACATGCAGACTTTGCGGTAATGATACAGAAACAGTGACACACATACTGTGTAAATTCGAAGAACTAAACCGCAAAAGGCAGTCTATTTTTGTGAAGCCTAACGGCGAACCAGAACTATACAGTTCCCACCCAGTAACGAACTTGTACAAACTCGTACAAGGTACAAAAATACTCGAGTGGATACCGTAAAGAAACAAAACAAAGGCGAGATACAATGGACCAGCATGCCTCAGTGTCACCGGAGGCAATAGACATACAAGCCCACAAAGGAGGTGAATTTTTTTAGTGATTATGCCTCAAAATGTGACTCTCAAAGTGAGCATGAGCACCCAAAGGATCATAACTTGTCCATAAAAGGTTTTCTTCACATCCGCAAGAAAAGAAAAAATAATAATTTAAAGTAGAATCAGGGCCACGGAAAATGTCACATTAGGGTCTTCCAGATAACTTTTCAAGAAAGGGGCTAAGACATCCCTCAAAACAGATACGTCCCTTTGTCTTTTGATGAATAACTCTGTTAAAAGGAAATAACATGACATACGATCAAACAGTCATGTATTTGAATAACCGAAATAAATGACAATTGGTGTTAATACACTTGTTGTGATCAACAAAAAGAAACAACAATAAGTACCTACCTATCAGAATGAAAAAAAAATAGCAAAAACTAGTATAACATTCTAACACAGGTATTTGTAGGAACAAATGACTAAAGACAAAGATAATTTAGCAAAAAATAGTTTACTCAAGAAACATCAATGTGGTAATCAGATTTTTCTATAATTATATGAATATCGACTTATCCGCGTGGCCACACAAGATGATCATTGACTTACATTATTTCTCTTGTCCTTAATCCGTATCTAATTTGTCAAGTTAATAATCAGAATGGTTTATATCATTCTTTAAGGCTTGTTTAACCTAGCAATGATTCACCATCACATTCTTATATCTTCCCATTTTACCAACACATCAATACTAAAGGCTTGATAGATTAACTAAGTTAATATTGCAATATAATATATTGATAAATTAAAAACCTACCTCAACATGAAAAAGTTACACCAGTATAATTCTCAACAAGAAAGATGTGAAACTCTGTTTAATTCTAATATTTATCACCCGTCACACTCAATACCGGCCACGCGCCATTAGAATAAACGATATTATCGTAAGCTACGTCTGTTCTCCAAGCTTTTTGTTGAAGACGTCACACTTACATTTGTACTCAGCGTTCAGGCCTTATATTGGTACTGCTCGCCTATGGAGTCACTTGCTACAAGTGTACACAGGACAGTGATTGATCTAGGTAGATTTAAATATGCTCTCTGTACGACTGCCCTATTTAGGGTAAATTCATCACAGTATAAGCACTCAGTCTAGCTGAACTGAGCCTACTCTAACTAGATTTTACTCTATAGTGTACTGGCACCTTGATAACATTTTGTAATGAAGAACACATACAGTTTGAAAGCTCTCCGCATCTTGCTGTATGTGGGAATTTTAGAATTCAATTAAACACATAATTTGGGTTGCATGTTTCACGGAAATTGGTTGCATTATCTTGAGTGGAATTAGCTGAATACACAACGCTCAATTCAATAATTAAATGTAATAGGGATAGCGCCCTACTTCACTTTATTATATCAAAATTGATTTTAAATCTTGAGAATGCCAGTCACAATTCAAAATAACGACTCCATTAAAATTTTATAGAATCTGTTACATACAGTATATTGTGAACCTACATTTGAAATCTCTATAAATTAGCTGCAATGAGACTTAACGTGAATTAATGTTCTATCATATGCATTCCTGAAGGATCTTCGGATTTATAGCTGAATTTGAGCTTGAATCAATACACCATTCGACTGTGAACATTAATTCATAGTATAATGATAGATATTGGGGATAAACACAACTTCTTATTTTGTGGAATAGTTTATGCCACATCATTCCTATTGGGCGATTGTTTCTGTTGTTATTGATTGTTGTACTGAAAGTTCATACGAACATCGATCTTAGGAAGGTCTGTATTCACGGTACCGAAAGTGGGTAAAGTAGATTCCTTTCACATTAGGCATTCTAATATCACATTTAAGCTGTTTGTTGAAATTTCCAACTCATACTAAATATTAATGGTATTCCTTCAATTAAATCATACGTCTATATGAATTTTCTTTTTATTTTAGTCAGTTTAGTTGCAAAATATTACCTATACGGTCGGTCATTCATTACCAAAATGTTTATACCGTAGCAAGTTATATCAACAAAGTCGCTAGATGATTGTAAAATCGTGGAAAAATACCCAAAATAAAATCATACTTGTGAAAACACTTTTCTATCGATGCGGTTACAACACTCCAGGAATGCTCGACCTACTGGTGGCAGTTTAACAACCTTTTTTCCAAGTTGGTTGACCGGTGGGATTACCGTGCATTAAACAGAATGGGGTACCTGGTTTTTATCACTACCTGGTCTTACCCCCATTCCCTCACTTATATACTGTTTTGTTGGGTCAATGACCTTCCGCCACAGGCGCGAGGATTTTTCTGTATTTGATTTGCAAGAAACTCTCCCTCTCCCAGTATCGCTCTGTCAAGGTATCCTTCAAGGCAGGTTCAGAAATCATTAGTTGAAATTGTAAAAGGTATGTGTCAATTTCTTAAAAGATTGCAGTGTATTATTCTAGATTGTACTGCAAGGAGCAGGAACGACTGTATAATTTTATATAATTTTATAATTGATGATGACAATTGGCTGACAATTATGGTCGTTCTCGGGCAAAACACATCAATATTCCCAAGCAATAACAGCCAGACTGAAAGAAATACTTGGATTATAAAATCTCGGAGCTGTTGCGAATACACGAAGACCTTGCTATTATTTCGAGACAAAAATCATTGATCAACACGATGTACATGTCAGATATGTGGTTGAGAGGGTAGCGGGGTTAATAGAGAGTTCAGTGCACTTAGCGAAAGACCCTTGTACACTATCCCCTACTACATTTTTCAGGGGTATTTGGATACCCCCTGCTCGACAGAATCCTAAGATCTTTTTTACGCTCATCGGCCGTGATGATCCACTTTGTATCCCTCGCATCTGATACAGAAGGGAATTTTGTTTTCCCTATTGTAAGTATGGCTTTTGGCAGTCAATGCTTCTCCATGCTGAGACATGTTGATCTCTCAGATGGTTCCGCAAGATCTGTATACCCCCGTTTTAGGGAACCGTTCAATGGCCAGTTTTTCCACTCTCTCATTCCCTTTCCATCCTGAGTGACCCAGAATCCAAGTCAGGTTGAGCCTGTTTCCACCGGCTAGCCTGTTGAGGATCTCCTTGGTATCCCTGACAAGTCTCGAAGACACAGTCGGACTTTTCAGTGCATTGAGCGCCACTTGACTGCCCGAACAGATCCAGATAGTCTCATTAATCTTACCATAGCCGAGTAACTTCTCCACACATCTGTAGATGACAAACATCTCGGCTTGGAAAACTGTGTTGAAATCTCCAATTCGCGCGGAGTACCCAGCAATGTATCTAGAGCCGCAAAGGCCAGATCCGACTCTTGTTTGTTCTAGACCCATCATTGCGAGATTCCTCATCGTCATTGATAGGCGTTGCACGCCCAGCAAGACACTCAATGATGCAGTTGGTGTACTGCCTCTGAGGAAGAGTACCTGTATTCTCTCTAAAAGTTTCTGGGGATGTAGCCAGTATGGTTCCTTTCCCCCATACGAGAACTTCTGACTCAGTCTTGTGATAATAATAGCTAAGAAGATCCACATTAGCTGCTTACGTCCCAAACCCCACTTCATGCAATTGCTCTCATACACTGTCAAAAGATTATCATAGCATTTCGGAACCTAGTCTCCCGTTGCTTCTGCCAGAGTAGTTTTTTGTCCACGGTCACTCCCAGATATTTCACCGACTCGTAAGAGTCAACTGACTTGCCCCCAATTCCCATTTTTTTAGAGGCTCGATCTTGTACCGTCTGGAGAAGATGATGATGGTAGTTTCCTCCGACTGAATGGAGAGTTTGTACTCTCGACTTACTTCAAGGCTTGTTCAACAAGCTCCTGCAAGGTACCCTCGTGAACTCCTCTGGGGAGTATGGCGATGTCATTCGCATAACCCTACCGCCTTAATATCAGCACGGCTTAACTTTACTTGTAGCTCATCCACGACTAAACTTCATAAATGAGGGAGAGTACCCCTGTCAGACATATGAGAAGTAGACAAAGAAATATCCCACCACAGGATAGAACTACATCGACTGATGGAGGCAAAGATACTTCTGAGAGCTATAACCAGAAGAGATCTAACGACTGCATCCATTATATCACATTAACACATATGTTTACTATATTATTCCGTTTTCACGTACGTTTCGGTCTAACGACCATCATCAGATGACGTTTGCCCACTAATTCAATTCAACTAGAGCGCGAGATTCCTTAAGCTAATTGCACTAATCACTTAATTTCAATTTAAATTGTCCACGTCGCATCGATGAACGGAGCATAAGAAATTGAAATTGTAACACATTGATGTGTAGGATTAGGTGTATTTGAAATCCACTACAAAGTATTGTTTTCATAGTTATTACTCGAGAGAGAACCAAAGACATCTGAGCTCCCTTTGCGTCAGATAAGAATCAAGTTTGAGAGATGTGTTACTTATGACTACGATAGCAAAGGTATTAGCTGTACCAAAATTGATGATTCATTATATAGGCTTTTTCCTACACACCGTTTCAACATTATGAAGAAATTTGCAAGTATTGAATTAATCAGATTTGTGTAAATTTGACTCAATGACTGTACCTCAAATCTGTGATTAATATACTTAGAATCATGTTCCAAGTGAAACGTATTAAAAACGAAAAAATATAGTAAAACCTTAAGAAGCTCGGAGTAGAGGAAGAAGAGTGTAGGTACTGCGCAGAGAAGAACAAAGCTTCTATCCACATCTTTTCAAAATGCACATCGTGCAAAATCCAAGGGCACTATACCTAGGAGCGTACCAAATAGAAGAAGGAGATTTACCTAACTTGAAGCCAATCGACATCCTGAATTTCCTAAGAACTACAGGGTTCAAGGAACTGCTTAGGTCGTTGAGACATTCTGAATAGCCAATCGGCAGAAGGGAACACAATCTATTACGTCGAAGTGTGCAAATATCCCTAACACAATACAAATATTACTTGAATTTACAATATATTGAATTCCTATATAACCAATGAACAGATTTTGATTAATTTCATATCTTAAGTCTGCAGCCAGTAAGGTTATCAGAGAACTACGTGCCATTGCTGGAAGGTTAATTATTTACTTGCAAACTATAATTTAATAAGGGGTACTTTTCACTTCTCTAGTAGTTAGTTTGATTATGACGTCACTAACAGAAATTATAATCAAAGAGTATTAGATAATTTTAATAACTTTCATTATTCAATTTTCTCCTCCCGCCCCCGCCAATTCTACCATTGACGGGAAGAAGGAATTTAGTTTCATCATTTTGCTGTTGGCAACACTGATTCTCGTACACACAAAAATCGGGGTGACAGAAGAGGATTAGGAAGTGGCTCCATGTTTTAGCTCAAACAGCCGAATGAATCCGTTCAAAAATGTTTGTATATTGTCTCTGAAAATACATGTTATCACGAACGTATTCATGAAAATTAATACAAATTTAAGCTCATCAGAACTGGTTGGGAGGTTATCTCCTTCAGCAAGCTTATATGAGGTCTCATACAGCATCATTGTTTAAAACGCCAGTTTCATCATTCATTTCAGTGCCGGATCTGGACATTTTCTAACGGGCAGCAAGTCAGACCCATGCCGCCCCTATACCTGTATTTCAACATTTGACTAACAATAATACAAACTTCTTCATAATTTATTGAATTAGGTTTTTGGCCCTCTATAGAGGTATTACAAGGTTTTCAGTCCGACTTATTGTGGATCTGATATAGTTTTTAATTATTTTCAGTTTTTCTCCTATCTGTTGTAGTTGGTAGTGCTATATAAATTCTCAAACAGACATTAGTGGAAGCGTCAATCAAATCTCTTTCTTGGGTTTTGAAGATCGAGTGGATTCATTTGTTCTGAGTTGTGCAACTTGTTGCAAAGAACTAGGGTTTCAGTTCCGAACCCTTCTACAGTCAGATTTTCACGATACTTACTGGCTAGGTATGCAGAACAAGTCTTCAATTTCTTATCATTTGAATATCCTTCATGATTCATAAAAGAAAAACGGTTCATTGGATCAAACTCTTCATTCTATATAACTGAATCAGTATCACATCGATTATCTCTTTCATACTATGGTAAAGACTTTTTTCCATGGTAAAACCTCTTCCCTCATCTTGCGCTATCTCTCCAGGTATTCTTTTCCTTTTGGAGATCCCACTGATTTCCATACTTGGTTGCACTCCAATGTTTGAGCTATTTCTTTCGCAGTCTTCATCCAATCATTTGTTCCATTTCTCGGCCTCTCCATTGTTGTCATGGGACCTTCCAACAATTGTAGTATTGGTTCAGACCATGTGTATTTTATTATAAATATCTTCAAACATTTTCATAGGTCTGGTTGCAGCACAATTTTTCAATTTCTCATCATTTGAATATTCTTTGAAATTCAGAAAGGAAAAACGATTCATTGGATTAAAGTCTTCATTTTATATTTCAACTGAATCAGTATCACATCGACTATCTCTTTCATACTATGGTAAAGAGTATCTTCCATGGAAAAACGTAATCCCTACAGCCATTCTTTTCCTTTTGGAGATCCCGCCGGTTTTCATAGCTGGTTGCACGTTTGCATGTCTTGCGCTATTTCTTTCGCAGTCTTTATCCGATGATTTGTTCCGTTTCTCGGCATCTCCATTATTTTCATGAGATCTCCCATCAATTGTAGTATTGGTTCAGACCAAGTGTATTTTATTGTAAATATCTTCAAACATTTTCTTTGGCCAGGTTTGCAGCACAAGCTTTCAATTTCTTATCATTTGAATAGCCTTTACAATTCAGAAAAGGAAAACGGTTCATTGGATTATACTCTCCATTCTGTATTTCAACTGAATCAGTATCACATAGATTATCTCTTTCATACTATGGTAAAAACTTTCTTCCATGGGGAAAATTCTTCCCTCAACTTGCGCCATCCCTCCAGTCATTCTTTTCCTTCTCAGGATTCCGCCGGTCTTCATAATTGGCTGCACTCCAATGTTTTACGCTATTTCATTTGAAGTCTGTATCCAATCATTTGTTCCATTTCTCGGCCTCCCCATTGTTTTCATGAGACCTTCCAACAATTGCAGTATTGGTTCAGACCATGTGTATTTTAATGTAATTATCTTCAGACATTTCCATTGAGTAATTTCAGGATTACTTAGTAAAAAACTGTAAACAGCTATAATTGAGCTCGCTGTGACACCAAAGCGTCATCTAAATAATAATTTGATAACAGCAAAATTTAATATTATCATTCCTATCATTATAGCCATTTTGCCCCTTCTCTAAATCCGGCACTGATTTATTTCAAATGTATTGTGTATTGTATTTAAAATACATTTTGTTATCCATTCTTCCTGGCGCGTGATGTGTTACATAAATTGTGGTTTTTCATTCTGGAAACAGGTGTGAGGAGGAACTCAACAAAGATTGTTTACGCCTATCAAATTATTACCGTTACAGTAATTTCATAATACACTGAACATTCTATCCATATTCATTTAATATTTCTTCACAGCTAGCTGGAATGAAACTAGGCATCAAATTATGGGGCTTTAGCGAATCATTTAAATTTATGCCAATGCGTTAAAATGGAGGATTGAGGATAACTTCCCTCATCTAGGGGACTTATAAAATCTCAATGCGCTCCCAACAATATAACTAGAATTCATTAAACTCTTTTGATCCCGGCTTTACTCTCCTTTCTGTTATTTTAACACAGTTCGGTAACTGTAATTCGGTACAGTATGCGTTTTGTGAATCATTCTCGTTCTGTAACGTTTAAGCATATTTGATGATGACAGTTATTATTCAATGTTGGAATAACCTAAACAATATACTGCTATTGTATTCGCGATATTTCCTACGTTTGCATGTTGGTTTATGTTTATATATCGGACCTTTGTTATCCTCGGGTATTCACTTATTCCCAAAACATGCGAGTTCAACTGGATATTTAATACTTGATGAAGTAGGCTTAGACTTTATGTAAATCTATTATAACAATAACTAAAGGCTTATAAAATAATTAAAAACCAGATTATACTTCGTACTTTGATGTAATAATTTGACATGTTTCGATTATACAAAGTGATGGCTGGTGACTCTAAGATATGGTGAGATAAAATTGTTAACCTTTAATAAATAGAGAATTCAAATGTTTTTTTTTCGCATATTTTGACAGCTATAACCTTTGACCGGCACTATTTTTATTCGTAAATGATTTCCTTGGATGTTTCAAACCCATGTTTGTAGATCCTGTTGAAGGCAAGAATATCTGCAATGATACAATAAACGCTTCGAAATAGGTATATGAAGCCAAAATAAAATCAAAGCTTATCGAATGCCCGAATGACTTTCGCCAAAGCAATTGGTAGAAATATCACTTCCAGTACATTTCCTTCCTTAACCAAAGATAACGGCACATTGGCTACTACACCACAAGAAAAAACAATATTTTTGCTGGAATATTTTCATCAAATCCCATTTTGAATCCACAAGGGGAGGACCCTGCTGATATTACTGCCATCGATAGCCTTACGCCTAAAATTGTCTTCCGTCAGCGTACAATCAGCCGCATTCTGCATGATGTCAAAACGAAAAAGGCTTTGGGGCAAAACGGAATTCCAGCTGTCATGTCAGGAATGACTTAACACCGGTTTTCTGCAGGTTGTTCACCCTTTCCTACAAACATGGTGTTTCCTTCTAGCTGGAAGACAGCTAGAGTGCAACCAATTCCAAATCAAGGAAAGGAGACCCTCCCTAATACTTATAGACCCATTGCACTATCATCTGCGATCTCTGAAGTGATGAAGAAAGTAGTCAACATCGAGCTCATCCAATACCTAGAGAGCTCCAAAATCGAGGATAAAAGGAAATATGGCTTCCTTCAGCAGAGATTAACGGAAGACCTGCTTGCCTACGTAACACATGTATGGCAGAGATCAATTAAGAAATATGGGGATCTGTAGCTGTAGCATTGGATATCTCTATAATATTTGACCGAGGCTGGGTCCATAGCCATCTTGGGAAATCTCCGTTGTATGGTTTGCCGCCTCAAATTTGTCAATAACTATCGAGTTTTCTCTGAAATAGATGACTGTTGATGGAATCTTCTCCAAAAGATTGACTATGTACGCTGGTGTTCCAAAGACATCTGTTTTGGCACCAACATTGTTTCTGCTCAACCATCTGTTGGAAGTGGTCACCTGTCCCGTCCATAGCTTTGCAGATGATGGTACACTTCGTACCGCCTCCTCATCTGGAGCCCCTATACTATATATGAAGCCAGAGAAGTGAGATAGAGACATGTTGACTCAATTGATGGAGATATGGCAACGATTTTGAAATGGACATGTGATACTCTAGTAGAGTTAAATGCAGCCAAAACTCAAGGTTGCTTTTTCACCAAAAAGGCGGATCCTACAATCTCCAATATGATGATGTCAGGTACAAATATTCTTATGAAGTCTTCCATATCCATGATCGGGATCACCACCAACAGCAGCCTCTCATTGGATGATCATGTGAGGTCTATTGCAAAACCTTTTCACAAAAGCTTGGTCTTCTATTCCATGCTAAGAGCTATTTTACATCCGCACAGCAGCTCCTCATAATCTACAAGGCACAGATTTGACCTGGCCTGGAGTACTGTGGACATGTTTGGAATTTGGCTCCCAAACATACGCTGAAGCTCTTGTTTTTCACCTTGGTCCTAATTTTTTTGTTATTATATACATTAATTTAACATCAACAAACCACGTAATATGTTGTGATTTATTTTGAATACCGACCTTTTATTTTAAATTGTGTTTATATATACATAATGAAGTGTATCTATAAGCCAAGATTTATTATTTAACATTTCTTCTACATTAATGATGAAGAAAAATGTCATTATTTACCTGCCATTGCTTATGTTATAAGTCATTCTGTAACTTTCTGAAAATAAAAAATTATTATTATTATTATATTTGGCTTCGGCGCTTACGTAAAGTGGATTCATTTTAATCTTTCTGAAGTTATAGAATAAAACCCTAATTTACACAGAAACTTGTGGCATTTAATTTCTGTTCATAATAAAGATTCTTGACTCAGGATGAATTATATATAAGAATTCTCGGGAAATAGGTCACATTAACAAGAAAAGCTTTTCAATCCCATCATTGAAGAAAGTATAAGCAAAATCTATAATGGAACATCATATATAAGTAACATAAAAGGTAATACAGATAATTATATAACGTTACCTTACATTCCGGAGACCTCAGAGAAAATTAAAAATGTTAAAAAAAAAGTATGATATAAATGTCGCGTATAAACCTACTAATTGCGTTGGAAAATTTTTCTCAAATCTAAAACCTTTAATACCTAAAGATAAACAAACCCACACAGTGTACAAATTAAATTGTTTAGATTGCGATGGGACTTATACTGGAATCTCTAAACAATATTTACAAAAAATAATGTATGGCCATAAATATAGCACAAGAAATCAAAACAAGTATGTAAATCATAGAACAGATATTCAGTCATTAAGTCAGATTTATACTAATTTAATTAATTAAAACCCTTGCCAATTCCTACACCTACATGCGTGTTTATAATGTTAAAGTTGATACTTGAGCTTCATATTATTTGGTTTCAGTCGTATACAGACTTTGCTTGATATGAGTTGGTATATGATAAGAAAATTGCTAAGTAGTGGATTCTTGATACATATTCATATACTCAAAACAGTAATGTGTTACAATTTCGATTATTCGTGTTTCTGTTCGTTTCGGCGACGTGGGCTTTTTCAATTGAAATTGGTGGGATACAATTAGTTTTAAGAAATCCCGTTTTATACATAATACGTCTTCTGATGATGGTCATGAGAACGAAACGTACGTTAAGACGAAAATAATAAGCATATGTGTTAGTGTGACCTATTTCCCGAGAATTTGTATATAATAAAATATAGATAATATGAATAACTACTCTTGTTTTTTATCCAGAAGTATGGCAATATCCTGTAACGAGATATATGTGATTGGTTTGGAAATATAAGCACAGAACGTAACGCGTCTTAAATCTTACCAAAAGATGTTTCAGAAGGTACCAAAAATAGATGCAAACAGACGAACCAAATTAGCTTAGTGTAATTCGTCTAATAGATACAATCTGTTATAAACAGCCGTGGCATTTTTAAGTGCCCAAAATTAAGTCACTATCGACTTATCTACAAGCAGATATGGTACATTCGTTGTTCAACTGAGAATGCTAATAAATCATCTGTCATTTTTTCACTTCGAGATCGTATGCATGCTTAACTCGCCCTATTTATTATCATCTTCATAAGCATACACTTTATATTATATCTTCCGAATTGTATAAAGACATGCTTTATATTCTTTTAAAAATATACATTCTAACGTATTTATACCTCTTACATAATTTTAGGAACATTTATAGGCCATAAAAAAGACATCTAGTTCGAAAAAAAGAGCGATGAATTGAGAATTACAACGAAACTTTCTACATACGGCACTAGTATTCTATTGAGTGGTTTTGTTTTATTATTTATTGTTTCCTTTCGCCTTTATCCACTTAACTAGTCTCACCAAATAATAAATGCTTTCAAGTAGATATTGTTTGACAGATCTACTAGAGTGTGTAAATATGGTAGCATTAACACCGAATGAATTAAGTCATAGAAATGTTAAAGAGTAAAATGAAGGATCGAAATACAAATATACAGGGTAGGGTGCATTAGTGTGGCGAAGATCGATATATCCGTTATTATAGAAGATATCAAATAAACGTATCCACACAAAATGTAGACAGCTGTAAACTTCACATTTTGAAATTATTTTCAGATGTACACAGTGTATTTCTAGGGTTAACCGAAATGTTTTCTGGATTCTTGAATCCATTCACCACTGACAAAAGGTAACGTAAATTCTAATTCGTTCGAAGAAAAAAGTACTCCATTTTATCTGCTGTGGAATTCTGTTTTTATAAAGAATTTATAAATTTTGCAGTTCCTCAGAAGTTCCGAGTATTTACATTTAATTCATTTCAATTTATTATCTCGCAGGTATCTAGGGGGGTGAAGTCAGGTGATCTTGCAGGCCACTCTGTTGGTCCTCTTCGGCCGATCCATCTACCAGGATACGTCCGATTCAAATATTCACGAACAGCAAGGGTATAATGTGGAGGTGCACCATCTTGTTGGAATGTCAACTCTTCGGCATTGTAATTGTTATTATTTTCAATTATTTTCAAGCGTTTCTGTTAATGCAGGATCGGAAGCGTCTTCTAATAATTGCAGATACATTTGTCCATTTAGATTTCCTGGGAGGAAAAAAGAAGCAAGTAACCAATCGCCATTAATTCCAACCTGAGCATTTAATTTCTCAGGATGTTGAGTGTGAACCTTATGGAATAGATGTGGATTTTCGTCAGACCAATATCGACAATTGTGACGATTAACAGTCCCATTTAGAAAAAACCAACACTCATCGGAAAAACAAATCATGAACACTAAATTTGGATTATTTATTATTCGTTCAGTCATAGTCTCGCAAAATTCCAAACGTCTGTCATATTCGTTTAATTGATGTACAAGATGAATTTGTAAGGGTGAAATTTATGTGTCTTCAAAATTCTGCGGATACTCGTACGAGATATGCCACACACTACAGGTACTTGGTGCTTAATGAAGGGTCCATATTGACGTGGCCCAAAACAGCAACTTCCACTGCTCCGTTTCCCACTATCCTTCGATTTGGAGCAATTGGTTCGCGGCTTGTCACTCATCCTGTCTCCCTAAGATTTGCTACCAGCTCAATTATGTATTTTCGGTGAACATGTTTATCTGGATTCACTTCATTGAATACCTGTGCTGCAATATTAGCACATCTAAAATTTTTATAATACAGTTCAATCAGCGATACTCTTTCTGCAGTAGAATAAACCATTTTAAATCAAAATAAAGTTTAGTCACAGACAAAACCCTGCGAGATCCCAAATTGAAATGAATTAAATGTAAATAGTCGAAACTTCTAAGGAACTGCAAAATTTATAAATTCTTTACAAAAACAGAATTCCACAGCAGATAAAATGAAGTATTCTTCTTCGAACTATAAAGTTAGAAATTGCACTACCTCTTGTCAGTGGTAAATGGATTGAGGAATGTAGAGAACATTTCCTTATTAAAATAAATAATAAAGACAAATTAATGTTAATAAATTATGTTGGATTTGCTGAAAAGAGAATTTAATGACCATTAAAATATGGTATCACAGGAATCTTAGTCCCATGTTAATTCAAGGGTTGAAGGTCACCCCTGCGGGGGGGTTGAAGTGACAGAGTTGAAAATTATGCACAAAAGACTTATTCTCCGAGATAGAAATCAAGGGGTTTCAACATTTTTTCATCGAGTCATAATTATTGAGAAATCGTTTTGTTTTCATTGTTGTTCCCTTATTTTCTCAAAAATGGCTTTTTCAAATTTTTAAAACTAAGATGCGTTGGACAGAGAATTTGATTACCTTTAAAATAAGGTACCACTCATTTGAGATTTTGGGGTTAAAGCTCACCCCCGCGAGGAGGTGGAAATGACAAGGTTGATGATATGGGCAAAATCTTCCCCCGGAAAATAAAAATCGACGGGTCCGAGCGATTTATTTCCAAACGAACGGTGTATGAGATATCGGTCGTGTTTCGTTTTGATTGGACCACCCGGTATATTCACGCATGTACTTTCAATCAACTTATATTGGGATTGTTTTAATACACTCAAGGAAGACTTCCTATATACCTCTACCTTAGCGTCACTGGCTCTCAATTGAATGTCTTAGGAGGTGTTACCTCCGGAATGATGAAAACTGACGAACTGAGACCTCTTTCCAAGAAAACTCGAAACCCAGACAAGAGCTAGATCCAGGACACCATCCAATTTTAATTTGTTTAGTAACAAACCATGGGATACATGCCCTGCTGAGATTGTAAAACATTCCAGCAGTACACTCGCCTGACTTCATGCAACTTATCATCTTATCTTAGAAAAAGTTTATAGCATCCTCAATCTATAGTTCTGGTCGAAATCCGAATAGATTGTTAATTAAGATGTGAAGCTTATCTGACATGCTGGCAACAAAATAAACTCTTCCGTCTTATATACACGAAGGCAAGGTAGAAAGTCCCTGAAAAATGAAACAAGAAATGATTTATTTGCTCAAAACTTATTTTATTTCTCAACATAATCCTCCTTGTAGCCCGATACACTTCATCCAACATGTTTCTAATTTTTCGATCCCCTCCAAATAATACGATTTTGCCGTTTGTTTCAGCGATGACCTTATCGTTGGAACCAAGTCTCTTTCCGCCGAGCCATTCCTTCAAGTTTGGAAATGGACGAAAATCGCAAAGGGGCCAAATCTGGAGAATATGAGGGATTACGAACCAATTTGTAGCGCAATTCATGCAATTTTGCCATTGTGGTTGTCCTGGTGGAATTCAACTGTTTTCTTTGTCAAATGGGGCCGCTTTCGCTCCAAATCGGCGTCGAATCGATCCAATAGCTTTACATAATATACGCTGGTGATCGTTCTGCACTTTCCATGGACGATACCATGTGCATCCCAAAAAACTGTCGCCATGACTTTGTTGGCCGATAAACCTACTTTGGCCTTTTTCAGCTTCAATTCACCAATACAAGTACACTGTCTCAAGTGTTCTTTGGTCTCTGGTGTGTTGATGTTTCGTACACGGCTACGAAATGGTGCAAAATGTTCTTCATATCGCGCTTGAACATCGCCAAATACTCGTTTAAATTTGTCACACGGTCGCGCTTGTTGTTAACAGAGAGCAAATGCGGCACCCATCTGGCAGATAGCTTTCTCATATTCAAAAATTTATGCAAAATGTTTCGTACCCGTTTAGTTGAGATGCCCACAGCCCCAGCAATCTCGTGCACTTTAACTCGCCGATCGTCCTTCTTCAAGGCTGCTTTCAATAGGTGTCAAGACGTAACTAAATGACATATCGGTCTGAAAATTTTAATGCGTTCTAGTTAAGGATGAGACTTCACAAATGTCACATGGGGGTTTCGATTGTGATGCCATCTCTTTTATTTTACAGGGACCTTCACCGCCCCCTCGTACTTTCTCATCCACTTTATATCTTTCTTACATCGAGAATATCACTGACAAAATTTCAAGAATTCTAAATAAAGCACAATGTATCTACTCGAATTCCCACAATTCATGACAAACCACCCCCACCCCCCCCCCCCCAAGTCGCAACGAAGGTCATATCTAGATGTGTCGGTTATATTTTGCTCAAATCATACTGGATAGTTTAACGTTAAGTATTTCATTATCATCAGTCATTACTGAATTACTTAAGATGACTTATGTGAGATTTCCCTTTTTCCATCCAGAATGATGAATTCAGACTGGAACTTGTTGTGCCTGCATCGAATGTCTCAATTTATACAATGAGGAAAGGAGAGTTTCTCAGTGTAGTATTCAAATCTGAATTAAAAGCATAGATTAATAAACTAGGGCGACCCTTATAAACAGAGAAGAGTACGGCTTTCCGCTTTGTTGAAAAATTATATTATCTCAGTGAAACCTTTGGAGATATGGAATAGTAATTTATCTTGACATTTTATAACAGTGTTCGTCATTAATTGTTAGGCTTCTCTGAAACAGAGTCTTTATTAATGTCTCCTTTCAAGAAATAAAGACCTTTAAAGGAATATAAAGTTTCGTTTCATCGGAATCATTGTCACAATAAAGAAAGCTTTCGTTATTTGTACATGTGCCATACTTTATTGCGCAGAGCAATGTACTAAATAAATGTTTATTTTTCCTTTACGTAGTTCAACAGTAGCTCTAATGCTTTATATTGTATGTGTGTCAATCATGGAGTGAATACAGTGATATCGAATAAGAACTTTTTAATTATCGTCTCGAATAGCAAATTTCCAGAAATTGGTTGATTTGTTTATGCATATGACTCAATAACGGTTAATTGAACAATCACCAAATCTGAAACAGATTGCAGAAGTTGAATTGGCGTAATAGGAAGATTTTGTGAACAATTTCAACCAGCACAAATTAATTTTTTCCAACTTTATGTTAAGAAGGAGACATGCAGTGGCGGATAAAGAGGAAGTTTAGGTGCGAATCGACATGAGTCAATCAGATAGGTCACACAAACTAGGAACCAGACGAAATGCAGTGGACCCAATAATTTCCTAATTTTGTTGCACTGAAGATAGATCGACTAGGCTTGTTTATTATAAAAAGTAACGAAGCATTTTGAGGCAGCTACAAGATTTTAACAATTTTCTTCGCAAATTTGAAGATACTTATACAAAAAATAAATGGAATCAGCCACTACTTTAAAAAAATTTGGTTTTCATTAATTCAATTAATAAATCTAAGATGGTAACTACTTTTTTTGCGTAGAGGAGGGGAAATCTTGCATAGACGCCTTGGGGGCCCGCGCCCCCAGATGTGCCGGATCCTCACCGACTATAACTCCTTCCCCGTGAGTTTGGTTCTCCTTCCCAGAAGGAGCCACACTGCACTGCAGTCAGTCGAGAGAGAACTACCAGGCCGGGGAGAAACTGGCAGTAGCTTCAGCAAGCAACGTCCTCTCCGCGGGTCTCGATCTCGAGATAAGTAACCCCTTGAGGCGAATCTCCGGTAAGCTGGGCACCACATACATTTCACCTCTAAAACCACGACCCCGTGCCTTCTTATCCTAGGGATGCTGGTCGGAACGGATTCACGGACGTGGTAGACACATGCGGAAGGTCATGCTTGAACGAGGCCGGCGATGGTTCGTAAACGTAGCTTAGGCTAACACGAGCAGGCGAGAGGGGCTATTCCTCAGTTGTTAGGGGGAAGTGTCAGCAAGTACGGTGCCTACTGCGCCATAAGTATGTAGGTTCTCGCTTAAAGTAGCCTTTGCGATTTGGGGATGTGCCGAAGCTTTTCAAAGTATACGGTTTCAGACCCATATACTCCCAGTTCCTCTGAAGTTCTAGAACCAGCTGTGTAATATTCAATGGCCTTTCTATTGAGTCTTGGGATGGTGTCTATGTTTCTTCCACTTCTGCAACATAGGTTTGGGCTTAATTCTTTCACAAATCTCTACTTTTTATCATAAGTAACATCGTGTATGTCAGGTTAAATGGGTTAATGGACTAATGGGTTAATGTATATGTGATCTATGCTCAGGATATGAGTTGCTCCTATCTAGTTATTCTTATTATTAGATAAACCATATCTCGAGTCTCTTGAACTATGATATCACCTGATATGCTTCCCTTTACCACACCTGTTGTTGTTACGTCTGAGTAAAGCTTTTCAGATGGCCAGGGTGTGAGTTCCATCCTGTTAACAAGTTAGCAATACGAAATACGTATGAAGGAGATTCATTTAGTCTCAAGGAAAGATATTTGATATTGGATTTGATTCGATCCATCGTAACTCAATATTTCCATAGCTTCCAATACTGTTAATTCCGTTGCAATATAACTTACAGATGGTAGTGCTGTTCATGACCGAATTTATGTATCTTTTATATTTCGGAGATAATATAACGAATACGAGAGAAAAAATAAATGATAATTTCTGAAAGAACTTATTTATATGAAACGCAATTCGAATCAGAACTTATTCATTGTACCGGATACGGATATAAATTTCATATATTTCAAGTTGAAATATTTCCGAGAATTATCTTCTTTGTTATTTAGAATCATTGTGAAATATTCCGGGAAATTAGCATGTGCTATTGGGGGGGGGGGGGGGTTACGTTGCTTTGAAATTATCTTCTAAATAAGATTCCATTAGATTGATGTATGAGACTATGTGTAGTGAGTTCAGACATGCCTATGGTTGACAGTATGCACTGAAAAGCCAGATGCAGCAGTAAATATAAAATGGTTAAATAAAGAAATTTATAGGCATTTAAAATCTGAACGTAAACCAATTTCATTCCGGTTCCAGGGATAGAATATTCAATGTGTTGAAGTTTCATATTTTTTATGTGTTTCAATTTAACTTGCATATTGTATAAATGTAGAGTGTGACAGTAATTTCACAACAGAAACTTGGAAGAGATATATTCTAGTTTGTTTGATCAACTTTTAGTAAAGAATGAAGTTCTATTGGCCTGAATGAACTGTAAAGGCTTTTCTTAGATAGGCTATGCTATATTGAAGTTTGAAGATAATTGACAGACAATAGTGCCAATTAAGCAATCATACTAAGCGGGGGTGAACAAGTCCAGTGAATTTAGACCGCTTGATTGGGTTCATTATGGCCCCTTGAAACAAGACACGCTCCGGCAAGTGTTAGGCAATGCCCAATGCAAGAATACCGATGTTTCTTCTGGCGCTGGGTGGCATGTACGCGCTTCCGAGGTTCTGCAGCCTAAGAGCAGCAAGCGCTGGACATTCTACTAGGATATGGGACTGTGTTTCTTCCGCTTCTCGGCATCTACTACAATCTGGATTTCCCACAGTGCCCATTGGGATATCTGTTCAGGTGACAATGGGTTTTAAGAAGTCCTTTCACCAGTTCTATGGCACTGCTCATGACTCATGCCATGGTAACCTAGGAAACTCCGCTTGACCAATTCATCGGCCACATTTCCTTTCATACCAGAGTGGGCGAATACCTACACTAGCTGAAGTTTGTTGCCTTCCTCCTTCCTATAACAAGCCTGTAAGTCAACCCAAGGACTCCCTCAAGAGTAGACGCCGAAGTTTAAAGGCGTCTATTATCACAGGCCTCCGCCATACCTTTTCCGAGAGCCTAAGGAACCCAGGTGCCGATAGTTATTTGGAGCCGGTCGGTTGACCTCTTGTGAATTCGGTAGTCGACGGAGGCGTCGTGGTGGCCAAAGTACCTACCAAGGCGATGTTCACGGCCTCGCGCATCCTCCGACATTGATTTATCTAGGCTCCACAAACATTAGTCCGTTTTACTTTGACCTTGGTCAACTTATTGAACAAGCTTATATCACGTCGGGGACATTTCGCGAAAGATGGGTATCCACTGAGTGAGGGAATGCTGGTTGGTACCGACTGGGAGGGGTTGAAGGTACCACAGTGAAGCTTTCGGAAGACTGGGAAGAGGAAGGCACCCTCCGGAATCTTCTTTTGGGAAGGGGGGTGGAGATACCAGTGAGAAGCGTACAAGAGTAATAGGTTCCCACGAGTTATGAGGAACGGTTGGTCTCCACCCGCAAAGCCTCATAAGCATTGGAACTATATACGACTGGTATTCGACCCCTCGAGAGAAAACTACTAGCGTGCCGCCTAGGCAGTAGCTTCAACAATTGACGTCGTTCACGCGGGTCTCGAGATAAGTAACCCCTCGGGGCGAAACCAGCAGTTTGCCTTTGCAAAAGATCCGGTGATCTGGGCGCCACATACATTTCACCTCTAAAACCACGATAATGTACCTCCTCATCCCAGAGTGCTGGTCGGAACGAATTCACGGACGTGGTAGACACATACGGAAGACCAATTCACGATCGTGGGAGACATATGCGGTAGGTCATTTGAATGAAGCCGAACGGTTACTCGTTCACGTTCCTGGTAAAAAAGGTAACACGGGGAGGTGAGAGTTGGCTATAGCCCAGGAGAGGCAATAATATAGTCTGGCAAGCAGTGCCCGTAGTGGGTCAGCCTGAAGTAGTCCTTCCACAGGCAATGCTAGCTCTATCATTGTACGCTCTACAAATATATTCTCCTTGATGTTCCACTTGGACATGTGGTATTGTAAGTACTCTATCATAACTGCTGAAGTGTGCATTCCTTGGAATATTAGCACCTTTTCTTGTCCAATTATAACTGGGGACTGGGCTGATGGAAAATGATTTTTAGACAATTAATTTGATAAAATTGAATGTACTTACTATCCATAGCAACACATTACAATCTCACTTCTTTACCAGCAATTGGTGCTTCAGGAAAAGCCTTTGGGAAATTATTTGGGAATTTAAGTTGTTGATAATTAGCTAAAAACATCAAAACTGATGAAAATAGCAAAGGATTTCAAATAAAGAAGTAACCCTTCATATTTGATATTTAAATTGTAAACATCTACGAACTTTTAATGTAATGGTTGTGTTTAAAATGTTCCCTTCACATTCTGCACAATATCAATAAAAAAACATGCAGACTATCAACTTACAATGTGGATTGACCATAAGAGGGAAGAATGGACCATTTCTTCCAGAATCTGAAAATTCTGACTGCACACTGCAACTATAAACAGCTCTATCGATCGTTTCTAATGCAGAAAAATACAATGCACCATCATCAGATACAAAAACACGTTTATCTTCTTCAACAAAATTTGTAAAATAGTCACGAGACCAGGAATATTTTACTGCTGGAAAATGATTTGGTGGATCGCAGTAAATAGATTTTCCCCAGTTTTGATCCCCTGATTCTGGGGAACGTTTCAACACAAATTCCAGAATAAAACCAAAATTTAACTGAACACTTTCTGAAATAATAGCACTAAAATTGTTCTGTTGAGGATCGTGTATTATTAATACTCCACCACTAATAGTATACCTAGCATCCTTGAGAGGATCTATTTGACGTGCCTGTAACCTGTCATTTTCGTAATCTTCTCTGTACCATTCATATGTGGGTGTTGGATAACCCCCAGCTAAACAGCTGGAATAAAAAGAAACTAATATCTGCCAACAATTATTACAAAACCATAAATTACCTAAGACTAACATCATTATATAATTGTCTTTTAGAAGTATCGAATGTAACATCGACAGGTTGTTTGATAAAATAAGGCCCCCTTGGTATCTTTTCAGGATTGTCAATATCAATTCCATATGTATATGTTCTGTCATCAGAACCAATCTTTCGATACTGAGAATATTAGCTTCGCAAATGAATAATAATGGTTCATCACCTTTAACCAGTTGAAAACCCCAATGCATCAAGTTTTTTGAGAAGTTGTATGCTAAATATTCTTTACCATACGGTTCGAACTCTGGTAGAAAAGCATTCTCCATATTTAATAATTGAGATGCATCTGGATTGGTATAATAATTAGGAGATTGCTGATGAGCACCGATGTACCATCTACGATGATGTGGATCAACTCTATTCAATTCATAAATTAAGAATCCATGCTCTTCCGAAAAGCTAATTGAAACTAAATCTGAACCACCAGTTTCAGGAGCATATGTCTAAAACAGAATACCTATTATGAATCATGAACTACCAACCTTATAATTGCCATATTCATGTTCAAAATATAGGAAATTGTTTGATTTATGACCCAAACTGTTCAAATATTTGAAAACTACTACAATCTACAGGGTGTCCTCGAACTGCGTGGCTGAAATAAAACCGAAGATTCTTTGATTCGAAAAAAATTTGATGAATCTTTTTACTTTTGCCTCAAGTGTCTTGTTTAGCCGGTAGAGGGCTTCAAAGTTGCAAAAATAATTTTGTTTTTTCGGTATAACTTGAGAACGTGATGGAGGACTTTTACAATATTTGGCAGGTGAGTTATTGTCAATAATAGCCGTTTTTTGAAGTGGAGCATAGAGCCTTAGAGACCATAGAAATGGCTCAAACTTGAGAATGTAAAGGGAAAAGTGTCCAGAACTTTTTTGTGGTCAATGTAATTCACTCTATATTTTTTACGTAGATAGCTTATCTAATTTGAAAACTTTTATTACTCTTAGAAAAGTTTGATAAAATCAACGGATTAGCTTGAAAAAAATAATTTTCGAGTCTCTGCAATTTTGGCTTACTAATTTTACTTGATTAAAATACCTTAGTTACCTTTGCTTTTCTAATGTCATTTTGGCATTTGGAGAATTTATTCTCAAAACTGTCAGTTTTTACTTTGCCTTCCGTAAATAAAAACAATAGAAATGGGGAATCGATGTGATTATTTAGGAAAAACAAATGCTAAATTAAAAGAAACAACAAAACTTTTTGGGAAATCGCTAAGGCATCAATTGTTCGAAATGTTGCCCATTTTCCTGAATACACAAATTAATTCGTTTCAAGAAATTGGATTGAACTCTGGCTAGTACTTCAGGATCATTCTTCAAGAAATCCGCTTCATGATTACTTCGTTGCAACAATTCCTCTCGTGTGTTTACTGGAGCTGCATAAACTTTCGACTTCAAAGCGCCCCATAGAAAGAAGTCGCAGGGCGTCAAATCAGGGGAGCGGGCCGGCTAGTTCACTGGTGCATCGTCTACTCTACCTATCCAGCGATCTGGATATTCCGCATTCAAATGTCGCCTCACAGCTAATGTGAAATGAGGAGGTGCACCATCATGGATAAACCAGGCCACGATGAATGTGTAAGGGCAAGTCTTCCAACAGTTCAAGTAGCCTTTGTTCCAAAAAGTTCAAGTAGTTCTCCCCGTTCAATCGATCGGGTATAACGGTAGGGCCAATAATAAAGTTATCCACAATTCCAACCCAAACATTGATTTTAGTTTGATTCTGAAAATATGTAACTTCCGTTTCATGAGGATTTTCATCAGCATAGAAATGTTCATTATGGAGGTTAAAAAGACCACATCTCGTGAAAGTATCTTCGTCCGTGAACAGAATTCTTCTACAAAAATTGGGGTTTGCGTTTTGTCTTTGGACAATAAGCCGACAGAAATCTAGCCGATGACCTGGATCCATGGGCAATAAGTCTTGAACTATTTTAATATGATAGGGATACAACAGTTCTTCTTTCAGTACATTATGAACTAATGATTTTGAGGCTCCAATACGAAGTCCCAAACCTAGTGTGCTTATCCCAGGTTCAGTTTCAACCGCTTCCAGTATCGCTTCTTCGAGCTCTAACGTCCTTCTTGTCCGTCTGCGTCCAGTTTCTCTGCGATTTGCTTCAAATTTGCCAGTTTCGCGAAGGTTTGCCGATTTGGAATTCTGCGATGCGGATATCTTATTCTTCTTCGGCCATTGCAACGACAAAGTCCATAAATCAATAACATATCAACCATTTCAGTGTTAGTGAAATTTTGAGCCATAATTTTATAAAATTTTTACGGAAAGCAAAGTAAAAACTGACAGTTTCGAGAATAAATTCTTCGAATGCCAAAATGACATTAGAAAAGCAAAGGCAACTAAGGTATTTTAATCAAGTAAAATTAGTAAGCCAGAACTGCAAGACTCGAAAATTAATTTTTTCAAGCTAATCCGTTGATTTTATCAAAATTTTTTAAGAGTAAGAAAAGTTTTCAAATTAGATAAGCTATCTATATAAGAAATATCGAGTGAATTACATTGACCACAAAAAAGTTCTGGACACTTTTCCCGTTACATCCTCAAGTTTGAACCATTTCTATGGTCTCTAAGGCTCTGTGCTCCACTCTCAAAAATGGCCATTATTGACAGAAACTCACCTGCTAAATATTGTAAAAGTTCTTCATCACGTTCTCAAGTTATACCGAAAAAACAAAATAATTTTTATCAATTTTGAAGCCCTCTACCGGGTAAACAAGACACTTGAGGCAAAAGTAAAAAGGCTCATCAACTTTTTTTCGAATCAAAGAATCTTCGGCTTCATTTTGACCACGCAGTTCGAGGACACCCTGTACAATGCAATATGTACTCAGTAACTTCTTTTTTATCCAGTCAACATAATTACCTGGCATATTCTCCTGGCATCATTGTATGACCTCAAAGGTGATTTGATGAACCTATAACATGATTCATGAAACTGTACCCAATGTTCTGGGCATCGATAATCATAGAAAATGTCATTGCTAATGTAGCTATTCACATTAGCATTATTGTAATCATTCAAATTATTGTTTTGACTGCTTTGAACATTTTGAGCTGTAGCATCCCAGTAAATAAAGTAACCACATACCTGAAATGGAATGAAATTTAAATGAATCATCTTGTTTTTTTTTTAATTAGTCCTCCGTCTATCATATTTACATTAGAATACTGGAATCGAACAAGATACAAATTTTTGAAAATTAAATAAAATTTATAGTGACGGGAGTGGTCATCAACTAATGTGTATTGTATTCACACGGGAGTACTATTATTCTTCTACTGTGTAAACTTTAACAATTATCCTCGCCTTATTTTAAAACTTACTTAAACCATGGATATAAAACTTAAAACTTCATAGGTATCGTTTAAACTTGTACAGCTTTTGATTAAAGGGTAACTAAAACTTATTACGATCAGGTAATCAGGTGTTAAGTTTAGGGCGAATCTCAATGCGTCTACATGACAGATGGCAAAAATGACATCTGTATGTTTGAAAGATCAGGAATGGCGCAAAAGTAAGAATGTTGAGTATGTCTACAAGTGTTTTATTGATTTGAGATTCTTTAAAAGGTATTAATATAGCTCTTCATGAGAAATAGTGAAAATTCCACAGAAAAAGTTGCTCAGGCACTAATGTGTTGAAGGTATGACATTTGAAGAGATATAATAGTGAAAGAATTCTCACACAGTTCGGACGTAAGAGATAAAACGGAAGAATGTCACATTTCGAACGTATGAGAATCTTTTTATCCCTTGAAAGTCGAAACTTGTACATTAAAGAAAGCGCTATAGCTTGTTATCAGAAAATTACGTCGGAAGAGAATACATTCTAAATGTTTAGCAACTGTAGAATCCTATCACACTGCAACATTATTTTATGATTTATGACGAGCTTAATGACCGTAATGCAAACTTGAAACCACTGGCCAAAACTCTGAGCTCACTTAGATAGGTCAGATAGGTCAGGACCCTCGCGAGCCGACCTTATTATATGCGATAATGTGTAAGTGGACTTCATGTTCGACCCATACCTCTACCACAAAGAGTAGGGTTTAGATCAAATTTATTGCTCAATATTATGCTATACTTGGTGACTAGTTCGAGATCTTTCTAAGCCCTTATACCTTCTAACACAGCGGAAACGGTTTTCAGCGTGGGTCAAATTCTGAAAGCTTCATTTCATTTATTCAACCAGCCACCCTAATCAAAATATGTTATAGAATTATACAAGATCTCTCTTCACTTTTATCCTGTAATAAATGTTATGTAAATCGCGTTCTGATGAATCGATTCCAGTTATTCGATGAAATGAATTGACTGAGCATTCAATGAGTTGCCGTTACCCCGTTTTTGTTCTTTGCGACTTTGTAAATAATAGTCGTTCTCCAGATATATCGTCATTCCTATAAGTAAAAATTGAATGATGTAGTAACCCTCTGGCGTTATGAAGTTATGATCTGGCATCATAAAATGTATGAGAATTTCCATACGCCAGAAATATTCAAACAAAAATAACGATTTTTGTGTGGAAAGTACAAAAGGGAGTGCGGAGTGTATGGTAACCACCTTGAAATAATAGTATTTGTTAGCTTATACATTTCAAATTCAAAAAAAACGCCAGTCAGTTCTATGGAATTGACAAAAATATCAGCAATATTTCCAAGAAAATTTGAATTTTTACATTTAATTGAAATTATTTGAATGATAAATGTATATTGAGGCTCAAAATTGCACCTGAATAGTTCGCGATGTATAAGCATGTTTTTTGTGACCCCAGAGAGCTGGACCCACACACCCCCACCTCATCAAAAATATGCATTATTTCGGTGGAATCGGGGTGTGAGTGTGTAAAAATTGGGCTATTCGTAAATACATAAGAAATGTTTGAAGCTGAAATTACTGCAAACGTTACGAATATAATGCATTAATACAATGGTTATCAACGCTGGTATTCCACAGGGATCTGTCTGGCAACAACTTTGCTTCTGCTCTATATAAACTATGTGCTGGAAGTGACCACCTGTACTGTCTACAGCTTTGCAGATGATGGTATCTTCATATCGCCTACTCATCTAAAGCCCCTATACATTCCAATGAACCCAGAAAAGCGAGACAGAGAAAGGTTGACGCAATTAATGAAGATCTGTCAAAGATTTTTTGAAATGGGGATCTGATAACCTAGTAGAGTTTAATGCAACCAAACCTCAAGCTTGCGTCTTCTCCAGGAAGGATTCCACAATTCATAATATGATGATGTCAGGTACAACTATTCCTATGAAGTCTTCCATATCCATGCTCCGGATCACCATCAACAGCACCCTCTCATGGGATGATCATGTGAGGTCCATTGCTTCTTAATAACTTGATTTTCTTTTCCGTGCCAAGAGCTACTTTACATCCTAGCAGCTCCTCATAATCTTCAAAGCACAGATTTGACCTATCCTAGAGTACTGTTCACATGTTTAGAGTTCTGCCCCCAGACATGCGCTGAAGGTCTTGGATTCTATCTAGAGGATAGCTATTCGTCTAATTGATGATGTCACACTAACGACTTTATTGACCTCTCTAGAACATCGTAGAATGGTGGGGGATTTCTCTCTTTTCTATAGATATTTCTACGATCGGTATTCATCAGAAATCTCGTCTGTTGTTCCATCATGAGAGATTTCAGATCGGTGAACTAGACGAGCTCAAACTAGTCACCCCTTCATTCTCAAGCTCGAGACCTCCCGAATTTCTTCCTATCAAAGGAGAGATTCCAGACTTTATTTTTCAATCTAAAAGCGGAGTTGTGTAACTCTTTACCTAGTGATGTCTTTCCCTGTGGCTATAAGCTCAAATCCTTCAAGAAAAATTCGTAGGCCTCTCCTCTCTCAACATTCTTCTGTACTCGGAGTATAAAAAGAATGGATGATGGCGAAAATGGAATCTGTGTTATGTAGATTAGGAGCCTAAAATGTTCTATAAAGCTAAAATCTATCGGGCGTCTTGTGTGTTCTATGTACTGACAATCACAATCAGAGCACCTTAACTAATAAATTCCTGATTTTTAAATTTGTCTGATTTATCCTCTATATTGGAAAAAAATGAGGAAAACATCCAGAGTACGTGGATGTTGAGCTCGTTGAAGATCCAGCGTGGTGGGAATACTAGAGGGTTTGTCAAAATGTCCAGTTGGGGGAAGCGTGTTCACCGGTGTTGGTGACGAGCTCGGTAGCCCAACTTAAAAATGAGTAAATGAAAAAGGAAAACACTTTTCCATGACTTGATTAATTTAGATGTGAAAATACACAAACTAATTTAATATCTTATGAGGAATCGATTTCTAGTTTGTACCTTATCAAAAAAATTAAATCTCTAGAATGGGATTAATTCTGAAATGATTTATTTTTGGATTTGAACAATAAGGATTAAAATACTATTGCATTAGAATTGTTGAATTGCATCTCAGTTGTATGCTGCTGATAACTCATTTTGGGGATCCCATTGTGTGGTGGAACAATAATTGTTAATATAGAGTTATTGTACAATGAGAAGATCAACTATGCACTGAAATTTGTCAGAAGATTAGAATATCGTACATGTCAAGAGCTGAAGGCATCGTATACTTACATTTGTTATCTGATCACAATTAAACGTGGATAGTAATAGCTATGCCTTTGAAGATGTGTAACTTCAAAGCAATGTGTGAGAATATGAGGTTTACATTAGAAATGTCAATCTGTTCATTTCTGGTTAATTTGGAATAAGATTAGCGAAATTGTCAGTGCTCAATATTTACTACTAACATGAATGATGACATGCATTAATATGCTATTTGAATATCTTCATTCCTCATTTTCACCTTATTAGATGAAATAAACAGAATCATATGCAGTTTATGGAATAAAATTATTTTTAATGAACGAACCAATTCCTTCCACAACTTGGTTAATTTAGATGTGAAAATACATAACAGCTAGTTCACGGTAGTATTTTCTGAAGAATTTATTCCATTTCGTTCCTAATTAAGCAAATTAAATCTCCAAAATGGGATTAAGTCTGGAATGAAACAATTTGGAATTTGAAGAATTAGAATTAAAATACCATTGTATTAGAATTGTTAAATATTTTATTTCTTGTAAATTTTAACTCTAGATAATGATCAACTCGAAGAGAAGGAATGAATTATTTAACGTTCAAGAGAAATTATAAAGTTTCAAACTTAATTTGAGAAAGAAAAACGAATTTGCATACATCAAGCATTTTTATCGAGGAAGCTATAAAATCTTCAACGAGACAAATTAATTGTATATATCTACTTCACTATACAGGATCTGCAACATTGGATATCTCCAAAGCATTTGACCGAGTCTGGCACCAGAGCCTTCTTGAGAAACTTTCGCCATATGGTTTGCCGCCTCAAGTTTGTCGCTTACTATAGAGTTTTTTCTCAGATAGATCATTCCATGTGGTGGTTGACAAAGTGTCCGCCGATATAATGGCCGTCAACGTTGATGTTCCACAGGGATCTGTATTGGCTCCAACTTTGCTTCTGCTCCATATAAACGATCTGATGGAAGTAACTAGCTGTCCTGTCCACAGTTTTGCAGATGATGGTACACGTCATACCGCTTTCTCATCTAGCACCACTTCACCATCCAATGAAGCCAGAGGAGCGAGACAGATACAGCTTGCATCTTCTGCAGGAAGGCGGATCCCACGATCCCTAATATGATGATGTCCAGATACAAATATTCCTATGAAGTCTCCCATATCCATGCTCGGGATCACCACTGACAGCACCCTCTGATGGAATGATCAGATGAGGTCCATTGCGAGAACCGTTTATCGAAAGCTTGATTTTCAATTCATTGCCAAGCAGCTCCTTATAGTCTTCAAAGCACAGATTTGACCTGTCCTGGAGTACTGTTCACATGTTTGGAGTTCGGCTCCCAAACATACGCTGAAGCTCTTGAATTCTATCCAGAAGATAGCTATTCGTCTGATTGATGATGTCGCACTTACGAGTTCATTGACTTATCCAGAACACCGTAGAAAGGTGGGAGATCTGTCCCTTATCCATGGATAGTTCTATGGTCGATGTTCATGATCCGAAATTCCGTGTGTTGTTCCACCATGAGATATTCCAGATAGGTGAACTAGACGAGCTCAAACTGGTCACCCCTCCATTTTTCTATCGAACAGCGAAGATGTGGCACTCTTTACCTAGTGAGGTCGTTCCTCGAACATTATAGGTTTCCCTCTCATGTAGTCAACCTATAAAAAAAATGTTTTACATATTTCCACCAGGTTGATTTATTGATACTTTTACTTCAGCCTAAGGCTTTGTCACAGCCGCCTGATCGTGAGATCAGCTGGAAAGGTGTTGGCGTCAGGTTTTCGGAAAGTGGCAAAAATGATCTTGATCAACTACGGACTGAATAGACAAACTGTGTTTGGTTAATATGCTATGCAAACTTTTGGAAAAATTGAAGGCAGAGATTGGAGAGAATGAAATGTTGTTTCGCCAAGACAACGCAGGAAAACCATATCGCTTAACAAAAAATTAACTCTATCCGCCTGACTTGGCTTGAGCATCTTAGAGGAAATCTAACACCGAAAGAATAATAAACTGGCGTAACGTTCAAAATATTGTGTTGTGGTGCTTTTATATCCCTTACATTGTTGTCAACATGCCTACCAAGCTGGCCTCTTGACAGAAACGGCCTTGCATCATCCAGTCACACGAATAGATGATGCTATGGCCCGAGAGGAACACGCCCTGGGGCTATTTATGGACATCGAAGGAGCGTTTGATAACACGTCCGTCGAGTCTATCTGCTCAGCCGCCGGGAAGCATGAGATCGGTCCGACACTAGTCCGGAGGTATCCTATCTCCGCTTCTGTGGTGTCTTGTAGCCGATTGACTCTTGGAGGAGTTGGAACAGCAGGCTTTTATGCCCAAGCCTATGCCGATCACTTGGTTGGCGTCACTCAGGGACACTGTATGAGCCGCACAACACACTGCTCAGCGTCTTGAACCACTGGTGCAGCAACGAGGGGCTCAGGGTCAAGCCTAACAAAACAGGAATTGATCTGTTTGCCAGGAAACGTTAGCTGAGCACACTGCCAGAAATTATTTTCTCTAACCTCTAACAAGGTTCTGCATCTCAAAGGGTCGGCGAAGTTTCTGGGAGTGATCCTAGACTCTGAGTCCTTTTGTGGGCGCGCAGGAGAGGTTTCAGCAGCACATAGGTATCCCAGCCAAAAATCCTTTACTGAATATATATTGATGTGATCAAGCCTATGGTTACCTATGCTGCGGTTGTGTGTTGGACGGGGACCAACACTGGTATGTCCTAGCGCCTCTTGGACCGACTGCAGCGACTTGCATGCCTAGGTATATTGAATGGTATGAGGTCGACTCCAAGGAGGGCTCTTGAAGGTTTCGCCAGATTACCACTTCAACACTTATGAATAAAAGCTGGAGCCATGAGGACGGCGTATAGATTAAAGGGCCTAGGTCACTGGACCAAAATGCAGTACTCTCGTGGACACTCAGCGGTTTTGAGTGAGGCAGTATCTAAATGCCTTATACTGGAAATGAGGCAAGATATACGTCTCCCTTTTCCAAAATTATCATCCTTGATAGAAGAGAATGGAGCAACGAAACTCCCGCCCTATGCTGCCCTACTGCCGTCTGGTGCGGCCTTGAGAGCTCTCAAGTCACCTAGAGTCACATCAAGGCTTGTCAAAGAATACAGAACACTGACTGAACTTGCCAGGAGAAATAATGTTAAACTCATCTGGGTCCCTGGACAAAGTGAACCCTGCCCCTGTCGTACCGGAGCCAATGGTCGCTTTATCAAATTGCGTGGGAGGTCTCGCCCTTCTGGGCCAATTGAACAGAGAGTGGTCTGACTTGTGACAAAAATCACCATGTATGAGGCAGGACAAGCTCTTTATTAAATAGCCTGTGTCTAGGCTCTCTAAGAAATTACTTCATACCATAATGTGCATCGCAGATGACCCTATATGTAGTAAATGCAGAGGAGTGAAAGAAACTGCCTTTCACATCCTGTCGGAATGCCGTACTTTGACATCCCTTAGGCACCGTTACTTCGACGAAGCAGAACTGTTCCCAGAAGAACTCATGGAAGCCAACGTTAGCAATATTCTGGGCTTCTGGCAGGCCACAAACCTGTTAGAATGAAATAAGCTTTTGACCACGGGGTGCACAATGGGCCCAACTAAGTGGCCTAAGTGTATCTGGGGGCTGAGCCCCGTTCCCTCAATTGATGATGATGAAGTTATTTTGTAAACAATCTTTATGAATTTGGAATGTACACGTGTTTAGAGAAAGAACCTAAAACTAATTTTCTCCAAGTTTGGTTGATTCTGTACGTGTAATTAACTGAAATCCTACTATGTCATATTCTATGAAGGTACAACTATTCTGGATTCGAGTGATCCATAATTCATTGTAATAACTCAAATACTATTCCACCGGGTAGAGGCAACATGATAAATGAAATAAAATTAGATAGAACATACTTGAACACTACTTTTATTCGTATTTATCCCTTGATATTGTAGGAATTTATTCGAAATAATGCGGTTATTAATCAAACCCGGAATTACATTTGATTACAATTATGCTGGAAAACGGATTTTAGTGGTTTGGATGCTCCACCAGATCAATATAATAATAGCATAACTGTGTTCATTAAATGTTAATTTTCTGTAGTGGGATGGATGTTGATGAACACTATTGTGGAAAGCTTACATAGTGTACAATTCTGCATCATCCCCATACGTTCTGGAATTCAACAATCCATAATTGTGATCACCACTTTAGTTGAGTATTTCAGTCGGTCCAACGATTGTTGTTATGATATATCTATCTATGGTTATAATCGTAATCAGTTATTTCCAAGCAGACTATTCTTAATACTGCATGATCTGTTCTTCATTACAAGCCAGTAAATATAGCAGAGAAATTATTCCTTCCGTGTTAAGATTTTGCATGCATCATATTTGAATAATGAGTATTTCCCAAAATTGTCTTGTAGTCTAGAGTCTCATAGTTGCATTTGAATATGTCAATATCCATGTTCATTATCACCACCAACAGCATCCTCTCATGAAACGATCATCTGAGGTCCATTGAAAAAACAACTCCACAGAAACATGTTTTTCTCTATTACATACCAAGACCTACAACAGCTCTTCATGATATACAAAGCACAAATTTGACCTGTCCCAGGTTACCCTAGGGTACTGTTCACACATATGGCTTACCGTCTCAACTTTATCGTTCACTAGCGAGTTTTCTCGTTCCTCGACGGAGTTTCTTCTTTTATAATAGCTATGAACGCTGATGTTCCACATCTGTCTTGGAACCAACTTTGTTCCTTGTCTACATCAACGATCGGTTGAAAGTGACCTACAGTCCTGCTCACTGCTTTGCAGATGATGCTACACTCCGTACCGCTTTCTCTTTCTGCCCCCCCCCCCCCATACCATCCAATGAAGCCAGAAGAGCGAGACAACGACAGGTCGATGCAATCTATGAAGATCTGGTAACGATTTTGAAATGATGATCTGATAATCTAATAGAGATTCATTTGATCAAAAATCTAGCTTCTGTTTTCTCTAGGCAGATGGCTCCCACAATCCCTGATATGATGATTCCAGGTACAACTATTTAGGAAGTTATCCGTATCCATGCTGGGTATAACCACCAACAGCATTCTCACATGGGACGATCATGTGCGGTCCATTGCGGGAACTGCTCTACAAAAACTTGGTTCTTTATTCCGTGCCAAGAGCTACTTTACATATCAGCAACTCCTTATAATCTACAAAGCACAGATTCGTCTTTTCCTAGAGCACTATTCACTTGTTTTGAGTTCAGCTTCCAAAATAACACTGACGCTCTCAGATTCTATTCAGAACAGAGCTCTTCATCTGGTTGGGGCTAACACTTGAATTGACCTCTCTAAAAACATTGGCCTCTCTAGAACACTATGGAAGAATGGAAGATCTGTCTCTTTTCTCATAGATATTTCCATGGTCCGTGCTTTTCATAAAGCTCGTTTGTTATCTCATCATTGCCATTCCGGGAGGGCAAATAGACAAGCTCAAGCTAGTCACCTCTTCTTTGTCAAGCTCGACACCTGCCGAATTTCTTCCTACCAAACTTACTTTTTCTATTGAACAGCGAAGTTGTGGAGCTCCTTCGCCTGGTGACGTCTTTCTTTATGCATAAAGCCTCCAAACTGCAGGTTGTTTACCCTTTCATACAAAATTGGAGTGTGTCCTTCGAACTGAAAGACTCTATTATCTGTGATCCCTAAAGCGATGGAGGAAGCAATCAACATCGAGCTCTTCTAATACCTAGCGCATTCCGAAATCGTTAATGACCGGCAATATGGCTTTCATCATCAGAGATCAACAGGAGACCTGCTTGCCTACTTAACACGTGTAAGGCATAAGTCCATCAAGGAATATGGGGAATCTCTGGCTGAAGCATTGAATATCTCCAAAGCACTTGATCGTGTCTGGTACCAAACCCTTCTTGGAAAACTTCCGTCATATGGTTTGCCTTAACTTTGTCGCATACTATCGAGTTTTCTCTCAGACAGATCACTCCATGTTTGTGGTTGACGGAGTATCTTCCGATACAATGACTATCAATGCCGATATTCCACAGAGATCTGTCTTGGCACCAACTTTATTTCTGCTCCATATAAACGATATGCTGGAAGTGACTAGCTTTGCAGATGATAGTACACCGCTTTCTCATCTACAGCCGCTATACCATCCAATGAAGCCAGAGGAGCGAGACAGAGACAGGCTGACGCAAGTAATGGAGATCTGGCAGAGATTTCGAAAGGGTGATCTGATAATCTTGTAGAGTTTAGTCTAACCAAAACTTGAGCTTGCGTCTTCTCCAGGAACGCGAATCACACAATCCCTTATATGATATGTCAGATACAACTATTCTTATGGAGTCTTCTATATTCATGCTCGGAATCACCACCAACAGCACCCTCTCATGAAACAATCATGTGAGGTCCATAGCGAAGACCGCTTCACAGAAACCTGATTTTCCATTTCGTGCCAAGGGCTATGTTACATCCCTGCAGCTCCTCATAATCTACAAAGTTCTGATTGGACCTGTCCTGGAGTACTGTTCACATGTTTGGAGTTCGGCTCTCAAACATACGCTGAAGATCTTGGATTCTATCCAGAAGAAAGTTATTCGTCTGATTGATGATGTCACACCCACGAGTTGATTGACCTATCTAGAACATCGTAGAAAGGTGATAGATCTTTCTCACCTTATCTACAGATATTTTCATGGTCGGTGTTCATCAGAAATTTTGTCTGTTGTTTCACTTCGAGAGATTCTAGATTAGCGGACTAAACGAGCTCAACCTTGTCACCCCTCCATTCTGAACCTCGAGACCTGCCGAATTTATTCCTACCAGACTTCATTTCCCTATCGAACAGTGAATTTGTGGAACTCTTTACTTAGTGAGGTCTTTCTCTACGCCTATTACCTCCAAACCTTCAAAAACAATCGAAATGCATCTTCCCTCTCAACTAGCGTTGACTCACACGATTTTCTTCGAACATTATAGGATTTTCTCTCGTGTGGTCAGAATAAAAAAAACTTAAGATGCAGCTTTCAGATTATATTCAGAAGAAAGCACCATTTTGAAAACTCTGTAATCGGCCAGTGAATATAGCAGATAAATAAATACTTCCATCTAAAAGTGAAAGGATACATAATGTTTGGATTGAGAATAGATTATTGAATTATTATCAAAGAAATAGTATGCTGTCATTTGAGGTACTGAATGTAGGTTCCAGATGACTTATGTCCTGTTGACAACCGATCAGTTTTTATCTGGCAGCCATACATACATAGTGAGTTATCTGATTCAAGAGTTCTGCAGTTTTCCGGGCTCTTCTTGAACTCAGATAATGACATCTTAGTTCTGTAATAACTCTAATGAAACTAAATCAGGCACCGAAATGATGAAATGAATCACCCCACCTGCTCCCTCGCGTTCCGATGTCAAATTCAAGAGCGTTCTCTAAGTAAGGGTCATCCAAAGTGTGGGCATTTGGGATAAAATAAATTTATAGCAAGAAACGCACAAAGTATAAATGATAAAATACTACCAGTATTTCAGATTGTGTTACATCCTCACGTATTTTTGTTAGAGCGGGATGGAAACATTATGAACGAAGATTCATTTCCTGCTATTAAAGCTAGCAAAAAAGTCAGGTTGCTCGTTAAAGCAGGAAACGAAATATGCACTCAAAGATCGGGGAAATCTCACACGCGATCTCTAGGTGGAGCTACTAATGCAATGAGTCTGTACTTACACACCTTTACACAGCACGCTATATCTTAACGGTGTATGTTTGTTAAAGAACATTACAACCGGAGAAAACTGAAAACCCTACAGGCTACTACACCAGACAGAAATTGATCGTTAGTTTTATTAACTGAGGGTAGTTTTCTCATGCAAGTTCGTGAATAAGGTTTTTCAACATCGTTGCTACATTCTCATCACTTATAATTATTTGATTCCAAGATGATTTATTCCATGTTTGGGCACAATGGAAAAAAGGTCAAATCAGGATAAGTTCATTGATACCATCAATCATACAATGTTTGAACGGCATATTGGGAATAATTGAAACATCAGCCTGTGCAAAAGTTTTCATTAGACATTGAACTGTCGTTCCAGAAGTATGTACCATGTTGCTAATTAACACAATGAACACTACGTTATCACATTGATAGAGGAAGAAAAATGTCCAACCCGAAAATACTTTCTATTTTGTTTACAAGCTAATTGAACAATCCCAACAGAGCACCACCTTATCAAAGGCTTCATATTAGCACGCTGCCATAGTAAAGCTATATCTCCCCGTAAACGAAAACAAGTGATTCCCAAAACTTTCATACAGTCTAAGATCTCATAGTTGTATCTCAATATCTCAATATCCATGATGATACTGCATCACCAACAGCACCCTCTTATGAGACGATAATGTGAGTTTGCGAAAACTCCCTCACACAATCTTGGATTTCTATTTCGTGCCAAGAGCTAATTCACACCCTATCAGATCTTCATGATCTAAAGGATAGATTTGACCTGTCCTGGGGTACTGTGCACACGTCTGCAGTTCAGTTTCCAAGAATACGCTTAAACTGTTAGATTATATCCATAATAAAGATACTCTTCTAACTAGCCACAAATTCATTCACATCTCTAGAACATCGTAGAAGAACGGCCAGACTTATAGAGCTCGTTCCCTATGGTGAGGTCTTCCCAGATACTTACGATAACTTCCAAACTTCCAAGAAAATTTATAATTCCTACATCTTCCACCAGCATTCCACCGATGGTTCACACGATATCAAAACCAATTTTTAAAATCTGTACTGTAACTAATAGATATGAAGAAGATCGATAGCCTCATCAGTGAGTCCTAGAGATCACGAGAGCCATAATATGAGTAATATATATTCGCGAGCGGTTTGACAACTATTTGTTTCCTCGGCTTAGCAAATGAATGGGTTGCCATACACAGTAGAATCTTGTTGTTCCAAAAACAAAGATAAGGGGAATAATTTCAATTTCGGTTTGAAACTCACAATTATTCCCCAGATTCTGTGGTTCTACAAATGGGAACATACCATTTGACTATTCAACATCTTCTTCTCAGTTGGAATCTAGTAACTGTGTTCCAAACTATAAAGTTATTTTCTAAGTTTTGGAGATGTCGAGTCGTTTGTCAAAATGATCACTAACTACTGGATTCTAATGTTGATCATATCTTACCAGCTCATACGGGCTTTGTTCACGACATTGAAACAGTGACTGTGGGTACGGCGCATCTGCTTGCCAATCTAGGCCACTGGATTTGTGCGTCCATGCCTAACGGTCAGAGCAAAATTTGGGATTGGGATGCCGTAAGCCTCCGACTGAAGCAGGATGCAATAGAGACTTTCAGGCCGAGGTCTGTGCAATCCAGACCATGGCCCTGGAAAACTTGAGCCTTAACTACCGTGGTAGGCGGTTTTATATCTGCACTGCACATAGAGTGACTTTTAGGCTTATTTTGGATTGCAGCGCGATCCTGGTTGAATGAGCCAGACGGAATGAGGAGCCCCTGGCGCCCATCCAGCGATCAGAATCTCATCGACCACCAGGGGCTCCACGCTTACAGAGAGCTACTGGATAGACAGTGACTCTTGGTTTGCTCAGTGCCACCGATATGAGGTAGGCAAAGCTCCACATCGCGGATTTCTCGCCCAAACGATCGAAAACCTTTCTCTCTATGAGCAGAAGAGTCTTAAAACTGGTGACAGGGCTCCTCACAGTACACTGCTTTTCATATACTTATCGAATGTCCAGCACTGGCTTCTCTTAGGCTACAATACCTCGGCAGCGAATACATGCTGCCTAACGCCATAAGAAACATCAGTCCATGCGGAATCCTAGCTTTCGTGCATGCCTTAGGCATGCTGGACTGAGTTTTGTATCAAGGGACACACAATGAACCCAATTAAGTGGTCTAAGTGCTTGGACTTGTCCGCCCCCATTTTGATTAATTGATTGATGGATAGTCTCCAACTTACTTGTTTATTTCATTGAAAACCTGTTGTTGCTTCAAAATCACATAAAATGTGTTGCAATCAACGCCAATTTCGAATTACAGTAGAATATTCCAGCAATTCACCAATCAATTCCAATCGGAAATTATTTGCTTCCAAGTCCTCACAATAGCTTTTTTTCTCCTGCACCCTCAGTCTGAAGAAGGAAGCCACAGCTCGCCTTTGGTATTAATAATCTATTTTACTTCCATTGAATAGTATTCGCGACTGCAATATTACTCTCTCAAAGCCGCCAATCGCTAATATTATTCTACTTGTAGTTGTGATGAACCGTCCGGCTATAGAGACTACAGAAGCTAAGGTTTTCTAAGAGTTGGAGATTCGTCTTTTCATGTTAGTGTTTTGGCTACCAAAGCTGTGATTCGTATGGTAAAAGTTCACACTGATAACAAGATATTCCATTTTGTTCTTCCAACTTCCACAACAATGCCACCGGCTGTAATATGCTACAGTTGTTTCATTTATATCATTGTTTTGCTTATTGCTCAAACTTTTTCTGAGAATGATTCTACTAGATGATAAACTCAATTCCTCAGTGTGATGATCTAGTTCTAAATAGCTATCTTGAGGAATATAGCTTCGGACATTCACTTCTAGAGTACCTACATTAAGAAAGAATGTTGCCCATATAATTAAAAGACTCTAAACTTAGGACTAAGTAAGCTTATTAAGTTATATAGTCAACCGTTATATCATATCATGAAGTGTTCCACTACGTTTATTGAATAACTTTAATAACCCAACCGAATACGTTTATAGCGTTGTTGAAAAAATTATCTGTTAATCGTACATGTTCGCATTTTCTAATCCTTGTAAGAACGTCAAGCAGACTAAATAATAAAACATCGAACATCTTGATTATTTACATATACTGTCTTGAATTCTCATAAATGAAAGAGCAAATAAAAACGTTCATCTGCATCTGCCATTCAAAGTTCAAAAATGCTCCCCCCCCACCTGAAATCAGCCTACAGTAAGCCAATTTATTGGCTTGGTTGGTTATTTATGAAATGATCAAACACATTTAAGCTGTACTTGTTGAATTCATTTTCATCGGGATTTACCTTCACGCTGTAAAGTGAAAATGGATAACTGTTTGTCCGTCGAATCGCGAGATCTGTATTATCAATGCGTGACTTTGTGAATAACATTCTCAGGGGGACATCTGCTTTCCGGCAGATGGTATTGGAACATGTAGATTCTCCAAACATTTTCTGATGTTATAGTTAGACCTCTGCCGGAGATGGTTAACCATTTCTTCGGTAGTTTGAATGTAGCTACAGTAGATGAGAAGAAAGATGAATGAATCATATCCACATGCAAGCATTCGCTTTGTTTGTCAACAAGCGTTGAGTCTACATAATCTGGAAACTGATCTAATAATGGTGCTATATAATTGTAGGAATTGTATTTCCAATTTTGGGAAATAAAATATTTTATTTTTATTATTCATGGTTCAGTCCACTGTGGCATCCTCAGATAGAGTTATAGATTTTTATTATGTTAATTTTTGTTTCTATTCGCAATTCTCAGAGAGTTATCCTAATTTCAGCACTTCACCACATAGTGGCATCTTAATAAAAAGTTTGAAACTCATTTTGAAGATGTGGTGGTACAACCATTACTATTTTATTATTACAGGGTTAATTTATATTTCATTTACAATTAGATTCATATTGTTATTTACGTAACTATTGTTAGGACATTTTGAGAGAAAAACTTCTTTCTGTTTTATTCGAAATTCCACTACCACTGCCCATGGATTGCTTTATTTTGTTATAAACATAACTATTGTAAGATCATTTTGGAATGTAAATCTTCTGTTCCATTCGCGATTCATTAACCAAAACTTGAGAATTGATATAAATTGTTATATACATAACTATTGTTAGGTCATTTTGAGAGAAAAACCTCTGTTTTATTCGCAAGTACCAATATCAACGGAAAGCATCATATTGTTATATACATAACTATCGTAAGCTCATTTTGAAATGTAATCTTTTGTTTTATTCGCGATTCAGTGACCAAAACTTGAGGATTGATATTTTTTCTTTTTTTTTGCGTAGAGGAGGGGAAATCTTGCATAGACGCCTCGGGTGCTCGTGCCCCCGGGTTTGGAGGATTCCTACCGATTAAAACCCCTCTCCTCCGTGAGGTTGGTTCTACATCCTAAGGGGAGCCCCACAGCACTGCGGTAATTATAGTCCTATTGTGCCCTCACTTGTTTCTACCTCCTCATCAGTCCGGTGTATTCTATGAATTTCAGTAGCCTGATATAGGGGATACTTCTAATTTCCTCAGGTGTAGTCTTATCGTCTCCGAGGTATGTCCGACGACCAACTGTGTATGCCGTGCACTGACACAGCACATGCATAGGTGTCTCATATTCCATGCCGCAACCCCTGCAAGTGAGCTGATCTACCAGTCCTATCGTGTAGAGGTGTTTGTTGCATGGGGCGTGTCCGATCAGGAATGCAACAAGATTCCGTATTTCTTGTCTGCTGAACGTCAGCAGATTTTCCACTCGTTGCTGCTGGAGATATCCCATCAGTCGCTTGGAGTACGACATACGGGGCAGTTCTCTCCAGTAGGCACGGTGCTCTATCTCGAGCCATTTTTGGATTACAGATTTCGCTGTGGCATGAGAAATGTCACAGGTTGGCTGTGGTACAATCAGTGGTTTTTCCGCCCCCGTTTTAGCGAGTGCGACGGCAGTTTCTGTTCCTTCTCGTTTGGTTTCTTCAGACACCCACACGAGTGTTACTCTATTGGGGTTCATTACTAGTGCCGTAAGTTCTTTGACGCAATCAAGTACACATTGTGAGGTGATTGTGTATGACTCGAGTGCCTTAAGCACTGTCAGGTTGCTCACTTTGATTGTGATTTGTCTATTATCATAGGCTTTCTCCCTCATGATTTGAGGACATGTTGTAATTGCAACTATTTTTGCTTGGAATTCTGTCGCAAAAGTCCCTAGGTTCAAAGAAATTCTTTCCCCTTGGTCCGTTTTCTCGACTATTCCAGCACCCGTACTTTTTTCCGTCGTGGTGCCTCCGGTAAGCTATATGGAATCCCCTGGTTTCATATGAGGACTGCCCCCAGCGTTCTTCCGCCCATTCACGGTTTTAATCATGAAAGGCACGGAAGTGCTGTGAACCTTGATCCTGTCGGATCTCATCCCCAATGGCCCAGGTGATCCAAGCAATCCGAGGATGCTCCGGCCTTTTTGGTCAGCCTTTCCTTGGCGGATAAGATCGAAGCGATACGCTCCTCTTATGGCCTCTGCCTGAACGGCGAGGTGCAGTGGTTCCAACCCCAACAGCTTCTCCATAGCAGCCATTGGGGTGTTCGACATTGCACCTGTTACTCCTAAGCATGTGTCAGCCTCTGAACTCTGTTCAGTGAATACTAGTGGTGTGTCATTTTGAGAGGAAAACCTGTTTTATTCGCAATTCATTAACAACTACCCATGGTTTGCTTTATATTATTATATACATAACTGTTGTAAGCTCATTTTGAAATGTAATATAATACATAACTATTGTACATAATATGCAGGTTGGTAGTACAACTATTAATACTATATTACAGGGTTAATTTGTGTTTCATTTACAATTAATTATTTAATTTATCCGTGATCAATTTGCACATAGTGAAAGCTAAAACATTAGAATTGTTTCATCAAAATGAAAGCGATGCTATAAAGAAAGCAAAAGTAAATATGGATTACAATTTCGTGAAAATGTTTGACGCAAAGCGCAGCGGAATTGGTTTTAATGTAAGTCGCTAGCTCATAGCCATATTTATTCAAGTAGTAATAAAAGGTTAGGCATTTTAAACGTAATTTCTTCCGTTCCTACTGGCAACGAGATATAAACTTGCATGTTGAATCTGGTTTAGTCTAATAAATTAAACGGAACCTCTTTCAATGTTAATTGTGTGTTACTTATTTGTAACCCAGGACGCAGCGCCACATAAAATAGATTTGGTTTATTAATCTCTTTCAAGAAAATGATAAATTTGCATGAATTTTTAAGGGTGAAGCATACGTATTAGCACAAAGAAATAATACTTGTTACTAAATAAAGAAATAAAAAATGGGAAAAACCAATTAAACTCTATTTTCAAAGATCTGTTTTATAGTGAGAAGTAAACAATCACCTAATTAGAAAAGTAAGCAGTTTCATTGACGTCTAAATTTCAGATCGTGGGATAAAATAATTGGGACTCTCAAGTCCTTTACATACCCACCTCGTCAACATTCTATTTTTAGTGCATCGTTACAACTTATCGATAATGTAACAATGAGCATTCGCACCGAAGCTTCTTCATTCAACTTAGCTATAATGTACAATTACCTCAATGGATAGTGAACGTACTAAAGTGAATTACCTCGAAATGGCATTGGATTAAGATAATACTAGGCCTCCATGGGATTCAATTCTAGAAACATGGTGAAGGGAAAGTTAGGTCATTTTGAGAGAGAAACCTCTGGATTATTAGCTATTGATTAACGACTACCCATGAATTGCTTTATAAACATAACTATTGTTAGGTCATTTTGAGAGAAAAACCTCTGTTGTATTCGTAATTCATTAACCAATATCCATGGATTGCTTTATATTGTTATATACATAACTATTGTTAGATCATTCTGAGGGATTATTTCATTCGCAATTCATTAACCAATACCAATGAAATGCTTCATATTATTACATAGATAACTATTGTTAGCTCATTCTGAAATGTACATTCACCCACAATTTATCAATCCATACCTATGAATTGTATACTGTCATATTCATAAAAATTGTAAGCATATTTTGGTTGTTCTATTTTCTTCCAACATAATTTCCGTTACCCACTTCTATTGTCTATGCGATACCAATAACCGACCAGGGTTCGCGAGTAGTACAAATGCAAGCGTGTTAGCATACAGGGCCGTTCCAACCATATGAGCAGGTCGTGCGGCGCACGGCGGTGCCGTCACGAAAAAGGCGCCGAAGATATTTTTTTATTTTTATCAATGTCTGAAAAGTCAGTTAGAATTACAGATGAAGAACAAGATTTTAAAATAAACAAATTTTTTAGTACACTTGATATTGTTATAAGATCAATTAGTGAAAGGTTCGACTTATTGTCGTCCCATTCCAACAATTTTCAATTTTTATGGGATATTTTTAAATTTTCAGATTTACCAGAAAAGGAACAACTAAATTGTTGTTTACAGCTTGAAGAAGTTTTAACAGACAAAAATCGTAATGAGCGTGACATAAATGGAACAGAATTGTTCAACGAGTTACAATTTTTAAAAAAACTCAGACTACAAACACCGACACAAATGTTAGACTACATTATAAAAAATAATTTAACTCATTCTGTTCCAAATGCAAGCGTAGCTTTGCGAATTTTGTTGACAATGCCTGTATCGGTTGCTTCAGCGGAGAGAACTTTTTCAAAGTTAAAGTTAATCAAAAACTACTTAAGATCGTCAATGGGCCAACAGCGGCTCGATAATTTGGCAATCATATCGATTGAAAGTGATTTGTTGGACAATATAAATGTGACTGATCTTATTTCTGAATTTCCCAGAAAGAAAGCGCGTAAAGCTACTTTTATTCAGTGGTTATTATAGTTTAATTTAGGTTATTTAGATTAGGTAACTATTTCTTGTTCAAAAAATGTTTATTCTTTGTTTGGTAATAAAATGTTTATTTTTGCTTCACAGTTGTAATATTTAATAATTAGCGTCTAGCGATTATGTTGAATATACATAATATGAAATCGTATAAAATATATGCACTAAAAAAAGGCGCTGTGATCACATTTGCACAACGGCGCTCGACCAGGTTGAAACGGTCCTGTTAGCATATATTTGTTAGGAGTAATCTATTCCTATTATTATATTATGTTGTCAAACGTTAAACGAATGATGTTCCACTCACCTAGCAGTGAATAAAGAGTAAGTATTCGAGAGAATATTTGTTGTCAGAATAGCATGAAATGTAAGTAGATAAAAGAAACTAGTAACATAAGTAAAAGAAACCGTGAGGGAAACTCTACATATAAATTTCAGACACACATACAGATGCTGTCGGTGAACTATTTGCGGATTGCCTTATATTAGAAAATAAGGTCATCCTGAACGTGCACCCTAGTAATCCAGACCGATTCGACGAACATAGGAAACAGGTATTTTTATAGCCACCAAATGAACTTAATATTAATTCATTTCTCATGATAACTCAAAATCGATAACTGTTCATTTATTCGAATGGTTTAATGGTACCGGAATTTCATATAACGTGATTCATTCACATCCAATATTCTTTTACTGGCGTCGTCTCTCGAATTAAACAAATATTTGCCTTCAACTAAATATTACCATGAATAAATTCCTAATGCAAACAGAAATTTTCGGGTTACTATATTTCATCACAACGCTACCTTCTTTTGGAACTTTACATAGCCTCAGTAAACTCACTAATTCATTATTCTACAATCGAATGCATCCATCTATACAATCTCTAACATTATCCGGCTCTGCATATTCTTCTTGGCTAGTTGACGTCGATTTCATCACTCACTTTGATTTATTATTAAGTTTTATTTTCATATTCGTAACACTTTCTTAGCACCGCAACAAGAAGAACAATTCACAATTACAACACCGGTACTGTTCTGAACCCCAACAAAATGAAAGAAAGAAATACTATCACAAGCTTTAACTGCTTTCCGCTATTTTTACACACTTTTTGCTATCGTATTATCTTTTCCCAGTTTGGACAGTCTTACGATGTAGACTTTTGAACTGTAATACTATGCTTATAGTTCCTCAATGGGTGCCTTGTCTCTGTGTCCAGTCACTGTGGTTTGTACCGTATTCACAAAGACGTATGCAGTTATTCTCAAAAACGAATACGTTTCACCGAATATTATTGTTTGCTGGAATCGAAGATGAGGCATATACTCGATCTGCCTAAAGTGAACCGTAGAGCTGGATTTTATGGTTCGTTGGTTTATTGGTTGTAGACAGGGCCGGATTAACACTATGAGGGGCCCTAAGCACAACAGATTTTGGAGGCCCCTCCCCCCTTTTTTTTTAATTCTTTATTCATAGAATAAAATAATTTGTAGAGTAATATAATGCTCTAAATCGTGGAGAAGGTTATTGCCAGGAAAATAAGTACATAAATGAATATTTACACTATTAGTACGTCTTCTTAATTTGACATAATATACAATGCGTAACTACATTAATCACTTTTACAATTGCACTTTTGGAAACTTATCCGCTGAATGATTCGCTTATATCTAACTCACTTACAACAATCCTTTCCTGCACTTTCTAGCCGCAAAATCTTTTATCAGGTCATCAAAGCTGATTCGACACAATACATCAGCTTCCATGCACAGTAGTGCAAGCGAGTCTAACCTATCCTGTCGCATATTTGTCCTCAAAGGGTTTTTAATGCGTTTTAACTTGCCACTGCACTGCACTTCCAAGATGGAGAGTAGTTATAAGCACGAATTATTCGCCTTTAATAAAAAATCAACTGATTCTTGACTACTTTCAGATATTACCAGTCGTTAGGCATACGCATACTTTTATATTCCAGTAATTTCTTTACTTAGTTATTTTTTCCAGAAAAATTGTCATTATCGGTTTTTTAATTTTTAATTCTTACAATTTCCGCGGGGCCTCCAAAATGTCGGGGCCCTAAGCTATAGCTTAGTCAAGCTTATGCTATAATCCAGCACTGGTTGTAGATCCTATAAGTGTTAAGTAAATACTTAATCTATCATTTGAACAAATGATGCATGTTCAAATCAATAATCATCTAATTGCCATGTGAAGGACTGTCAACGGATCGCCATGTAAAGGTCTGATTCTTGTGGGTTGTAGTTGGTGACATTTAAGCCGAGAGGAATTATACCATAGTGAATTGAATGGATTTCATGTTTTATTGCGTAAGTCATCAGTCCTCAGAATGAGTATCAGCTTGAGTTTTCAATTGCAAATATGGTACTGAAACAGACAATAATTGTACTATACGATAGAAACAATTTCATGTAGTTTCAAAAACTGTATAATTTTATCAATTTTATTTATCATTAAGACATTAAAGTATTGATAAATGATGACGAAATTAATTATTCCGGTATAATACACAACTATGTACAGACTCAGACTAAACTTATAACTAATAACAAAATCATGTAAGTCATACGTTACTGGTAAGTCATTTGTCAGTAGTCCTCAGAATGAGCATCACTATTAGTCTGAGTCTGTATAAAATATTGTCAACTAATATGTGAATGTTACACAATAAATTATGAAATCCATAATGGTATAATTCCTCTTGATTTAAATGTCACCAAGAACGAGGCCTTCACATGGCGATAGGTTGTCAGTCCTTGACAATGCATACCAGTAATTGCGTCAGTGCCATCAGGAACCTTCACAAGGTTACCAGTCCTTCACATGGAATTATCGGAACAATTGCAAATATGGTACTGAAACAGACATTAATTATAGTACACGATAAAAACAATTCGATGTAGTTTAAAAAAAACTGTATGATTTTATCAATTTTATTTACCATTGAAACATTAAAGTATTGATGAATAATAATGAAATTGACTATTCCGGTATAATATGAATAATCCTACTCATTGTAGGACACATTAGATTGATAATTTGTAGATTGTTCCCAGTTGTAATCATAAATCACGGGATTGAAAGTAATCAACTACCGTCCGTTGATAGGAAAACATGAAAAAGGGATTCATAAATGTTTAGTGGATGTCCCGCTGTACTTGTACTAACTACAAATCACTTAGAGGGCAATCCGTCATCCAATTATTGACAAAACACTATATATTTGACAGCCGATCCGAGCGGAAAGTGCCACGGCCATGACGCTCGATTTCATTTCGATAAGTATACTCAATTTTTAGTAAACCGTTCGAGAATTCCCATTCTAAATGTTTCATGTAAAACATGGAGGTTACAGGCATAAAGTGTTCAATTTGATAATGCTTATTTGCACAGTTCATCTTCATTACTTTCGGATTAAATCAGATTAATTTAATTATTCAATACATTTTGTTATTTTATAAATGTCATACCACACAGAACAGTGTGGTTCGATATTACAGCACATTCTTCACGTTCGTGCAAGAGAAGCTGACAAAATGAACGGAATAAACTCTGATAACTTCATTTGGTTTTAAAAAACCACGAAATCAAAGTTATCCTCGCTTATGGCAAACTTTTTAAATATCATGATATATTTTATTAATGTATGTAATAATCAGAAAATACAAACTTCTGACAATGAGAAATAATTCGTCGAACGATGTATGGAGGATTTAGCGTCCCTTGGTAGAGCTTATAGGAAATCAGTCTAAAGACATCTCGGCTTCCAAAACAAGTCTGTGCAAAGAGCTGTGGCTGCTCTTTTCCTTGAAGATCATTTGGCAGAAGCCGAAGATGGTTTCAAATTTAATCTATAAACAGCTCCAAGGAATCAATTTTGTCCAACATCATTGTCTGTCCTAATGAATCTGTTTTGATGCTTGATGATGTATCTCCACGACTAAATGAGCCAGATTTTCTAACCATTACATGTAACATCCTTATGATGATCAAGAACAGTCTCAGTTTCAGTCCTAAAATGTAAATCTTCGACGTCGCTCTTGTGTTGAGAAATCCATCCCGGATGGCAGAATATTTAATGAGGAATATAACTATGAAGTTTCACGAGAAATGAATGAATCAGATTTTTTTTTGTTCAACTTGTCATGATTCATTTTATTATCACCTGTGAATTCATTCTAGGTAGTGGACAAATCTGTTCTGCTTGATGCGATTTTTGATATTTCTGTTCCATAAAATTGAATAGTTATTTAGTTGACGAGTTGAATTATTAACGGTAGATTCAACTCTCACCTTATGTGGATAAGAAGTGGGTGGAAACAAAGAAGAGTGCACCCTGTTAGGAAAGGACAATCTGTTGGTATACCGATGTATCGAAAACAGCATCAAAAGGTTCTCGGCCGGAGTCATTGTGCCCAGAATCAAATACTCGGAATGTATAGGTAAAACAGCAGTATGATCTAAGCGGAAGCCTATGCAAACTCCATACAAGTGCAATCACCCTCTACTAGGTCCCAAAAGATACAGTAATTGAGGGCAAAAAATAGCGAGCTCCCTGAAGGCAAGGAAACTGAAACTCCTGTGATAGGACCGGAACCCTCCTGCTGTACAGAAGCACACGCTATACAGGGAATTCTCAGAGCAGAAGACAAAAAACTTAGTACTGAACACTAGAGTCCTCTTCCGATAGATGTATGATCCAAGTCCCTGCTCGAGAGAAATGATGCATTTTGAACCATAATGGAAAACAGAAACATTATGAGAGTCATAATAGGTGGTGAAGTCCATCTGCACCTATGGGGCTATAGTTTGGAGCGATTGAACCTTGCAAATTACCAAGCAAAAGTTATTGAGTAAAAGTCAAAGGCGCGTATGTATATGTATAATACTGGCACTAACCCCCTCCATACAGCAATATTAAGGGCGGTGATATATACTATGTTTAATAGAAGCTTTGGTGGAAGGATAAAGACTATCTGAACATGGAACATCCATTACTCATGGTACCAATTGACGACATGATGGAGGAGCTCGTATTTACATATTTTTACCAATATGCAGAACTGTGCATTTATTCAAAGGTATTTGCCAATCACTGCACCATTCTTACAGTGATAGGGTAATCTGTTGAGCCTCCAGTCTCTTGTGAAGAGAGGTAACAAAACTGTTGCTGCAATCGCATTGAAAGCATTTCTACACTTACGTTTGGTAGATCGACGGTATATTTTATATATAAGACTAGGCCCAAATAAAGCCCTCTGGCATACCAAAAGTCGGTCAGTCCGAATTCTGATATACACAAGTGTATCAGAGGAAGAAGTACCAATCCGGACTAAAAAAAATAAATCACTGAGAAACATCCCAAGAACATCAAAAGATTCATTTGGCCAATAGTCTACTTTTTGAAACGCGGTCGAAAGCTTTGGATAAATCAAAATAGGATGCATCAGTAGGTTGACCTTTGTCAATATTTGCAGTCCACATGTTCAAGCTGTAGATAAAAATTCACGTTGGCAGTTGCAGACAACCTTAGTTTCGAAGATAAATATAATCACTTTCATCTGCTATTCTCTCCATAGCTTTAACGCATATTGAAACAAGACTTATAGGCCTATGATAGTTACCGAGATCTGATTTGTCACTTCTTCCGAATATAGCTGTGATGGAGGCTGCTTTCCAAATATCGAATAATTTAGAGGAAGTGAAGAATTGCTGCATTATATCAGACAGTGCTTATGCTGAAACTGCGGCATATGTTTTCAAAATACAACAGTATTTTGCAAGCCAAGGTTCATACAAGCTCCTATCAAGTGCAATTACCCTCTGCTGGGCCCCAGGACATACAGGAAATGAGAGTAATGGAAAGGCGGGAGTCCTGTAGGCAAGGGAACTCAAATACCTCTGATAGAACTGGAACTCTCCTGCGTTATAGAAACACACACTATTCAGGAAATCCTCATAGCAGAAGACAAAGAACTCAGTACTGAACACTGGAAAGCTCTTCCGAAACATAGACAGTCCAAGGTCCTGGTAGAAAATTTTAAGAGGAGTGATGCATTGGAAACCATGAAGGGAAGCAGGAATCCTGTTATGACTCATGATACTGCAAACTCAACGAGCATATGAGAAACATTTGGCCTAGTGGATGATGAGATGTGCAGAGGAGCGGGAGAAACATCAATTCCCTTCCTAGCTGACTGCGAAACAATACTCCTCCGTATCAGCAAATACTTCAGGACATAGAAGGAAATATATTATTGGTGTACGGAATAATCTTGGTATTATCATAAGATCTAAAGCTCACCAGGCAGAAAAGTGAAAGAAACATCGATTCACTTCCTAACTGACTGCGAAGCAACACTCCTCCGTATAAACAAATACTTCAGGAAATAGAAGAAAGTACATTATTGGTGTCGGGAAAAATCTTTGTATTTTCAAAAGATCTGAAGCTCACTGGGCAGAGAAGCGAAATGAACATCGATTCAATTCCTAACCAACTGCGAAGCAACACTACTCCGTATAAGCAAATACTCCAGGAAATAGAAGAAAGTACATTATTGGTGTCAGGAAAAATCTTGGTATTCTCAAAAGACCCAAAGCTCACTGGGCAGAGAAGCGAAATAAATATCGATTCACTTCCTATCTAACTGCGAAGCAGCATTCCTCCGTATAAGCAAATACTTCAGGACATAGAAGAAAGTTCATTATTTGTGTCAGGAAAAGTCTTCATATTTGCAAAAATCTGGAGCTCACTGGGCAGAGAGCGAAATAAACATCGATGCACTTCCTAACCGACTGCGAAGCAACACTCCTCCGTATGAGCAAATACTTCAGGACATAGAAGAAAGTACATTATTGGTGTCAGGAGAAATCTTGGTATTTTTAAAAGATCTAAAGCTCACCGAGCGAACTAATATAAAATATTACTGAGAGGGGGCACGACTACTAAATATGTTCGCGGTTATACTGTAGCTTTGATTTCGATAGAAATATCCTGAGAAGGAATTCATAAAGACTAATAAAACCATTATATAACGATTTAGGTAGAGGAACGCTATAGACGTTGCCCATTTTTATATCCAGGGTTGATCGCGTTATTCCATACGATAATGGCTTTTCTAATAACTCACCAGATAAATGATGTGTGGCTAGAAACAGTGCAATCTCTCGTATATCAAAATTCCTAATAGTTCATTTTATTTTAAAAAAAACCTTATATTTTGTCGCTTTCCCTCAAATCAGAAATTACTGTTTAAAATCATGTACATAACTACTTTGGTTCAATTTTTCCCGAATAATGGGACTATGAAATATAGTTAACACGATTTAAACTTAAATTTGAATTTATTGACTATAATTGATGTGCCAACTGTAGCCATAAAAATCACTCCGACAAACATATAACTAATTACAGAAATAATCACAAATCGTTTCATGCACCAGCAGGCAAATATTCAGAATATCTGCACATAATTGGAATCTTCAATTACAGCAAGCCTTACCTCGAGTAACTGCATAAATCAACATTTCACATTTCAATATAGAAATAGAAATTCGCTAATATCAATCTTGCAAACCAGATATTTTTATATACTACAGTGATTTCACTCTGAACTAATTCTATAGCAGTTTCAAATTCAAATATTTTTGGATAGTTTGATTCAAAATTAGTCAAATATGAAATATTGAAAGGGAATAAGTGTGACTCTTTATTGTGGAGAGTTTCACAAGCTACTATTGGAACATGTTGATCGTCGAATTCTACCCCAAAGAAAACCTATAATAAACGTTGTTTTTGCTTTAATACACGCCGATTAGAAGGCGTTGAAAACGTTGATTTTGAAGCATAAACGTTTTGATCAAATTACTCCGTTGGAGAATTTTCAAATAGTAAATATGTCACCTTTAAACTAGTTACTATTTAAATAAAACATTTTAAGCCCGATTTTATATTAACTGTATTTTCTTTGTCATTGTTAGATATAATTTTAATTTTAATGTGTTCTGTTCTGGATAGTTTTTGAAATACTAATAAGATTGTTTTATTCTCATTCTTCCTAACTCGCTTCTGACTGTTTCATTATAATTGTTCACTGGAGCATGATAAATTAATTACTTACTTCGATAGAGTCAGCCATTACGTGATGGAAATCCATAATCAACTTAAATAAAATAACTATTACAAGTCCGATTTTCACAAGTTTATTAAGAATGTGACTATAGTTACGCTACCACCATATTTTCTTCAAACGTATTAAAAGAACTTTGTAATAAGTTTGAAGAAGCTACGGTGGTAGTTATAGTAGTAGTAATAGCTCTTTTACTTAAAATTACTTTTTTATTTAGTTTTCTCGAAGAGGATCACTTTTTCGGAAAATTTTAACATAAAAAATAGTTAGCTCATGGAATATGAAAAATAAACATGTTTATTTAGGCTTATCGTTTCTGAGAAACAGTTAATTTCAAGTGAATTCGAACGTAGCCCTCAAAAGGTTACGCTCTCAATCCGTCATAACTCTGGTTTGAAGGAACCATTCACATGTCCCTTGAACCAAATTAAAGCTTATTACAGAAGCTTATAACTGTCTGTTGGATGTTTTTCATATCTGCAAAATTAAATATGATACAAGAAAATTGAAGGCAGGATGCGGTAGCGACTGCTGTCAGATTATAAACCCTCAGTTGTTCTCATAACCCAGAGGAAGGAAGGCCTAGTGTGGTTCACAGACGAGTCCAAGACTGACAAGTCTAGCGCAGCAGTTTATGGGATGAGAAGTCATCTCATCCGATCGAAAGTCTTTGCAATTCACCAACAGCTACGTTAGCGCAAGGGGGAAGTCTGTGACATCACTGTAGACATTCGGTTTATGCTTTTGGGCGCATTTTAGTTGTTAAACCCAAACCAAACAGTGAATACTGTAGACTGTGGCTGTGTGCAAAAATAGTTTAAAAAGCATAGAAAATGCTATAAGTTATCATAGATTTCCCCCGTCTCCACTCTCCTCTGTTCCCAATGTGGGTTTGGGAGGCTTGTGTTAAGCATGAACATCTTGTCCATCTCGTCCCTTGGTGCCATATTCCGTACAACTACATTACCAATATTCAGAGAGTCGTTATCCTTCCACCAAATTTTTTGTTCACCGAAGTTTTATACTTACCCGAAATTCTTCTCTGCTTATGTTGAACAAAGTTCCCTTCGCAGTCCTCCGTATTGCTATATGTTATGCCAGTCCCAGTATTTCCTCCGTGCTACCCGTAGTACAAGCTCTTAGTGCCCCAGTTATGCATATGATATACATGCGAGCCGTTGAATCTTATTCAGTTCTATTTGTTTGATGATTTACTTGATTCTATTGATCCAGGCTATTGCCCTATAGGTGGATATAGGCCTCACCATCACTGTATACGTCGAGATCAGTATTTTAGGTGAACTTCAACATGTTACATCTAATATCGTACTTCACCATGAGGGCTGTATCGCCCTCTTGTTTATGTTGATGGCCGTAGATGATAATTTATCTAATGTACTGCCTAGATATTTGAACTCAACCTTCAGCAAGATGGTAATTCCATTCAGCTAAATTTGCTTCATGAGTTCCATCTTCCTTCTCCTGGTAAATGCCACTGCGACAATTTCACTTGGGTCAATTCCTAATTTGACTGATTTACACCGTTTCTCAATTATGTGAAGATCTTTCTGGATGATGTCACATACCCTATGTATGGAGGAAAGCAAAGATATTTATTTCTTTCTGTTCTATCGCCTTCTCCAGTTCAGCTCTCAGCTGATTCGGTTGGTTTCGATTCATCTTTCCGTTCTATATACATGATTACAGTGGTAGAGAGGTTCATCTTTTACTATCGTTTTTCTGATGAAATTATTCACTATTTTTCTAGTGCTAACACAAAAAGTTTTTGACTGGAAAGTTCTAATCACTATACCTATAGCAAAAGCTTGTAGAGAGGGTCAATTAATCTTTTATTACAGGAGATAATAGTTCATCAGGAGACTTCTTGACGGATTCATTTAGAAGTCATGATTCGTCTGAGAAACACTTATCGATGATAAAAACGTATCACTCTATTATTATATTTCGCAGGAACAGAGTATGTTGAGAATATATTATAGATATCTGTGAACAGTGGAACGGTTGAATATTTTGCGCCCTCTGATGAATAATTTATTAGAGTGGCAGGCAAATCAAATTTAGAAGTGACAGGACCACATGTAGCTGGTCAAACAATAATCGATTCAATCGGATGGTTTGCTTCCTTACTCTTGAATCTCAATTGCCACTTTTCAAACTCATGCTTCCCCTTTGCTCCCCTTCATTTTCAGGAGACAACAAATTTTCTCCAGAAACCATTCACTTCGTTCACCGAAGAAACGAAAGGTAACGTTGAATGCAACTCATCGAGCCGAGAATATGACCCACATGGAACTAATTTCAAGTGAAATACATATTCAAATGAGTGGAACCGTATCGGATTATCGTATTTGAGACATCATGTATAATGATCGGATAATATGATATTCAACACACGAACACCCACTTCGAATAGTTTACTTTGGGCATTGCGTTTACTTCATTAACTGAATATTCGCCGACATAGAGCGTGGATCATCAGAACCATGTAATTCGATTGATTAATGTCTCCTCCCAATATGGAGATAAAAGCAGTCCAATTAATTAATATGTATTTCACAGTTCCAGGCAGATACCTTACAGCTCTAATAAACAGATACCAGAATAGAGCACTATCTTATAGGAAAGTTGAACAGTTTGATGGGATAACTAACAATACTATACGAGGTCTGGCTATTAAATAACGAGACTACGCGCACAGAAAACGTCCTAGAGGAGTAGGGGGGAAACGAATGCAGCGTTGGATAGCTGAAAATCTCTACTATTCCAGTACGAAAACACGTTCTAGTAGTATTTTCTCTATAGAGCCGATAACAATGTGTGACGAAAAACACGAGCAACGGATCAATGTGAAATTTTTCGTTAAATTAAAAAAAACTCCGTCTGAGTGCTATAAGTTGTTGAAAGAGGCCTATGGTAAGAATTCTCTATCTCGTGCGCGTGTTTTCGTATGGTATAAAGGGTTTTCTTAAGGCCGAGAGAGCACCGAAGATGATCAAAATTTAAAGCCATACTAATCTTTTTTGTTCAACATCAACTACTGAATGGGTTCCACAGGGTCAAACTTGAAACCAAACTTATTATTCGAAAGTTTTGGCAATACTGCGAGAGCGAGTTCGTAAAAAACGGCCGGAGTTGTGAAAAAACAAGTCGTGGATCTTGCACCAGGACAACGCACCTGCCCATAATGCCCTGTCTGTGAAGCGTTATTTAACCGCTAGAGGCACTCCAGTGCTCAAACACGCGCCGTACTCGCCTGATTTAGCACCCTGTGACTTTTTCCTGTTTCCGAAAATCAAGTCTGCTTTAAAAGAAACCCGGTTCGAGTCGATGGAAGGGGTGAAGCAAAAATCGGCGGAGCTCCTAAATGCTTCCAGCATTGCTTTGACCAATGGAAAAAATTAAATGAAATGGTGTGTGGCGAGGGGTGGAGAGTACATTGAAGGGGAGCATTCGATGTAGAATAATTTTTAAAATAAAACTGTTTTTCATAAGCAGCCTCGTTATTTAATAGCCAGACCTCGTATAACGGTATAACAAATGCTCTTCCTTATTATACAGTGTGTGTGTGTGCGAAATTGGTGACGACAAAACTGGGATCTCAGAAGAACGGTTTGGACAATTTAGTTAGTAGTTTAATGGTGCTTGTAGATTACTTCTAATTTCTTCATTTTTGAAAATTTTACAAATTCGTACGACAATTTTCATGCGTTAAATATGTCTGTGTGGTCAGTGTTTGAACACAATGTTTCGGTTTCCTGGAACCATCATCAACTTTGCATTTTCTTATGGAAGTCATGTTTAATTTGACTATGTTCAAAAGAGCATTTCCTTAGCTTTTCTTCGATCTACCACACTTTATCTTGATATTTCTTCAAGGAGAAAAAAAAAGAGTAAGATAAGCTTATTGAAAATTGGGGAAGATTTGTGAAGTATTAAATAAAAATATATCACAACGTTATATTCACCCAAACCAAAAATCAATGTATGTGTGGGCGTGTGTGTGCGTGTGAGGTGTGAGTTGGTGAGTTGGTGTCGGTTAGGCCCGTTCGAGTAGTATTTTTGACATCTATCTTATGTTTTTCAAATGAAATTGTAGTATTTCATCAAACCATAATGTCAACCCTGTTATTCTGGTTATAAATATATACCACACGCATATCTTTAACATGCAGAAGGGTTCAAAATTCTCATTTTAAGATTCAAGTGACACCATCGAAGTGTAAAAATGCAGACTTTTTTCTGTGTTCACTCTGTGGTATAATGGTGTAAATAGTTGAAGTGTCAGAACGAATAAATGAAGGTCAATATATATAATATATATAACAATAATACACAAAAAAATAGATGAGGATTGGGCAATATTAAAACTGTATTCAAATACCTGCTGACAGTTTTTTCATAACTTTACAAGTAATGATTATTCATGTCATGGACTATAAACATCGCCATGTATATCACAAAATTTTGAATTTTGGGCAAACTGCATTTTGAAAGTCTGTTCCTCAAATGCTATCTTAATTTCATGTCTCCCCAATGGTCGACTATATCTAACTGTTGAATTGATATTGATTTAATTGGAATATGGTGCTCCGCAGTGATCTATCTTGGCACCAACTATGTTTCTGCTTTATATAAACGTCCTGCTGGAAGTAACTTCCTGTCCCGTCCACAGCTTTGCAGATGATGGTATACTTCATACCGCTTTCTTATCTAGAGCCCTATACCATCCAATGATACCAGAGGAGCGAAACAGGGACAGGTTGACGCAATTAATGGAGATCTAGGGAACATTTTGGAATGAGGATCTGATAATCTAGTAGAGTTTAATTCAATCAAAACTAAAGCTTGCGTTTTCTACAGGAAAGCGGATCCTACCATATGATGATATCAGGCACAACTATTCCTATGAAGTTCTCCATAACCATGCTCGGGATCATCACCTCTCATGGGACTATCATGTGAGGTCCATTGCAAAAACCGCTTCACAAAAACTTGGTTTTCTATTCCGTGCCAAGAGCTAATTTACATCTCAGCAGCTCCTCATTATCTACAAGGCACATATTCGATCTCTTCTGGAGTAGGTACTGTTGACATGTTTGGAGTTCGGTTTCTAAGCATACGCTGAAGCTCTTCGATTACATTCAGAAGAGAGCTATTCGTTTGATTGATAATGTCATACTTACGAGTTCATTGACCACTCTAGAACTCTTCTATAGATATTTCCATGGTCGATGGTCGATGATCCATGTTCATCAAAGATCTCATCTGTGATTCCATCAGATAGGCAGACTAGACAAGCTCAAACTTGTCACCCCTTCATTTTCAGGCTCGAGACCTGCTTAACTTCTTCCTACCAGACTTCATTTTTTATCGAACAGCGAAGTTGTGGAACTCTTCACCTAGTAAGGTCTTTCAAATGCCTATCTCCTCTCCCAACATTCAACTGCTGGGGCTCACACGATTATCTTGAAACATTATAGGTTTCCCTCTAGTATAGTCAAAGCATAAGAAAAAATATGCGCTCCTGTATTCTTGATTAAGTTATCCATAAATTGTAGAAGCTGCCCAATAGAAGAAATGATGTTTATCGCAATTCACTTTACTAATTGAAGTCTTCCATTATGCCTATAACCTCCAAACCTTCAGGAAAAATTCGAACACCTATCTCCTGTCCCAACAGTCCACCGCTGGCTCACACAATGTTCTTCGATCATTGTAGGTTTTCGTTTCGTGTAGTCAAAGTATAGAAACAAAAATTGAGATGTCTTACAAACCATTGTGACTTTGATGGAGTTACCTCATGAAATTAGGGGAGCATTCCAAATATTTTCGATGGTGAATCCATTCCTTCTCGATATGTATGAAATTCTATTTGATGGCATAGATCTTCATTGGAGCAACCATTTGAGTGGATGAATAATTTAAATCCTGAACAGATGGTAACGATATTTTGCTGATCTTCTGGAGAACATCTTCTTTCGCCTTCTATATCAGTTCTAAAATGCCTGGCCTTTCTCAGTATATGTTGATTTCAACTTTGGTGAAACTGGGAAAAATTGTTCATCTATTGAACTCTTCGGACTTTCGTTTTTCATTTAAGTTCAAATTAAAAACTCACCAGAATATTTCTGCTCAATTTCTGGGAATATAGATATCAGATTGGATGCTGACCTGGAATGCTATTAATTCAAAAGTAACGATTGTTGACAGAATGTTGGAAGTACCCACTTAGTTCTAGATTCCAGAACGTTATTAATTACTTCCTTCTACATTAATTATAGTCTACATTCACGTTTGTTAAAAATATTGCACAGAAAATCACAATTACTTAGCAAATGCATTATAATCCTGCGGGTGCTTTTTGTATTTGCAGAATTCTCGGATACGTTATTAAATCACAATCTTGGAATGACGTTTAGGTTGGAACAATTATTTAGTTTCTTCTAATTCGTGGAACATTTCTCTGTAACGCGAGTAAAATAAATTAGTTCAAACACGTTTTCATTTATGTTGATTTAATCCTTAACGAGCTATGATACTTTCAATATATTTCTTGGAACGAAACACTAGACATTTATATCCACCGTCTGGACGAGACAATTAATGTAAGAAAGGAATACGTAGAATTCATAAATGACGGTGGCTAGTGTAAATTTTGTGATTGATTAATCCACAATGTATTGTGCAATTCTTAATGCAATACTGCGAAAAGTTGTTTCAATAGACGATGTACCCTTCCTATCATACGTTTAGAGTATTTGACCAGACATTCATTCGAATCTAGCACCCAACATTCTGATCCTCGAATAATTACATCATTCGACAAATTACTCCTGAGTGAATACCAATAGTAGGCAGTATCTGGGCTCCTGGAAGCTGTCTAATTCTCCAAATAAAACTGTATGCGATAGCGCCTGCTGTCTGGTTCCAAACCCTCAGATGTCCTCATAACCCAGAGGAAGGACGGCCTAGTACTGTTCACAGACTGGTCCAAGGCTCACGAGTCTGACGGAGCAAGAGACCAAAGTCAGCATATGGGATGAGAAGTCATCTCATCCGAGTGAAAGTCTTTGCAATTCGCTGATAACTACGTTAGCGCATGATGAAAGTCTGTGACATCACTGTAGACATTCGGTTCATGCTATTAGGCCCGTTCAAATTGTAAACCTCAAACCAAACAGTGAATACGTAGACTGTGGCTGTGAGCAAAAATAGTTTATAAACCATAGAAAATGCTATAAGTTACTATAGGTTTCCCCCTTTCTCCATCCTTCTCTGTTTCCAAGGTGGGATTGGAAGGTTTGTGTAAACATGAACACCTTGTCCATGTCGTCCTTTGGTGCCATTAGTATCCATATTCAGTGAGTCGTTATCCTTCCACCGAAGTCTTATGCTTACAGTGGAACGTTTGCATATTTTTTTTAATACTTTTGCCCGCTCTGGTGAATAAGTTACTAGAGTGGCAAGTAAATCAAATTTAAAAGTGACAGGATTATATGTAACTGGTTAAACAATAATACTCGGATGGTTTGCTTCCTTACTCCTGATAACCCAGTGAAAATGCCTCGTGTGGTTCACAGACGGGTCCAAGGCTGACGAGTCTGGCGCAGCAAGATACCAAAGTCAGTATATGGGATAAGTCGTCCTCATCCAAGAGAAGGTCTTTGTAATTTACCGGCAGTTACATTAGTGCATGGGGACAGTCTGTGACATCACTGTATACATTCGGTTCATGCAATTAGGAGCATTTTAATTATAAAACCCAAACAAACCAGTGAATACGTAAGCTGTGGCTTTGTGTAGAAATAGATCAAAAACCACAGAAATGCTATAAGTTACTATAGGTTTTCCAAAAATATAAAAATTCACTATGTTTGAGTGCAGGAATGTAAGAGATAGAACGTGAACCCAGATTCTTGACACGTATGTTCATTTTTCGAACTTTGAATGCGATCTGGAAAGCGGGTTGCTTAGAATCCCTTTTAAAAAAGACTAAAGGCTGTTGCGGTGTCTAATTTAAATCTAAATAATAAGGTATTGAGTTAAACATGAAGAAAGCATTTAGAAATGAACTTCCCTCACTTTTGTAAGCAAAATAGGTTTCGGACAATTCTGGGGATCTAATGTCTGATTGCAGAAACAGAAAATATATTCAAAATCATTTAGGAACCACTAATGAAAGACGTTAAGATATACTCTATGATATATTGGAATTTTATTCAAATGGTCTACATAATGTATTTAACTACTCTATGTTTTATGCCAGGTTAACTTCCGAATTATTCACACCATAATATAAACATGTTATATACTGACACCTGCTGTCGCATGAACTATCAACATTGTCCACACAGTAAACGTATAAAATAGACTTTGACTTCACAATAATTGTAATATTTGTTGTGAAGAAGTTTATAATGGATTTTCATGCAGTTTCAGCAAATGGGGTGCAACTAAGGACTCAGTTCACGTCTGGCAATTCAACGTACACCCGCACACCAGCTGCAACACAGCCTGTGGCTTGTGACATTACGATAGAGTGCCTTTATAGAGGGTATTTGCACATGCCGCCTGAGGCCATTAGATCACTCCAAGCACTGAGTCTTGTTTCAAGGGGCGCACAATCAAGCGGTCTGAGTGCACAGGACTTGGCCGCCTCCGTGTTGATTGATTGGTCGAACATCAATGAAGATATCAATATGGCAATGTAATAACTTTATGATCTTCCAGTAGGTAGTAAATCTAATTGATTGTCTTCACTAAAAACCGGATAATGTAAAATTGCCAATTCATCGAATGAGAATGTGGATCAGTCATCCATAAGTATTAATACTGTATATCCTGAAGTTGTAATATTAATCACTCAAAGGATTCATCCTGGATATATTTGTAAGACGTGCAGAGTTTAATTTTAGCTACGTTCTTTATTCACGTCATATTATGTCAAATCAAGCCAAGGAAAGTGAATGACATTAAAAAATATTGAAGTCTTTTTTTTTAATAAAAATGAAAAAATAAATATACTATTCCATGCAAAATGCGACTTTACGCAGAAAACGATTTGTTATTAAATAAAGAGTGACAGGTTTGGATATCGAAGGATTTGCTTGTACGAAAATATACACCGATATTCGAAGCCAACTTGGATACGTTTTGTATATTCTATATTTACATTCCAAACCGTATATTTCAACGTTTATAAATATTTTATATCGATTTGAAAATATTTCTCGCATTATTCCTGCAGATTGCTTTATATTTTATTTTTTGTAGAACTTACACCTTTGAACTGTATGGTCAATGATATAAATCATGAGATTGATATCGATAACAACTTGATGAGTGAGTGGAATGGAATATGATTCGAGGAATGCTTCAATTTGATTTTTTGGAAACTTGACAGAATTTATTCAAATTATCGTGACACATATCGAGTCACTCTGCTCTCAATCTCCCGAAGAATCATCAATCATCAGTAATGCGATGAACACAAGTAGTAAGTTAAGCATTGCGATATATTTTCAGGAAAAATTCCATGTTTCCCTATGTGTTTTCCACATTAGAGATGCAATTTTGTTGCATGCTCCAAATATCAGCTTTGTTACTTTCTCAGTATGGAAACTCCCTCACTTGACGAAACCAAACCATTCTAAAGAAAATTCAAGTCTCTTCTTATACTATGAGATGATATGTAGCTCAGCAAAGCATAAGAGGTGCTGGGGCCGGCGAATGCGATAGGTTGAAATATTCAACATTATTAGCATTCATGTCTCACAGTGGTACAATCGTAAATCGTCGTCTTCTACAGGGTCTGAATTGTGTTGTGCCTTTTCATTGCATTTTAAATATACCAACAGAAAATGTCTTCTCTTGAATTGTTTCATTAGCGTTATTGGTATGTCATTAACTTAGTATCATAGAATACTTAGACGATGCCTCGTCATTATCAAAGGGATTTATTGTACAATTTGAATTACATAAATAATTAATCAGAACTCAAACGTTCTAAGCGATAAATGGAACCCATGAACAAACTGGAACTTTGCAGATTTTCATTCAGTTTCTCAATTCTTGACTTGACTGTTGAAGGTAGGTGCTGGAAAACAGAAATTCATTAAGAATGAGATATCTCGCTCCATAGATGATAGAACTTTCTCCAGGTCATCTAGGTTACAATTCAATGTAAAATCAATAGAAATATGCACCTGCATCGTTACGAAGGCTATATGTTCCCAATATTTAGAAACCCCTCCTTCAGAATTGCTTTTCACTCATGGTCTTGCCAAAACATTGAAACTCCGCGCTCTGGGGGAACAATTGAGGAGTATTGTTCATACGAAACGTTGAAGTACGAAATGTATTCGACCACATGCGCAAGCGCTACAAGTTGTATGAGTGAAAGGAAAATCAATCAATTACAAAATCAAATAAATACATTATTTTATGATTGTTGTAGACGTAGAATATTGCTCCGTCGATATATGTATGTACAAATCAATGCAACTATGTTATTTCATTTGATATGGAAAAAATTTGTTTTTTTCATGCTTTGACTGCACGAGAGTAAAACTCCGAAGAACATCGTGTGAGCCAGCGGTGGAATGTTGGGAGAGGAGATAGGCATTCGAAGGTTTGGAGGTTATAGGCATAAGGACAGACCTCACTAGATAAAGAGTTCCTCAATTTGTCGGTTCGATAAAAAAATTAAGTCTGGTAGGAAGAAGTTCGGCAGGTTTCGAGCTTGACAATCAAGGGGTGACTAGCTTGAGCTTTTCTAGTCCACTTATCTGGAATATTCCGTGATGGAACAACAGATGATACTTCTGATGAACACCGACCATGGAAATATCTATAGAAAAGGGAGAGATGAGTTCGTAAGTGTCAATCAAACGAATAGCTCTCTTCTGGATAGAATCCAAGAGCTTCAGCATATGTTTGGGAGCCGAACTCCAAACATGTGAACAGTACTCCAGGACTGGTCGAAACTGTGCTTTGTAGATTATGAGGAGCTGCTGGGATGTAAAGTAGCTCTTGGCACCTTGTAGAAAACCATGTTTTTGTTTTCGCAATAGACCTCACATGATCGTCCAATGAGAGGGTGCTATTGCTGGGGATCCCGAGCATGCTTATGGAAGACTTCATAGTAATAGTTGTACCTGACATCATATAAGGCATTGTGGGATCCGTCTTTCTGGAGAAGAGGCAATCATTCTTTCAAATGGAATTATTGTATTTCAATGAACCATAAGGACAACCGGTTTTTTTCTGGCTATAAATATATATCACACGTATGTATTCAGCCTGCAGAACAATTCCCATTCTGAGATTCAAGTGACGCCATCGATGTGACCTCACATTCTATTTTATGTCTTTCTTCTGTGCTAAATTTTGATCGTACAAATGACAACAAGTGGCAATATAAAACAAGGCTATATTATTGTGTGAGTTAGTCAACCTGATAGCAGGTGTCAGTATGAAACAGCGTTGTGAATTATGTAGACCATGGAGTACGATTTAACGTCTTTCGCTTCCAATAAATTTTCGTTCCTACAATCATTTGCATTTGACAAGAGTGTCTGAAAGATATTTTGCTTACAAAAGTGAGGGAAGTCACGTGATCAATTGATCACAGCGTTTTTTTCATGGATGCACTTCCACGAAAAAGTTACGTGTTGCCACGCTATAGGTAACAACGAATAGTAAAAAATGTTTCACAACCTTTTTTCTGACGATTGGTGAAACTCAAATTAACATTCTGCACAATACTTCAATCAACTATTCAGTTCCAATTTCAACATGTACTCTTTGTGAAGTTGTCGATTTTGTTCGAACTGGAAGGTTTCAAAATTTTTCTGAAAAAAAAATTTATAATCACTAATCAACTTTTGGCGAGCATTATTGCTGCATTATTTGGAGCCCATAATTTCTACGCATATTTAAGAAACGCTATCAAAAAGATAATGAACCAATACATTCTAACTTGCTTCCTCAACCACTTTTAATAACCTACCAATCAGTGCGAACTGTACAATCTGCGATTAAATGTCACGATTGACAAGAATGGAAAGTCACAAATGTCTTTGTTCGCATAGAACATTTTATTAAGCAACAAAGTGAATTTTGAAAATAAATTAACTGCGCTAGGCGATCCGGAATGAAGACAGTCGAGAATCGACTACATCATTATCCTTTGTAATAGAAAGCCAGTGGGTTGCATCGCCCAGATAGACCTTTATGATTAATTTTTGAATGTGGAGACTTTCTCTCGCAATGGCGAAATGTCGTATAAATTATCATACGAAAATAGCGGTACTTTGAATAAAATCGATTAACACCTTAATGGATGTGTAAATAATGAAAAGTCACTTTCAACCCACACAGGCTGTTCAGGTTATTTGGTAATCAAAGTAAATACTTAAAGTTTGTCTAATTAGTGGAAATAAACGTTTGAACTTTTGGCCCAATGTTGTAATTTCCCTTGCTGCCAGGAGCACAAAATCTATAATTAACTAACAAAACATCAGTTAACTGTACGTATGACACAAAAAGCGGAGAGAACCAGCACAAACATATACTGGATAAACCATTTTGCAACGCACTTCATACACGCTTATTCACAGGTAAAAACAATTCCCAATCACAAAAGGACACCGAAGGAACAGGTGGAACATATAATTTTCCACAAGTTAAATTGTAATATTTATCAACTGTCCCACTCAACACTGGCCATGCGCCATTAACAATAAACGGGTACTGTCGTAAGACTCGTAAGCCTCCTTTTGATGATGTCACACTTAAGTTTGTACTAAACGTTCAGACCTTGTATCTAGACAGTATTGGCTAGGATCGCTGATCCAGGATCAAAATTGAACTCGGGTACCGGTACCGGAAGGCTAGGTACTACCTAACTTTGTTTACGCCCAACTGTTCGAGGATGATTCGGCGAACGATTGTAATATGAAAGTCCAACATTTGTGCTATTTCTTCCTCCTTCAACCGTCAATCGCGTAATACGAGATCGTCAACAAGGCGAGTTCTGTCGTCTGTCACCACTTTCACCGTCCCTCCTGTTCATCTCTCAAGAATTCCTGCCCCCATTCGAAACCGTTTTGACGAATCTTTCATCTGTAAAATGGTACTCTCTCTATTAAACTCTATAAAGCTTTACTTAAGGAATTTACATTATTCCTATTCACTAATATTTATTTATTTGCAGTGTGGTCATTTAATTTAGACAACCATGACATGTTGGAGTTTGATCTCAATCATTTATTAGCCAGAACAAACGTATCTTTGACACTTACCCCTTTTTATATCACTAGACACTCATGGATTTAAACACTAGAAGGTAAATGGAGGGATAAACTCCAGCTTTAATCAGAGAAACTCATACTCAACAACAATAAAATATTTGATACACAACAATTAAAAGATAATGATAATAATAAAATAGAATATATATGATAATTAAAGATAATAAAAAGAATATTATAATTAACTCTACTGCTAATATTATAAAATTACTCATAAGAATAATCTAATAATGAAACTTTAAGTTGAATAAAATTACCTAGAGAATCTAAATTAACTGAACTAAAGAAATGAAACTACAATTATTTAAAATGATAGCCCAACCAGGATTAACCTAGGGAATCGAAAAGCTATGAATCGATTAAATGTTTGTATTGATTTGAACTTAAATACAACTGATTTGGATTAAACTGAAACTCTGATTTTAGAGAAAACACCCTCTTACCAAAAACACTCTGAATAATCTATTAAAATTGATTGAATTAAAAAATAACAAAGTGCCCCGTGATTTTCCAAGAGACTAATTCAAGTTAGGAAATATAACTGAAGGTTTTTCCGCATTTTGTTGATATTTATAATGCGTTCTTTTTCTGCAATTAGGGAAGGATACCCTAACCAATGATTTTACTTATAGTGATCCTGATTTCAATTGTGTACCAATAATATTGCTAGTAAATTTGGAAGAATGGTTAAACCAATAAGCAGTAAGATAACTTATAATTCTTTTCCTCCTTCTTGAAACCTCTCATTCAGAATGTTTACGGTGGGGATTTCTAAACTCATCTGTCATCTTCTAAATATTGCTAACTGTTTTGAATATACATATTATTTCAACTATAATCGAGACTATATTTAAGTACAATTTTGATGATCTCCAGATGGGTCACATTAAGATTTATCATGTAGCTAACCATTAGTTTCTCGTCCTATATCGGTTATTATTCTTGGCAGGTTTATGATTTCCTTTACAACCAAACTTTTGTAGACTTATTGCAATTCTCTTGACCCCATCGGCTATGGTATCATATCACCCACGATAAAATGTGGTATTGATGAGAAACAGAAAACATGCGGCTAACCCCATTGGGTTCTTATTAGTTTGCTTTGAGAAATTTCAATTTTACATGAAACTTAAATTTTCTGAATACGATTTAATTTTTTTTTATATTGGAAATAACCGGTACATAACCCTTATTATATATCTATTTTTGATGTTCTGAGGAGAAAAACCTTCTCCAGTAAGTAATTAATTCACCATGTGTGTTATCAACATTTTCAGCCACTGCGATACTTGGATCTATGCCAAGCCATGAATTCCTTCATCACGTTCTACGACTGTTTCACCCTCTACTTCTTCTATCAAACCAGTCTCATGGATGCAAGTTACAATTTTCTTCAAATAGCGAATACCCATTTGATATAACCACCGCCAACATACGAGCCTGGCGAATATTCACGTGCACGTGTCCTTGTTTACATTTACTGCCAGTTGGTTTTGAACAAACTATTTCTAGTCACTATCTCCGCTCCAGGTGCTACTCATTTTCCGGATACTTTCCTCGAAGTAAACTTGCCTTCTTGGATGTTAATAATTAGAAAGTGATTGAATGTTCTATTTAGGGAATGTGAATGTCGTATTCTCCTTGTAAAAAGAGCCTTATATATTCATATCAATTCATTATCAGGTTTGGTTTCTTGGTAAGGTACTGCCTGGGATACATCAACATAGAACTTCGATTTAAGAAACGTTGGATGTCTGGTCCAGGAAAACGGAATAAAAGTTGAACGGGAGAGATAGAACTTCAAAAGATAACAAGTTCAGTTCGATAAAATTTGGATTTGTCTTTAACGATGTCTGTCTGCTATGCATTAAGTGATGAATACATTATCAAGCCAGGAATAGGATGGTGTTTGCATAATAAAAAACATTCCGGTCAAAATTGTTGAGGTGTGAATTCTATATGAATGAGTTTAATGCAAAGCGGGGTAGTTTTATTTAATTAAACAAATTAAATTTGTAACTTTCCTGACCCTACAGGGTTTGAATCTTTTTCATCTTGAGCTCTGAATTAATTACATCGTTAAATATGCTGGGAGAGTCCAGTCAATACAGGGTATAATGAGGCAGCTTCCTCGTCTCTCATTTCGTGCAGAATTCTTAGTTAATTGGAAACAGCTCATTATATGAGACTGTTTATCGTTTAGCTCTTCAACGAGAGCATTCTCTTGCACTTCGGCATAGTTGATATTTGGACATATCATTTTCAGGTTGCATTTCATATTTGAAACCTAATATTATGCAGTGCAACTTGACATAAACTAGTCACTCTAAATAACCTCCTACGAACAGGAGCCAAGAACGAACACTCGGTTTCCCTTAGTGTTGATAAGTTTGTTTTGCTCCACATTCGTAAAACTATAACTCATAATCAATATTCCATTAACAGTTCAGCGTTAAAATCTGTGTCCTCGTATATGATTTGGGTGTCACAATTACGTCGTACTTAACATGGTCAAAGCTTGTAAGCAATCAAATTCCCAGCTGTTCTTACTCTGAAGAATGCCCTAATGGTATGCAGAAAGATGGCAAGTAAAACATGGGATTGTTCCTACTCAGGAAACATGGTGGTGAGACATTCAGACTTTCAGAGCGTCAGCCTGGAGCAACGAAACCAACCCAAAATACCATACGAAAGGAATCAAGTAAGACCCAAAGGCTCGCATGCATATGCATAAAGGAGGACTTTAAGGTATTGCCCTACCTATGCTTAGTGTGGAGAAAGTACTGGGTCTAACCCTCCTCCATATAGCCATGCGTAGGACAGCGAAAAATATTATGCTTAATATAACCAAAGAAGATACTCTGGAAGGTAGAAGAATAATTCCTCTCTGCGGAAGAAACATCCAATACTCGTGGCATCAAGAGATGACATGGGCAAGGTGCTCGTATTCACACAGAACTTTCAAACCACAAATGAGAATAGAGGAGAATGGAGACAGAGGAACAATCATTCTGTTAGAAAAGGAGCAATATATTGGTATACCGATGAATCAAGGACTGCAGAAGGAACGGGGGCAGGAGTCTTTGGTCACAAAACCAAATACTCCGAACCCATGGCTAAATATACCAGTACCTATCTTTCTAGCCGAAGTTAATGGAACTAAGAAGTGAGCACAGTTCAATATGGACAAATAATACAAAAAGAAAATATAGCCACCATGCCCGATAGCCCAGCAGCTATAAAAGCGCTGAGCTGAAACAGCATTAGCTCAAAGATCGTTCTCGAATGTAAAACTAAGTTGAGTAGCTCAGGAGTGCAGACCAGAACTCATCTGAATTCCAGGACGCTCTTGCCCATATGAAATCTAAGAGACCAGAACGGTAACAGAAGAAACAAAATACTGGATTCGTCTTCCGGGACGTTTAGGAAAGTATAAAGGTGAGCAGGAACAACCTCAGAATTATAATTCATGACAGGACACTTCAAATTCTACGGCCATGGCATATTTGTACATAAAAGCAGAAGAAACATACATCAGCTAGCTGACTACGCAGCTACAGACTCTTCGTAATGTACAAAACCATCGAAGAACTTTTGCCACTGAAGCCGGGGAAAACTTCAGCTTTCCTAAGAGAGTTAAGACTCACCGTTGTACTGATGAGGAGGATTCAATAGTTTTACAAGGACGCAGTATACCTGACATCCCTTAACAATCTAATCTAGTCTTATCTACTCAGAATGTCTTTTTGCACAGTTTTGTTCGAAACCTCCATACATCTGTTCGAAACCTTTTCGTTGAAAATGCAGGTACAGCCTAATGGATATATTTCTACTTTCCTATTACTTATTTATTTTTAACAAATTGAGCTAATAATGAAAACTAACAGGACTTTAGTTGCTCACATAATAGGATTTCTTATGTCCAATACTGGTTACAGCAAATGTTGGATATGACATCCATTTTGCTGATCTAAAACTACCAGCCGTTCCTACAACATTTCTGGTTGAACTTTACCAAGTCTTGAAATTCTTCCTGCGTTGTCGGTCGTGTTCTAAACACCAAATGTTCCAATTAACCCTACATCCAGTAATCCGCTAGGTTAACATCAGGCGACCTTGGTTGCCATGAGCTTACAAAATATTTGCTTATAACACGATCTTGAAAACTTGCAGTTAACAATTCTCATTCTGTATCTTTGTGCTGGTTTTGTCAAATGTGGAGTTGCATATTCCTCAACATTTGCAGGTATCGTTGATCAGAAACAGTCACAGATACATTTTCTCAAAAAAGTATAGACTGTTGTTAAAATTAGCTGTGAAACCGCAAGAAACAGTGACTTTATTGCCATGAAGACCGTGGATTTTCTGTTGACCATGTTATACAGTTTTGAGTAGGTACTGCTTCCACCATTAAATCAGAAATCGGCCTCAAATGTTCATAGAATACGGGCCTACAATACGGGACCAATTTTCATTATATCTAAGAGAAAAATCTCAGTGGGTGGTGAAAATGGTAAGTATGACATTTGTGAGTATACATTTGATGATATTGACGATAAAATTGAACCCAGATTACCAAAATTATCCGAAAACGACCCTAAGGAGTTTTGGTCGAATTTATCTAGTTTTTTAATACATATTCTTTATCCGATCAAAAACGGTCAAATTTTGCATTTTTTTAGACATTCTTATGTAATCTCAAAAAGGAGCTAGTCTAATAGTTTATTTACTGTTTATAAACAATAAGAACAATTTGCGCAACTTTATTTGTAGTCAACTTTTTTTCTGATGACATTTTGAAGAGAATGCACTTTGTCCCATCAAAATCAATCTATTTCCCAAAGAATTACGGGTTTGGCCTATTTTATACCCATTTAACTGCATTATAAGCCAAACTATTGAAAACATTAGGTATGTTATTACTTTGACCATAAAGGATCACATTTTGGAACAAAAAATACAGTAAAGAAATTGTATCTCGATGAACTAATTTGAGAATGAAAGAGAGGTAAGTTAAATCCCTAACACAATTTCAGAGACGGTTCTGGAGCAAGAACATGTTTTCAAGAAAGTAATTTGTTCTCATTTTAAATTGCAACTGGTTACACATTCACTTTCTGTTTGGGGATACGCTTAACAAAACTTGCTATTATGTTACTTCTATCGATTAACTGGTAAGTCATTTTGAGTCAGATGAGGCAAACTTCAGTAGTTTGTAAACTGAGTAAACATGAAAAACTAACGACCCGTACTTAAATTAAATAGACAAAACAGATGATGCCATTCTCCTTTCGCCAATTCGTTAGATTGAAACCGTTAAGCTGAAAAGGGCAGTAATCTTCAAGCCCAGAATCCGCACCACAACGACTCTGATCAATGTTGTTATACCTTCCTATTTTATTCGCAAAGTAGCTCCATTCTCAGTATATACAGTATATTCTCAATAATACGACTAATCAGTGGCGGCTCGTGAGCTATGAAAGAGCGTGGGATCAGGAAAAAAATCGCTAAATTGGCTTTAAATAGTGTCACGTGCTTTCTTTGCAATAACAGCTCTATTATCTCCAGCTGTCGTTTTTTGTCTTTCCCTAGCAGGTTCTTCATTATAGCGTTCTTGATTATCATTGTCAGTAGAATTTCTAATTTGAATAATTTGCTGTTGGAATTGTTTAATTGCTTTTTGCAGGTAAGCACTGTCAATCCCGTGCATCAGAGTCTGATTAAATAATATTTCAACATGTGGCATGATGAAATGGAATATTTTCAACCAGTAGAGAAATTCCAGGCAATTCAAATGTTTCAATAAATCACTTGCTTAACTAATAGTAACTGAATCCATTCCATATTCGTCAATAATTTTGTCTAAGCATTCTTTGAAAGAATCCTGGTCTTCGAATAATGTGTTCACAGTTCGACTTTTGAAAATAAAGCGTGTAGGAACAGCGCGTCGTAGTCTACGTTTGACTATTTCGTCAAGAATTACCGTTCGTTTTGGCGATCGAGAATAAAAGCTTGAACATGACTGCAAATATGCAAAGAAAATTTGTTCTTTACTATTGCACTGTAACGCTCGTTCAATAATTAAATTAAATGGACGCGCGTAACAGTGAATATAATGTGCATGTGGAAGTGTTCTTTTGACAATGGCTTGGACACCATTTGTCTTACCACTCATCACGGATGCATCGTAACTTTGAGTGATTAGTTTATTATCAGTTATCAGACCCAGAAGAAGAATTTAAATGAGTTTGCAATTCATTCAGCTATGTTCTTTGTAATACATCAACATTATGTCAACCTGGCTTAAAAAGAGACCAAAAGCGTTCTAAAACACGTATCGAATAATAAGAAAAATTTGCTGATGATTAGAGGAGTCTGTAGTTTCATCGGCCTCCAAAGCAATGACGTTTTCAGATTCAATGTCTTGCTTGTACATTTGCAAGATTGCATCTAGCAATTCGTTCTGAATAGTTTTTGATACGCCTTTAAGCACTTGTGAACCCGAACCTTCCATATGTGTTGCAAGCACAGCGTCTAATTTAGCTGCAAAGTTGATTGAGCCCACATGAATACTTGGATTTTCCGAAGTCAATGTCTAATCATGGCCTCGTAAGGCTAATTCAAAGGCACCGCAAAATTTTATACACATAATTAACTGGCGTAAATATGACGATTTTTTCCACAACTTCATTGTTCTTGATAGAACACTAAAATCCATGTATGCATTCATGTGAGACACGGAATTTTCGTGTTCCTTTGCTATCTCTGCGATTTGTTTTAAATCATTCAACCCTTGTTTATTCCACGCACTAACCTCTTTCTTAAAAATTAAACACACAATTAACTTCCATCATCACTTCACGTCTTCGAATTGAATTCACACACTGTACACTAAGGAGGCAAGGCGTTTACTGGAGAGACGTTGTTTTGTGCCGACGGTAAAAGCGCGTATGGCGAAGATAACCGTAGTCAGCCGAATCATACTTGGAATAGGTACACTTCAGAACGTTCCCCGGAACATAGTTTTTAGCGTTAAAATTGCATGCGCCTGTCGCCTGACTTGCTGAATGAAATAATGCACTGAAATACATTCGAATTTCTTTTTGTTTATCTTGGTAGTTGGGTGGGCACGTTGGTGGTTTGGTGGGCACGTGCCCTTGTGCCCTTTAGTAACAGTCGCCACTGGCGACTAATACGAGTCATAATATAGTAGCAAGAATATGAAAATGTGAAGTAGAATTCCAATAAATGAAATTCAATATGATTGAAGATGGCAACTTGGTTGCTCAAATACGTATCTAGATTTCTTAATGTTTATTCATTATTTCCGTATTCGATGCTTTCCAATACTCATAGAATATAAGAGAATTCCATAATTTCATCCAAGGACTTAACGAGAAGTTGAAAATGTTCCAAATTCTTACACATTAGGCATGACAAATGGTGAGGTTGGAGCAAATTCCATCATTTCATGTGAGCCCGGCGGAGTTTTATGCTTGCAATTATATTTTATTGTTTCTTATTTACGACTTGTTGTAAGAGACTCCACAAACTCTTGTGGAATAATTTTGAAACAAAGTGTATTCAAGCAAACCGTATTCTATCAGAGGGTTAAGAAGGCGATTTGGAAATCAAGTCCGAAATATAATACCAGATGTTATTCAAAATGTGAGGGATGGCTTTGAACACCAAATTGGACATTGAGAAATGATTAATGGAAGCTACGTTGTGTATTTGCCCTATAGAATAATTTACGTAATGATTAATACTGTTATTTTCATTTAATTGCTTAGGACGTTTCTTGACAACTATTTCAGAATTATAGGTATAATCTTGAATTCGTCTTTAAACGGGGCTATTAATTCACACCATCGAACATAGAGAATTTGAACAAATACGCATAATAATATGGATCTGTCAATGATCGCTTAAAAAAATATAGAATGTTGCAGGAACGTTCCTATTTCTATGAACAATTGACTTGCTTTGTTTAAAAACTAAACAAGAGAAAAAGTGTGGGATCTGAACAATTTCCTAGTACCTACTGAATTCCTTGCCGGGTTCTTCTGAAACTGTCACTGCACTATTAAAAATTAAGGTCACATCAGGAAATGGAATAGGTACTGCTCAATGTTATCACTTATCATTATAAAAGAAGAAGAAGAAGAAGGAGGAATACTTATTTGAAATAGGTTCTCCTAATGTACATTAATACTAATATAATATAACTATATCAATTTTGAATTAAACCTTGAATTAGCATTAAAGTAGGTATGTAATTAATATTACAGAATAAGAAATATATTATTACAGAATAAAAGTAAATCTAATTTAGCTCTTTAATATGTGTCAACAGTTGGTTACAAGATTCACTAGAATTAATAAGAGGAAGATTATTTTCCTTTCAAAAACAAAGAATTTCTTGTATTTGATAATTTTGCCCTTGGTACATGGATGTTGTTCTTATTCCGGGTGGAATGATGGTGAATCTCATATTGGAAATCAACATATTCAAGAAAATAAGAAGATGCTCCATTGTGTAATATTTTGTAAAAGAATATCATCGTTAGCAAGAAAAGTCGTTTTGTAACTGGAAGCCATTGTAATCTATTCAACATATCACCATAACATAAAGTTTCTATAAGTTTTCAAACTGCTTTGATATTTAGCATCAGCCATGATATTCTAGTTTTTCATAATAAATTTTCCTTTATTGCAACAGGTATTTGTAGTCGCAAATTGGAAGACTATGTTCTTCTAGAAGTAAGTAATGTTCCTCCGGTCACATCAATTAACTGATGGTTCAATATAACCCATGTCTCGAGTTGGACTCTCCTCGTCCTGGATTCAATGAAAAATACATATGTTGTTGTCAAAGCTTAGCGAATGTCCACATGTTTTGGACCTTCGATAAGACAAATTTCATTTTTAGCTCATTTCCTGCTCTAAACAAAGATAAAGGTCCACTGACTACAGAAGAAAAAGGCAACATGTTGAAATGTTATTATTATCATTTTCATCAATTCAGGGGGGTGCATTGCGGTACCTTAATGCCTAGGCCGAAGCATTTTGCACCCCGTTTCACGTGTCACCAAGTGGAGCGGTTACCATCAACGAGTGTAAACTAGGCCACCAAAGGGCAGTCCCACATGAGAGTGTTCACCAAACTCTCCAGGTTAACGATCAACGTGTCACCTAGTGGAACGGTTCCCTCCCAAGAGTGTTGACCTGTCTACAAGAGGGGCGGTTCCCGCTCGGGAGTGTTCACCATTCTCCCCTAGGTGAACGATTCCTAAAGAGGTTAACACCAGCTTCGTGATATATTATTCAAACGTCCTAGTGAAGCGGTTCCCACTCGAGGGTGTTTACCTGGCTTCAGAGGTAGGCGGGTTCGGTTCTCACTCCAAAGTGTTCACCAGATGCCCGAAGTGGACGAACAGTTACCTACTCAACTCTCAGTCGAGACCGGGTGGTAAATGCCCTGAATCGATTCAGCACCATCTTCGTATCTAGTTTCTGGATCTCCTCTGTGTCGCATAGTTCTACCGAGAGGCTCTGCGTCTTGAGGGGATCAGTACGTGTTACGGATCTGCACAGATAGTGCATTGATGTCTTGTTTTTACGTTTGCACCACCTGCACACAGGCGAATCGCTACATCTTGCGGAGGTGGTAGTTAAACGGTCCATGTCCTGTCAATATCTGTGTCAGCAGGTTGGCTTCGGTTTCAACCATATTTCTCACTTGCTGAGACCAGTCTTCCCTAATGTGCGTTTCAATCGATGCTTTTGACTGCCTGCAACAAGGGCTGCTTTGCTGCCTGTGTGTATACTGATGTGGGTTTGCATTCTTACTTCCAGCGGTATTTGGGCTCAGCGCACTATTTCCGCTTGAAGAATGGTGGCGTGTTTGCCCAGAGGTATAGAGATACTTGGACCCTCGTGGTACATCACTGCTCCCGCCTGCCCATGATGCGCTTTTTCAAATGCTCTAGGATTGATTTGATCATCCGGAGCTCTGTTATTTTCCACCACATCACCAAGGCTCAAGGATGGCTTCAAAGACCCACATTATGATGTTTGGGCTGAGGCCCCAATTGTGGCAAATAGCCCTTCTGCACAACCGGAAGGTTGCAGTGAATTTGCGGCTTGATTTTTTTAGTTGTGGTTTCCATAGAAATGCTGAAATGTTACTATTGGCTGAAATTTACCTCGTCCTGGGGAGAATTGATAAACAATACATATTTACTAGCATTATTCTCACTTCAATGTCCTTTCCATTCGAATTGAAATATGATTTTTCTAATGAACGTCTTAATTCCTCTATCGTTGCACAGCAGCTTATTATTGGTTGATATTGACTCATGTCTTGGTCCAAATCACCTCATCCTGGAGAAAATTCCATGAAAATGCATATTTTTCGTAGATCTTATTCTTTGCTAACTGGATCCTCTGTGTGAGTTCTTGAATATCAACCAATATCCAAACGTCCTAAAGCAAAACGCCTGTCAATCTTGAATATTCATACCTTTTAGAATTATAAGTGGTAGAATTATAAAACAAAATGAAAAAACTTCAAAATACCATAAATAATACAAGTTTTTAAATGTCGAAAGGTCAAAAAAATGTGTTGAATATATACTCTTTACATTTTTTTTAAATAGCTCAAATACATGAGATTTCTTGTCTCCGAAGGTAAACTATTGAAAACAGGTAAGCCCTTATTGGAAATTGTTTCACACAGTATATTGTCAGTTCTTATGTAAAAATCATTAACAGGTTCTCGTTCTGGTGTTATGATTATGTACATTATTTATGTAAGTATTCGTCACTGAGGTAGGTTGGCAACATATCATTTTTCAGTTAGAATACGAAGACCAACATATTATAATGTATTCTCTGCTTTATAGACATTAATGACAATGTCTAGCAGGCTTTTTATTGGAGTACGTTTGTTATACATACGTATAGCTTTCATGGCTCGATTTTGTGCTTTCGAATCATATTCAACCGGTCATTTTTGAGGAAAAATAGAAGTGTTCCACAGTAATCAAGATGAGATGCTATTATAGATTTGTGAATAGTTTATTTGGAAATAAATGAAACTTTACCGTTGAGTGTGCACAAGAAATGGAATTTTTTTTGCAATCTTTTTTCATATAATCACAGTGTGAAACTGATACTCAATTAGTCATCGATCATTAATCCCAAGCATTTCAAGGTTTTCACAGTCTCAATTTTACAGTTATTGATCAGCAACGCCATTCAAAAATCATCTTCTTTCAGTCTTTTATGTTTGCTTCTGTTTGCTATCATCTGTCTCCTCAAGATTCAGCATCAATCCATTATCACACAACCATGTAAAAATACGATTTGAATCCTCATCCAAGGATGCTTCTATATCTTCTGGCTCACCAGCAATATACAACAATATATCATCAACGAATAATTTCACTTTGCATTTTGTATCTTGATTTATGATACCGTTATTAAACAAAATAAATAATATTGGCCCAAGTTATGACATTGAGGAACTCCATACTGAGTTTTCAATTCATGAGAAAAACATTGTCATATTTCACCTTTTGTGTTATATGTAATGAATAACTTTTTAACCAATTCAATACATTGCCTATAATACCATGTCTAGTATTCAAATTATTAACTAATTAGTGTATTGAATTGATTATGAAGCGATGTAATATGAGAGTTGACGTCAAGGGGTTTGTATTGGAAAAAAAAAATTTGTTCTCAGTCTACGCAGTTTCTTTCAATGTCAGGTAGGGAATCTTTGACGCTGCCCTCGTACATTGCGGGTTATAGCTATTAATTGTTATCTTTTGAATACAATTGATACATAGCCATTGATCATAAAATACCGACACAACAGGCAGGGGGCAGGCGCGACATGCCAAAAATAAAACGTAACTTAGCATGAAAACTCACGGCTTTCAATGATATCTAGTGCATTCCTCCTTTGTTCCGGTTTGGTTGATATAAATTATATGAGTGTTTCTTAGAAAATGTTTCGAATATTCGTAAATAAACTCGGGACTAAATAAGATAGATACTTCTTTGAGAAGTATTGTACATGCGCTTGTCAAAATAACATAAATTAAAGCTGTTTGTCTTCCTTGAACCCGTGCACGCTAAATGGCTGAAATAGCAAATTTATAGCACTAGCAGTTAGGATGTGCGGTGTTAGTATACAGCCTTGGTAACAAACGCGCTTGTTCAGTAATAATGATAACAATTTCACCAAATAGTAGGTACATGAGTGTACTTATCTCGTTTTATACTCAAGTACTATCTATTATTATTCAGTTCAGAATTATTGTTATCTACGAACAAAGCTAGTAGTTTCATCGTGTTTCTCTCAATAAATGTATATTCACTTATCTTTTATTGATCTATGGGAACGTTACTTTCTAATGAAATTTTTAGAATTTGAATTTCTTCTTTTTTTATTCAAAAACGAAAGCAACATTACAAGAAATAATATTCCTTCCAAGGTGAATGAATATGAAAGTATCGAGTAAACAAACAATACAATCAGTCCTGGACGGACTATCTATGAACAACTAGGTTTTTGTTTATCTACATTATTAATACTCATAAAAAATAGCATATAATTAACGAAATTACTATTAACAATATGTACATGTAAACATTAATAGTGTACTTGATGATTTTCTCAAACAAGTAACAGAAACAGAAAGTACTCATTCAGAGAAACAGTTCTAAGTCTAGCAAAATAATTATTTCTTTCTTATGATGACACTTGTTTTTTTCTATACGTTTTTATAGAATATGAGTAGCTGCTGGGATGTGAAGTAACTCCTGGAACGGAATAGAAAACCAAGTTATTGTGAAGCGACTTACGCAATGGGCCTCACATGATCATCTCATGAGGGAATGCTATTGATTTTGTCGAAATCGAAAATTTTATCAAAGGTATTGCCTAAACGGTGTTTTAGCTTGTTCTTACATCTATAAACTTGTATTGCGAATTTAGAACTATGGAATTTATTAATTACTGGAGAATTATAAGAGAAACTTTTGAATTGTATTGACGTATTTGAAGGTAATGGCTCTAATTTGGTTAGTTGGCTACGTTCCAATTTCCTTTGTTGGTTAGAAATTAAATTATTAATCAAAGATTTTTGGTAACCATTGTCCAACGCAATTTGCTGAAGTTTCTCAACTTCGTTGTGATAATTTTGCTGGCTCTAAGGGACGTTCAATAATCTATGAGCTAGACTATTAAACGGAGCTATTCTATATCTGAATGGTGTAGCTGAATCCGCCGGGGTATACCTATTTGTTAGAGCGAGTTTCCTGTATATGTCGAAATCCAAGTGATTACCATCTTTTATAATGTTAATATCAAGGAAAGGAAATTGATTATCTGTTTCTATTTCGACAGTGAATCTCAGTGAATCAAATTTGCTATTGAGCGTATTCAAAACGTCATGTAAATCAAAATCTTTGAGAGTGTCCATTGCACATCCGCTAGTTTGTTTATAGCCATTTTTGTTAAAAGTGAAATAATTCTGCTCCATACATAAAGATGTAAGGATAACGTATTCTGTGCAGTTTCAATCGGGAATATTAATATTTGAAAGCCATTTCTTCAGAATGTTTATCGACTCAGGGATTGGAATATTTGTGAATAAGGAAACAACATCGAATGAAACGAGAGTATCACCAGGTTCAAGTTTGAAATCTTTCAATTTTGCAATAAGTTCCAAAAAATTTTTCACAGACAAACTTAGTGCGGCTTGAAAGTTGCTAAATTCCTCCACTAACCATCTCGCTATAACATAAGTGGGAAAATTAATGTTTGAAACTATTGGTCTCATGTAATTATCCGGTGGATGAATCTTAGGTAATAATTACAGTTTAGGAAGATTAGGATTTGAAAGTCTAAGTTTGTATTTTAGATTATGATACACACATTTAATGAATTATTCACTAGTTTAAGGCATTTTGATAAATAATCCCTGGTAATCTGTTCATAGGGATCATCATAAAGGTATTTAGCGAATTGTGATAATCTTCTTCGCCCATAATTTGTCTAGATAATAGATTATCAGATCCCCATTGCCAGATCTCCATTAATTGCTTCAACCTGTCTCTGTCTCTCTCCTCTAGCTTCATTGGATTGTATAGGGTCTCTAGATGAGAAAGCGCTATAAAGAGTACCATCCTCTAGAAAGCTGTGGACGGGACTTTCAACAAACCGTTGATATGGAGCAGAAACCAAGTGGGGGACAAGACAGGTCGCTGTGGAACACCAGCGTTGACAGCCATATTATCGGAGAACATTCCATCAACCACCACATGGAGTGATCATAACTTTTTTATAATAATTCAATTTGAGCTTCTTCAAAATTTGAGTGAATTTTGTATAATGAGTCAATTTGTGATAGATTCAACACACGTTTTGAGTAGGTAATATATTTCTCAACCACTATTCCAAAATGATTATTGAGTTGTATATTTGTAGGACATGGTTTGCTAGGGCGGACTTATCAATGTTACTACTATGAGCATGATAAAAATGATGCTTGAACGTGGAGATAATGTAAACTAAAATATATTATATTACATACCTCAGTCGTACCTCAATATACTAATTATAGTAATGTTAATGATCATAACAACAAAATAATAGGCATCCACTTTCAGTAACAAAATCTGAAATATCTTTAAAATAGATGCCCCCATCTTTTTTATTTGTGTTAAATCTAGTTCAGACAGTGTTATGATGAAATATGTACCTGAAATTGGAAATTTCATGAATATTGTGTGTGGAAGACGACGGCAAGTTGCAATTACATCGAAACATTCCAGCAGAAGATCTTATTCGTCAATCGTATGTCAGACGTACTTTACGTGAGGGATAAATAAATATTTGTCCTCAAAGAAATGTAACTTCAGATATAAGGGTTGTGCTTCTTTATTTATGATGTGGAACGTTGATTTCACGCAAGTTCTTGTCACTAAAATTGTCAAAACATTTACCACAACTGTAGAAAAACAACTTCAGATATAAATACATTGCCAGTTATTTTAAAAATACACTCTCGGTCTGCTATATTTAGCGCATTTAAAGGAACCTTGAAAATTTTAATAGGGTGATAATATCCTCTTGTCGGAGATTTGTTTCTTTTTAAACATTTCGTTGAAACAAGGGAATTTTCTCAATGATGATACATCAACCTATCTTGCCTGCACATTTCGTTCTGAACAAGCTGCCAAATATAAGCGTTTTATTTCAAGTTATTTAATTCGCTCGATAAATTTAATATTTCTGCTAAATGTGTTTGTCTATTCCATATGTTAACGAACACGCCAAAAGTCTGTGTGAATTAGCTTTCTAGGTTCATGGACCTCAGTAATATTTATTGAACTGTATGATCTGCGATACCGTCTTACTAGTTCATATCAATCAGAATCGTCACAAACTTATAGTCCCAGAAAGAGGTTTCACTCTTCTCGTAGAGGTCGTCAGTGAAACGAGCAAGTTTGCTCAATTAAACGTAGTCATAACAGGCCTACAGTCTGGTAAAAAGACCAAAATATCTCAGGTCATATGAACAAAGGTCGCAATAAAAAATCATCATGTATCGCCATCTGGTGCACTTAAGTCGTCCCACACTTCTCATAACTTTTGTAAATTTCGAGAAATCTAACAGTCAAAGTGGTACACTACAACTGCTGCTACTGAGCCGTACAAGGTGTCTTAACGGCCTCCAATCCTATGCCTCTCCGGAAGTGAGTATATCCGAGGGTTTCAGAATAAATAAGTCTCCTTCTTCTATTTGATGCTCTCCCAGGTGCCCTGTTTTTGCAGCGTAATGTCAAATGTCGTCCATCTTCCTCGCTGAATCAGCATTTTTCTTCCTCTACTAATCGGAGTTTCTTAATGTGTCACCTAAACCGGCAGTGGTTTGCTAGAATTCTGAACTTATTTCTGCTCAGGTTGGTGCATTGGTTTGAACTCTTCTGGTTATCGTTTCTCAGCAATATTTTTGTCTCATGCTCACACAGTATGGGTACCAGGACCATATACTCCTATACCTGTTCGTCCTTCTTCTATTTGATGCTCTCCCAGGTATCGTGCCCTGTTTTTGCAGCGTAATGTCAAATGTCGTCCATCTTCCTCGCTGAATCAGCATTTTTCTTCCTCTACTAATCGGAGTTTCTTAATGTGTCACCTAAACCGGCAGTGGTTTGTTAGAATTCTGAACTTATTTCTGCTCAGGTTGGTGCATTGGTTTCAACTCTTCTGGTTATCGTTTCTCAGCAATATTTTTGTCTCATGCTCACACAGTATGGGTACCAGGACCATATACTCCTATATCTGATCGTCCTTCTTCCAAATAATACAATTCCGGCAATTCTTCAAAATAGGCGTTTGTTTCAACGATGACCTCATCGTTGGAGCCAAATCTCTTTTCGCGAAACCATTTCTTCAAGTTTGGAAATGGGTAAGAATCGCAGGGCCAAATCTGGAGAATATGGTGAATGGCGAGTCAATTCGTAGCGCTACTCATGCAATTTTGCCATTGCGACTGCGGACCTGTGCGCCGGGGCCTTGTCCTGGTGGATACGCCGGTGATCGTTCTGTCCTTTTCAAGGCAGTCGATATGAACGATACCGTGTGCATCCCAAACAGCTGTCCCCATGATTTTGTTGGCCGATAAACCCACCTTGGCCTTTTTCGGCTTCGATTCGCCAGGATATGTCCACTATTTCGACTGTTCTTTGGTCTCTGGTGTGTTGTGATGGATCCATATTTCGTCCACGGCTACGAAACGGAGCAAAAAGTCCTTTTTCTCGCGCTTGAACATCGCCGAACACTCCTTTGAAGTTGTGACACGGTCGCGCTTGTTGTCAATAGAGTGCAAATGCGGCGCTCATCTGACAGATAGCTTTCTCATAACTAAAAATGTATGCAAAAAGTTCCGTACCCATTTGGTTGAGATGCCCATAGCCTCAACAATCTCGTGCACGTTAACTCGCCGATGGTGTAATATCATAACATGGATTTCATCAACGATTTCTGGAGTTGTAAACCTCAATTGGACGACCAGAACGTTGAGCGTTCTTTGTGTTCATACTACCAAAACGAAAATCAGTAAGCCACTTGTGAATCGTTCCAATCGATGGGGCGATGGGATGGGATTTCAGGGACCTTTCACCCTGCCCTCGTATAACTACAACATATTGCTACTTGGAATGAGATACAAATATTGGCTATTAACAGGTAACAATGATAAGGTCTCTCTAGTCTAGATCGTAACGCCACAAACTAATTGTTCTAGGCAGCTGTTTCTACTGATGATCTCTATGAGAAGAGGCACAGCTGTCTAGAACTATTAATTTGTAGCGTAACTGATCTATCTATACTAGAGAGACCTCATAATTGGCAAAAGTTAACATGAGATAAATGAATGTATTCATTATTATCATCATTATCCAAGTTCTTACATTGGTATGGTCGGTGTCGGTATCTGGTGCACTCAAGTAAACTCACGTTCCCCATAAATTTTGTGTAGTTCTAGAAAACTGTCGGTTAATGTCGTACATTGTTTGATTTATTACTGGTACATCTATTCGTAGATGGCGTGAGATATTTTGGTTCATTTTACCATGCTGTTGGCCGGTATTGTCCACTATCTACAGAAATCGTTCAGTAACGTTGCAAACTAGCTTGTTCTACAGATGACCGCTGTGAGAAGAGCGAAACAGCTGTCCAGAACTATTAGTTTGTGGCGTTACTAGAGAGACCTTATCATCAATATCGTTAATTCACTGGGTAAGGGTGATTAATTTTTTTTTATAGTGTTGTAGTTTGAATTCTCACAAATTTACCTACTCCAAATTCAAAATCTGCAAGTATAATTTTCTCATTGAAACTCATCAGTGTCGAGTGAATGTAAATATCAGTGATAGATATTTACATTCACTCATAAATAAAGCTACTTGTGGTCTTAGTACTGTGAATTGTTTGCTACAATCGAACAAACTCACCCTTCATTTAAATAAAACTAGATTCATAAGTTTCACAATCACGAAAGTTAGTGAATCCAATAACGTAAACAAACTATACATCCATACACAAGCAAAATGTCGGACTGTGAATGTGAAAATTTCATACAAGCTACAGACTACATTAAATATCTTGGTGTAATAGACGAACATCTTACGTGAAATATCCAAGTAGAACATTTAGCAAGCAAAGTAAGAAAACTAATTTATCAATTTTAGCAAATACATGAACATTCGTATGCTTAGAAATATATTCAAGGTTCTGGTGGAATCTTTATTGAAGTATGGAATCGAAGCGTGGGGGGTATATAAAAAATGAAATGGAACCCCTTAATGTTGTACAAAATTACGTGTTAAACATAATATTATACAAATCTAGAAGACTTTCCACGGATATTTTATACAAACAAATGTGCTAAAAGTAAGAACACTTTACATACATCAATGTCTAATCTACATGCATCTAAAAGTGGAAACTAATTGCATAGATCATGCCTTTCACACAAGAGCAGCTTACAATGAAGAAATCAAAATCAATGAATTCTCCGAAACGAAATATCAAAATAGTTTTTCCTTCAACGGATCAAAAGTCTATAACAAACTTCCGTTAGCCTTGAGATCAATTAATAATAACGTTAGAAAAATTAAATATGAAGTCTATACTTATCTTATTGATAACGCCCACATATTTGTGAGTTGTCTCAGCGTTTCTTAATTATTGTTATATTGATGACTCGAAATATAAACTGTACGACACAATACAAACCTCTTGGGATTTAGGTGTCTACTTTCCTGTATTCACATACTACCAGTGGTTTCAATAGACATACGAGGGTGGTTCAAATATGATCGAGACAAATACTCTGACAAGTTTATTTATTATCGAAAAAATTTACAAAAATTTACAGTTTTTCTGGGTACTCCCCCTCACTAGCTACGCATTTTGCCCACCTTTCCGGAAGTTTTTTGATGCCGGTATCGAAGAATTCCTCGGGCAACTCGAACAGCCACGTGCGCACGATCTCCTCTACCTCGTCGCCGGTGTTGAATCTTTGACCTCCGAGGGCTTCTTTCAGTGGTCCAAACATGTTCTAGTCGCAGGGTGATAAATCTGGACTGTAGGGGGGGTGTTCCAGTACCTCCCACCTCAATTCCGATATTGTATCGAGCGTGAGACGCGCGGTATGAGGGCGCGCGTTATCCTGGAGAAGAATCGCACTTCGTGCTGGAATGCTCCTCTGTTTCGAGCGATAAGCGGGTTTCACGTGTGTTTTCAGAAGGTTAGAGTAGTATGCAGCATTAATGGTACGTTGGGTGCGCAGGAAATCGACGTACAGCACGCCCCGTCGGTCCCAGAACACAGTACACATAACCTTACCCGCGGACCTGATTGTCTTCGCTTTGACTGGCGCCCCTTCCTCCTTCTTCCCCCACTCTTTAGACAATACCTTGCTTTCGGGAGTGTAATAGTGTACCCATGTCTCATCTGTAGTGAAGATTCGCGTTAAAAAACCGTCTCCCTCCGCCTCGTATCGCGTCAGCAAGCGGCGACAAACTTCCCACCGTGTGAATTTTTGCTCGAAGTTCAACAGTTTAGGAACCCATCGCGCCGTTACTTTGCGATATTGAAGGTGTTCGTGGATGATACACTACCAATACTGATGCCGAGTTCAGCCGAAATATCTCGAACATTCATCCTACGGTCCTCCAAAATCATTTGTTCTACGCGGCGAATGTTGTCTGGTGTGATGCTGGTTCGCGGTCGACGATCATGCGGCTCATTCTCGACGGTTTCGCGGCCATCCTTGAATGCTTTGGCCCATTTAAACACGGCAGCCCTACTCAGGCACTCACTACCGAACTGATTTCGCAAACGCAGAAAAATGTCCATGTTTTTAATGCCTTCCCACACTAAAAAACAAATGACAATACGTTGCGCAACGGCAGTCGGCACTTGACGTTCACTCATGGTCTTAGCATGCGCGTGAAACATGCGCTCCCGACGAAAACTATGCCACACTGTTCGTAAGGGACCCAGCTATCACATACTCAAGCCACGATCTTCAAAACATACATGCGCGCCATCTACAGAATTTGTCTCGATCATATTTGAACCATCCTCGTATTCCTATCGATTGGAGGAAAGAAGTTGTTATTGTTGATTTTCTGATAAATTGCTTCTTAGGATAATGAGGCTACAATACTACGGTTATTTATGTTAGACGATGTGTAAAAGCATCAATCATACTCCGTACAAAGCACAAAAAATATGTGGAGAAGCCGGTGTATTACCGAATTTGCCAGTCATATTTATTAGCGCTTGGTCAAAATAAATGGAAAAGACGGTCGGTAAAATATGATTGGGAGTACGCTCGTCGAAAAATGACAAAAGAAGAGCTGGGGTTAGAGCCGTAGAAGGGTTGGCATCGTTTGCAGAATTAAATGTGCCGTTATTATGTGAAATAATTATTTAGTACGAAGCTATAATAAAGCATTATTCTGTGACTTTATATTGTAGCCTAGAAGATGAATGTAGAGCAGTGCAAAATAAAATGGTGACTCCACACGATGTGACAACAATCAGCCGCAGGTCCGGATCTTGTAGGACGGGCTTATTACTTTATACGAAATACCGCTTCTCCATGATGTATATACATGCACCGACCACAATGAACCAGCTATTATCCTGCCGACATTTAGTCGCGTCTTGTGCAGGAGCTGTCGACAGATAGATGAATAGCTGCTATACATACAACTAAAGCGATGTTTCTAAAGAAGTTCATGTTCTGACCCTTATTTGCCGTACCTTCCTCACGTTTACACATTCCCATCCAATTCAAACTGTGAATTTCAATATTTAAACTTGTAGTTACTTAGTCTGAACAAAAGGAAACACTTAACTAATCGACACTAAATGACTCAGAACGGAACAAACATGTAATCAATTTACCCACCCTTCTCAATTTCCACCCAATTCAAATTGGGAATTTCGATAAAAGAAGCGAACGTCAGAACAAAACAAATACATCCAATTTCATCATATACAGATTGAGTGTATTGTTTTACAAGAGAAACAAGTAAAACGCTATATTGGATTGTATCTGACAATATGCAATGCGCCCAAGCCGACTGATTACTCGCGATACAAGTACGGTTATACATTGATTTGAAAACTTGTCATACCTCGTAGGTCTGTTCTATGAATAATGAAATAAATTCATAGTGCCTACTTCAATTCAAATCTAGTTCAACCACCATCTTTAGATAATCATTTTATGGTTACCACACAAGGAAATTATTCGAATGCAGCGTGTATATGATCTAGTTATACGTCTACCAAGCGCGATATGAATATAACTGCTGATTCAAACTCAATCAGTTTGTTTCTACTGATCTTCTACTAACATAGAAACTGAGACTAATTTTTGAACAACTATCTTTCTGGCTGATACTTCGACGAGGGAAGTATCTGGCAATATGCACTTCCGTATTATTCAAGTCTGTAATGTGCAGGAAGAAACATTAAGAATGAAACGCGTAACGCATGGATCAAGATATGCAAAGCATCTCCGAAGGCACTAATAAGCCCAATAGTAGCATTGACAGTGTCATGGGAGTACCTAGAAGAACACAGCGGAACAACATCGAAATATCTTCGATATGGGTCCCAGGACACGGGAGCATTGTGGGCAACGAAAAAGGTTATGAACAAGCCGGAGTTGACTTTGTATATGTCCTGGAACTTAGTGGCGAGTGGTTCTGTTCCTTATTCCTGAGGTGTTCATTTTGATTTCGCAGTTGAATTGATGTTGGTTGAGCTCAGCGCATTTATGATTGCTTGACTATCAGTCGATGACTATTACTCGAATGCAGCATACATGTGGTCTAGTTAGACGTCTTACAAGTGAGATATGAATAGAACACTCATTTACACTCACACTGCTGATTCAAACTCAATCTGTATAAATACACTTTGTTTCTACTGATCTTCTACCTATATAGGAACTGTGAATAAGTTCTGAAAAACTATCTTCCTGGCTGATACTTTCGACGCAACATCACAGGCGACTCCAAGACCAGAGAAGGAACAGGTGCTGAAACAAACGATGAGAAAAGCATTTGAGAGCACACACTTCCGCATTATTCAATTCTGTAATGTGCAAGAGGAAACATCATAAGGGAAGTACGTAACGCACGGATCAGGATATGCAAGGCATCTCATAAGCCCAATAGTAGTATCGACAGTGCTATGGGAGTACTGAGAAGAACACAGTTAAACATACATCAAAATATCGTTGATATGGTCCCAGGACACCAAATCATTGAGGACAACGGAAAAAGTTATGAGCATGCCAGAGTTGGCTTTTTATATATCCCAGGACCCAGTGACGAGTGGTTCTGTTCCTTATTGCCGAGGTGTTCATTTTGGTTTTGCAGTTAAAAGCCCTCTTTGAATTGATTTTGGTTGAGCTCAGTGCTTTCATTGACTATCAGACGATGGCTATGTCCTTCTTTTTGTATCCTTTGTCCAGATTGAGTGCACATGTCTCAATTTCATGGACCGAGGTGTCTACTCATCAGCTCTGAGTTTTTGGTTCTAAGCTCAAACACTTCAACCCACGTATCTTTTGGTATTCTAGATCCATAGGTATACCAACATATTGCTCCTAATAAGGTGAATTTTCCCGTGTCTCTGCCCTTTTTTGGCTTCCAAGGTAGGTTTTGATGATTCATGACTCCTATGTGAACATGAACACCTTGTCCATGTCGTCCCTTGTAGCCATGAGAAATGGGTGTTTCATCCTCTGAGAGTCTTTATCCTTCAACCTTAGCTATATATCCTGAGATTCTTTCTTGCTTACATCAACCATAGTCATTTTTATTGCTTCATGGTGAGATATTAGTACCAATAGTTCCCCCATTCCAGGCATAGGACCAAACCCTCAACGTCTCTGTTATACATATATACCTATGTGAGCATTTGATTCCTACTTAATACTTTAATGGGTAATTTGCTTTGTTCTTTCGCTTCAAGTTATCGCCCCATAACTGATAATGGGCCTCACGACCATCCTCTTGAAACCACATTCAGGTACTAATTGTTGGTTTCATTCCATCATGAAAGTACGACCCTATTATTCTTCCAACCCATAGTTCACACCAAACAATGCATCATTGTAGTAGCCGACTGCGGTGGCTTACATACGTAGGTATATTGAGCGGTATAAGGTCAGCTCCAACGAGAGCCCTTGAAGCCTTCGCCAGATTACCACCTCTACACTTATATATGAAGACTGAGGCTATGAGAATGGCGAATGGGTTAAAAGGCCTACTGTACAAAAATGCACTACTCTCGTGGACACTCAGCGATTTCAAGTGAGGCAATCTCTATATGCCCCAAACTAGAAATTTGGTAAGAAAACATGGTTCCACCTATATGATTCACTTCTCCCAAAATCCTCATCACGGATAGAGGATATTGGAGTAACGAAACTCTCACCCTGGTGGCAGGCTCGTATGGTTCACAGATGGGTCCAAGGTAGGTCAGGCTACTGGGGTGGGAGTGTACCTAAGAAGCCCAAAGATCACTATCTCAGTGACTCGAAGGCGCTTACTGCACGGTTTTTCAGCCGGAGGTCTACGGAATAGTGACTTGTGCCATGGAAAACCTATGAAACTATGTATATAGGTGTATATATATTTGCACAGACAGCCGGTCGGCTCTGAGAGCTCTCAAATTACCCAGAGTGACAACAATGCTTGTCGAAGAATGTAGAGATACACTAGCTGAACTAGCTAGGAGAAATAAACCTTAACTCATCTGGGTCCCTGGACACAGTGGAGTTAAAGTTGAAATGACCGACTCCCTTGCCCTGGCTCCGTTGAACCGGAGCCAATGGTCACTTGGGGGGTCTCGCCCTTCTGGGCCAACTGAACAAAGAGTGGTCTGAACTGTGCGAGAATCACCACGCTAGAGCTAGTCCAAACTCTTCATTAAAGAACCTGTGCCTAGGCTCCCAAAGAAAATCCTTTTTCGTCTTAACAAACACCTTGATACTATGGGCATCGCAGATGATTCTATATGTAGGAAATGCAGAGAAGCAGAAGAAACTGTCTCTCATATCCTGTTGGAATGCCTTACATTGGCATCCTTCAGGCACCATCACTTCTGGGAATCAAAACTTCTCCCAGAAGAGCTCATGGAAGTCAGCGTTGGCAATATTCTGGGTTTCTGGAGGGCCACAAACCTGCTACAATGTAATAGGCTTCTGACCACGGGGCGCACAATGGGCCCAACTAAAGTGCATTTGGGAGCTATGCCTCCTCCCCTCAAATGATAACGATGATGATCATTGTAGTTGCATTTGTTTTTATTCACTATTCCAGATATTTCACAATTTTGGCGCCTCATCTCTCAATGCAAATCCATTTGCAGAAATCAACGCCAACTCCTGAGTATACGACGCCATGATGAGATACTTCCCCTGGAAATGTGAAAAGGTAATCTCCATTTTTTGAAATTAGAATACTGGTAGTTATATTTTTTCAAGTGGTGAGAGAAAGTAACAAAATTGAAATTATCATCGAACAAAACTTATTGATTCGTGTTTTTAAAATTCAAACTGTAGAAGATATTATAAAAGGGAACAATCACTGGTATTCACTAAAAAGATCGTTAAAGTACTGAGGACCTCTCAGCTACCAAGTAGACATCATCAGAGTAAACTGATTACTCTATTTTGTTTGCTTTCAAATACTCCAAAACAACATGATTCATCGATCTTCAATCAATATATTCGGTATTCACCAATTTTTTATTTTAATAAAATTATCCAAGAGTATAAGATTCTGTGTTGTATTTTTATATTCCCTGAAAAATCATTTTGATGTTTCAAGTAAGATTAAGAACCCGTTCACGTTCTATTGAGAAATGTCAGGGGCCACTTAAAAAATGTCATTTGTAATTTAATCGCTACAAATAGCTATATTTATCAAAACGAACGTTACGTTCTCAATGAGTAAGAAATGAATCGGTGGGATTTCTATTTTTATGGAGGTTCATCAAGATAGACAGTAAATGTACGCGAAGTAGTAGTAGGGCAGTTCCATCCAGGCAGCTTGCGCGTTCCAAGGTGGCAGTACCCAATTAAATTACTCTTCATTTTATAGAAAACGAGCCACACGCATTAATCATGTTGGGCCAGGCTGTCGACTAAATTCATTTGTCAACGGTGCAACTCGCAAACAATTTAGATTATTTTTGTCGCAGAGTGCGAAGAATCAGATATAAAAACTTTGCCTGTCACAGTACGCTATTACAGCATCCTAGAGAATAATAAATAAAACCTCCGCCAGCGATTACGTCGTTCGAATCCATAGCTCAAAACGTGTCAAAACATCTAGACTTATCTGCATATCCTTAGATGAATAGAGCGAATCTCAACGATTTAAAATGATGTTTACGTCCAGATTATAATGTAGAACAGAGATTCCTCATCGATGATACATTCTTAAAACATAGAATGATGAAAACTATGAGTTGATCTCCTCATGAAGGTATAACAGTAGGATTGGAGACGACAAAAACTGTTGAGCCAGTCAGAGTGCATGGGACCACCAGGTTGCGACTCTTGGAAAAAGGCCTATTTCAAAACCATTATGCTTCCCAAGGCGTCCTTTTTGTCTGAATTTATTTATCTAGGAGCATCTCCCTTTTGTGGAAGGGTATTCGCACTATCAATCCCCTCGATTCCTGCATGTCCTAGGACCCAGTTAAGGGTGATTCTGTTCTACAATCTTGATGTTTCATTCATTTTGGTTTTGCAGTTAAAAAGCCATCTTTGAGCTGAACGCTTTTATGGCTGCTTGATGGCTATGGATAGGTATGCCTTTTTTTCGTATCTTTTGCCCAAATTGAGTTGTGCTTGTGTGTGTGAGATACTGGTGACTTTACACATTGGTTCCCAGGTTTCGGTTCTAGATTCAAACACTTCTACCTCCATATCTTCTGTTGTTTTGGACTAGGTATATCAACAGATTCTTTCTTCTTCTCCAGGGTGAACTTTCTCCTGTCACACTCTCCCTCGTTTCCGTGGTGGGCTTGGAGGTCCTGTGTAAGCACGCATACATTGCCAATGTCTCCTTTGGTATCCAGTTTTTTTTCGCGTAGGTGAATAAAACCCTTTATGGGGAGGCTATGAGCCCTTGGGTCTCATGGTCTACTGTGAGAGTCACCATTTCAGGCATACTCTCTAAGAGCTTTACCCCCTTTGTAGGCTTATCTAGGTATTGCCTCCGATGGAACTTAGGCCTGCTGGCCTTTTTTTTGTTTCTTTACAGTATCCACTCGAGGCGTCCTAAAAATTGACTGTCTTTTGCTATCTAGCACCTCGCATTTACACAGTATGTGTGTCACTGTTCACCTCGCATATACACAGTATTTGTGTCACTGTTTCTGTATCCTTACCGCAAAGTATGCATGTCAGGTCGCCATTGTACAGTCCCATTCTGTTTAGGTGCCCTTTTACTGGCACATAGCCAGTCGTGAGCCCCGTTACCACATCTATTTTTCCCCTATTGAGTGCTAATATGTATGTTGTTCTTTTGTTACACGAGGCTTTGATTTATTTCTTACCATGTTCGTTTCCTGGAATTTTTCCCAGTATTCTTTGTGGTTTTCGATGATCCAGTCTTCCACAGACCTTCATGCTGTACGTTTCAGTGCCCTCGTGGTCTGTTCTAGATCTGGAGCGTTCTCCGACCCTCTTTTCGCAAGTTCGTCTGCTTTTTCATTGCCTGTCGTTCCCTGATGTTCCGGCACCCAAATCAGCTCAACGCGGTTTCGGTCTACCAGTAGTTGGAGTTCTTCTTTGCATGTCCATACCGTACGGGATGTCACTTCCTGACTTATCATTTCTTCAAGTGCAGCCTGACTTTGTGTTAATATGTGAATCTGCTCGTCTTTGATGGCTCTCCGATTGTTTTCCTCCACACATTGGAACATTGCATATGGAAGACAGAGTTGTGTTTACCCAATGAATAGCTGAAGCCAGTTTTTGGGTTTCTTGAGTATACTCCTGCACCTGCACCTTTTTCAGTCGTAGACCCGTCTGTATATCAGATCTTTGCCGGTGAAATGGCCCCCAGGCTTGTATGTTCCCCTTCGGTCCTTTCTGGCATTGATACACTGAATGTGTTGTTAAAAAAGTATCTGTTCAAATGTGATCGGTTCTTATGCCTAACACGTCCCTGGTCACGATTTTTACGATTCTCATGTGTCCTGGCCCAATGTGAACATTCTCTAGTGTATTTTGTATTCTGAAAGCACCAAGCCTTGCCTCTCCTCAACGCGGTTTCGGTCTACCAGTAGTTGGAGTTCTTCTTTGCATGTCCATACCGTACGGGATGTCACTTCCTGACTTATCATTTCTCCAAGTGCAGCCTGACTTTGTGTTAATATGTGAATCTGCTCGTCTTCGATGGCTCTCCGATTGTTTTCCTCCACACATTGGAACATTGCATATGGAAGACAGAGTTGTGTTTACCCAATGAATAGCTGAAGCCAGTTTTTGGGTTTCTTGAGTATACTCCTGCACCTGCACCTTTTTCAGTCGTAGACCCGTCTGTATATCAGATCTTTGCCGGTGAAATGGCCCCCAGGCTTGTATGTTCCCCTTCGGTCCTTTCTGGCATTGATACACTGAATGTGTTGTTAAAAAAGTATCTGTTCAAATGTGATCGGTTCTTATGCCTAACACGTCCCTGGTCACGATTTTTACGATTCTCATGTGTCCTGGCCCAATGTGAACATTCTCTAGTGTATTTTGTATTCTGAAAGCACCAAGCCTCGCCTCTCCTTGGATTACCAATTGGAGGAGAGGTAATCCCAGTAGTGTCTTCACTGCTGCAATGGGCGTTGATCCATGGTCATAGAGTGACCGAATGTTTATACCTCCTTGATATTCTGTTTTACTCATGTTAGGCATTGTCCTTTTTGCAGTTCTATATATTATATTACTATTATCATTATTGATGATCATTAGGGTAGAGTTATTACACCTATTATGGCAAAAAAAAAAGATATATAAAGTCTTAAAATGTTAACGGTTTTGAAATGATTATAAATTATGCGAAATCTACCTAAAAAGAAGAAGTAACGACATTCAAACTTGGCACAAGATCAGACAAGCGTTTTAAATACCATACCACGAACACGAGCACTACACCAGCCGTGCATAATGAGACTACCACAAGGTTTCTGATGTGTGAGTTCTTGAAAGTATTTATAGTTGAAGCTAATACAGTTTTGAAAATTTCGCGCATAATCTTAAGATGGTGTCCTCGTATAGTAAAACGTCAAGGTTTAATGTAAACAAGTAGCATAAATAATTTGGAAAATTGTTGTGAAGGATTCGGTAAGTTGGTAAGTTGAGATAGCATCACCGCGTTTCCTCCTTTCATTCAGACAGGATAGATTGAGTCATTGTAACCGAACGTCATAAGGGTGTTGGGCCATCTCATAAGCCCGTCGAGTAACTCTTCGTTGAATATTCTCAACTAATCGCATGTCTTTGATGGGAAAGGGACACCAAATCGCTACCATATATCATTGTAGGACGGATGTTATCTTGTATAATTCAAGGAAGAGCTGATAGTCTGGAGTGTCGAATACTCCTCGAACTACCCCACTTTTATGTTGTTCGTTTTTAGCGATTACAAAATCCACGTGACTTGCTACCGATTTCACCTGTAAGCCTTCTCTGAAAAAATAGGGCATTCGGGGGTTATTTCTATCAATATGCAGAAATTCAAATATATTCACCAAGCACTACACCATTTTTTCAGTGATAGGATATCTTGTTGAAATTTCAGTCTCTTGTAGAGAGGTTTCCAAATATGTTGCTGCTATCGCCAGAAAAGTATGTTGACACTATTTTGGTAGGTCGGAGGTATAAATTATATACAAGACAGGGCCCAAAATAGAGCTCTGTGGAACATCATATGTCACCTGAAAAAGTTATATGGCTATGAAACGCTTATATCTAATCTAGTAACATCACACGGACACTTAGCACCGGTCAAAAGCTTCGAAAAAATCAAAAGTGTACTCAGTAGGTTGACTTTTGTCAATATTTGCAGTCCAAATATTCAAGCAATAGAGAAGGTTGGTTGTTGATGATCGATCAGGCAAAAATCCATGTTGACAGTCGGAGACACTCGATGTTTCGATGATAAATTTAACCACTTCATCTGTTAGTATTTTCACCATACCTCGCCATACATACGGCTGTGTTGGAGGCTGCTTTCCAAATATCGGGTGATTTAGAGGAAGTGAAGGATTCTGCATTATATCAGACAGAGGTTTTGCTGAAACTGTAGCACCTGTATTCAAAATTTCAGATGTTATTCCATGTGGAGGGGACGTATTCCCAATATTGCCCATGATAGCCGTAATACTTCAGCGCACGAGTTATTCATTCATATTACTAAATACTCTTTGTTTAGTAATTTGCTTATTCCTATCGCTCCAGGCTATCATCCGTTAGGTGACGATTGGCCTCAACACGATTTATTGAAACAGCCTACAGCCTTTGACACAAGAGCGAACACTCCTATTTTTACCACACTTGTTTCTTGCTTCCATCAGTAGTAATAGATTTCAAGTTTTTCCATGGAAGGTTCTTTTTATCAATGGCATTTTCAACTCCCTCAAAGTTATCTCCCCCAGTAGTCGTGTCGTGAATACTATCAATATCAAGAAGTTATTCATACACTCATCCTTTTATCTACTCCTCGAATAAAAATCCTGAGCAGTATCTGACACATCCGTTGAGTCATCCGAAGCCAGAGGAAACCACTCAACATGTCCATTTTTGTCAGACAGTTGAGATGATATATTTTCTGCGATGTCTTCTACCCTCCGAGCCACGGTGTTTGCTAACAAACTTACAGTTTTACATAGATTCACCTTTTCGGGGCACATTTCTTCGGCTACTGCAATTACGCATTCTTTGCTCATTTCTCCATTGGTTAATGATTTTCCAGGTTTCGCAATTTCAAGAGCCATACGAAAACTGGCTTGAGTTTCAGCCTCTTGTTCAGTATTGAGTTTCGTGAACAAAGATTGCTGCGATTTCAATCTGTGCTTCAATGCTTCAAATTTGTCTGTCCCCAAGCTTCCTGTATATTTTGAGCAATTTTGGAAATGTTCCGCTTCATAATGACGTTTAATGTTATATTCTTTGTGAACGACGATGGTTTCAAGGCAAATCAAACATAGTGCCTTGTTACAGGACTCAATTACGAAATATTGAAGTTCCATTGATCTTTGAATATTCTGCATTTACTGTCTACTTTTCGCTTCTTTTCCATACTAGTAAATCACACACAAAAACAACAAGTCAAATCAAAATACTGTTACGAATATGTCTTTCAAACACGCACAAACACGTTTTAAGGAGTTACGCAGTAATTTATTTCACAACAGACAGTCTTCTTCCGCCTTTCCTAGGCGACTGACTCGCGGTCGTGCCGATAGCCTTTTTATACCCCAATTACTGACATCTAGAAGAGAGTGGTATACACCAGAACTTTCTCGAAACAACGAGATTATTCGCGAATGTTTAATTGTTACTGCGCTTCCGAAAGTACTACTAGCGCTGTCCGTTAGCGATGAAGGGTACTACCAGTACCTATTTCTGCGTGTGACCACTAGGTGTTGTCAAGTGTCGCGGTCGTAACAATAAAGTACAGTTAGTACACAATAGTAATTGGACTAGCGAATTCAGCAAAAGTATTCTCGCTCAGGGTGGGTACTCGGCGACTAGTCTAGAAATTATAGATAATGGCAGGAAAATTAAAACGGTTTTGGCCCTTGCAAAGTTTGGAGACCCATGCTCTAGACTAGACATCTATGGATGTGAATCCGAGTCTCACATTATAATTCTCTTTTGACGTTCATCAATAGTCTATTAATCCAGGCAATGAGCCGGGATTTCAGCTATAATAAAAAAAAGACATGTAGGTCAGAATCGAAAAATTCATGTGAGATTCGATTTGTGGGGTTATTTAGAGTGAGAGTATTTATTGCATGTATAAGCTATTGTTTACGTTTGTCTAATAAAACATGAAAATTATATACTAAGATATGTATATAAAAAAAGATTTAAAATGTTTGTAAGTAAATGTAGTTAATTAATTCATATGGAACACAGAATGGACTTAACAAATCTGAGTGACATGCCATACAAAATTTATATAAGCCCATTTCAAATTATTTAAAAGAATCAATTGGCCAATGGGGCAACAACAATTCTTTTATCGAGTAAAATGCATGATCAAGGAAGAATTTTTTGAATATGGGTTTAGAAACATTGAGTGAGCACTCTTTTAGCTTCTTGGGTAGCTTGTTCGTGAATATTTTACTATAATAGTTAGCAGAACAGCGACTCGAATTTAATCTTAAGTAGTCAATATGAATATTATTGCAACATCTAGTGTTATAATTATGCAGATTATTATTAAAAACATGTGTATCAAACGACATACCCATTAGTATGCAATTATAAAGATATAGTGACGGAAAAGTAATAATTTTGAAATCAATAAAACTGTTTCTAACGTCATCTCTAAGACGTTTCTTTGCTAAGATTCACTTTTCTTTGGAGGCGAAAAATCCTATCCGAATGAGGTGAATTACCCCAGCCTGTCAGGGAATATGACATATGCGACTGAATTAGGGAGAAGTATGCAATGCGCATCGCCCCCTCAGGCAAGTAGTTCATGAATGATCCTGATAGCCCCACAAATCGAATCCCACAAAAAATTTTCGATTCTGACCTACACGTTTTTTTTTATTTTCTGGTTCGTTGCCTTGACTATATCCTGAATCAACCATGATTTATAAAATTGTATACTTATCTCTAATATACTAACACGGAATTGTGGTTCATATCCATCTATTTTTGCAAACATGCAGAACCTTCTCTTTATTCTCAAATTCACTTCAATTATTCCTATGAAACGTTACATACCCAGACACCGGGGACTGAAAACTGCGGAATATGTCATATCTAATAGTCATTAAAAGCATGTTTGCAATAGCGAACCAATAATCGAATAAATACAGAAGCTAGGAAACAGTTATGATACCATTATGTCGGCAATTGCTATTCATTAATTTACTTTGGTGCTTCAAGTAAATACCGAGAATTCGTCGCTCGTTCTAATATTGATAGAGTAAACACATTGATGTAAGGTTTAACGACTCTTTTGACCCCGTCTTTCACACAAATTCAATGGATCAGTACTAGTGAAACTTTGATATCACAATACTCTAGTGAATTCAAAATTTATGGAGGCGTAAATACAATAGTTCATATTAATAAAACCATAGAAAGTGTGGGTGGGGTAGATAGCGGTGTCAGTTAGCACTTGTTTTATATATAAATCTTTATTATAGTTTAATACTTGTGAAAGACTTTTTGAATGAATCAACATATGTACCACATAAAAGTTTCAGGATCAGCATAAGTATCATTTGATATATGCTGATCCAAATGAAAAGCACAACATCCAGTATGAATTGAACAATTCATTAAAAATGTTCACATAAGATGTACTATATAACCAAAAAAAAGGATGAATTGCACGAACCCGATTGATTATGCATTTATTTACTCGGTAGGGGAAACTTTGAATCACTTCATTTCCAGCTATTTTCCTTCCCAAACCAAAGATGGAGGCACACCGGCTACTACACCACAAGAAGAAGCCAACCTTTTTGTATCCACAAGGGATGGACCCTTCCAAAATTGCTCTTTTGCCAGCGCCCAATTAGGCGCTTTGCAGATGATGGTATCCTTCATACCGCTTTATATTCTTCATTGCGCCTTGTAGATTGACAGTTGTGTTTTCTATGGTATTTCTTACAACTAGCACTGCAAGATCATCAGCAAATGTTCTCGACTACTGAAATGTAACAGGTAAAGTAGTGGTCTCACCACGCTGCCTTGAGGTACCTCTGCATATTATTATTATTATTATCATGGACAAACGATCCGAGCTGACGTGATAACCTATAAAGCTTGGTTGAAGCAAAGAATCTACAATCAAGGAGTGCAGAAGCAAAACATTAAACTAGACAGTAACATTAATAGCTTGTTCACAATCACTGAAAACAACCACTGTTGTCACTCATTCCACTGATGATATGTTATTCCATTTTGTCGAGCTGGTTTTTGGAAGAATTTACAGACGTCGCCTCGACTACAAAAGCAGGTGGACGATTCCAGACTTCGAAAACACGGTTGAACAAGAAATGTTGTCTCGTTGTTGAAAATTTTTCTTTATTGAGTTTCCAGGAATGGCCTCGGAGACGTTCGTCATTGTGTGATGTGTATAGTTTGTCCAAATCAATTCCAAATAGTTTGTGGAAGGTCCTATAGGTTATGACCAGATCACCACATAGACGTCTGTTGCAAAACTTTTGCATGTTTGAAATGGAAGTGTTGCGTCTTGAATCAGATCTACACTCCAAACAGGTTCAGCAAATTCCAGAATTGGGCGTGTATACTTTATTGAATCCCAAAGGAAAAATTTTTGTAAAGGTCTTGGAGAGAAGATACAAGGATGCTTCTGCTCTCTTGCAAATGCTTGCTATATGGTTTGACCATGATACATTTCCGTTCCGTTAGCTGTAGCATCAAGATCCATGTGATGGGCTACAGGTAATAAGTTTACATCACCGATATAATTCAAGCGAATATTTGGTTTGCCCAAATGGGGAATAACACATTTGGTTACATTTAGAGGGAGCGCCAATCAGAACACCAAACAGAGATCTTCCTGTAGCTCTATATGCTGGTATATGGGGTTTGCATAAATCTTCATATCATCGGCAAATCAGGATTTCTTAGATTTAACATGGTAAACAATGTCCGAGGCGTAGATCAGTAATAACAGAGGTTCCAACACCGGGCCCTGGGGTACACCCCTCAGAACGCTCACTGGACAAGTAGTCCTCAATCCTAACACAGAAGGTTCGGTTTGAAAGGAAGCCTGCAATTCAGGTGAGTAAATTTTTTTCTGATATTGGCTTTCTTCTGAATATTCATTTTCTTGCTTAACTCTGAGGATTCGCTGTGAGATGTGAGATTCTAATCGTTATGCGTATTGTACTGGCAAGTAGCTTCTCAATTTCATACCAAACGTTATCGAATAGTTGAGCCGCTTCCAGAAAAATGGCTGAAGATATTTGCCTCTTCCAAGCATTTCTGTTATTCGAAACACTGTCGACTGTAGCTTGTTACTACGAAATTTAACTGGGGGGATTCAACTGTGTACTGAAACAACTATAAATAAATTATTATTCAACTGTAAATTTATGTTTTATTCATATTTTTCTATAAAATTGGAATAAATTCACCGAATGAATAATTTAAGAGTATGTTATATTCATCAATCCATCAAGCTCTCCCATTCCAATCAAATTTATATGAAGTGTATTAGGACCAGTATCATGAATGTGTTTATGATTAAATGTTGGAAGACATGGAACATGAAATTATTCGCTTTAGAGAAGTTGATCTCAGTTCTCACAGGATTCAATTTCACTTTTCTGTCCGTTTTGGGACAAAATCAATTTTTCATCCATTTCAATCTACCCGATTTTGTTGGAATTTTGCATACATATTGTATCAAATTTGGAATCCTCTTATCCAGCTCTTGCATTTCAACTGAACTTGGAAGCTTGATTTTATAAAAAGTCAATCTGTACCCAAAGGTCATCAATTAGTTATACGTCGTTTCTTTATTTACAAATATACCAGTCGAATTAGCATTGATCAGCATCAAAAAACGTTTAGCAGAGATTAAAGACCACACATTTCTAGATCAGCCTGAATTTATAAATGCAGTAAAGTTTTGTCTAGAATGCACTTATTTTGAATACGGTGAACGATCTGTTGGACAAACATATTCGGCACAGCAATGGGATCTCCTATTTCAGCTACTATCGCTAACCCAGTTATGATATGCTTAGAAAAATCTGAAATTAATGACGGCATGATATTTGTCACAATTTGATAACGGGGACCGGTCAAGGTTTCAGGTAAATTTTAATGGTCCCTGAAGCTTGTCACACAGAGCTTTCTTTGGAAAGAACAGAAAGGATGGGCGGATGTTGATCATTACGACCAATTGAATATCAAAGCTATACAGGAACTTGTTTTCAAATTTATAATCATTATGTGTTTCGTGTTGTACGTGCTAACAAGTAATACTTAACATTTAGGGGCTTGTTTCCAAATTTATAATCATTATATGTTTCGTGTTGTACGTGCTAACGAGTAATACCTAACATTCTTTCCAAAATTTAAAATGTCGTTTGTGAAAGAAATTATTAGTGAATACGGAAACACCCAAATAGTGTGCGAAAATTATAAGTTCTCTAAACATCGATCTTCAACTAATGAAACTGTCTGGAGGTGCTTCAAACGACCTAAAAGTAAGGTTTATGAGTATACAATTAGGGAATCGAGTAATTCTGTTGTAACAACATTGAAAAATCAACATAATCACGAACCTGAAAAAAAATTTTGCTGGACAAGTTCTTAGTGTTGCATGCAAAAGAAAAGCGGAAGAAGAACCTACAGAGAGACCACTAAAATATTGCATGAAGAATTAGCTTCAAATGGTTTTACCTCAAATTTTTTCTTCAGAAACATTGACTTCCCAGGACTTACGTCAAAGAAAATATGTACAATGGACGTCGCAAAGCATTGCCAACTTTGCCTCGTTCTACCAACGAAGTTCGTCGTTATCTTCAAGAACATTCGTACCAAACGTCAAGAGAGGGGAATATTGTTCTGGATAATGATTTTCCAAACCAAATTGTAATTTTTAGCTGCCAAACAAATTTGAAATTCTCTAAGTCGAATTTTATATACATAGATGGCACATTCCAATACAGCACAAAATGTTTCACACAACTGTTTACCATACATGGTTCACCTAATATTTTTCATTTCATGGATATTTTGTTCAAATTTCAAATAGAAGTGTACAGGGTGTCCCATTTTGGGTACTTTTGCGGGGTATCTCCTTTATTTTTAAAGATAGAGAGTTGCGGTTTTCGCGACACTGTGCTACTTTTTCGTAAAACTCAAGATGCCGTCAACAGAATTTTCATAGCCCTCTTAGTTTTTAAGATACAGGGCATTTCTGAAAATGTTGCATTTTGTGACCCCCCTCGTATCTCCGTTAACCTTCAACTTATCGAAAAGGTAAAATAACATTCTAATAGACTTTTTTCCGTAGAATGCAGTGGTGTAGATAACTTTTGTTACATATTTACTGTTTTTGAGTTATAAAGTAAACTTATGTTTTTTTAAATGGAACACCCTGTATATTTATAGACTATAAAATTTGTCTTTTTTCTACCTTTTCAAAAATATATGATAGTATAAACTTTTTTTCAGAAACACGCAAATAATTGACAATTTTCAGAAATTAGATACATATTTTAATAGTAGGCTATGGATAACAATAATAAACAAGTGCAACTTACATATTACTAACAAATAATTGGATACCTTGTATATAAGTATCTATTAAAAAAATTCCCAAAGATCTTTTTTCTAACAGTAAGTTTGTAACAACAGTTTTGTGGCGTAAAGTTACAATATAACAAAAACACAAAAAAATAACATTATTAAAAAAAATTAAATGTGATGTTCAAATTGACCATCATTTTCTCTAATGCAAAATTGGCACATCTTTGAGATTCTTTGAATAGCGTTCAAAAGAACCTTTGTTCTCATTCGCAGATTTCGAAAAGCTAAATGAATTGCCTCTCGAAGTTTTGCAATGCCGTCATATCGAGTTTTATATACTTCATTTTGCCCCATAAAAAAAATCTAAAATTGAGAGATCTGGTGATCGTGGAGGCCATCTAACAGGTCCGTTGGTACCTATCCATCTTTGAGGAAAGTTATTATTCAGAAAGGCCCTTGAGAGCCTAGAGTTATGACTTGGGGCACCATCTTGCTGTAGGTAAACGGCATTATACTGGGCTAATGGAATGTTTTCGAGCAGTTCTGGAATAACTTCCTCAAGAATTTCTAGGTATCTACGTGCTGTAAGACCTCCTTCAAAAATCCTATAAACTATATGTCTACCCAAAATAAAGCATGAAACCCCAACTTCAAAGCGTCCTTGTTGTGCCCTTTCAAACATTAAATGCACATTTTCACTACGCCAGTTCCTGGTATTGTGACGATTGAAAATGCCAGCACTTGAAATAAAGCATTCGTCTGACCAGATAACAAGTCTGCCAAATAAATCGTTAGCATCGATTTGTTGCAAATACCACTGGCAAAATAGTGCCCGGCGCTCGGCATCGCCAGGATGCTAATGTTGTAGTATATTAAATTTGTATGAATGATACTTATATTTCTTCAAGATCGTCTGAGCGTTAGTTTTTGGCACACCAATTTCCTTCTCAATTTTTCTACATGAGGACGAAGGTGTTGCTTCTATATATCCTAAAGTATCTATCTCTTTTCTTTCCCTGTTCTCTTTGTTGTATGTTTTAGGGCGCGGGTGAACAAATGATCCGTGTTCAACTAAATTTGCTTTTAAACGGGCAAATATCCCAAAAAACGGTTGCCTTCTTTCTGGATATCTAACAAGCAAAAATTTGAATGATAATACAGATTTTCATAGCCATAATAGCTTACTCACCTTTGGAAGTATAATTCCGAAGCTTCTTCAGAATTTTCATTACTCTGTATAAAACATACCATCATATCATATTTCTCATAATTTTCGTAAACTGCCATTATTCGGAAAAAATGATAAATATCTATTGAATAATGATACCAAAAGAACGAAAATAAACAGCTTAAATGCAATAGAGATTTGATGTTTATTTCTGTTTCTTGCCATAAACAATATCAATGGCCTACTATTAAAATATGTATTTAATTTCTGAAAATTGTCCAATATTTGCGTGTTTCTGACAAAAAGTTTATACTATCATATATTTTTGAAAAGGTAAAAAAAAGACAAATTTTATAGTCTATAAATATACAGGATGTTCTATTTAAAAAAACATAAGTTTGCTTTATAACTCAAAAACAGTAAATATGTAACAAAAGTTATCTACACCATTGCATTTTACGGAAAAAAAACTATTAGAATGTTATTTTACCTTTCCGATAAGTTGAAGGATAACGGAGGTACGAGGGGGGTCACAAAATGCAACATTTTCAGAAATGCCCTGTATCTTAAAAACTAAGAGGGCTATGAAAATTCTGTTGACGGCATCTTGAGTTTTACGAAAAAGTAGCACAGTGTCGCGAAAACCGCAACTCTCTATCTTTAAAAATAAAGGAGATAAGCCGCAAAAGTACCTAAAATGGGACACCCTGTACATGAAATACAATAGTGTAACTACTCCATCCATTTTTCTATGAAAACTCAGTTCGTATGTTCTCATCTCCGTTCTAAGGGACTTTTAAAATGGAAAATTGTATGAAAAAACTAAACAATAAAATGAAAAGGAAATAAAAACTTCGTGTCGGCGACTTCATAGACTTGATCCGTCACGGTGAGTAAGGCAATTATATTGAAAGTGGTAGCACACTCATAGCTACACCCGCATGTAGAAACGTATTGGGGAGAAAGCTTGTTTTCATTATAACGGTAGTGCTTGGAGAAGAAACGTGAAATCTTATACATTGTGATTCGACTTAACTCGGTCAGTGTTTACTTTCCCTCTCTATTTCTTACAAACTGATTTTATAACTTATCAACTACACGTTGACCCAGGAATTCTTTTCCTTTGAGAAAACATCTTGATATTCCCATATGAAACAAAATCATGAACATATGATTGAAGGTACAACAAAAATTGTTAATAGTTATAGAGAATGTCGATTTGGGAATTACAGTATCATTTCGATCAGAGAAATAAAAAACATATTTTACAGGGAATTAATTGAAAAAATTATCCGTGTACATAGAAAAAACAACAAAGAAATTTCTGCATGTGATAAGATACCTGTACAGATGTTAAATATGAATGAAAGTAATTAATATTGTCAATCCTGAACAGTAGACAGACTACATAGCGGTAGTCAGAAACTGGATTTTTTGATGCGAAATGATCGGGAACTAATATTTTTCCACCATCGTAGACTTGTGCAAATTTGATGGTACTCACTGTAGTATATTTTGATTCTTCAAACAATATGTCTCGTTCGAATCACCTTATATATATGAACTCTTTGTATAGTCTTTCCTAAAACTCATAACCTCGAAACTTTCAGGAAAAATGCCAATGCCTATCTCCCCTTCCAACGTTACACCACTAGCTCAAACGAGGTTTTTCGAACATTATAGGTTTTTAACTCGTGTAGTTAAAGCATAATTTTTTTTTCAAGAATTGTTCTTGAAGGTTTGGAAGTTATAGGCATATAGAAAGACCTCACTAGACGAAGAGTTCCATAACTTTGCCTTTCGATAGAAAAACGAAGTCTGGTAGGAAGAACTTCGGCAGGTCTCTAGCTTGACAATAAAGAGGTGACTAGCTTGAGCTCGTCTAGTCCGCCTAGCTGTAATCTATCATGATGAAACAACAGACGAGATTTCTGATGAACAATAATCATGGAAATATCTACAGAAAAGGAGAGATCGCTCACTTTTCTGCGATATGTTAGAGAGGTCAATGAATTGTGTGACACCATCAATCAGACGAGTAGCTCTCTTCTAGATATAATTCGAAAGCTCAAGCGTATGTTTGGGACCCGAATTCCAAACATATGAACAGTACTCCAGAACAGGTCGAATCAGTGCTTTATAGATTATGAGGAGTTGCTGGGATGTAAAGTAGCTCTTGGCATGGAATAGAAAAATCAAGTATTTGTGAAGCGATTTTCGCAATGAACGTCACATGATCATCACATGAGAGGGTGCTGTTGGTGGTACTCCTGAGTATGCATATGGAAGACTTCATAGGAATAGAAAAATCTATATTCTGGTAGATGGCGTGTGGATCACTCAGTACTTTAGCATTTCTAAATGGGGTTTTCTGTACCTATGGTGGAGATGGTGGAATTGTGACTTCTACGTCCTACTCGTTCCACTAGCTGATGAGCTTATGAGAGAAGTGAAACAACTGTCATGTCACTGCTCGATATAGAGCAACAGTAACTCTGTTTATTGACTACTCAGACGAAAATGTATTCTTTATTCATCCAATGCACGAAATACATCTATACTTCTATACCAATGGTTCAAGAATATAAATTCACGTCCTGAAACCCAGTTCAGATTATAACTCTGATGATTGTTATCATAGTGTGAAATCGTGTTTTACATATACTTATTACATTATTATTAATGAATTTATACGAGAAAACACCGAAACAATAATTTTATATGGATTGCATTGATACAAGAAACTTGATCGTGTGTCATTATTTCCCGTTCATCTGCTAAAGCATTGACATAATATATATAACAGAAATGGTAATTCCTGAAGGTTTGTGAAGCGTCTAATGTTAGTTTAGTACCAACTGGATGATGTATCCGATACTTACAAATAAACATACGCTCTGAACTTTCGTAAGACAATGAGAAGGGAACGAACCCTACTTAAATCCGATGTGAAAACTCGGTGGATTTACTTGTGCCTCGATGTTGGAAGTTCTTGCGGTTATTTGTTAAGAAAGCACAACGGTTCTGTTTTGTTTCCACCAAATTATAATGTGAGTAGAACTCTATTTGAAACGTACGTAACTACTTCTGTTTGATAAGACATATAATTGTTAATTGTACACTCCCTCTGCTCCCTCCACCTTTTACAAATAGCTAATGTATTACAGAAGCATCAAAAGAATCAGCAAGTTGTTTTGTAGATTGTTCCAACGTCCATTCTATTGACAGCTCAGCTCATTCGCCATTCCTGTTCCAATGTTCCAAGAAAATTGAAATAATTCCGTAGTGAAATTGAATTTATTTTGAAACTGTTCGATGGAACTCAATATTTATTCAAACACCTTTCTTCAGAGTTATTACAAAGAGTAGGTTGCTATTTGAGTAAAAAAATTGTGGTGATTGTGGGCCTACTTGATTAGATTATCATTATTAGGGGTGTTTTTCCTACTACGCCCTTAGAGGACTACTCATCTCTCGATACTGTTCCACATCACACCGGTGAACTTAAGATCCTTCAGAACGATTTTTCCCTGCTTCAATTGTGTAATTTCCACAATGGTAGTGTTGATGATTCTGCGCAAAAATGGGCTATGTCTCTCGTCCGATCATTTGCTAGGGCAATTTTTCTTATATGACCATTGAGTTTGCAATGCCCCGGCATGAATCCTTATGATTCTTAGATTTTAACTGTTCGCCCTTATGCATTCCAGAACATGCTTCTCTCTAAATTTGTCTAGGAGAATGTTGCAATGTCAATCATCAAAAGACGCTGTGAAGCTCACGCTTCACGGTGTATGGAATTTCTACCAACTAAAACCACCTCCCGTTACGTTCCAGCACTCCAAGGGGCCACCGTCAGGAGGTGGACGAAATGGCTGTTAAGCGCCCTTCCCTGGTCTAGCTGTTCACCGTATCTTCTTACGCCATGGGCTCGCGTCTTCTCTCGTTGTCTGTACGTCTGAGCTCCTTCAATATGGTGGCCGAAAAATCGAACACCGCATTCCATTGGATCTATGCCGCTGTGATCAGGTCTAAGGTTACCTATGCTGGTGTAGTGTGGTGGTCGGGGACAAGGATTAGTATGTCTCAGCCCCCATGGATGAACTGCAGTCGCTTGCATACATAGGTATATTGAGCGGTATGAGGTCGGCACCAACGAGAGCCATTAAAGCTCTCGCCGAATTACCATCCCTACACTTATATATAATAACTGAGGCCATGAAGACACGGTATTGGTTAAAGGGTCTAGGTCACTGGACCAAAATGCACTACTTTCGTGGACACTCAGCGATTTTGAGTGAGCCATACTGGAAATGGAGCAAGATATCATGATTGCAGCTATATTTCTTACTTCTCCCAAAATCCTCATCCCGTATAGAGGAGACTGAAGTAACGAAACTCACACCCTACTGCCACCAGGTGGGCTCGTATGGTTCCCAGATGAGTACAAGGTAGGTCAGGCTTCTGGGGTGTTAGCGTATATAAAAAGGCCAAAAATCACTAACTCAGTGACTCTAGGCGCTTACTGCACAGTTTTTAAGACGAAAGTTTATGCAATATTGACTTGTGCAATGGAAAACCTGCGAAGGAACTATGTAAATAGGCGCATCTATATTTGGGAGCTCTCAATCACACGCTTGTCAAAGAATGCAGAGATACAGTATCTGAAATAGCCAGGAGAAATAAAGTTCAACTCATCTGGGTCCCTAGATACATTGGAGTTAAAGGAAATGAGATGGCCAACTTCCTGGCCAGGCGAGGTTCGTCGGGAGCCCCTGTCGAGCCGGAGTCAATGGTCGCTTTATCGAATTAGGTGGGGGGTCTCGCCCTTCTGGGCCAACTGAATAAAGAGTAGTTTGAACTATGGCGAGAGTTACCACGCAGCTCTTCATTAGAGAGCCTGTGTCTATGCTCTTGAAGAAACTTTTTTCTCTGAACAGAAGGGACATCAGAGAAATGACGGGAGTCCTAACCGGTCACTGTAATCTCAACAAAAACCTACATACTATGGGCATCGCAGATGACCCTATATGTACGAAAAACCGAGAGAAGGAAGAAACTGCCTCTCACATTCTGTTGGAATGCCCAGCATTAGCATCCCTCAGGCACCGACACTTCGCAAAATCAAAACTGCTCCCAGAACAACTTACGAAAGCCAGCACTGGCAATATTCTGGATTTCTGGCGAGCCACAAACTGCTAGAATAGAAGGTTTTGTGACCACGAGGAGCACAATGAGCAAACAGTGACCTAAGGGCATTAGGAGGCTAAGCCTCCTCTCCTCAAACGATGATGATGATGATATCAAGTGCCAGTATGAAACAATATTATAATGTGAATAATTTCGAAATTCAACTTGACAGCAGGTGTCAGTATAAAACATAGAATTGTGAAATACATCATGTAGACCATTTGAGAAAAATTTGTAATGTCTTTCATCAGCGGCTTCTAAATCATTTCCAATATATTTTCAGTTGCTACAATCATATATATTTGACCCGCAGGAATCCCAAGGCTATTTTTTTAACAATAGTAAGGGAAATCACGTGATCAATTGATTACAGTTTATTTTGAACAATAAAAGGCAATCTGTAAAAATAGAAGAAGAACTACTTGTCGAACCGAATAAACTGAGTACCACCACTGTGAAAAGTAGTGTAGGACACAATAATAGCCAAAAGACGAGATCTCGGTGTCCTAGTTATGCATAAATCACGAATAAAAGAGAGGATTAAACGTAATCTTAAAGGGGTGCAATTCTCCCCTTTCTACTTTGCTAATACATCTTGACAAGAATGGTTTTAATTTTGGTAGAAATGATTAATTTTTTATTTGCGAAGCGCGAAAGTAATATCCATCTGATGCTGGAATGACACAAAGATAAGAGTTTGAGAATCGATACCGCTGATTATAAAGTCATCTGGTCTATATTCTGTTCTATAGCCTTACTCCCACCAACATCGGATATTAACGAATCCGTTCTCCACAACGTAAATAAAGTAAGATGAATTATATATTCAATTCATTCTGCGCCGAGCTCTACTACTTATCTATTTATCTCATCTGAATTTACAAGATGTTTCTATCTGAGAAGACGTGTTTCGTCCCTTGGTTCTCGAATGTACCTAATTGAGTTCAGGATTCGAACCAGTTTCTTTTGTTACGGGAAATTTACGAGTTGCATTTCGGAATTGATTCAAGAAATCACATGATTTCAATGAAATTCGTGACATTAGAATCAATAGTTCTTCTTTCTAACATGTAGGTACCTGAGAAAGTATTAGAAATTTGGATATAATTTATTAAGATATAAGTTTCATAAGACGTGATTTTATCGCGCAAGCTCTAAATTAGGAAATGAGGCGAAGCTGAGTTTTCCAATCGGCGAATGCGATAAAATATTTTATGAAATGAATATTTTATACTATTTTTTCTATTTTGGTATGATATATTTAGAGAAAAACATTTTCTTTTGAAATTATATGCCTTCATTGCTTTACTATTGTAACATGATACTCTATTGATGAAGGAATTTATAATATTCCCAATCCTCAATCTATTTATCCATTAACAGTGTGAAAATTCAATTTAGAGAACCATGACACGTTGGAGTTTGATCCCAATCATTGATTAGCCAGAGAAATAGAACTAAGATTGTTAAATTGATACCCCACCAGGATGAACCTAGGGGATCGAAACTGAATGAAATGATTTGAAAGTATTATTGAAAACTGAGAACAACAACTTTGATCAAAAATCTAAGACAACTCTGATTTAGCGAAATCCACCCTTCTTAATAAAAACACTCTCAAGAAACTATCGAGTTAAATTAATTGAAATTAAGTGTCACGTGATTTCTCAAGAGACTAATTCAAGCTAGAAAATGTAACTGAAGGTTTTAGGCATTATCCCTAGTATTTGTAATGCGTCTTTTTTCTCAAGAACCAATCTACAATTCGGAAAAGGATCCCTCAATTGTTTAACCAATGAGCAGTAACATTCCTCTCTTGATGTATCTAGTTCAGAATGTTTTCGGTGAGGTTTTCTAAGACTATCTGTCCTTTTCTAAATATTACTAGCTTATTTGAATGTACATAAAAATCTCCGGATGGTTAACATTAAGATTTTACATGAAGCTACCCATTAGTTTATCATCCTATATTGGTTATTCATCTTGACAGGTTTATTATTTCCTTTACAACCAAACTTTTGTGAACTTATTGCAACCCTCTTGACCATATCAGCTATGGTATCATATCACCCTGCTTAAAGCGAGTGCTCTAAGACTTTTTTTAAATGATTTTGGGAATAGCTTGAGTGAATGCAACATATTCTTCGATCTTCTGCGAAGAGTATAACAATACATTCAACCGGCAGAAGTATTCGAACTGGGCAGTGTGTTATTTTTACACAATTCGGAAATTCTACCCTAGACGTGAATTTACAGTCCCCTGTAATAGGCCAATAGAAGGCTACGTTAGGACATGTGTATATAAATAAATAAATAAATAAATATAACTTTGTTGAATGACTTCCTTACAACCCTGTATAATGCGATAGAACTGAGAATATCTAATAGAAAAATCGAAGAGTCACTCCAAAAGGTGAGCAGCGTAATTGAGCACTAATATCGTTAGGGTATAAAATATATCACCCTTTGTGTGAAAAGGAATTTAACAATCCCAATGCTTACAAGAAAGGTTTCGGAACCTATGTTTTTAGATTGAATCATCATCGTATAGGCTCAGGAATTGCCAATTAAGCATTTTGACCCCCTTTTTATCCCATAGCTTAGGAACTGAAACAATAATGTATATTGAATAATTTCCAAACGTGTGAACATTCACAACACTACAGTTTCCGGTATGTTGGTAATCGTTTTATGTTCTACCGTATATTTTGCTTCTGAATTATACCTTCCCATTTGAAGTGAATGTGAAGTGTTGGGAATAACAGGGAAACAGGGAATACAGTAATTATCTGGCCAAGAATTGGCTGGAAAATCTTCTCTCCCTCAACTAATTCGGGCAAATATCCTTCGCGATCTGTTGATATGTCCTTAGAGAAAATGTTAACCGATAAAACTGTTCCTCGATCTGTTTTATATTCAGACTGCAGTTCTGAGTTAATTTACACAAAATGTTTCCATGCGTAAAAATATCAAATTCTATTCCACCGCCATTTGTACTACGTTTTGAATATCATAACAGTTCAAACAATTCCGAGTTTGGTATCGTTCTTAATAGAGTATATTGATGTATACCGGGTGTCCGGATAAAGGTACGGAGTGGCTGTATCTCGACAATGGTGAGGCCTAGAGGTTTGGGGAAAAAATCCTCATGAACAGGGCCGGATTCAGAGGCCTGGAGGCCTCGGGGCAACAGAGGAGTGGAGGCCCCCTGGCCCCAAACTATTTTCCAAATAAAATGAAAAATTTTTTCAGTCGAGTTTTTCAATAAATAATTTATTGTGAAACCAAGTAAATTCTTTTAGTATTTAACAAACTTGTATAAATATAATCGGAAACAAGAATTATCTGAAATTAAATTTTAGCGTTAACGAACGGAACCTTCCGAGCTTTTTTCGCCGAAAAATCGTTGATAATTTCGCCGAAATCCAGTTCCCGAAGTAAGTCACTTTCAATGCTCAGGAGAGAAAGCTTTGATAGACAGTTTTGTCCCATCGTCGTTCGAAGCCTATTTTTTATTATTTTCATTTTTGAAAATGAGCGCTCTCCAGTGCAATTTGATACCATCAAAACCAAATACATTCTCGATGCAATGTCAAGGCTTGGGAATGTAGCTCTGAAATTTTTATCTTCAAGAATTTGGTAGTAAAGTAGTTCTGAAGATTGGTTTTTTCCAAAGTCCTTTCTGTATGAGTCGATCAAAGACACAATTTGATTGCCTGATTGGAGTGAACAAATATAGATCAATGATTCCTGTTAATATTTAAGTACAATATAATCATGTTTGTACAAAAGTAAAGGTGAAGGTAAAACAGCGAAAAAAAGTATCAAAGGAAAAGTTGTGTAATAGTGTTTAGTAGTCGGAATTTAAAACAATGTTTTTTCCGAAGTCCAATGTGGGGGTCCCTCTTTTGTGGAGGCCCCGGGGCTGTAGCCCCGGTTGCCCTCCCCTAAATCCAACGTTGCTCATGAATAAAATGGGCAAAAACAAAAAGCTGGAAATTATTTTGAAGTTTGTAATACAACCGCTAGAAGGCGTAACTGCTATGAATAAACATAAAATTCACGCTATCTGGGAAAGTTGGAAGATGAGCTAGAACTTTGAAAACATCATTTAATAGCTTGGGTAATACCGCATCATTTTGCTTCGTGACATTTTTTCGTATGGGTCATAATAAGAAAGTGAAGACCAATGCATTTTTCAATATTTACATTTGACTCCTGACTCATTCAACCTATTTAAATATTTTTGATCTCGTTTGAAAGAGCATTTTGAGGTCTTTTAAAAGAAATGTTTTGTTGGAAACAAATAAACTAGAGGAAGTTATCTGCAGTGATAACAAATTTTTGTGATTCTTAGAAAAAAGTTAAATGAAACGGTACTATTTTCTTGGCAGACCCTTCGCCATCATCAAAAGTTAATGGGAACCGCATCGCGATACCTCCATCCGTTCTCGATATATAAGAGGACATGTTAGAAATTCGAGTACTTCAATCGGATCATGTTACCTTTGCGAGAAAAACAAATCACACAGCCATGGTAATCAACGTAATTTAAATTATGATACAATTTTCTTCCCACTTATCACAAAATTGTTAACACGTCGAGCCTTCTTTCCCACTTTATCCAGGGTTAGGACTGGTTCAAAACTAGTTTTGAAAAAAAACAAGGGATTTAAACTTAAGTCTGAGCCACAGAACTATCACAACTAATTTTTGACATTTGTCAAATCCGTAATCCTTCTAAATTTAGCAGTTACAGTGGCTATGTGATTTGTTTTTATCGCAAAGGTAACTTGATCCGATTGAGGTACTCGCATTTTCAACATTTCCTCCTATAAATCGAGAGCGGATGGAGATATCGCGATGCGGTTCTCACTAAAATTTAGCTAAGTTTATGATGGCTAAGGGTCTGTCAAGAAAATGGTATTTTTTCCAAAAATCACAAAAATGTGTAATCGTTGCAGATGACGCCCTCTGGTTTATTTGGTTTCAACTGAACGACTCAACAACAAAATTTCTTTTTATAGACTATAAAATGATCTTTCAAACGACATCAAGAATATTCAAATCGATTGAATGGTTTAGGAGATATTTCAATGTAAATATTGAAAAATGCATTGGCCTCCCCCTCCATTATCATGACAGATACGAAAAAATGTTGCGGTACAAAATGATGCGGTATTACCCAAACTATCAGATGATGTTCTCAAAGTTATAGCTCATCTTTTTAATTTTCGGAGATAGCGTGAATTTTATGTTTGTTCATATCAGTTACGCCTCCTATCGGTTAAATTAGGAACTTTCCAGCTATTTCTCTTACCCACTTTATTTATGAGGTTTTTTCCCCAAATCTCTAGGCCTCACCATTGTCAAGATACAGCCACTCTTATCCGGACACCTTTTATTTGATGAGTTTTTATTATAATAAACTAAAATACATGCAGTTGTATTTTTGTGTAGTTTCAAGAACAAATAAATCAATTAATATCAGTCAATTGGTAATTAACATCATGTTTTTATCCAATTGAGACTAACCTGCAATTCTATAAATTAGGCACTATCCAGAATACTTATTTTCCTTTTGCTATTATAATGTTCAGGTAATATACAATGACATTTAGAGCTTCCTCATTCACAATTTTAATCTCTGAAAATTATGACACAAATTACATAAACAGAACTTTAATGAGTTCTTTGCCATTTCTCATTTAAAATTGCCATCGTTGGTAGAATTTGAACGTAAACAAATTATTTACGCATGTGGAAGAGTTGCCCTAACAATGTATAGAACCACGCACCAATTCAAAGCTGTTAGTGGGCGCGTTGAGTATAGTATTTTGTGGATTTGACATGCCTAATTATATAAATATAAATAACTCAGTCTATTCATGCTTTATCATATTACAACTACATACTAATTTTCTAAACCGAGCGAGAACTTCAGTGACAAGGCTGGACATATTTTCTTAATTTATTTCAAAATGAGTGACATAAATAAACCGTTGATGAAGACTTCTTTTTTCGTTTTACGATAATAAACTATTCCAGAATTATTGGCGAATGTCATACTGGTGACATATTACTAAAAGTAAAGGATATCACTTTTCAAAATAAAACCCTGAATAAGCATGGTTTTGTGAAATGCTAAAATACTTTACATATTTGGCAATGAACCATCAGCTACATACTGTTATCGTCCGCCTATGACCATTTTTTCAAAACATTTGATTGAAAATGTGGGTACAAGCTGTATTTCCATAAATGACAATAAAAGTGACTCCTGAATAATTCATTGTGGTCATACAAATTTTTTACTTGAATATTTGTAAATTTGTGTTCATAGTATGATTGCATTTTCGAACATATTTGCGAAATTCACCATGTTATTCTATTGTTGAAAAGTGATAATTTGTATCATCAATAATATTAATCTATGGTCAATCAACCAATCAAAACGGGGGCGGACAAGTCCGGAGCACTTGGAACGCTTTATTGGGTCCATTGTGCGCCCTTTTATACAAGAATCAGTCCAGCAGGCCTGACGAAGTGCCGAAGACTAAGATTTTGCATGGACTGATATCTCTTATGGCTTCTAGTGGCATATGTGTGCTGCCGAGATGTTGTAGCCTAAGAGAAGCCAGTGCTGGACGTTCTACTAGGATGAAGTGCTCCACCACATCTACTACAAGCTTGGTCTTCAACAATGCCCATTATGTTTGTTCACATGACAGTGTCCTGTCATGTGGTGGTCGGTTTTTTCAGGATTCACCCTGAGTCCCCCGACCTAGCACCAGCGAACCACGATGGCAAGTACAGTGTTTTGAAGCTCACACACAGTAGCCGCGTGTCTTCCAATGGTCACAGCTGCCAAGTCGACTGCGTGAGCTTGGTCGTCAGACCCAGCCTCATTAAGCACGACTAACAAGCTATCCACCACCAGGCACCAAAGGAGCGGAGACAGTACTTTTCCTTGAGGGCACCCTCGGGTGACGTGTGTACATGCGACGCTGCCATTATGAGGTGCCGTTATCAGCCTCTGCGAGAACATGGTCTTGATACACCTGTCCAAGATGTGATCGATTCCGTGTCTCTCCTTAGCATGACACATGGACTCGGAGGAGGTATTGTCGAACGACTCTTCGGTATCCTGGAAAACGCCTATGGTGCACTGTCCGAAACTAATAGCTCCTTCGATCTGGGTAACCTGGTAATGAAGGGCCGTTTCGGTTGACTTGCCCGCCTGATAGGTGTACTGTCGACGGTGAAGCGGAAAATCCTTTGATACGTCGTCTTCGATATACCTATCGATCAGCCCCTCCAGCGCTTTCAAGAGAAAGAATGTGAGGCTGATAGGGCGGAAAGAAAAGCAGTTCTTCCCGCATTAGGAATAAAAACGACTTTGACCGACCTCCAAAGAGTTGGTATAAGGTCAGCGGCGATATCAGCTCTTGTAAGAGAACCAGGAAGATCCCATCCTAACCCGATAATTTGTTGGGCGCAAAGGCCAAGATGGTTCAGCGCACTCTTTCATAGCTTACCACGTTCGAGGCCATTCTGTAGTCAATCGCTCTCGCGTTGACACGGAAGTCCTCGGGTGGTGTGACTTTGAGGTTTTAGCCAGATCCGGTGAAATACACCGACATTAGATGTCGTAGCATCTCGTCCGGCGATGACATGTACTCCCCGTTCGGCAGAATCACTGATCCAATCCACGAATCTTCGGAGGCAGCCTTGCATAGCCTCGCTGCTCTTATTGATACCCTCACAGTAGGTACGCCACGTATCCCTTTTGGAGCTCCTCAGAACTTTCTTATAGTTCTTTCGGGCAACGTTAAAGGTCTCCAAGTGTGAACTGCACGAGGTTCTCTTTGCCTTGTTGAAGAGTTTTCTCACCCGTTTCCGATGATCCTCCATTTGGGGAGTTACCACCATCTGTGTTATTGTCGTCACTCCTTCGTTCAAGAGGGCAGCATACTTCAAAGGCAAGGGTAAGGGCCGTGCTGATTCCACACATCCATGGTAGTACGATGAAAATTAAATTTGACTTTTCCTAAACGATTATTATAAAGAAACCAACATTGGGGGCATAATGCTATAAATTACAATGAAACCTGCCTACAAAGTTTATCGTGTATTTTTACAGAGCACATCAAAATCCCACATACTTAATGGTTGAAAGGTTATTTGTAGTTAGTTGTATTATTAAAGTTGTGAATAAACTCGATGCTTCCAAAATCTACAGTAATCATATAGAACTTAAGCTTGATTGTAACATCATTGATGTACCCAGTTGTTCAATTTAACACCTCGTGAATTTCATCTTCATCTTGAAACAGTTTAACTTGGCTTAATACAATTATTCGTACTCGGAATGAAACACGTCTTCGAAATTTATTGCTGTGGTAACTTACCTTGTTCATTTTTATGAGATGACAGTGGAACTTCTCTCTATAAAATGAAATGTACAGAGCGCAAGAGGACCTACGACCTAGCACAAAAACTTACATCTAAACAAAAAATTCTATATACAAATAGTTAATCTAATGCATCTTGACTTCCAACTTATTACCATTTGCTACAATACTTTCTACATTTAACTTCAAACTTATTACCGTTTGCTACAATACTTTCTTCATTTGACTTCAAACTTATTACCATTTCCTACAATACTTTCTTCATTTGACTTGAAACTTATTACCATTTGCTACAATACTTTCTTCATTTGACTTCAAACTTATTACCATTTGCTACAATACTGTCTTCATTTTACTTCAAACTTATTACTATTTGCTACAATACTCTCTTCATTTGACTTCAAACATATTACCACATGCAACAATACTTTCTTCATTTGACTTCAAACATATTACCATTTGCTACAATACTTTCTTCATTTGTCTTCAAACTTATTACCATTTGCTACAATACTTTCTTCATTTGACTTGAAACTTATTACCATTTGCTCGACAATACTTTCTTCATTTGACTTCAAACTTATTAACATTTGCTACAATACTTTCTTCATTTAACTTCAAACTTATTACTATTTTCTACAATACCTTCTTTATTTGACTTCAAACATATTATCACTTGCAACAATACTTTCTTCATTTGACTTCAAGTTTATTACCATTTGCTACAATACTTTCTTCATTTGACTTCAAACTTATTACCATACGCTACAATACTTTCTTCATTTGACTTCAAACTTATTACCATACGCTACAATACTTTCTTCATTTGACTTCAAACTTATTACCATCTGCTACAATACTTTCTTCATTTGACTTCAAACTAATTACCATTTGCTACAGTACTTTGTTCATTGATATCGGACAGAAAATCCCTTTCAGGCATTTAACGATAAACTGGTAGCAAACGGAAAATCCAATCATACTTCTCACATTCATTAATTTCTAGGGATTCTGAAAAATTCAATTCATTACTTTCATTCTGAATGTGCAAAATCTTGAAATTATCATTAAAGTTATGGTTTTCTATAATTAATTGTTCCGCGAAAGTTGAATCCGATTTAAAACGATGGTTTGTCTTAACTTTTGATGTATGATTTATTGTAAAGCAATTGTTTTGAATTAAAATGTATTTTCATTTTCAAATCACTAATAGGAAACACATATAAATAGCCTGTAAAGTATATACGCTCGGAAGTAAATAATTTGGATAATGTTGGAATGTGCTGAATGAAGTTGAAAACCAAAACATTTACACACCTTTCCATATAGCCATAGTTTTACTTAATCGAATCCAAAATGGAATCATTTCCGCAGAGTTTCAGAAGGAAGACACGAAAAAGGCGTTACTGAAAAAGAAAACAAATACCGTCGAGTAGGGGAGAAGACTTGAAACTGTTTCATTTTGTGTAGAATAAAACAGTGGCTAAACCTCGAAATAATGTGTCAGGTTGTGGAAGTTTTGTGTGAACAAGGATTTAGAATGCATTCTAAAATACAATGTGTCGGCCCTAGTCACGTCTTCCCTTCGTACGCATCAAATTGCAGCCCATTGTTATTCATTCCGTCGATGGTGCATACTTTCTACAAAACTAAATAAATATGGAGCGAATTACAAACTCTCCTTATACGTCTGTTTGTATTTGTATTATATTTTATAGTGCTCTGTGTGATTCCTACGTATTTCAAATTGAATACACTGTCTGGACATGAAAATATTTATATCTACAAATCTATAGTACATATCACATATCAGAACAGAAGCGCAAGCACAGTCTTAGTACACAGAAAATCGCTCATGGCTCTATCTGGTTTTGAGTTGCACAATTACATCAGGAATTTGATTTGGCGCGTACTTTTGAATGAGCGCATGCCCGGAGGGTTCATATGGAGTCAGTGAGTCAGCCGGAATGCTTTCACTATGATTACGCCGTCTTTTGCATAAGCCAATGAAGAACGGGCGCCGCAGTCTGTCTATTTGCTCGAGCTTGATTCCGCTATGTAGAAACGAACAACGGTATTAACCGATTTCAAGATATTTCCTTTACAATAAAGTTGTCGAGGTTTTAACTAAAAATTCTAAGCTGGGTCGGCATTTCAAACCGCGATGTACGTATTCTGTTCACGTTAAGGCCTCATGCATTTGTCTACATATGCTCCATCTTGGAAGTGGATAGACTATTATAGTAAGCTACAAATCCATGAAAATGATTCAGTCGGCATCGATAAAAAAGCGGCATTGGAACAGAAATCTGACAAAGCTCAGACATCTGGCAAACCTAGCTTTCTCAACGACCGTTCATAAATTGTAGAAGGTGCTCCAGTACGTGTACTAATCGCCGAGGTTAAAGGCACTCTTTCTCTCTACAATTGCATCATATCTTTTCTGAGTAAATCATTCGACCGCTAGTTAGAATCCAAGATGCGCCATATGAGCTGAAAGGAGGCAAGACTTCGTTCCCTACCACTCACTCCGGTGAGTGGTTGTATAATTTAAGATAAAAAGTTTTATACAATTTAATATATATATTCCAAGATAACAGTCATCATAAAAGCTTCATAATTATATACGATTTGAAAACACTAAATATAATCAAATAGCATAATACGAAACGAAACAACTTCAGTGTTATTAAGCAGCAGGTAATTGCAACTAAATGCGAATAAAACGTTTTTGTAAACTTAAACAAACAGGAAAAATACTCCAATACTAGTTCCATGAGAACTAATGCTTCAGCGTATGTTTGGGAACTGAACTCCAAACATGTGGACATTACTCCAGGACAGATCTAATCTGTGCTTTTTATATCATGAGGAGCAGCTGGGATGTTGAGTAGCTCGTCGCATAGAATGCAAAAAGTTTTGGCATGAGAGGGTATTGATGGTGATACAGAGCATGTCGTCCATTCTGATATATACAAGACCTATGTGTAGGCAGAATGAGCATGACAACTATGATATTTAATGCAATCCACATAATTGTCCCAGCTGCAGCTCCAGCTGGTATAAATTCCACTTCCACTTCATTCTTTCCCCTAACTAAAAATAATGGCGCACTGACTACTACACCACAAGAAACACCCAACCTTTTTGCCATAATGTTTGCAGCAATTTCCACTTTGGATCGACAAGGGAAGGGCTCTCCCAATATTGCTGCCATCGATAGCTATATGCCTGAAAATTTCTTTCGTCAGCGCACATTTAGGTGCATTCTGCTTGATCACAATACCAAAAAAGCTATGGTGCCAGACAGAATTGCAGCTGTCGTTCCCAAAGAATGTGCGCCTGAATTAACACGAGTTTTCTGCAGATTCTTTACCCTTTCATACAAACTTGTTGTGTTTTTCTAGCTGGAAGATAGCTGGAGTCCAACGAATTCCAAAAAAAGGAAAGAAGACCCATCCTAATATTTATAAACCTATTGTACTATTATCTGATCATCTGTTATCTCTAAAGTGATGGAGAAAGCAATCAACATCGAGCTCATCCAATACCTAGAGAGCTCCTAAATCGTGAAGAGAGATCAACAGACGGTCTGTGTTCAGAAATCTCGTCTGTTGTTCCACCACGAGAGATTTCAGATAGACAGACTAGACGAGCTCAAGCTAGTAGCCCCCTCATTGTCAAGCTCGGGACCTACCGAATTTCTTCCTACCAGACTTTATTTTTCTATCGAACGGCAAAGTTGTGGAACATAAGCAAACAGGAAAAATACTCCTATACTATTTTCATGAGAACTAATGCATCGTGTATGTTTGGGAACTGAACTCCAAACATGGTAACAGTACTACAGGACAAAACGAATCTTTGCTTTGTGGATCATGAGGAGCTGCTGGGGAGTTAAGAAGCTCGTCGCACAGAATGGAAAAGTTTTGGTGATGGACTTCACATGATCGTTTCACGAGAGGGTATTGGTGATAATACGGAGCATAAATATTACGATTTGATTATTCTGCCTATCAGTGTTCCATTCGTTCAAAAGTTTGACCCTGATTTGGTTTTTATGGACGACAGTGCCAGGCCATACCGGTCAAACAGTATACATTTGGCACTGCACGAGCACAGTATCTCTCGAAGGGATTGGACTACTCGTTCACCTGACTGCAATCCTATAGATCACGTATGAGACCCTCTACAAAGAAGGAATAATAATTGGTATCATCAGCCTCAGACCTGTGTAGAACTTGCTAATCCTCTTCCAGAAGAATGGCAAGCTATACCTCAAGAGCTCAGTTAGATCATTAATTTTAAATATTCCAAGGAGGGTTGAGACAGTTTACATGTTGCTGCTAATTTTGTTATTCAGATAACATTTTTATTTTTGAAGCTACCTTTTTCATTTAATATAAGTGATTACATAAATCAATGGTTCAACTATCGATAATATGATTTTAATTTCTAAATGTCCGCTAAGACGTTAAACCCTCTCCCGCTAGTGGTATAGGCTGTTCACTCACAAAAACGAAATGACCAGTAATCCTGGTTGGTTCTGGGATCACAACTCACCTAATGGTAAGAATTTGAAGTATCTCATTACGAGAAACAATATTTCCATTGTCGAGAGATTTCGGACGTTCCATCTTCTCTATTCCGAAATCATCGATCGTGAAGAATATCAACTGGTGCAAGAGTTGCTCAGTCCTAGCCCAGAAAACTATGATTTTAGTTTTTCTATGATCTGAGCTCCGTAATCGGTCCTATCCTGAACCAACATATTGATTTGAAGGATCCAAAATTTGCTGGTTTACTTTGAAACGACCAAACTCAATCGACAATCCCGAATTCAATATTCACTTTATCTATTAAAAGCCCGGTCTGATTAAAGTATTCGATGAACCGGTCCTGTACCACATTTTTCATCCAATTAATAGGTGAAGCTATAATTCATCCGAACAATATTAATTATAAAATAGCATGGCCTCAGCTGATATAACTTGAATTAATTTTGAGCGATTCTCAAACTTGGTAAGTTTAATTTGGCCTGGCATAACCTGATAAATTCTTGTTTGATGGACAATTACCCAGAGAAATGTGTCTTGCAACTTTTCTGCCTAACAGAACTGTAGGATCCATATTACAATTTTGAGCTTGATTCTCTCGATATTGAGGTTTCTATCCTTTCGTTAAATCTGCTTACACCGACGTGCTTTCTTTACATTGATAGTTTAGACATAACATAAAGCTTTATGGATGGCGGAATTATTCGTATAATTAAATCCAAGTAATTAAATCCATATTGTCGTTAATAAGGACCCTCTCTGTCTCCAATTCTCACTGACTTTACTTAATCAGATATCATGACCGGTAGATTATTATTCGACACAGCTGCATTCTATGTTGCAACCATTATGTGATATCATGATGATATCTACTTTATCCTACTCGTTGTACAGAAAAAGGAATGGAATGATAAAATGATGAAAATAGTTAAGGACCACTTTCAGGTGTTTCATCCTATTGGTATTAATAGCGGATCAAATCTAACCGCAGCGCCATGTAGGAGTTCATACAAAGCAATATACAGTGTGTCCACGTTAAGGACTTACCACCCTTGTAACTTTCGTATTTTTTGACGGATTTTGATAAGAACTTTTGTGTTAGGTTGGTACTAGAGGATAACTTTGGTTTTAGGCTGTAAGCATGGCCACCTACGACCACTTTTATTGGCTTAAATTTCGGAAAGTATTATTATGGATCTTTTTAGAGAGAAACAGATAACGGATTCTTATTTAGGATAACGTTAAACTAACCTGTATCGATTTTCAGTGTTACGAAATACAGGGTGTCCAAGGAATTAAAATGTAAGTATAGTTTGAATTTCAGAAATTCATAATGTAAATTTCTACTATTTCTCTAAAGCTTGAATTGAAATCATTAATGAAATAATCGAGAAATATTAATTTGACTTTCTATTACACTTGTTATGTTTTACGGCATTTAGTCCAGGCTATGAACCGGAAAATAAAATTAAAAAAACATGTGGGTTCGAACCAAAAAATTTTTTTGCATTAGCTTCAGCAGGTTCTCAGGATCATTCATACACCTTAAAACCTCTTGAGAACCCCAACCCCACCCATTGGGGGCGAAAATGGAGCGAAATCTCCAAGTCTTGAATTTTATTTGCTACAAAAAAGTTATTTTGGCATTTCGAGTGCACCTAGGAGGTTTTTTGGGTCGCTGAACACGAATCCGAATGCCAGATTTACTTGGAATCCATCGTAGGGGTGGTAAAATCAACGAAATTGGTCAATTTTGCACCCCTACATGTTATTTTGCAATTTACGTGTCTTAGGCATTTCGAATGCACCAAGTAGGTTTTTTGGGTCGTTGAATACGATTTCGAAGCCAGATTTACTCGAATATCATCGTAGGGGTGGGAAATTTACAAAAATGGCTAATTTCACACGCTTCTAAATTTTTATTATTTTCGCATTTTAAAATTACTTCGTAGTAAATCTGGCTTCGGAATCGTATTCAGTGACCCAAAAAACCCCCTTGGTACATTCGGAATGCCAGAAACACGTAAATTGCAAAATAACATATAGGGGTGCAAAATTGGCCAATTTCGTAGATTTTACCACCCCTACGATGAATTGCAAGTAAATGTGGCTACGGATTCGTGATCAGCGACCCAAAAAACCTCCTTGGTGTATTCGAAATGCCAAAAACACGTAAATTGCAAAATAACATATAGGGGTGCGAAATGGGCCAATTTTGTCGATTTGACCACCCCTACGATGAATTGCAAGTAAATCTGGCTACGGATTCGTTATCAACGACTCGAAAAACCTCCTTGGAGCATTCGAAATGCCTAAAACACGTAAATTGCAAAATAACATATTAGGGGTGCGAAATTGGCAAATTTTCTCGATTTGATCACCCCTACGATGAATTGCAAGTAAATCTGGCTACGGATTCGTGTTCAGCGACCCAAAAAATTTCCTAGGTGCACTCGAAATGCCAAAATACCTTTTTTGTATAAATACAATTCAAGACTTCGGGCCATTTTCGCCCCCAATGAGTGGGGTTGGGGTTCTCAAGAGGTTTTAAGGTGTATGAATGATCCTGATAACCTCCTGAAGCTAATGCAAAAAAACCTTTTGATTCGAACTTACATGTTTTTTTTTTATTCAGCTAAAATCCCGGTTCACAGCCTGGACTAATTATGGAAACAAATAAAACGTTAACCACTCGAACAATTTCCACTTTTCCTTTCATTATATCATTCGATTACAATTCGGTGAAAAACCTCAGTGTGCTGTGAAAACAAAAAATGTTATCTTAGTTGAAAGCTGTCAGTCAATAAAAATTAAGGAAACCATATGATTCTCGATTATTTTAATGATAATTCAGATTCAAGTATAAGATAAGCGGTAAGAACCGTTTTAGGCCAAAATTTTCTTTTCGAAGCTGCAGATGCTGAAGCATCTGAGTTAAAAAAAAACATTTTGAACACGGTTGAGGCTACATTTACGACCAACGGGATTGTATCATCACAAAATATCAGAATGTGTTTTTCACAATTAGCTTTAAGTAATCCAGTTTTAGACATAATAAGTCTTCTGATGATGGTTGTGAAACCGAAACGTACGTAAAGACGAGAAAATGTAAAGCATAAGTGTTAATGTGACCTATTTCCCGAGAATTTATATATAATTCACACCTGGGTCAAGAATTTTTATTAAAATCACTTGTTAGATACAACCACAAAGATAAGTAGGTTTTTCCGGATACATTGCGTTGGTTTATCTGAGTGACCTTCACCTGGATTATAAAATATTCATATCAAGCCATAAGGATTGTATTCTTTAAGATCTGAACACAATATTAATCTTGACTCTGAGATGCGATTGGGATTTATTCAAAAGGCTAGAAAAAGGAAACTGATATGTTACTATTCTTCGCATTATTGCAACAAACTGAAGAGATAGAAAGCTCTATGTTGCGGAAGAGTGACTTTTTCGGAACAGAGAGCTATCTATTTTACCACAGATGTCAGTTCTTATAGGTCTTCCAGCTGTTCACAAAACGTTCCAAGTCCTATGAACGAAGACCATCGATCTGCAATATTATGTCTGTATGTAGACTTCTCTTTTATTACTCATTTATTTTCATTTTCTTTTCTCAGATGACTTCAAATAGAACGCTTCAGGTTCTATAAAATTGTATTTCCGTCTATGTGGTTGTGACACCCACTCCCACATCAATGTGGACTCAGAGAGCTTCTAGGCATTACCAAAGATTCGACTCATGTATGAAGGCTTCGCTTTTCTTCAGAACCGTTGGACTATATATAAAATTCTTTTTGTACGAAAAATTCGGAGACTCTAGCATTAATACACTCTCGGTGTGAATGCACTCTCATATTTCAATCCATCTCATCAATTAATCAATTTGCTACCAACATTCTTCTCCAATAATTACATTGAGAGTGAAACTGATTTTGTAGAAGATTCTGGTGAATTTAAACTTAAATTACTATTGTCTCTAATTGGAAATGCTTGGTACACCGAGACAATAAATTCGGAAAATCACATACGTCGCTTTCCAAGCCTGCTATAGAACTATTGATTCTTTAACTGGCAATGGAATGACTTCATTATTCGGCATTCGAATTTTCGATTTCAACAGAAAATTAATTTTACATTCTGGTAAAATTGTGGTTTGATATATCATGTTTCTAATACATAATTGTCTTTCAAGTCTTTGAGGTGTTAATTTACATAGTTGGAACCTTCGTGCTAAGTTACAGGAACATGCAAACACGTAAGTGCAAAGTTTATATCAGAGTTACGCAATTCCGTAGGAATTGATGAGCAGTTAAAAATTTGGTTGAAGTTCAGATAATCAATTCCGGTCTAAGACCTATACATCAATATGCAGAGGCGAAGCTCCACAAATTCTGATCGCGAACTATTCCAATATAATTCCAAATCCGTAACACATGTATGGGAGGCATCCATTGAAACATATGGGGAATCTCTAACTGTATCATTGGATATCTGCAAAGCATTTGGCACCAAGACCTTCTAATTAATCATCCGTCGTATGGTCTGCGGCTTCAACGTTGTCGTTTAGTATCGAGCTTTCTCTCAGATAGATGACTCCATCTGGTGGAGTATCTTCCTATACAATAACTATGAATACTTTGTTCCTGTTCCATATCAACGAGTTGTTGGGAGTGAACTCCTGCCCCCTCCTTAGCTTTATGAATGATATTAAACTTCATACAGTTTCTCCTCCAAAGCTCTCATTACAGAAAAAAGGGAGAAGACCCTTCCTACTGATTATAGACTGGTTGCACTCTTATCTGTGATCTCTAAACTGATGGATAAAGCAGTCAATCTCGAGATCATCCATAACCTAGAGAGCTCCAAAATCGTGAATGATCAGCAGTATGACTTTCGTCAACAAAGATTAACAGGAGACCTGCTTGTCTACGTAACACGTGTATAGCAGAAATATGTCGAAAAACATGGAGACTCTCTAGTTGTAGCATTTGATATCTCCAAAGCATTTAACAGAGTTTGGCACAAAAGCCTTCATGCCGCCTCAACTTTGTCGCTTACTATCGAGTTTTCTCCCAGCTACATCACACCATGTAGTGGTTGACCGAGTATCCTCCGATACCATGGTTGTTGACGCTGGTATTCCACAAGGATCTGTCTTGTCATCAACTTTCTGCCTGCTCCATATCAAAAATCTGTTAGAAGTGACAACTTGTCGCGACCACAGCTTTGCTGATGATGGTACACTTCATACTGCTTTCTCATCTAGATATCCCCCCCCCCCCCTATATCATTCAATGAAGCCAGACGTGCGAAACAGATACATGTCGTTGCAATAAATAAGGATCAGGTAAGAGTTTGGGAATGGAGATATGAAAATCAATTGGAGTGTAATGCTTGTAATGCTATTTTCTTTTCTCCTCAGAGGGGTATTCCATAATCCCTGGAGTGGTGGTGTCAGGTACAACTGTTCCTATCTAGTCCTCAATATCCATAGTTGGAATTATCACCAACAGCACCCTATCATGGGAAAATCATGTGAGGTTCATTACGAAAACTGCTTCACAGAAATCTGGGTCTCTATTTCTTGCCAAGAACTACTTTACATACAATCACGTGTTTTCGCAAATGTTTGCTAGCGTCTGACCGATGACGGTACATCAAAAGAATTTGTTTGCGTGCGTTCTATGTATTACCTGTGGAGACGGCTACTAAGCGACTGTGTCTACTAAAATCATAAGCAGTTGTAGGAATCTTCCGTAGTGAAAAGGAAACATTATTGCCAATCTAACTTCCACAGTAGTACACTCTCTATAATTTATATAGATCCGGTAGCGAGTTTCAAAATCTGTAGGTGACATACATAAATACGATAAAAGTTTTTTGTCATCTTGTCTTAAGTTAGCTAGCACTGGCGTTAGATCTCTAGTTTTCGAAAAATGTGAGATCAAAAACCTGTGTTTTCTATTCCTAAAAGTTGGTGAGTAAGGACGATGCTATCTATCCAAAATCTGCTTTAAAGTATTATCATAGCAAATGAAAACTACACCAGTAATAAAATATCATTTGGGGAAGGCTCTTGATAAGTCTGAAGAAAATTCGAAATTTTCTAGTTGGGTCATTTCAAATTTTTTCCAGACTGATCAAGAGGCTTCTCCAAATGATATTTTATTACACAAGCTTGCGTCTTCTTCAGGAAGGCGGATCACACAATCCCTAATATGATCATGACAGCTACAACTATTCCTATGATGTCTTCCATAACAATGCTAGGGATCACCACCAATGGCACCCTCTCATGATATGATCATGAGAGGTTCATTGCGAAAACCTCTCCACTAAAAATTGGTTTTCCATTCCATGTCAAGAGCTACTTTACATGCCAGCAGCTCCTCATAATATACACAGCACAGATTCGACCTGTCCTGGAGTACTGTTCACATGTTTGAAATTTGGCTCCCAAACATACGCTAAAGCTCTTGGATTCTATCTAGAAGAGATCTCTCCATTTATTATAGATATTCTCACGGTCGGTGCTCATCAGATATCTCGTCTGTTGTTCCGCCACGACAGATCCCAGATAGGCGAACTGGACGAGCTCAAACTAGTCACCCACTCTCTGTCAAACTCAAGACCTGCCAAACTTCTTCCTGCCAGACTTCATTTTTTATCGAACAGCGAATTGAGTATTTCACAAGACTGTCATGTAGTCTAGAGTCCCATAGTTGCATTTGAATATCTCAATATTAATGTTCATTATCACCACCAACAGCATCTCCTCATGAGGCGATCATGTTAGGTCCATTGTAAAAACTGCTCCACAGAAACTAGGTTTTCTCTATCTTATTTGAAGAGCTACAGCAGCTCTTCATGATATACAAAGCTCATATTTGACCTGTCTCAACTTTGTCGTTTACTTGCAAGTTTTGTCGATCCTTGAGACAGAGTTTCCTCTGTTATAATGGTTACGAACACTGGTGTTCCACATGTGTCTTGAAACCAACTCCGTTTCTTGTCTACATCAAAAATCAGTTGGAAGTAACCTACTGTCCCACTCACTGCTTTGCAGATAATGATACACTTCATATCGCTTTCTCATCTAGAGACCCTATATCATCAAAGCCAGAGCAGCGAGACTGATCGAGTCTGGTATCAAAGCCTTCTTGGGAAACTTTCGTCATATGATTTGCCGCTTTAACTTTGTCGCATATTATCGAGCTTCCTTTCCGATTGATCACTCCATGTAGTGGTTGACGGAGTCAACTCCGAAACAATGGCTCTCAACGCTACTGTTCCACAGGGACCTGTCTTGGTATCAACTTTGTTTCTGCTCCATATGAATGATCTGCTGAAAGTGACCAGCCGTTCCATCTACAGCTTTGCAGATGATGGTATACTCCATACCGTTTTCTCATATAGAGCCCTTATACCATCTGATGATGCTAAAGGTGCGAGACAGAGACAGGTTGACGCAATTGACGGAGATCTAGCAGAGATTTTGAAATAGGGATCTGATAATCTAGTAGAGTTCAATGCAACCAAAACTCAGGCTTGCGTTTTCTCCAGGAAGGCGGATCTCACAATCACTAATATGATGTGTCAGGTGAAACTATTTCCATAAAGTCTTCCATATCCATGCTCGAGATCACCAGCAACAGCACCCTCTAATGGGAGGATCATGTGAGGTCCATAGAGATAACAGCTTCCCAAAAACTTGGTTTTACAATCCCTGCCAGAAGCTAATTTACATCCCAGCAGCTCCTTATAATCACAGATTCGATCTGTTTGGGAGAACTGCTCACTTGTTTGTAGTTCGGGACCAAAACATACGCTGAAGCTCTTGGATTCTATCCAGAAGAGAGTTATCCGTCTGATTGATGATGCCACACTTGCTAGTTCAATGACCTCTGTAAAACATTGTAGAAAGGTGGGAGATCCCTTCGCTATAGATATTTCCACAGTTGATGTTCTTCAGAAATCTCGTCTGTTGCTCCGCCACGAGAGATTCCAGATAAGCGGACTAGACGAGTTCAAACTAGTCATCCCTTTATTGTCAAGTTCGAGACTTGCCATTCTTCTTCCTACCAAACTTCATTTCTCTATCGAACAGTGAATTTGTGGAACTCTTTACCTAGTGAGGTCTTCCCCTATGCCTATAACCTCCAAACCTTCTCTCCTGTGCCTACATTCCACTGCTGGCACACACGATGTCCTTCGAACATTATAGGTTTCCCTCTCGTGTAGTCAAAGTATAAAAAAAATGAATAATATACTTTAAAAAAATTTCAAAATAAACTAGACAGTGACTTCTTCATGTGAACATACTAATAATGATATTAATCAATTGTTGGAGCCTCAAATGGATTCACTTTTCATTCAACGAAAGCTATGAATTCATATATAAAAAGTTGATAGAAAAATCTGTTGAAATGAAATACCTTGTAGTTGTAGCAAGATGAAGTTATTTTCAACATGTTCAACTTCTAGGCAAGGCCCATTTCTATACTAATAGTTTTTATTTTTCTTATTTCAGTATTTCGAAATCCGCTAAGCCAGTATCAGCCAATTAGGAATCTTGTTTGGTATACTATGTGTAATGTCTATATTGAATACACGCTTTCAAAACGTCTTTGAACTAACTTTCTATCAAACGGACTATCCGTAACGACAGAGTTCTCCTTCTTGTTATTGATTCGGTTATTATCAATGTATCTGAATGAAGTATTAAAACATTTCGACCGCGAATCTCAACTGCAAGTATTCCAGGCTTTGATCGATTTTGCACCCCCAGAATTGATTTCAAGTAATTCTGACGTTAGAATCGTGATCAGCGACCCAAAAAAAAACCCTTGGTGTATTTTAAATTCAAAATTACTTTTTTGGGTAATGGGAGGGGTGAGGATAACTCCTGGGGATTCATGTGCTATGAATGATCCTGATAACGAAGTGCGAATTGTAAAATTTGTTCACTTCACATGGTTAGAATGCCTCGCTTCCTCTCCTTTTCTGGATATGGTAGGCGGGGGAGGATTTTTGACATCGCACCTATTTGAAAACATTGTAGTTTCGCGAAATATGTTGATGCTCGTTTGTGATCTTCAAGAAACTGTATTCATATTGCATTGTATACTTATTGTCTGATATCAAATGCTACAATTAGAAGAGACCAGCGTTGGGGAAATGAATGAGATAGTCTGTAATTAATTAGTAGAATAGTATTTAAATGACAGCGAAGGGATTAGCTTTATGCATAAAATGGTAAAGTCCGTAAAGTTCTAAGTGCACATTAAAATATCAGCTCTGCGAACTGTTTCGTAGAACATATAAAATAAAAGTGATATGTAACGATCTGTAACCATTAGGGAATAGGAGTTTGTACAACTTCATTCTGATTCAATTTGATAAGGCAATGAGCAAAATAAGGATTTGGACGGAGTTTTATCAATAAAATTGAATGAATAGAAAGGAAAAGTTCTTTAAATTAAAGTTATTCAAAAAATCTTTGGTAGAAGCCGTTACTTTATGGTAATTTATCATTATGATTAATTGAAAGAACAATTAATTTGTTTTTATTATATCACTTTTATTAATAACACGATTTTTTTTCATTTTTATACTTTGACTACACAGATGGAAAACCTATGTTGTTCGAAGAAGATCGTGTGAGCCAGCAATGGAATGTAGGGAGAGGAGATAGTAATTCGTATTTTGGTTTGGAGGTTATAGGCATAAGGAAAGACCTCACTAGGTGAAGAGTTTCACAACTACGCTGTTCGATGAAAAAATTAAGTCTGGTAGGAAGAAGTTCTGCAGGTCTCGAGCTTGACAGTGAAGGGGTGCTTAGTTTGGGCTCGTCTAGTCCGCCTTTCTGAAATTTCTCGTGGTGGAACAACATACGAGATTTCTGATAAACACCGACCATAGAAATATCTATAGAAAAGGGAGAGATGTCCCACGTTTCTAAAATCTTCTGGAGAGGTCAATGAACTCGAAAGTGTGACGTCATCAATCAAACGAATAGCTCTCTTCTGGATCACGGAATAGAAAACCAAGTTTTTGTGAAGCGGTTTTTGCAATGGACCTCACTTGCTCGTGAGTAGCTCTAGGTATTTGACGAGCTCGATATTGATTGCTTTCTTCATCACTATAGAGACCACAGATAATATTGCAATGGGTCTATCCATTTTTGGAATTGGTCGCACTCTAGCTGTCTTCCAGCTGGAAGCAAACGTACCAAGTGTGTATGAAAGGGTAATCAACCTGCAGAAAAATTCTGTTAATTTTCTTGTGCACATTCCTGGAGAACGACAGGTGGCCCCATAAAGTTTTTGGTATTGAGATCAAACAAAATGCGCCTAATTTTGCGCTAACGAAAGACAATTTCAGGTTTTGGCTATCGATGGCAGCAATATCAGGAGGGCTCTTCCCTTCCTTGTGGATCGAAAGTTGAATTTTCTGCAAACATTCCAGCAAAAAGGTTGGCTTTTCCTTTTGATGTAGTAGCCAGTGTGCCGTCATCTTTGGTTATGAGAGGGAATGAACTGGAAGTGAAATTCCTAACAATTGCTTTGGCGAAAGTCCAAAACGATCGTGAGCCATTCGAACATTCGATGAGCTTTGATTATATTTTTGCATCATACGCCTCTTTCGAAACGTTTACAATAACATTGCACATATTTTCGCCTTCAACATATTTTGTTCTGGTCTCCAGACAAGGGTCACCGCGACAACGACAGTATGTTGTTTGTTTTGAAGCAACAGCCCTAGAACAGATTTTATTGAACCATCGTTCACCAGATTATAGTGATTTCTTGGTATGGGGTAAGTAAGTTCCCATTCCTAGCCTTATAAAATCAGAGATATATGTGGCATATTGCGTTGAGTCATCAGATTCAATACATACGCTGTTCGAATCGGAAGAAGATTGTTAGTATAGACTGGTGCAAGGGTTCCATGGAGCGTCATCAGGATCTTTCTTTGGGAAAGCGAGAAGAAACCATTGGCTCGAGCAACTGCATTAGAAAAACCATAGCTCCACCATCTCGAATGGACGGGATGAAATGCGTCCCAAATTTTTTTCGGCGATTTTTCTAATAAGGGTGCTCAATATAATATTTTGAAATGTATAATAGCTCTATTTTTTTTTCTAAATAGCAGTAAACTCTTAGATCGTCCATTTCAATTCACTTGAGAGGTAATCAAAGGGACACAATTACAGTCATTGGAAATATGTTATTTTTTAATTCGTCCTATAATTTTTTTTCAGTTTGTATTACTTAGAACTGAAAACAAGAACTGTAAGTAGATATTGATATAGAAAACGCAAGCTCAAAATAACCCGGAGACATTTTTGTCATTTTATGTGATAGGTCCCTTTCATGCAACCTTGTCCCTATAATTAGAATAAAAGTGGAGACACCCAGAAAAGAGCTGCTTGGTTGTATAGGGTGTTTTTCTTAGAGGTATTGTTTTTCGAATTAGCAACAAGATTGTTCATGATCCTGAATTTCAACTAAGAATTTTGTTTATCGATGAGGTTCATTTTCGGCTAAATGGCAATGTTAATAAGCAAAATTTCCGGATTTGGAGTGAAAAAAATCCAAAAGCTCTTATTGAGACGCCGTTACACCCACATACAGTCACTGTTTGGTGTGATTTATGGGCCGGTGGAATTATTGGCACATATTGCTTCAAAGATGATGTTGGGCAGAACGTTACAGTTAATGTAGAGCGCTATAGATCAATGATCACTGACTTTTTTGTTCCTCGGTTGAATGGAATGGAGACCTTTGGCACCAACAAGACACAGCGCGGGACATAATCAATTTATTGCGGGAAACATACAATGACCGCATAATTTCGCGTAATGTGCCTGTGAATTGGCCTCCACGGTGGCGCAATCTCACACCTATGGATTATTTTCTGTGTGTGACATACAATTATTTTTCTAATAAAACCAATATCATGACCGTTAGTATAATTTTTATGTGTTTTATTCCATTTTAAAGTTCTATACCTCTAAAGAAGCACCCTTTATATTAATCAACAATTATCAATATAACTATAATTTTTGCAACTGGTGAGACTTCTAAAATATGGAGGAACTTGCGGAATTGGCTGAATATTTATCGGACGTGATGTAAATTAAAGGATAAAGAATGCGGAATAAATGTTAATTCCAACCCTACATGGTTGAATAACGGAGTGTATTGCAGATTGTAATGCTTATATGCGGTGAAGCGTTTAAGAAACCGACAAACTATACCCGTCAAATTGTGCCAACTACGTCGCTCTTATTTATTCCATCTACTTGTGCTCGAGTTTATACTGCATGCACAAACTTTCAAATCCACGCATCCAAATAAGCACAACTACGAAATCACGGAGCTCCGAACAACTTCATCCAGCCCTGAAAAATGATTCTATATATGATTTCCCACTTCAAACTTCGTTGTTTCACCCTATTCGTTCTGAATTTACACATGACATGGAACGTGTATCGAGAAATAAGAGGCTGGATGATTTGATTGCTAACCTTTAATACTTTCCGGGAAACATACAATTTAGTTCGTCAATAATATACCTGCATTTAATAATGACAACCACCAGAAGATGACAGATGATATTTGAAAATTCTGAATCTTATATATCCTCCAGTTAGTAACAATAAATCACCATAAATTCTGCCTGTTCAATATACAAAACTATTAAGAGGACAGGTTGAAAAGTCCCTGAAAAATGTGTCATCTATAATGTACCATCTTCAACAAGAGCGCATTAAAATTTTCAGACTGATATGTCATTCAGTTCTGTTCAGATAATCATCTAAAACAGATAATGATGGAAAACAGTGAATTTTGCTTCTTTATTAAACATTGTTTCTCACGTGGAAAAAACATTTCGCAAACCAAAGCATCACTTGGTCAACATTATGGGGACTCTTCACCATCGATTGGAACGATTCACAATTGGTTTACTGATTTCCGTTGTGGTAGTATGACCGCAAAGAACGCCGAACGTTCTGGTTATCCAATTGAAGTTACACCGCCAGAAATCGTCGATAAAATCCATTGTATGATATTGGACGATCGGCGAGTTAAAATGCACGAGATTGCTGACGTTATGGGCATCCCAACCAAACGGGTACGGAACATTTTACATAAATTTTTGAATATGAGAAAGCTATCTGCCAGATTGGAGCCGCATTTGCTCTCTTTTGACAACAAGCGCGACCGTGTAACAACTTCAAAGGAGTGCTTGGCGATGTTCAAACGCGACAAGAAGGACTTTTTGCGCCGTTTTGTAACCGTGTGCGAAACATGGATACATCACTACACACCAGAAACTGAAGAACAGTCGAAACAGTAAAATTGTCCTGGCAAATCGACGCCGAAAAAGGCCAAAGTGGATTTATCGGGCAACAAAGTCATGGCGACAATTTTTTGGTAGACACACGGTATCGTCCATAGCGACTACCTTTAAGCGGGCAAAACGATCACCGGCGTATATTATGCACAGCTGGTTGGATCGATTCGATGCCGATTTGAAGCGAAAGCTGCCGCATTTGGCAAAGAAAAAAGTACTCTCCCACCAGGACAAAGCACCGGCGTACAGATCAGCAGTCGCAATGGCAACATTGCATGAATTGCGCTACGAATTGATTCGTCATCCACCATATTCTCCAGATATGCCACTCTGCGATTCTTATCCATTTCCAAACTTGAAGAAATGGCTCGTCGGAAAGAGATTTAGCTCCAACGATGAGGTCATCACTGGAACAAACGCCTATTTTGGAGGATTGTCGAAATCATATTATTTGGAAGGGATCGAAAAATCAGAAAAACGTTGGACGAAGTGTATATTTTGATAAACCAATTTTTATTTTCCATACTTAGACTACACGAGAGGAAAACCTATAATGTTCGAAGAACATCGTGTGAGACAATGATGGAATGTTAGGAGAGGATATAGGCTGTCGAATTTTTCTTGAATGTTTGGAGGCTATAAGCATAAGGAAAGACGTCATTAGGCAAAGAGTTCCACAGCTTGAAGTCTGCCAAATTCCCAGAATGGCGGGACCTTTGAGAGGACTATAAAAGTTTCATCACTTGCGAATTCCTAGTGGAGCTGGACTTCGTCGTTTCTTTTGTCCAGAATATCATGCACATATGAACTTTTGACAACTGTACGTTTACCAGCAGCTTCTGTCTGCTCTAGCTCTGCAGGTGTAGTAATTAGCTTTGGGGGTGACCAAGTGGAAGCCAAAAAATCTCTGATTCACAGCCTCAGATTTTTGTTGTTTTATTAGGATTCCTATCACTGCATCAATATGTTGAATCTTGACCACACAAGTGACCTATATTATAATAGAAGCCAGTGAATCACAATAATTTACACAGTCACTTTTTCGACTCTCCGTCGCCTGAAGACTTGGTTTAGAGCCACAATGAAATAACAGAGACAGACTTATTGATCTTGCGTTGTTACATTCGCACCTCACATCAGTGTTGATAATAACTCCTTAATTCTACGATTTACGAAAAGATTAGAATAATTCTTCAAGATCAATAAGTGACACCACAAGTGAATAGTTCCGGACAGCTGTTTCCCTTTTTCGGATCAACAGCGGATCTAGTAGAGCAATAGTGTCACTGAACGATATCTCTGCTGAGGTATATATTCCCATCAACTAAACTCACAAAACTTAGTTTACATGAAGAGACAGATATATTTTCATAACAACTGCAGGAATGAAAGTATTACGTTAATTTATGCAATATGTGTAACAGAATAGGTATGTCTAGATCAGTCAGTGACATCACAGGCGAATAATTCCGGATAGCTGTTTCCCGTTTCCGTCAGCAGAACCATTAGAGCAATAGTGTCACCGAACGATATCTCTACTGAGGTATATATTACCATCAACAGATAGCGCTACAGTGGTAATGAAAAACGAACGCCGTTTACTAATTCCCTAAAGAAAAAACCAATGCAAAAAACAATAATTTAACAATTATATTGATCCAGAGCAACCTACACTACCTTTGTGGATCAGACTAATTTCCAACGATTAATTATTCAATTATTGACTGTCAATTTAATTATGTTGTAAGCGTGAACACAAAAATGTGATGCAAAGTGAAATACAAACAAATTTCGTGTTAGAATCGATAGACAATTTTTTGGCTCTCCAGGTTGAACACTGACAACACGATCCATCTTTACTTCCAGCCAGGTGTTCCGCCTTCTCATGAGCTCATCAGTAGAACTAGCAAGACGATTCAGTCACTTATCAACCAACCACCTCTGACAGAGGTATAACTACCACAACGGGAAATGTTTGGAGAACCTAGTTGTTCTAACACCATCTACCGGGCACCAGATGTATCACTGATAATATTATTCACAGTACCACGCATTGATAAGACAGATCTCTCGAGAAGATGAAAACAGCTGTCTGGAACTAATAAAACAAAAATATAAGTATGAATTCGCTCTACTGTACACACCAGGAATGAAATAAAGGTATGAAGTGACACAAACATATTGTCAACACCAGGATATGACGATAAGAGGTAGTCAAACAATTTTCACAATAAACAATACTAACATTTAATTCACTTCGAAATCTAAGATTGCGAGTGCGGCATAGGCAACAAATAATACTTCATTAACCTCAAGAAAGCGATTCAACTAAACTAACAGAAGTTGGCTTATATGGAGAGACGGATGTATTTCCATAACAGCAGGAATAAAAATATTACGTAAAACTATGCAATATGTGCAACACGTAAACATAAACTGTATATGTAGGTTTAACTTAATCCCTTCTGAAAGACGAAGAATTTCTTATACGTGCAATACTCCAGCACATTTCCACATTCCTGACATTTTTAACCTTCGTCGAGAAAGTAATAAAAAATCCGAATCTCTATGGCTATTTTCTTTATAAGAGTTCATTCTCTCTTCATATTGCGAATGTTTCCCACGTTTCTCACTAAACCAAGATATATCCCGACTAAATAATCAATAATGCATTAAGTGGATGTAAACATGGTGACAAATTAAAGTTAGGTATTGTTTGCTTTGATTAATATTAGCGCCAAACACACGGCATTCTATCACAATAGACAGGTTACAGTTTTGAGTGGTTGTTTCAGATGAAATTTCATGGAAATCCTGCATGTATACAATCTGCATTCCAGACTGAAAGGTAATGAATGGGAGGTTTCTTGATACGTTAGAGTAAAGTCAGGTTATCGAAGCTAACTCAATAACAACGTGAATATATAATCAGACTTCCTGAGATTTATAAATAAATCAATAACAATATTGTTTCAACTCAAATTCATCTCGTATGGGTGATTCTCATCTGAACTTATTTGGACATTTGGAAATGTTCGGAAAGGAGGAAAAAAGTTTTTGATAGAAATTTTGAGTAGCAAATGAAGAATCTGCCACTATTCTTCTCGTTTCGGACCAACTTCAAACAACAAAAAACTGACCAGTTCGTCAAAGGTGATTACCAGAAGCTGACCTCATTCGATTGAACACCGGGTTCAGCTACCCTGCGACATTAACCAGACGGATGGGTCGACAAGAGCATATGGAATCTCAAGCCCCAAAATCATCAATGATGTAACATACTTCTATGTCTAGAGGAAACCTGTATTGTTCTGATGAGCAACTGGGGGCGGCTTTGATAAAACTCCAATATAACTTCTGGACATGTTCAAGATATGATATCGAACAATTTTCCTGACATTATTGTCAACAATGGTGCCGACTTCGTCCACTAGAACTAGATGATGAGGAAAAGGTTTATGGCGTTAGGATATGGGTTCACGCATCCTCTATTACAAAGTATATACTTTTTCATTTGCATAGGTCTAGTTATTTGTTACATAATCTGCCTGTAACTGATTCAGTCTCAGCCAGCTTGTTATCAAGAGAGTTTCGGTGATAATTTCTATTCTTTTATATTGCACTACAATCCATCATTTTTTACTCAATTACCATCTACAATGATGTCGTGATGTTCTTGATCCCAACGGAGAGAAAATCCCAGAATTCGGCTTTAAAACATAAGTTTTACACAACTCTCCCCGTTGGATACCCAAAAAAGTGTATGAACGTGACTTCTCACGAGCAAAGATCTAACGGAAGGCATCCTCTTGACGGTCTTTCAATGTTCAGAGCACGTCACAGAACAACTTGAAAATAGAAGTAGGAATCGAACTGATGCTGCGTGTCACAGATGTCACTGGAGTCGACAACGCTGTCGCTCATAGTAGAAGCGCATCGACTATTATTTTGAATATCTCCGTTTGTTATAGAAGACAAAGTCATCAAACTTTGTATGATTGTATCAGGGAAGAAAATCTGTATTCAAATATGTAACCATAAATAGGGTTTTTTGGTTAAACAGGAAGTTGTATAGTTTTCTCATCATTCTTATTGGATATAGCGGAAAATATTATTCAGCCCTATGAACTCTAAGCCAATAGATACCTCGAAAACCTCCAGAGGTTCGGTTCTTGAGAAGATATGAACAAGTTTTGGAAGAAAGTATTTGAACCGTATTTCTAGTTGAATCTTATATATTCCAAAATGGAACTATCTGCTTGAACTTGCTTCTATTTGTCTATAATTTAATTTTTTCTAGAAATAAACCATCGAAGAGATTATGTAATCGATGAATTATGTGCCGAATGGGGACATACAGTTTTGAGATCACCTCCATACCACTGTGTCTTCAATGCAATGGGAATGGTATAAGGAATTTCAAAGTACCATAACCAGCATATCGGAATATCTATTAATCACAGCTTGAATATGTGGCAGGAATTTTGAGTCACATCATGACCGTGTGACTATTTGGATTTCCAAGAAATTGCTCAACTGTTAAAAAGTATAAAACATGGAGTTGTAAGAATATATGTTGGCAATTTGAATAAACTTTCAATTACATAGTTCCACGTCTTTATCTGTTCCTAATCATTTGCAATATATTTTTGGTTCTTTCAATTCCTACGTGTAAGGCAAGCTGGTAATTTATGGATCATTAATATATTGTAGAGCAAAACTAATCATGTTTCATACATCCTGACACTTGACAAGTGTATTATATTTCAGTACAGAAATAAGAATATCATGTACTTTGTGAAACCACAACAGTGGAACTAACTCACAAATTGAAGCTGTAACTTTAGTAGAAGTAATTAAGATCAAACCTCTAGAACAACTTAGATACGTTCGAAGTTTTGTATTATTTCAGAGTGCTTGAGTCAAGTAGCATTATTCTCATCTTAAATGAAGCAACTCAACTGATAAATATTTGTTTATATGTATATTTTCAGTTGAAATTAATTAAATGATAACGTAACTGGCCTAAGATATGATGGAGAATAATCAATTCAATTCGAATGTCTTGTGGTGTTCAGATTCTTAGGGTCCTTAGCTATGGGTAGTATAGGAATAACTCGGTGATTGGTTATGGTTTATTGTAACACTTATACATATCGATAACTGCACTACTATATTGTAATATTCTTCCTTCATACTTCTTTATACTGACTCTTCCTAAATCCTTTTTTTTTTTTCTATATACAAATCATCAAGGTGGAGCCTTGTTCTCTTACGATGCTAAACATTCTCACGAAGATTGACATTGGCTCCTAACCATGCTGACCTAATGTTTATGTTGCATATTTATTAGCATTACATTTGTATTTACTATATCTATAGCGTACCTAGATCACAATATCGATTATTTTAAGAAAGTAGAGCAATTTATTGAATTAAGTAAATTTATGGAATTAATTCCTAGGGTATAACTACAACATTCCCAATATACTATCAGACCTGTGCAGGGAAAATTTTCGTTCAATGACATTTATAGGTAGGTTGTAGGTTCATTTCTACTTAGTACAATACAAACCAAACGTTTTATAACAGAAAGTAGGGTTCTCATTTCGAGAGATTGCCATGTGTCTGCACGGGAATATGGTGATGTGATTATTCATTTATGGGTATTCTGGACTGATGAATCGAGAGTAAGTATCATATGAGAGGATTTGGACGACTTAGGATAAAGACAGATCCGGTAAGTCGATACAACTTTCCAAGATCAGTGGAAAATGTTATCTGGAGAACATGAGGCACTCAACGTTTTGCCACATTATGTTGTTCACAGACCATTACCTCTTCTAAATAATTCCAAAATGGAATAACTCGAGCGTATTGAGGTGAGGATGGAATGTAAAGTGTGTTCAGGTTCTTAGAATGGTTTGGGAGAGATCGCCATGTGGTATTCAGGTTCTTAGATTCAATTTTTACCCTTGACAGAGCGTCAGCAGTGACTTTTTCTGTCCCTTTCATGTAATTAATTGTGAAACCGGTGTTCTTCCAAACTTAATCTGAATTTAGTAAGTCTACTTGAATTCGTCATTCCAAATGGGATACCAGAGTATGTGATCTGTAAAAATATCGCATTTCCTCTCCTAACAGTATAGTCTAAAGTGTTTGACTGCTCATACGATTTCCAAAAGTTCTTTTTCGATTGTGCAGTAGTTTTTCTCTGCTCCATTCAATGCACGACTAGCGTATGCTATAAGTTGATCGTCATCATCAGAAAGGAATGAACCAACGGCATAGTCCGACTAGTCACATCTTAGGATAAACCGGTTTCCCGTCGTGAAATTTGGGTATTGTAAAATTGTTAGGTTCATGAGTGATTATTTCAAAGTTTCGAATGCGTTTCGACAAACTTTGTCCCACTCAAAGGGTCTATTTTTCCTTGCCAATTTATTCAGAGGTATCGCGATTTTTGCAAAATTTTAAATGAATTTACGATAGCAGTTTACAAAAGCTACAAATCGGTTTGAATCGCTGGCATCTTTTGGCGTTGGATACTCTTGAATAGCCCGAATCATCTCTCGTTCGGGGGATATTCCATTCGAGGAAAAGTCGCACTTAATAGGACTTATTCTAATTTACATCTCTCAACCTTCGCAATACTCTAATTATTGAATTTCCATTGTGGTTCGTCAAATTATTTCAAAAAACAATCAAATCGTCTAAATACATGAAACACATGAATCGTAGTTTAGACCCGACATGGCAATAGTCATCACCCTCGAAAAAAAACTGGGACTGATTTTTAGCCCCATTGGTAATCTCGTTAGCTGATATTGACCTTCATCTGTAGTGAAAGCTGTGTATGGTCTGCTTCCTTTATCAATTTCGACCTGGCGATACCCTTGGGATGGATCAAAATGGTGAAAGTAGATTGCCCGTGATAGGGAAACCAAGATTTCTGTTATTGATGGAAGTGGAAATCTATCATCTTCTATTGGCTTGTTCAGCAATCGATAGTCGAACTACAAGCCACTTCTTCTTACTATCTCTGTTTGTATTCTTCTTGGGAACTATCAGCAGTGGTGAAGATCACTCTGATCTTGCTTTCTCTATTATACCATTATGAAGCATTTTTCCATGTGGGTCTATATTTCTGCGTTTTGCGCATACGGTAGCCGATAGGGCTTTACATATTGTTATCCCGAACCCACGACGGTCAAGGATAAACTAAAAGTAGACACTGATAGACAATTATTGGAGTCTGCATTATTGAGACTTCTCTTCAAAGGCTTTATGAGTTGGGATGATATGAATGTAGAAGCTTGTCATATTTACTCAGTAGAATACAAACCAAGCGCCCTGACGGAAGTCAAAGTAAAAATTTCAACAAATTTCTGTGGTAAATACTTGCATCCTTTATGGGTACTCTTTATAGTTGCGATTACAAAAAAACAACGGTGTTTCTTTTTAGCAGTCTATGTGAAGACCTACTACGTCCGAGTGCTCATTGTGAGGGCACTCAGTTGGTATGTAGTTAGTTGTTGTAAAATTTGATCCACATGGAGTACTTCTTGCAGTCAACTAAAAAATCGGAAAACTTGGGTGGGTATATACATATGGAGGAACATTTTACTGCAATTTTTGAAGTCGACGGGGAGATTTTTATTTTGACCTCATGCCTAGAAAAGCGAAAATGTTGCTCCAAGAATTTTCAAAGTTTCAAGATATTGTGAATTTCTTCAATTAAATGTAATATGTGAAAATACTGATGACTGCAATTTGCTCTGGACCAAAGCCTCAATATTATCATCAAGATATATATTGAAAAAATAGCCACACTTTGGTGGATTACGACTTTATGGAAAAAAAAATTTGTACTCTTCATTATTTCTACATTTTCCACCAAAAAAACGATTTTCCGGTTTGACGCCAAAAAAAATACTATGGGGATTAAATTCTACCACAACTCGCCATTCCAGTTGAAAGCCTTCACTCTGAGAACTCGGACCGCCATCATGTTTTAACATGGACTACAAAAGAGAACGACTGAAATCACTGTAACTATTAAGTGAACTTGTGATTGAAATTGAATTCTATCAATGCTTTGTGTCACATTGTTCCTACGAATATTTCATTATGTAAAAGCGGATGTATTCCGGTCATGACAATGACAAAGTATTACTCGAGCAGTCTTCATGGTTCGTTAATTTGCATTGGGATATTATTTAATCTCAAAAAGGATGAGCTCTTGATGTACGCATAGTGTGAAACTTCGGATGACATAAAGTATTATTTTACAGAGAATATAAGTCTTATTTACTTTGTGTAGAATTTAACAGATTATGTCCCAAATGCTGAGCGTTACCAGCTTCCTACTAGTATAGAACTCCTAAACACTCCTGGAATGTGCATATCCTCTAATCCACGTTAACTAACAACTCAAAGAAATCTAAATCCTCTGCGTCAGATTTCCTTCGTCTTTCCTATTACAGCTATAAAAACTTTTCACTGCCGTGAATTATGGCTTGAATATTTGCTAGAATCTAACATACTGTATTTGTCTTATCCCTTCGGGCATAAAGTAATTGTTTTTCATATATTTTAACATGGCGTAGATTCCACTGCTCACGCCCTGTAAGCTGGAGATGTGTTTCAACAATAACTTGTGAACCATTCTATTGTTTTGGCTTGAATATGTGTGAATCTATATATCATCTTTGATAAGAATGAATAAAAGCCAGAATTCACGGAAGCAGAGTGATAAGTACACCTCAACCAGGAAACATACTCTTTTTTTTAGCTGGATTCATTCAAACCAATGCTTTTCTGACCTCCAAGTCATCAGAATGAAAGAGCAGCTCCTCTGATCCTCCTAAATATGCGTTTGTTCTAGTGATGACCTTATCGTTAGACCCAAGGTTTTTTCCAAGCAAGTTTCCCGTTCTCTACTGACGGAAGTCATATTGCCGTTCATTCATGATTATGTAGCTCTCTACGTATTGTAAGAGCCCGATGATGATTGGTTTCTCCATCCCTTCAGAGATCACTGTGCATTGGGTCCATAATTATTAGGACGTGTCTTCACTTTTTTGGTATTGGTAGCTATCTTCCAGCAGGAACGCAAAGCACCAAGTTTGTATGAAAGGGTAAAAAACTGATGTTGATTTTGGCGAAACATTCCATGAAAACAGCAGGCGGAATTCCGTTTCGTCCCATTGCCTCTTTGCTATTGGGATCAAGCAGAATGCGCCTAATTTGGCGCTGACGAAAAACAAATTCAGGCATACGGCTTTCGATGACAGTAATATTGGGAAGCTCCTTCCCTTGTGGATCCAAAGTGGAATTTTCTGTAAGCATTCCAGCAAACAAGGTCAGCTTTTTATTGTGGTGTCGTAGACAGTGGGTAGGGATGGGAATGAGCTAGAAGTGAAATCTCTCCCAATTGCTTTAGCGAAAATCCGAAACTAACGGGGGCCATTTGGGCGATAGATTAGCTTTGCTTTTGTTTTGGAGGTATATTGTGTGATTGCAGATATTTCTGGCTTCAACGTGGTCTCCAGGCATAGGCTCTAGCGCAAACGACGGAATGCTGTTTGTTCTGAAGCGACAGCCCTAGAACAGCTTCTATTGATGCCATATTTAACTTTAAGTTTTGAAGATGAAAATAGTAGCAGGCGTCTAAATCAGGCTGTGGAACAAATTTGTTTCCCTATTCATCGAATTTTTCCATGGATGAGATGATACAGGCGTGCACCCGTACACTATCTGGATGAAAGAGAACTCTTGTCTTCGCCAAATACAAATATTTTTTCTTCAAATCGTTGCTGAAGTAGTCCGACATGGCTCTATAAGCTCCGACGGTGATCGTTTTTTACTTTCCATGGTAATCGATGTGAAGAATGCCACGTGCATGCGAAGAACTGTGGCCATGATCTCTTCAGCCTACTTAACGATCTTTGTTTTCTTTGGCGCCGATACGCCAAGAGAAGTCCATTGTTTTGCCTGTCCCTTGGTTTATGGTGTCTAGTGATGATCCATGTTCCGCCGAAACATCACCAAACATGTCTGTGAAGCTTTTACACTTACTACTTACTACTTTTACGGTTGATTGTAACCAAACGTGGCAACTAATTTGCGAAAATCTTTTCCATCTGAGATGCTTACTATCTGATGCACTTCATTTCTGGTGTCCTCTAAAATGCTTGTATGACCGCTGCCAAATATTTCATTGTAGTTAACAAAGATCCAGGGTCTCCATACGGGCAACTCCACTTTGATCCCATTATTCTTTTTCTGTTTCAGAAACATCCATTTCTTCACAGCTCAAACTCAATTTTTCTAATTATGTTGATATGATAAAGTTGTCATCTGTCAATGACTGCCACTCATAAGCTGAACTGCGCAGATGTCTAAAAATTTTACAGTAGTTAGATGAAAAATACACTTGTGAAGAATAGCATTCATTTATCATTCGTGACGTCATATCTTGTCGTGGTCACTATGCCGTCGTAGTTCGTACACATCCACTCTAACTGTATTCTGCTAACACTATTTATTAATGTCATCCTTCGACATCTAATTCAGATACTTACGAATAATTCTCCCAGAATCTTGATAAGCTAGTACTATTCAGTAGTTGAATCATTCCCAGCTTTCCGAAGGAAATTACGAAGACCTAACATTTAACATTGATAATTGTAGTCAGGTCCTGCTGGAGAAGATAATGCTCATAAATATACTGCATCTCATGTGAAATGTATCCATATGCAACCCGCATTTTATGGCTAATGATCTACATGGTCCTCGTTCAACACGTTGTTTATCGATTCAGCTCAGGATACACAGGCAACTATTTCAATAGAACAAAATAGGAAACTATATTAATGAATTCCCTCCAAGATATTATACGAACTTCAAATTCAGTCAGGCTGCTTCTATATTCCAGTCAGCCAATGAGGAAACTTTTACAATATCTGAACGGTTTAAATTCACGGAGTTTCATTGCATAGGATCAATAGAAGCATTGTACTTATCGATGAGGATCTGTCTTTCTGGTCTTCCGAACAATTTTTGTACTCTGATTGATAACTTTCACGTAAGTATATTTATGTAGAAATACACATATATACGTTTATAACCCATTTAAATTGACTTTCCGGTAGATATATAATCAGCGCGTTCCTCACCACCACTTCCATGCAGGAACTCTCTGTGAATAGTGGTTGAGTAGAAAAAATTCAATTAACATATAAATAAGATAGTTTGAATGATAAGTAATTAAGAATGAAGTAATTTCTCCTTCAATTAGAAAACTTATCTTGTTTAAGAAAAAAATTAAAACCAGTAGTGCTTTTGGATCAACCACATTATTATCCAACGGAACAACTATTGGTAGATGATAGTACTTGGCTTGTTCTAAATCAATCATTCATACTATTATTATTTTATTCAAAAAGAGTAAAATTTTCCTATCAATACTAGTTTGCCTCTTTGATTGATTTGTGAAGTAGAGCCATTAATGGACGATAGTCATTGGCTTGTTCTAAATCATTCATTCACACTATTTTTATTTTATTCATAGAGAACAAAATTTTCCGAACAATACTAGTTTGTCTCTTTGATTGATTCATAAAGTAGAGCCATTGATGGACGATATTTCTTAGCTTATCCTAAAACATTCATTCATTCTCTTTTTTTATTTTATTCATAGAGAGTAAAATTTTCGGAACAATACCGGTTTGTCTCTTCGATTGATTCGTAATGTAGAGCCATTAGTGGACGATATTTCTTGGCTTGTCCTAAATCATTCATTCATACTATTTTTATTTTATTCATAGAGAGTAAAATTTTCCGAACAATACCAGTTTGTCTCTTTGATTGATACGTAAAGTAGAGCCATCAGTGGGTGATAGTTCTAATAGCCCTTAGTGGACGATAGTTCTTGGCTTGTTGTAAATCATTTATTCATACTATTTTTGTTTTATTCATAGAGAGTAGTTTTGTAGAGTAGAGCCATTAGTGGACGATAGTTCTTGGCTTGTTCTAAATTATTCATTCACACTATTTTTCTTTTATTCATAGAGAGTACAATTTTCCGAACAATACTAGTTTGTCTCTTTGATTGATTCATAAAGTAGGGCCATCGGTGGACGATAGTTCTCGGCTTGTTGTAAATCATTTATTAATACTATTTTTATTTTATTCATAGAGAGTAAATATTTCCGAACAATACTAGTTTGTCTCTTCGATTGATACGTAAAGTAGAGCCATTAGTTGACGATATTTCTTGGCTTGTCCTAAATCATTCATTCATACCATTTTCATTTTATTGATAAAGAGTAAAATTTTCCGAACAATACTAGCTTGTCTCTTCGATTGATTCGTAAAGTAGGGCCATTAGTGGACGATAATTCTTGGCTTGTTGTAAATCATTCATTCATACTATTTTCATTTTATTCATAGAAAGTAAATATTTCCGAACAATACCAGGTTGTCTCTTCGATTGATTCGTAAAGTAGAGCCATTAGTGAACGATATTTCTTGGCTTGTTCTAAATCATTCATTCTTACTATTTTTATTTTATCCATAGAGAGCAAGATTTTCCAAACAATGTGATTGTTTTGTAGAGTAGAGCCATTAGTGGACGATAGTTCTTGGCTTGTTCTAAATTATTCATTCACACTATTTTTCTTTTATTCATAGAGAGTACAATTTTCCGAACAATACTAGTTTGTCTCTTTGATTGATTCATAAAGTAGGGCCATCGGTGGACGATAGTTCTCGGCTTGTTGTAAATCATTTATTAATACTATTTTTATTTTATTCATAGAGAGTAAATATTTCCGAACAATACTAGTTTGTCTCTTCGATTGATACGTAAAGTAGAGCCATTAGTTGACGATATTTCTTGGCTTGTCCTAAATCATTCATTCATACCATTTTCATTTTATTGATAAAGAGTAAAATTTTCCGAACAATACTAGCTTGTCTCTTCGATTGATTCGTAAAGTAGGGCCATTAGTGGACGATAATTCTTGGCTTGTTGTAAATCATTCATTCATACTATTTTCATTTTATTCATAGAAAGTAAATATTTCCGAACAATACCAGGTTGTCTCTTCGATTGATTCGTAAAGTAGAGCCATTAGTGAACGATATTTCTTGGCTTGTTCTAAATCATTCATTCTTACTATTTTTATTTTATCCATAGAGAGCAAGATTTTCCAAACAATGTGATTGTTTTGTAGAGTAGAGCCATTAGTGGACGATAGTTCTTGGCTTGTTCTAAATTATTCATTCACACTATTTTTCTTTTATTCATAGAGAGTACAATTTTCCGAACAATACTAGTTTGTCTCTTTGATTGATTCATAAAGTAGGGCCATCGGTGGACGATAGTTCTCGGCTTGTTGTAAATCATTTATTAATACTATTTTTATTTTATTCATAGAGAGTAAATATTTCCGAACAATACTAGTTTGTCTCTTCGATTGATACGTAAAGTAGAGCCATTAGTTGACGATATTTCTTGGCTTGTCCTAAATCATTCATTCATACCATTTTCATTTTATTGATAAAGAGTAAAATTTTCCGAACAATACTAGCTTGTCTCTTCGATTGATTCGTAAAGTAGGGCCATTAGTGGACGATAATTCTTGGCTTGTTGTAAATCATTCATTCATACTATTTTCATTTTATTCATAGAAAGTAAATATTTCCGAACAATACCAGGTTGTCTCTTCGATTGATTCGTAAAGTAGAGCCATTAGTGAACGATATTTCTTGGCTTGTTCTAAATCATTCATTCTTACTATTTTTATTTTATCCATAGAGAGCAAGATTTTCCAAACAATGTGATTGTTTTGTAGAGTAGAGCCATTAGTGGACGATAGTTCTTGGCTTGTTCTAAATTGTTCATTCACACTATTTTTCTTTTATTCATAGAGAGTACAATTTTCCGAACAATACTAGTTTGTCTCTTTGATTGATTCATAAAGTAGGGCCATCGGTGGACGATAGTTCTCGGCTTGTTGTAAATCATTTATTAATACTATTTTTATTTTATTCATAGAGAGTAAATATTTCCGAACAATACTAGTTTGTCTCTTCGATTGATACGTAAAGTAGAGCCATTAGTTGACGATATTTCTTGGCTTGTCCTAAATCATTCATTCATACCATTTTCATTTTATTCATAAAGAGTAAAATTTTCCGAACAATACTAGCTTGTCTCTTCGATTGATTCGTAAAGTAGGGCCATTAGTGGACGATAATTCTTAGCTTGTTGTAAATCATTCATTCATACTATTTTCATTTTATTCATAGAAAGTAAATATTTCCGAATAATACTAGTTTGTCTCTTCGATTGATTCGTAAAGTAGAGCCATTAGTGAACGATATTTATTGGCTTGTTCTAAATCATTCATTCATACTATTTTTATTTTATTCATAGAGAACAAGATTTTCCGAACAATTCGATTGTTTTGTAGAGTAGAGCCATTAGTGGACGATAGTTCTTGGCATGTTCTAAATTATTCATTCACACTATTTTTATTTTATTCATAGAGAGTACAATTTTCCGAACAATACTAGTTTGTCTCTTTGATTGATTCATAAAGTAGGGCCATTAGTGGACGATAGTTCTTGGGTTGTTGTAAATCGTTTATTCATACTATTTTTATTTTATTCATAGAGAGTAAATATTTCCGAACAGTACTAGTTTGTCTCTTCGATTGATTCGTAAAGTAGAGCCATTAGTGGGCGATATTTATTGGCTTGTTCTAAATCATTCATTCATACTATTTTTATTTTATTCTTAGAGAGTAAAATTTTCCGAACAATACTAGTTTGTCTCTTCGATTGATTCGTAAAGTAGAGCCATTGATGGACGATATTTCTTAGCTTATCCTAAAACATTCATTCATTCTCTTTTTTTATTTTATTCATAGAGAGTAAAATTTTCGGAACAATACCGGTTTATCTCTTCGATTGATTCGTAATGTAGAGCCATTAGTGGACGATATTTCTTGGCTTGTCCTAAATCATTCATTCATACTATTTTTATTTTATTCATAGAGAGTAAAATTTTCCGAACAATACCAGTTTGTCTCTTTGATTGATACGTAAAGTAGAGCCATCAGTGGGTGATAGTTCTGGGTTTCTTTTAAATCATTCATCATACTTTTTTGTTTCATTCATAGAGAGTAAAATTTTCAAAAAAATTCTAGTTTGTCTCTTTGATTGATTCGCAAAGTAAAGCCCACCCGTACCGTTTTAAAATATTCCTGAATCCAGAGGAGCCAACACGACTCCTCCCAACTTACTGAGGTAATAAGAAAATTTTAATGCAGAGATGGTAGAGAATGTTGCAGTACAAACATTCAACAAGTAAAATTCAGAACACATAGTAGGATGTAAATAAAGTTGATAAGAGTTGACAGAAACATATGAATTCTATGTAAACTTGGTAGTGGTGATGTTAGATACTGCCAAAGAGACTAATAGTTTAAAACTTTTTGACCTTAAAGAAAACTGTTATGAAAGAATAACTAAAAACATCTGGAATGTGAATGTTAACCTACATAGTTCTGAATAGTATGAGACAATAAGGATACTGAGATTTAGATGGAGTCGGGATTGCGGTTGAACCTTGTGTTCCTGAAGGGCAATTCCTAGCGCTTTTAAAGCTTTCTTGTTAGATACCGTGGCTGTATCAAAGCTTCATTATTACGAAGCAAAAGAAGAAATCCATTAAATATCTCTGAAAGTTTCACGCATCGCATAACATTATACTCAACATCTTTTTATCTGTGGAGTTCGGAAATCCTTGAAAGTGGTCTGTGTTCAATAAAATGGTAATTAGAATAGATGAGTGCTTTAATTAATAATAATTGATGATCAATCCATTTCAATTAGTGAATAATTTCATCGCAATCTATTGAATAAATCATCACGTATACCTAGGGAAAGTAGGCGGTGAAGCATACATGAGATGATTAATGATTATTACGTTTTATCCTGACCTTTCATTTTCAGTAGTCGGGACTTCACTCTGCACGAAACCCTTGGAATCGCAACAGTTAATTTTTAATCTTCCGTTAGTTATTATTACATAGTTACAATCCATATTCGCGTTCACCTAACATAACCTAACGTAGGAAATTTCAATAATTCTTATACTACTACCTCTGCGGAATTAAAAACAAGATTTTGAACTTTCTAAAGTTGAAGAAATAAAAGGAAGTACTTGTTAAAGCAGTCGTTTCAGCTAAAGCATCACTTGAATTGAAATCTCTTTTTAACGAAGATTAATATACATTTCAAATTATTTGCTTAACATCAGGAGATAAATGATTTCTTCTCGAAATGACACTACAAGATGCCCCACTATTAGAACAAGCCCAAGGACGCCATATCCGAACACTACTACATCAAAAATCACTCGCCGGAAACCAATAAGAGGTAAAAAAAAAATCCCAAATTTATATCTATATTATTGGGTATACAGGGTGTTCCATCTCAGACGAGCCACCCCGTATATTTCTTATCCCATAGTGAGTGGAAAAATCTCCCGAAACACGTCGAATGTATTTTGTTTGGGGGACATCTTTTGACGTATATTTGAGGCTTGAACGAGCAACCCCCTAAACGGGGGCGCTTGAACCCCTCAAAATTGAGTCGGGGATAGGGGTTGAGTGATACGTCATTTGAAAGGTCATGGAAGCCTCTTTACAACGGTGTATAAAAAACGTAAATTTGATGAACCGTTTTCGCCAAAAATTAATTTTGTTGCTCGAATGCGCCACCTTGAATATTTTGGATATTTGTACAATGTACAAGCTCATTTTTAGTAAGCCTTCTTTACAAACTTATGTGTTGTTATGCTTACAATGAAAAAAATTTAATCTGCGTGTTTAAATCAAATGTTCAAATTGTCACGTTCTTGCGATGTGTACACCATATTTTTTGAAATTTTAAACAAATCAGCAAAGTAGTAACTCAACAGATTGATTAAAATCATGAAATGATCGAAGAAACGTTAAAACCAGATAAACACCTTCTAAGAACAAAAAATGAAGGCAACATAAGGAAATGTTTTGCTGTTTTTTTATTTATTAGTTTGAGAGAATGTATCATTGTATGGAAGTCAATGGAGGACAATTTGAACATTTGATTTAAACACGCAGATTTAATTTTTTTCATTATAAGCATGACAACACAATTCAATTTTTTTACGAATGTGATTTTTTGAAGATTGCTTAAGTTTGTAAAAAAGGCTTAATAAAAATTGTACATTGTACAAATAATCAAAATATTCAAGGTGGCGCATTCGAGCAACAAAATTAATTTTTGGCAAAAACGGCTCATCAAATTTACGTTTTTCATACACCGTTGTAAAGAGGCTTCCAAGACCTTTTAAATGACGTATCACTCAACCCCTCTCCCCTATTCAATTTTGAGGGGTTGAAGTGCCCCTATTAGGGGGTTGCTCATTCAAGCCTCAAATATACGTCAAAAGATGTCCCCCAAACAAAATCATTCGACATGTTTCGGTAGATTTTTCCACTCACTATGGGATAAGAAATATACGGGGTAACTCGTCTGAGATGGAACACTCTGTATAATACCTCCGAACGGTCTATTTCTACCTACTTAAAATGGTACCATTAGGGTTGCAGATAAACAAAATTTGTATATACTGTGGCTCTGCCCGAAAAGATGGTAAATTTGGTGCATCTTATGGCCAGAGGGATAATTAAGGTTTCATTGCAGTCAAAAGGTCATATATGAACAATACTCTACAGGGTGTCAAATTTTCGATGGTTTTACGGGGCATTTCGATTATCATTGAATATGGTAACTTTTTCATCAAACATACGATGCCGCAAACAGTATTTTCATAGCCTTCGTTTTTTAGATAAAGAGTGAAATGGAAAATTTTGAATGTTTGAAAGTGTCTCGTGTTTCAGATATCTTACAATTTGTTGAAACAATAAAAATGGTTCTTTATAGAGTGACGTAAATAGGTTTTTAAATATAACCCAAATTTAGATTTCTTAAATGGAACTTGTATATTTTCATATTTCTAAATTGCTAATGTTCTAGGCTTTTGAAAAATATATAGTTTCCTACCCTTAATTTCATAAACAAACCAATTATGAGGTGTTTTACCATTTCTTAATGAAATCACAGGTACACTTAGAGGTGGCCCTAGAAACAAAATGCAAAAATGGTAAAATCGTCTGAATGAAACATTGGAGGCATGCTGAATCTACTTCAAAATCGCTATGTGAGCTTGTCTACAAACTAAGAGTGATGGCTTAGCTAAGCACTAGCTTCAAAGAAGAAAGTGGTCTCATTCTGCTCCTCAAATCACAAATCAACTTTATAAAGGTTTAATACAGTCCATATCAAAATCAACATTGGTCCATCGATCCGGATAGTCTCATCGATTAAATCTATGAAAAACATCAACACTTAGACGAGTCAGCAATCAAGACGACAAAGAAGAAGCTAGTTGCCCCATCACTCTTGAGAGCAGCAAGTATCGCCAGCGGTACCTATCTCAAATAACAAAGTCGGTGAGCCGTCGTTTCATAAACTATCCTTATCTATATAGCTTCATTTGCATAGAAAAAATAGGTAATTCTTACATTCTGACAGACGTTTTCTGATTGCATACATTTAATCCAATCAAACATGCATGTTTATGTATCATCTTCCGGCAGTGTAGGCAGTGTAGACTACTGAATGATGGAATAGGTATCTCTTCAGAATATACTCCGTGTCTCCTTACTGGATTAAGATCAGGATGTGTCCAATTTTGTCTATTGATTCGATTCTACCTTTGATATTTACAAGAGAATAATAGCAATCATCGGTATAGTTTCTTGGCTCTCCCAAAATCATTGGTACTCCAAACTTTAGGCAGCTCCTCTATCAAATTGTCCACTGTTCCAATGCTAATGTTCTAGGCTTTTGAAAAATATATAGTTTCCTACCCTTAATTTCATAAACAAACCAATTATGAGGTGTTTTACCATTTCTTAATGAAATCACAGGTACACTTAGAGGTGGCCCTAGAAACAAAATGCAAAAATGGTAAAATCGTCTGAATGAAACATTGGAGGCATGCTGAATCTACTTCAAAATCGCTATGTGAGCTTGTCTACAAACTAAGAGTGATGGCTTAGCTAAGCACTAGCTTCAAAGAAGAAAGTGGTCTCATTCTGCTCCTCAAATCACAAATCAACTTTATAAAGGTTTAATACAGTCCATATCAAAATCAACATTGGTCCATCGATCCGGATAGTCTCATCGATTAAATCTATGAAAAACATCAACACTTAGACGAGTCAGCAATCAAGACGACAAAGAAGAAGCTAGTTGCTCCATCACTCTTGAGAGCAGCAAGTATCGCCAGCGGTACCTATCTCAAATAACAAAGTCGGTGAGCCGTCGTTTCATAAACTATCCTTATCTATATAGCTTCATTTGCATAGAAAAAATAGGTAATTCTTACATTCTGGCAGACGTTTTCTGATTGCATACATTTAATCCAATCAAACATGCATGTTTATGTATCATCTTCCGGCAGTGTAGGCAGTGTAGACTACTGAATGATGGAATAGGTATCTCTTCAGAATATACTCCGTGTCTCCTTACTGGATTAAGATCAGGATGTGTCCAATTTTGTCTATTGATTCGATTCTACCTTTGATATTTACAAGAGAATAATAGCAATCATCGGTATAGTTTCTTGGCTCTCCCAAAATCATTGGTACTCCAAACTTTAGGCAGCTCCTCTATCAAATTGTCCACTGTTCCAATGCTAATGTTCTAGGCTTTTGAAAAATATATAGTTTCCTACCCTTAATTTCATAAACAAACCAATTATGAGGTGTTTTACCATTTCTTAATGAAATCACAGGTACACTTAGAGGTGGCCCTAGAAACAAAATGCAAAAATGGTAAAATCGTCTGAATGAAACATTGGAGGCATGCTGAATCTACTTCAAAATCGCTATGTGAGCTTGTCTACAAACTAAGAGTGATGGCTTAGCTAAGCACTAGCTTCAAAGAAGAAAGTGGTCTCATTCTGCTCCTCAAATCACAAATCAACTTTATAAAGGTTTAATACAGTCCATATCAAAATCAACATTGGTCCATCGATCCGGATAGTCTCATCGATTAAATCTATGAAAAACATCAACACTTAGACGAGTCAGCAATCAAGACGACAAAGAAGAAGCTAGTTGCTCCATCACTCTTGAGAGCAGCAAGTATCGCCAGCGGTACCTATCTCAAATAACAAAGTCGGTGAGCCGTCGTTTCATAAACTATCCTTATCTATATAGCTTCATTTGCATAGAAAAAATAGGTAATTCTTACATTCTGACAGACGTTTTCTGATTGCATACATTTAATCCAATCAAACATGCATGTTTATGTATCATCTTCCGGCAGTGTAGGCAGTGTAGACTACTGAATGATGGAATAGGTATCTCTTCAGAATATACTCCGTGTCTCCTTACTGGATTAAGATCAGGATGTGTCCAATTTTGTCTATTGATTCGATTCTACCTTTGATATTTACAAGAGAATAATAGCAATCATCGGTATAGTTTCTTGGCTCTCCCAAAATCATTGGTACTCCAAATTTTAGGCAGCTCCTCTATCAAATTGTCCACTGTTCCAATGCACACCAATAATATCCAAAATCAGCTTTCACTTTCCCACCACAAAGAAAAAACTTTCATTTCGTTGGGCTGATTATTATACTACCAAATATTCTGCATGATCTTTCCAGTTCATTGAACTCTCACAAATATTGGATCACAATGGAATGACATACGAAAAACGTGGCGAAATATTATTAATGGTTACGGGTTCATGATCGAACAAGTTTTTGATTGATTGTGAATCACGTTTTTATAGCTATTACCAGTGTGTAAAGGTATCAAATCCCTCTTACTCGTGTATAAACTATTTTATCGCTTGGTAGCCGACTGCTGCAGTGAAGACGGGTCGTAGGATGTTAAATTTTGAGTGCCAGAGTATTCAACCAACCAATAAATTGTTCCTAACTAGAGGATTCAAACACTCGAATTTTTCCAGCTCAAATAACAATGGAAATATAAAGAAATAAAAGACGCATACCGAGTGTAATTGAAATTCACTTGACGTCAGAAGTTAAAATCGGTTTAGATGGACACTATAGAAAAAATACTACAAAATGGATGAATACAAAAGGTGAGTGATATTGAAATATCCCAGCTGTATGTCTCACTTCTCCCAGAATCCTCATTCCTGATAGAAGACATTGGAGTAACGAATCTTTGACCTTACTGTCACCAGACGGGCTCGTGTGGTTCACAGATAGGTCCAAGGTAGGTCAGGCTTCTGGGACGGGAGTGTACCTAAAAAGGCCAAAGATCACTATCTCTGTGACTCTAGGTGCTTACTGCACGGTTTTTCAGGCGAAGGTCTACGCAATATTGACTTGTGCCATGGGAAACCTGCGAAGAAACTATGTAAATAGGCGCATATATATTTGCACAGACAGCCGGTCAGCTCTGGGAGCTCTCATATCACCCAGTCACATCAAGACTTGTCAAAGAATGCAAGGATACACTGGCTGAACTAGCCAGGAGAAATAACGAAATGGCCGACTCCCTGGCCAGGCAAGGGTCGACTAGTGCTCTCGTCGGGCCAGAACGAATGGTCGCTTCATCAAATTGCGTGGGGGTGGGGGGATCTTGCTTTTCTGGGCCAACTGAATAAAGAGTGGTCTGAACTATGGCGAAAATCACCATGCATGAGGCAGGCTAAGCTCTCCATCAAAGAGCCTATGCCTAGGCTCTCAAATAAACTCCTTTCTCTGAACAGTAGGGACATCAGAGAGATGACTAGAATCCTTACCGGTCACTGTCGTATTAACAAACACCTCCACACTATGGGCATCACAGATGACCCAATACTTAGGAAATGCAGAGAGGCGGAAGAAACTGCCTCTCACATCCTGTTGGAATGCCCAACATTAGCATCCCTCAGGCACCGACACTTCGAAAAATCAAAACTGCTCCCTGAAGAAGTTATGGAAGTCAGCACTGGCAATATTCTGGGTTTCTGGAGGGCCACAAACCTGCTAAAATAGAATAGGTTTCTGACCACGGGGCGCACAATGGACCCAACTAAGTGGCCTAAGTGCATGATGATGATAACGAAATATGAATGGGTGAAAAGAAAGGAATTCATACATTACAAGTGTTAGGGCTTTAACACATGTAGGTTCATAGGTAATTGTTATATATTATTTGGACCAAGTGGTGTTCCCTCAAGAACCTCATACATTAGAGTAGCTCTAGTATTACCAATTTCAATATTACTCCCCACGTCTAGAAAGTTAAGCCATTCTTGTTTCTTTTGAGTAGATATTTCGCGGTGGGTGATTCATAAAGTTCACCATGTAGAGGTCCACAGATACACATAAAGAATGACATTTCAATTTATGACTTTATATATTTGAGTTCTGGAAGTTAATGTAGCATGCTCAGTTGATTTCCGTTTTTGCCCAACTGAATTTTATTATATCTATATAACTGCTAACCTTAAATATCTGGAGGAGGAAGGAAACATTAACGAAACTATACGAAGATCCAAGTAAGCAGTGACGACGCTGATTTTTCATCAAAAAATTCTATACTGTGTGCTTCACATATATCAGTTACGTACATTTCTACTTCTGGAATATACTCACTTGAACGGTTCGTATAACTATAATAAAACGTATGGTGGATCGTATACGGCTATTACTATCAAAGCAAATAAAATAAATCCTTTCAGCCTCTCAATAGGAAATTGCATTGCATGGTTACTGCTTACTCACTACCGATTTCAATTTCCCTCAATTGTGTCTTTAGAAAAGCTGTTTCATCAATAATTTCCAACCCTCATAAGTGCTCAACATTTGACTTTGGCAGAAACATTAGAAACGTGAATGAGATCCTTCCTAATGGAAATAATGATTAATTTCCCAACATTATAATTTTCTTCCCGTCCGAACATACGACCTGGATCCATCATACGCTCAGAAGTGGGGGATGCTTCACGTTATCTGACGAACTTGATAGTTACGGAATTTATAAGTTTTGTTCATAGCATTTTGTAACTAGTTTAAATCCCCTTCTATCTCGCTTGACTTGATTTACATTGAAAATTACAATATTTAATGAAAAAAAATTGAAAAATGTGTGAAACCATTATTCTTGCAAGCTTTGCAATTTTCATGTACTCAATTGGGACGCCCAGTTATTTGTTTACACTTTGACTATATTCATACACCTTGAAACTTCTTGGGAACCCCAACCCCACCCATTGGGGGTGAAAATGACCCGAAATCTCCCCCAAATTTGCAACATGCCAAGTCTTGAGTTGTATTTTCCACAAAAAAGGTATTTTGGCATCTCGAGTACACCTAGGAGGTTTTTTGGGTCGCTGAATACGATTCCGAAGCCAGATTTACTCGAATATTATCGTAGGGGTGAGAAACTTTGAATTTTTGACACGCTACTAAATTTTTATTATTTTTGCATTTTAAAATTACTTCGGAGTAAATCTGGCTTCGGAATCGTATTCAGCGACCTAAAAAACCCCCTTGGTGCATTCGAAATGCCAAAAACACGTAAATTGCAAAATAACATATAGGGGTGCATGATTGGCCAATTTTGTCGATTTTACCACCCCTACGATGGATTGCAAGTAAATGTGGCTACGGATTCGTGATCAGCGACCCAGAAAACCCCCTTCGTGCATTCAAAATGCCTTAAACACGTAAATTGCAAAATAACATATTAGGGGTGCGAAATTGGCCAATTTTGTTGAGTTCACCACCACTTCGATGAATGGCAAGTAAATCTGGCAACGGATTCGTGTTCAGCGATCCAAAAAAACTCCTAGGTACACTCGAAATGCCAAAATACCTTTTTTTTGTAGAAAGTACAATTCAAGACTTGGAGATTTCAGACCATTTTCTCACAATGGGTGGGGTTGTGGTTCCCAAGAGGTTTTAAGGTGTATGAATGATCCTGAGAACCTCCTGAAGCTGATGCAAAAAAAATTTTTGATTCCAACTTACATGTTTTTTTTATTATAGCTAAAATCCCGGCTCACAGCCTGGACTATATAATGTTCAAAGAACATCGTTGGTTAGGTTAGGGTAAGTTAGAAATAATATAAATTGTATTTAGTAAAAAACATATACATCTTAACTATTAAAACTAATGAAAACTTCAATTAAAAAAATTTTATTATCAAAATCTCAGTATCTACTTTTAAAATTGAATAAAATGAGATTCATTGATAGTGAAAGTCTTAATTACATTTGTGCCGTTACAAAAATGATGATGATTTCTGTTGAAATTGATTCAAATTGAAAAAATTCAATAAAATGTATTAATTAAAATTAAATTATTTAAACTTCACGAATTTAAAAGAACTAATTTTACATGTAAGTTAAATAAAAATATAATATAATATGAATATAGAATAATATTTTATCTTAATTAGATAAAAAATAGACATAAATTCTTATTACTAAAATTAAAATAAACTAATTAATTGAACTATTCAAATAATAATAATTAATAGATTATATTTAGTAAAAAAATATAAATCTCAACTATTAAAACTATTAAGCACTCAAATTTAAAAAAAAAATCGCAGTATCTGCTTAGAAACATGGCACACGTTCCCAAATTTAGATGAAGTTAAAATTGTAGATAACCAGAAACCAGAGTAGATGTTTTAAATTAAACACACTAGAATCAATAGAAATTTTCAAAGGTATTGGAAATAATGACAACAAAATTTGAAACGATCAAATATACGTGTACTTAAGCATTCTGTTTGATGTCTTGATAACGTAAAATTTTCAATAATTATCTTGTGCCTTCCTAGTTCCTAGTATACCTCCGCATTAAAATTTCCTTATCACAATATCAACTCTACCTCATTATCCAATTTCAATTATTCTACTCTAGCAATGTATTTCCTCAACTGCAACTACACTTGTTACCTGTGTCTTATATCGTATCATAAATATATTTCCATATATTGGTATTGTTTGGAAATGACACGCTAGTGTCGATACTATAGTCGCGATTTGTTTCTATAATATATGTGATGAAAAACAAATTAAAAGTGTTTTATTTTATTATATCAGTCACTAATGTTTAAAAACTAAAAGTTCTAAAAAGCACACTAGTTAATTCAATATCTCTTCCTGAAAACAGGATGAGATCATGTTCTTCGTGAGGTATTGATGTTCGCCTAAATATGATGCAGGTGATAAATAGACATTGTATTTCACGGTTGAAAGCTCTCCGGATTCTTTTGAAGCCGAAAATTGTGTAGATGCAGGGTTGAGGCAATTGGGGTAGGGCCGTAAGCGGGAACAAACGGGAATACTAGGAATGTCGCGGCTATCGCAGCTACTGGACCATAGCGTGATTAAACGATTTGTTCGCTGTTCCATTCGACAGACGTGTTCATTAGGTCGATTAAGTTACTGGGAAGCCACGTACGGACGCATCATATACAATTACACACAGCACATATGCACCATCCAGGAAGGGTGGTAGGTGGGTAGGTCGTCATCACCGACAGCTACCGATAGCAGAGATATTATCGTTGACATCTGTGTCTAACAGTTTGTTGGCTGATGATTTAATTATATCAGTTTGCGCTCCATTGGCAGCGCTAATACCAGCTAAACCCATCTACAGGCTTACAGATATGAAAGTCTCATGATACCGTATTGTGAGAATTGTCTTAGGTTAATGTATTCATCCAAAACACTCAAAGCTGGGATGATATCTTAGAATCAAATTGTATAAATATTGCAACTGAGAAATTGGTACATAAAGTACTATCAATACATGAAAAATGTTTATAATTTACAATTTTAAATAAAAGAAATTGAAAACGTAATTCATGGATACGCCAAGGTCCCAATAATCCAAACAACAAAAAGGGACCATATGAAGCAACTTTCTAATAAACAACGAACAATATATTGAAAAATTTTATAGAAACGTATTAAATAATTTAATTGAAATCACTGAGTAAACTATTACAAAAATGCTACATAAAAAAGAAAAAATGGCAAAAGAGAAATTTCGAACAATATAAAACCAACTACGAATAATAAAACAAAAATACAACAAATAGGTGATATAGCTACTACAGGAAAAATGATTAAAAATACAAATCAAAATTAAATTGCTGATATTTTCAATTCCTTCTTCTGTAAGTCATAGTGGTAGAAAAGTGTCAAATAAAATAGTGAAACCACATAATGCTAATACAATTGAAAAATTGAATTGAATCAAACGTACATTTCAAATACAAATCAATTTATTGAAAAAGGGAAATCTACGACTCCAAATGAGATTACATTTGAAGTTCTGCAAAGATAAATGACATATTAGCAGTTCCTTTATGTCATAGAATGTACCCTGGTTAACTGAAGGAATTAAAATATCATCAAAAACACAACGTGATTTATTCTTATTTAAGAGCCAAAACCAACAGATTGTAAGTTTCTTTTTTTCATACCGGTATTCGGTTTTTGCAGTGAGTGTAACAATATTTTAGGAAAAATACATTCTAGCTACCTACTTGAATGAGTTGCAACCACATCACTCAAGGACGTTTTTAAGAAAAAATATTCCTATTTTAAAAATACCTTTCAAAGCACAATGCCTAATTATTGAAATATTCCAATTTTTATTTGTGCCTATCCTAAAAAAATAAAATTTCATTCCAAAATTCGCTTTGAAAAGTAATCAATTACCCAGAACTCTGAAAAAACTCACGTTCCTCAGTCTTTTTTGTTTGTGAGGTTGGAAATAATTTGAAGTTCATTTTTATCATTTTTATGCAGGGCCTTAAGAAGTTTAGCTGAAGATACATTATTGTGCATGCAGTACGATTGAGCATTTAATTTTATACCCCTTTTTACGAATATCAAAGTAGTTTTTCCGACATTTCAAACTCCTGCAGAAAGTATAACAGAATCACTAAAATGTGCTCTTTCGCTTAATACTTTCAGGTTGGATGTCCTTTACACGAACATTGGCGTACCTATACTCTATCATTCTGAGTATTTTTAGGGGCTTCTATGGTGAACTTTTTTTCATTAGTGAACCATATTTTTCGTATCTGTTCTCTGTTTGTAAATCTCGTCATCTTCTGGATCGCTCGCATCTTTTTTGTCGAATAGCAGCACTTACCGTGTTACAATGCGCCTTTTAAAAATGTTAACCTGATTGTGACTGATGTGCGGCTCATACCCGTATGTCGTGAAATTTGCCGTAGGTACACTTAAACTTGTGCCCGGAGCACCTTCTTGACTACGAATTAATGCATGAACTTCTTCTATCATTTCAAGAATACGTACGTGGTGTTTCACTTTCTTGTTTGCGATTAATGTTAACGTAAGTTCTGAGTTAAGCGATTAAACGCTGCACACTTGTAACCGACCAACCCTTTTGTTGGTACTTGTTAACAATCTTTCAACGAGATAAATTGTCATCTTCAAACAAATGTTTGATGAATACTTTATCATCTCGACTTAGACGAACCATTTTCGTCACGAAAACTAAAATGACTGATGCAAGTGACAGCTAACGCATGAGATTGATTAGAAAACAAATACATGGCCAACTAATTTCGATACCGACAAATGCTACGCAAGGGTGCAGGGCCGAATTTAGAGTGATGAGGGCCTGTGGGCACAAGTTTGGTGGGGGCCCCCATGGTAGACGGTAATATTAAATGCCACAAAATATTGACATTGGTATCAAAAATGCTCCATGAACCATTTAGTGATATGCTCACAGGACACTGTCATCTCAATAAACATCTACACACAATGGGCATTGTTGAAGACCCAGCTTGTAGTACATGTGGATAGGCGGATGAAACTGCCGCTCACATCCTGGCAGAATGTCCAGCATTGGCTTCTCTTAGGCTACAACACCTCGGCAGTACACATATGCCGCTTGAAGCCATACGAGATATCAGTCCATGCAAAATCTCAGACTTCGGCACTGTCTTAGGCTTTGTCCGCCCCTATTTTGATTATTAGAAATTGTGGTGTCTGTAAATATGGGTTTTCTATAAATGTTGTTGTAAAAGTTGATTCTCCCATTTTTTTCTGTTTCCAACGTTAATTTAATTTTTAGATCATCAACGTATCTATGCCAAAATTAAATGTGACACGTATATGTAGAATTAATTTGTCGTAATTTTCGCTATTTCAAACAAAACAGACTTAACCTTTGCTAATCAATTTTTTACAAACAGGTCATACGTTTCCTAATTTAGATAGCCTAAGCATTTTACATAATCAAATCAAAAGTTACATTGGAATTAATAGAGGTGTCAAAAACTCCCATAAGAATATATAAACTATCAGTTAGACCTATACCAAAATGATCTTTTCCTTTGTATTTATTCTCATCAACCCTATTGCACTTTAGTCCCCCCCTGCTTATGCTTGGACTGTTTATTGTTTACTCCATGATTTGGTGCTGTTTGATAATGACACTTGGGTGTTGAAGCAATAGCAACGTTTCCATGTTATCATTAAAAGTGGTATAAAAACAAAGTAATTGTTCTTTCATTTAATCATAATGATTAATTACCATGAAGAACGACTTCTACCATCGATTTTTTATATGAATATTCCTAATCTGTATCGTTTTCTTGGTCCACTGTTAATTACGAGTTATTTAAGTATACGCTCATAGAAATTGTTTATTGTCGCGTCAAAGCTATGACCAAGTCACTCCAATGCTAGGATAACTTACGCTCACATTCCATCGGTTTGAGTGTGTTCGCACATTTATATCTGCAATCAGTTTACTAAAGAGTTATAACATCTTTTCTCTATTGAAAAACCAACTTGATTACTTCGGATTCACAATACAACATCTCCACGTATAACAATAGTAACCATGATCAGTTAAGAGAATATTATGGCTCATCACATATTCAACAAGACATCTTATAAGAAATTGAGGCTTAGTTCAAATGTTCAGGGCATGTTAAGCCCCTTCCAAGAAAGTCTAATACAATAGACGATGTAATGCGAACGTTTTTCTGAAAATCATTTCGTTCACGTGGGAGATTGGTTGTATTTTGAAAAATTTGAAGAGAGGAAAATCAGCTCCTCCATTTAGAGCGAATGTGGATTCATCAATTTGCTGAACTTAACCTTTGCTAACCACTTTTTTGCAAACAGATCATACGTTTCCTAACTAATTTAGATAGGCTAAGCATTTTACATAATCAAATCAAAAGTTACATTGGAATTAATAGAGGTGGCAAAAACTCCTATAAGAATATATAAATGATCAGTAAGACCTATACCAAAGTGATATTTTTCTTTGTATTTAAAAGCACTGATAGATTATTAAATCATAATTATACTAATGCAAATTCATTGTTTTCCGGGAGCTACATATTTCGAAATTTCCGATGATCCCTTACTCTCAATTGTAATCTCATCAACCCTTTTGTACTTTAGTCCCTCCCTATTTATACTTGAACTGTTCATTGTTTACTATATGATTTGGTGCTGTTCGATAATGGCACTTCGGTGATGAAACAATAGTTTTCATGTTATTTTTGAAAGTGGTATAAATTGGTCCTAATTGTTCTTTCATTCAATCATAATGATTAATTACCATAAGAAACGGCTTCTATCATCGATTTCTTATATAACTATTCTCAATTTGTACCGTTTTTTGGCCCACTGTTAATTAAGAGTTATTTAACTATAAGCTCATAGATATGGTTTATTGTTGCGCCAAAACTATGACCAAGTCTCTCCAATGCCTCTCACATTTTTATCTGCAATCAGTTCACGAAAGAGTCATAACATCTTTCCTCTATTGAAAAACCAACTAGATTACTTCGGATCCACAATATAACATCTCAACGTACAAGAATAGTAACCATGATCGGAGAAGAAGAGACTATTATGGCTCATCACGTATTCAACAAGACATTTTTATCAGAAATTGAGACTTAGTTCAAATGTTCAGGACATGTAAAACCCCTTCCAAAAAAGTCTAATACAATAGATGATGTAATGAGAATGTTTTTCTGAAAATCATTTCGTCCACGTGGAAGATTGGTTGTGGTTGGTTGTATTTTGAAAAATTTGAAGAAGGAGAAATCAGCTCCTCAATTTAGAGCGAATGTGGATTCATCTGAGAAGAGTATGCATAATAAATGAAAAATGTATACTAATTGTTCACAGCAGTTCATAAAGAAACTTTTTTTCAGAAAATATTATAGTTTTAAGGAGAAACGGCATCTTCGGAACCAGGAGTGGTTATGTAACTGAATTAGAATGCACTTGCTACATCATGGCATTTTCTCTCAATCAATTGCATCAATTTGCTGAACCCATCCTTGTCGAACTCATGAGAATGAAAGAATGAAGTCGGAACTTGGAAACAAGATTTAAAAGTATGTAACAAACTTCGAAAGTCGTGCAAATCGATGGAATGACGTTTGATGCCAATATTTAGATTTATAAAAACGTATTTAAGTATAAAGTTTCAAGTGGACCTAAAGTTTGCCTTCATAAATATACTACTCTGGAGAATATCAATCTTCTTAAGAAATTAAGTAAGAGTAAAACTACTAAACGGAGGAAAAGTTTAATTTGAAAGTATAACGTTATCTCTTAAGTCATAAATATGAATTATACTTAGTATTTCAATTATATTCCAAATAGATTGACACTATTAAATTATCACTTCCACATGAATGAGAATCAACACCATATCTCGCTAATACACCACAGAAATGCTCCTCGGATTGTTCTATTAGAATATAAACATCTCCATAATCATGTTCTATTATTTGTAGAGACACAAAAACTGTGAAAAATGAAACAAACTACACCTGTGGTAATTGTCTAAAGTATGAAGAGGGCTTCTTTGAATTGATCTTTATTTCTTTTTTTTTGAGTTTGGGGGTTATATAGACTCCACTATTCAATACAAAAATTAAGCCTAGTAGGAAGAAGTTCGGCAGGTCTCGAGCTTCACAGTGAAGGGATGACTAGTTTCAACTCGTCTAGTCCTATCTGGAATAACTCTTCTGATGGAACACCGACCATGGAAATATCTATAGGAGAGGGAGATATCTCTCACCTTTCTACGATGTTCTAAAGAGGTCCGTGAACTCATAAATGTGACATCAACAATCAAATGAATGGATATAATCCAAGAGCTTCAGCGTATTTTTGGGAACTCCAAACATGTGAACAGTACTCCAGAAGAGGTCTAATCTGTGCTTTGTAGTGCTGGGATGTAGAGCTCTTGGCACGGAATAGAAGACCAAGTTTTTTGTTTCGTGACCTCACATGATCGTCCCATGAGAAGGTGCTGTTGGTGGTGATTCCAAGCATTTTTATGGAGGATTTCATAGGAATAATTGTAGCTGACATCATCATATTAGGGATTGTGGGATTCGCTTTCCTGGAGAAGACGCAATCTTGAGTTTTGGTTACATTAAGCACTTCTATATTATCAGCACCCCATTTAAAAATATTTGCAAGATCTCCATTAATTGCGCAAACCTATCGCTGTCTCGCTCCTCTTGTTTCATCGGATGGTGTAGGGGCTCTAGATCTGCAAAGCTGTGGACGGGACAGGTGGTAATTTCCTGCAGATCGTTGATATGGATCAGAAACAAATTTGGTGTCAAGACCTATATCTGTGGAACACCAGCGGTGATAGCCATTGTATAGGAGGATACTGTGGGGATCAGCTCTCAACGACTGGGGACGATTTGCCATAAGCTGATCGGTGGCCCTTTGGGGCTCAGGAATTGAAACACTCACGTTATAAAAAGGGTTGCACTTTACTGAACGTAGAGCTCGAAGTCATAATGACTTAATGTCTTACTCCACACAATTACAATACTTATAACAATGTTAATAATAATGATACAATGAATCCATAATCAATAATCCTAGTATATATATCAGCCTTATCGATATCTACCTTGGCTACAAGGTTACCACGCTCGTGATGTCAGGGTTCCTTGTTGTACAGCTTATACTAAACAATATGTTTATATTATTACAAGGTAATCATAACACTAAACGTTTGTGTATTACTTATGCATTTACAAACATATCGTTATATGTATTTAATAATAGAAATAAATAAATCTCGTATAGGAATGCAAGATTCCTATACTACAATACTTTGTCAACCATCACATGGAGTGATCTATCGGAGAAAAAACCACATAGTAAGCGGCAAAATTGAGGCGGCAAACCATATGGCGAAAGTTCCTCAAGAAGGCTTTGGTGCCAGACTTGGTCAAACGCTTTGGAGATATCCAATGATACAGCTAGAGCTCCATGTTTTTCAATAGATTTTTGACATACATGTGCTACCTAGGCAAGCAGGTCTCCTGTTGATATCTGCTGACGAAAGCTATATTGCCGGTCATTCACAATTTTGTAGCTCTCTGGGTATTTGATTAGCTCCTTTTTTTTTGGAATTGGTTGCACTCTAGATTTCTTCCAACAGGAAGGAAACACACCAAGTTTGTATAAACGGAAAAACAACCTGCATAAAACTGGTGTTAATTCAGGAACAGATTCCTTGAGAACGACAGGTGGAATTCCGTCTGACTCCATAGACTTGTTGGTATTGAGATCAAGCAGAATGCGCCTAATTGACGAAAGACAATTTCAGGCATATGGCTATTGATGGCAGCAATACTAACAGGCTCTATACGGGTAAATTCTGATATCAGATTGGAATCAGATAAATTGAGAGGTGTATAGTGCGGAACTTCAGAGCTCGCCACTGCGTCAAGGCGGATCCAGAAAATGTCCAATGGGTCTATTTACCTTTCTTAGGTATTAGATACTTTTTTTAGATATTTGTCTTAGATATTCAGAAATACAAGTTCAGTTTATTTATTTGTGAACACATGTATCACTTGTGCATCTACTAAATCACTAGCTAACTAAATCACGATAATAAACCGACAATTTGTTGACCCCGCAATTCGATCTAATATATTTTCTGGTCGTAATGCAATGTTCTGATGTAAATGCAATAAAGCAAGTCCTAAAAGTCTAATCTAAACTTTACATACATTTTACGTAACGTAAACTTTGTAAACTTCACAAACATATTTATGTAAAATTTTCATAAGCATTTGATGAGTCACATTAAGATGAATTTTACACTAATTGTATATAAATCTGATTATCTGGGGTTGTGTACTGTCAATTTCAGCCGTCTTAGCCATAATAAAAGGTAAAAGATGATATTAATAATGTTTAATTCTCCCAATCCATGGTTTTGTGGATCCGTACTACCAGGTTTCGAGGTCAATTACTACGCCTTATCCTCAGGTATGTATATAAATATATATATATATATATATATATATATATATATATATATATATATATATATATATATATATATATATAGGATTTAGGAACCTGAAGCTACTTACCGACCGGTGGGGAGGAGTAGCTTCGGTTAACCGCCTTTTTAGGTTTTTTCTGGCACGACTGCTGCGATGTCGTCGGAGCTCGCAGCAGCCCCGACCAGGTTTGAATGTAAAAAAAAAAAAAAAAAATAATGTGTATATATATAACGAATGGATTCAATATATTGAAATTTTATCATCTGGAAATGAAGCCACATCATCTATAAATAATTTTATTAATTGAATCCATTCTTTATATATACCAGCGAATGAGGTATAATAATTGACCTCGAAACATGGAAGTATGGATCTACAACTACAAAAATATGGATTGTGAGAATCATATATCACATTATTATCCCCAAATAGTATTTAAGCAGACATGTTTCCATTTATAATTTAGTTTACTGTGATGCCATCATCAGAGTAAATTAATGCCATGATCTCGTGAGATCGAAACGTACGCACAGACAAAAATAATCAGAATGTGTTTTAGTGTCAGCTAGTTCTCGAACAACATAACATAAACAGTGCTAAGAAATTCATTGTCAACTTTTATTATTGTCTGGAAAAAACTCAAAGCTCTTTGCCCTCGTATAGTATAATATTGTCGTAGTTCAACTCGGCCTTGAGGGAACCATGATTCACTAGTCTTTGTGCATCTGCGATTTGTTCGGAATTGATCGGGAAACCATATGGAACTAATATTTCTTTTTTCTCATCTTGCTCACTGCATTTCGAAATGAATATCAGAATAAATAACAAAATTCAATCTTAATGAGTAAAATGTAAATGAAAGAGAAATTTATACATTTATATTAATATATTGATGATTGTTTCACCACATTGTGGAATTCCTGAGAGCTGGTTGTTGATCAAAATGAGTTGATGGATTGTTCAGTTGATGAACGTTATTCATGCGTCCTGTATAGTGGGAACAATTGTTAATGTGTTGTTATTAAAGGGTGTTTTATGCACATTTACTATTAAATTCTGATGAATTTACACGTAAATGTGTTTAAGCTGTATTGATATTTTGTTCTATTACAAATCAGATTCTAGTCAAACCGTTTTGGTATAATTTTCATAAATGGTAGGTTATCTTCAGATAAAACACAACTAGACGAGGAAATAAAGCATTACACCTTCCATCACCGGCACAATCGGATGGATCGATTCGGAAGGTAATTTAGAAATTTTGTGCAGCGCTTTTTTCTACAGCCAAAAAATGCATTTTCTTGAGTTCACTTTTTGAAGTGATACAAACAACGGACTTGAATTGGTTTCTCGGGGGTTTTTGGGGTCGCTGATCATCATATGATTCCTTGATGCCCTGGATATAGATGAATTTCATTAAAAATCATTTTTTAATGCGACTCAACTGTTTGAGTGAAGATATAAAGGTTGCTAATGATGATTACGACATGCAAAAACTTTCCTGCAATACCTGAGGATACTCGGAGATATCTACGTCATCTTCTAGGAATTCGCTAATTTTTCTTTATAATTTGTAACAAATTCTGGCTCTCATAGGTTTTCGGAGTCGCTGATCACGATTATGACACTCAAAAAGTTCATAGTCGTGATCCTGAGGAAGCAAAGTACGGCTTTTTTCTTTGTTGATATTTTTTTTATATCGGAAAAAAATAATTATTGCTATTTGAAAATTCTCTCGAAAATCATTTTATTATTATGCTAAATTACGATTAAATTTGTATTAAGAAAATCAAATATATCAATGCGCACTTTTTGCATGTCTTTATAATTTAACTTGCAACATATTTTTATTTCATAAATTCATTGTTTCATTGATTTTTTTCACTTTTCATTACTTTTGGACCAGGCTATGATCACATTCCTCTGAAGAAAAGGGTATATATATAAACGCTATATGAATATAAGAATTTTCAAATACCGATAGTTTTTTAACTTTTTGAGTGTCATAATCGTGATCATCGACTCCGGAAACCACTGAGAGCCAGAATTTGTTACATATTATGGAGAAAAATTAACGAATTCTTAGAAGATGACGTGGATATCCGATTTCCGGGTAACTCCAGGTATTGCAGGAAAGTTTTTGCATGTCGTTATCAGCATTAGCGACATCTGTATCATCACTTGAACAGTTTACAAGCATTGAAAAATAATTTTTAATGAAATTCATCGATATTCAAGGCGTCAGGACCCCCGTATACCCCGGGGATGGACCAAGGGAAACTAAGGGAATTCTTTGGTCATCATATTCGTGATTAGCGACCCCGACCCCGAGAATAACGATTATTACAAAATATTTGGAACTTCTACAATGTCTAGATTCTTGTAAACAAAATAAAAAATAACGTAAATTGTTTCGCCACGCAGTGACATCTTCAAGGTGAGTTATATAATATAATTCATTGACGCCACTGTATGATGAAACAGTTACAAATTTATGCAATTATTCATTCAGTATTATTATTGTTGATTAATATTCACAAATCATTATTTGTTTAAATCTAAACGATTTGGCAAATGTTATTTCGAAATGTAAATAGTATTTTAGAAGTGTTTAATTCAATTTCATGAATAATATTTTCTAATAAACCAATAAATTAATAATGATTCTTAACCCAGGTATGAATTTTATATAAATTCTCGGGAAACAGGTCACACTAACACATATGCTTATTATTTTCTTCTTTACGTACGTTTCGGTCTCACGACCATAATCTGAAGACGTATTAATGTATAAAACGTGATTTCTTAAAACTAGTTGTATCAACACAAGGCGTCCTTATCGCACCAATTTCAATTAACAATGCCCACGCTCCGAAACGAACAGAAAGAGTAATCGAAATTATAAGACATCAATGTTTCAAGTACATGAATCAAAATCCGCTGCTTAGCAATATTCTTATAAGCGTTGAAATCATATCAAATCACAGTATTTAATACGACTGAAGAACTGAACCAAAAATATAGCTCAAGTATCCACTTTCGTACCAGATGTTGAGGATTTATGAGGTAATAGAAAAAGTTTGTGAGACCTTATTAGAAATATTGCAATTTGAGCATGCTACCTAAAATATACTTTCAACATTACAAAGACGCATGCAGAAATTTGCAAGGGCTTTAATTAATTAAATTAGTATAAATCTGACTTAATGATTGAATATCTGTTCTATGATTTACAGCCTTGGAGTTACGTTTTATGTGAATCATCTCCAGAATAGATCTTTTATGATAATTGGTTTTCTTAGTTAAAATATTAACATTTTTGTAATCGAATTGATGGTTATAATCAAAGCAGTGTTTAGCAAGGGCGGTGGAATTTTCTAAGTTTTTGTTTCTTGTACTATACGTTGTTAATAATACTCACATTACTACTTGTTTGCAAGGCTATAATATGGAAAATAGCCTGTTTGGCCCGCTTTTTTACCAATTATTGTTTCTGAACTTCCTTGTGCTTCCCCCGGGTCGGGATAAATTATTATTATACAGACAGAGTTAAATGTTTATTTATTTATGTTCAAGCTATAAATAAACTTATTGGAAAGTTCCGTGTTTATCTAAATGACTTTCTGCAACAGCATTTAAGTAGTCTGGAAGTAACCAAGTATTGATTGCAATTAAAGGCTGCAATTCCAATACTATTCAGTCTGCAATATTGACCCCTGGTTACTTACTTCACTGAGAGTACCCTGGGAGAAGGCTATCCATAGATAGCACAGTGATACGCTTTGTGGTAAGGACCCTAGCAGAAGCCCTTAACGAGGGGTAGATATTGACAAAACTCTGGTAGACTTAAAGGAGTATTGAAGCCGTAGTGAGTAAAAATCGCCACAATATATGTGGCGATAGATTTTGATTATGCTAATTATCAAAGTTCTATTAAACCAAAGTACATGGGTATGCTACAAAACCCCAGGACGATGAGACGAGTTAAATGTACTTTTGTCAGGAAAACAAGACACAGTTCTATTTTAATTTATAAAACAAGGCCGTTTATCTTCTAGGCTTTGTATAAAAAGCAGTTAAACATTTGTTTTTAGTAAGTGTTAAAGAATAATTAACACCTTCACATAGTAGCCACAAGTCATCACGGATTAGTTATTTACGAAGGTAACCAAAACTTAAATCTTTCTGATGCTCTCTTATATAAATAGAAATGTTTAGTTTCTCTTTGATTCAACGTTACATTCTTCATTCTAAACTTTGAATAGAATAGAGCATCTTTCTAATGAAGGTATACATGTAAAATTGTAATTTATGGTATGTAGATAGATAGATACCTACCACTAGTGATAGTAATCTTATGTTTATCAATCTTAATTTCCTTCTTACAACGATGCCGGATATTCCACATTATCTACATATGTATAAAATGATCCAGATTGAGTGGACATCATTGGTAATTTGTATATTTGTAGCTACGATGTGGCACAAATTAGCAAACTAGTAGGCTGCAATTGAAAAAAAAAATTGAACATCGCATTTTTTAAATAAAACACACTGTATCTCAATTATTCGATGTTCAATCATTATTGTAATCACTAGTTTGCTGATTTGATGTCGTAACTACAAAAATAAAGAACTTACCAATGGTGAGCACTTAATCTGGACCATTCTGTATATTGAAAACAAATTTCAATCAGGATCTTATGTCGATTCCAACTAGATTTTGAAGCAACAATTATCATTTCGGAAATTACGTAACTTCATACATCGTATACGTCAAACACAGCTATCAAACAATTGTCACGCTAATTGAAATTGCCTAGGAAGAAAAAATTAGTAGAATTAGGAGAGAAAGATTAAGTGCAATATGTCGAATAATATAAAAGCAACAAAAAAGTATACGCATAAACATAATGAAAGTTCATTTTTTCTGTAATTCAACACATCCAGTTGCTATAGAACTTGCGGACTGATTTTCCCATTCCAAATGTGTTGGTATCTACAGCACAATATCATTTAATTACAGTTTGAAAGTTCATACACAATGGGTTATAATGGAAAGGTTATATCTTAAATAAGTCCTAAATTGGATAAATTGCGAACATTACTCTATTTGCTTAATTGTTTACATGTTATATCAACAAGTTACATAATTTGGTTGATATAGCATACAAAGTGGACCATAAGTATAATAATGCACCGTAAGCAAGGTTAGCTCATTGTTGATATATCATTCATGTCAACGATATGAATGAATTTTATGGAATGTCGTATCAACATCAATGTAAGGATAAGGAAGGAGAAGTATTTATATTTTAGGATAGAGTGATCATAGGCAATTAGAGGAGCTAAGACTAGGCAGTTCTGAATTAGTTCTATATTGTGAACCGTTGTAACATGTGTAAGTGCTATTCCAATAAACCGATAAACCCTACGATGATAGGATTTGCATCTTACCACACCACCAACAATCGCAACTCCTATAGAACCTGGCACCATAACTCCACAGATTATTATATGGCGATCTTACAGTGGTAAGATACACCAACAGCAATCACAACCCCTATAGAAGCATTAGCTAGTTTATTTTGATAATGGGTTGATGAAAGTAGCTTTAGCATTTTCATCTCGAAGCAGCAGACCTCCAACACCAATCAAGTACTATCAACCAGTTTCTATCTGGTCTGTATATACTTGGTTAGGAGGATGAGTTATCAGACCCTTAGTTTGTGTCTTGAGCTCAGTTTCTCAAGCAGCTTACAGAGAATGGTACCAGTTCCTTTCCCTCAATACTCCATTGGATCCAGATGACTTGGGGTTTTAAAATATAGGACTCAGATGTAGGTGATACGGAGGGAACTATTAATCCAATGTATTTGAAACCGAGTGATGGTGTTTTTGTTTCATTAATAGGGTGAAACTTCACTGTGTAATACCAATGAATGGGTGGAAATGTTTCCAGCCTGGAGTTTAATGTTTCATACTTTGCATTCATAATCTCCGAAAACGGACAAGTTACTTCAGAACCTAGGTGTAACTTATGTAGCCATATAGATATTGATTTGTTTGTTTAGATGCATATCTCCATCTCGAGGTTTCTATCCTCAAGGGCCAGATAAATGTATTTCATTCTGATACTTGGTGTTTATAGCCATTGTAACATAAGTTCCACTTATCCGTCATCCTGAAACAACATCTACGAACTCTCAATAGAATGAAAATAGCCATCTACCTGAAACTCACTGCATGTTAATGTTAATCTATTAACCTGGAATAAACTGTAGAATAATATCTCTTATTCAATGACCTTTCAGTCTATATTAATATACCCTTCCAGTGAATAGTGGTTATTTTCCGAGTATTCGCAAACTTGCATGCATTATACCAATTCACGAAAAATCAGACCAGCATCATCCAGAAAATTCAGAACAGTATCGTTTTATATTTGGTTGTATGTTGAGTAAAATTATAAAAATTATTGTGTGTATCATACTTATTTCTCACATTTGAAAAGACCCTCCTCGTATCTCAGATATTTTGTAAACTATGCCTCCAATTTTGCAAAAGTATCTTCTTTTTTCCAAATTGAATGAGGAATCAACAAAATATGCAATTTTTGGAGAATATGCAATGGTGTAGAAGAGAGGAAACACTGATCAATTTTGAAAATTATTTCTAGTGGCAAATAAAAAGTCTATCTCTTTTATTAACCAAATTTGCTCAAAATCGTTGCAGAGGTCAGATAGTTACGATTATGAAATAATTTTCAAATCGATCTTTGAAGGGATGTATCTTCTTTAGGAAGTATTTCTAAAAAAATGTATGCATGCGTATTTAATATTTTTCAAGTTTGATACTTAATTCATTCCATTTTGTTGAAGCACTTCAAATTCACAATAATGGTCTGAAGAATTTTTGTAACATCCTTCCTGGGAGTTGATAGAGGTTCCGTCATCTTCCTCGCAGAATCTGCACCCTTAAGTTGTCCTCTCAACTGACAGGGTCCTGTTAAAATTTTCATTAACATTCTGAGTATTTTTTCTCAGTTTGGTAAAATCGTTGAGTCTATGCTTTTTTGTTGCCCACCAGTATATTGGCCTCAATCCCTTCAGTTGTAGGCAGAAATGTTTTTTTTTCTATAATTCTTCCATGAGTTGTTCCACTATTCTGCTGGTGCTTATTTTAAAGTCGGGTTCAGGTCCCATAAATGATGTTACATCCACTTTTTTACAAGTTCATCTGCTTTTTCTTTCCCTTCCACTCAGATGTGTCCCGGAACTCATAGAAAGGTGTGATGTGATTGATATCTTATACTATTATATATTCTATTTGAAGGTAATTTGCCTCTACCTGCGAGATTTTTTGAATCCGCCACTGGCGTATTTCAGTGTTAAGTTAAGTATAATATATGTTTGATATCTGAATTCAATCGTTTGTGGAGTGAATTTTGAGGAATTGATCCCGAGTACTCATGAATCTTTATTCAGTTGGAGCAATGTGTTATTCGAATATTATAAAAAAGTATATAAACCTAAATTAAACGCTATGAACAGCAAAAACGAATGAATCGTACTTGTGAAATTATATACACATTATCCACAACAGGTGAAAAAACTTAATTACCACACACGAGAGACGCACATAATAGATAATTTAAAACAATCTGTTACATCATAAAGTGTTATGTACAATTTATGAAATTAAAATTGAAGGAATGTAAATGCAAATAGATGATATAGCTGTTCACAATCAAAATTTTTTCATGATATTAACTGTGATCCATAGATCACTATCCTTTCTAACCATTAGCAAAATATATTGCAAATGATTAGAAACCGATAAAGACGTGAGTGGACCAATTTACAATGTATGTGGTCACTACTAGGACCTTTATTGTGTTATTATATATACGAATGACTTATCTTCTACTATTATTACCTCCCTTTGATTACAGATTTCCGCATTCGGGTACTTCTGCGAATTTAATGTATAATTGTGATGAATATTTTCTAAATGTTGTCCGCGGACAAATAAAAACGTGAAAAGGTTCAGGGTCGAGTTGCTCGACGGCAGCTAAATTTTCCAAAGGTCCGTACCGATTGCCAGGCGGAGCAAGTCCGAGTTGCTTGACTGGAAACACCCAGAATGTTACTTCAGAAGTCAAGCATAGAGGCTCACCCCATTACTCAAGCCGGACATTACTCGGGTTCAACTTCCAGTAGTTTCACAGTCTGTGAGGTCGGAAGAGTATGTCATGTGTTCTTTGTGGATTCGTGGTGAATCTCCAGTTGCACGCCCAAGCACTGATTAAACACATCGAGTTGACTTTGCATCCTATTTTGGCAGAACTCCGCTGAGGGGCCGCTGGTTAAGGGATAGATTGTCTGTTAAAAGTACATCACATTGGTTCGATACAGTTGTCCGCCAATATGATACTGGTACACTGGTAGCAAGGTTTTTTCACCCATATGCATGACAACACATTTATATACATTCAGGGGGAGTAACCAGACCAAACACCAATTACTGATATTGTTCAGATCATAATGTTATTGTAGACGACTGGTGGTAGGAGCTGCATATAGTTTTATATCATCGACAAAAGAGTTGCATCTTTATTGAGTATGACAATGAGGTCGGATGTGCGTACCAAGACGAACAAAGTCCCTAGATCATGTCTCGGAGGACCGCCATTCAATACACGTGAGTTCATAGGGATTTATTCTCAGGAAAAAGTACAAAAAAGATTAATTTATTCCTTCAATTTAAGATTTTATAGAAGACTTCATTTTAACACGTATGACGGTAGCCTTAGGCATTACAAATTATTAAAACTAAATTCTCGTAGAACAATATTATTAACTGTTGCTCTATATTAGGTAATATTCACTTTAACGTCAAACGATGCAGTTTTCGGTCGCCCACACTGTTCTACCACGAATCATTTGCTACAAATTATGCAAATAATTCGCCCATGTATTTGCTACAATTTATTTTTAACAAACATAGACTTATTCCATATTTCTATGCATAGATTAAAACTATATGCCATTGGCGTTTTCAGAAACTGAACAGTACAATATGTGAAAATGAAATAAAGGTATTCTTTTTTTCTTTTTCCTCTCTTCTCTTTTTCTTCTCATCCTAGTGTTTGGTGTTAGTTAATTTATTTTTTTGCCGAAACTGTGTAACCCCGTTATTGGAAAATTGTTATGTGCCTGTACTAACTAAATAAATAAATAAATAAGCTGAATTTACCGCTCATACTTATTTCGTTTTAGTTACCTGGTTGTAAAATAAACTCAATGATATATTCGCCTCTCGGTTTAATTTACCTGACTTATTTTGGTTTCCAGATAAATTCTGCGTCATAATGGCACTATTATTCAACGATGTTTCGTCGCCCATTACAAGCGCTATCGTCAGGGCATTTGAAATCGGGAATTGAGACTGACTGGTGCTCCCAAAAGTAAACAGAGAAATAGCAGGTATAGCATGGGGTAGTTCAGCCTGGATGCCTCCAAATTGAAGAGAGGGAACGGGATCTTTGTCAAGATAGTCCGTGAAGTGTGAATAACCGGGTGGAAGTATTATTCTCTAGGATTTTTTTAATTCATGCAGACATTTTTGCTGTAACGAAGATAGGTAGTGAATGAGGAAGTATGATGTCATTTTCTATTCGATATTCTGGAAGAGAATTAATGTCATAATTAGAATAATTATTACCTGAACGAATAGAGTTTGAATGATGTAATTCTAATTTCAGATTGTGGGTTGAAATAAATTAACAGCTCTCTGTATACCAGGCAGTTAATAACAGATTGTTTTTGAGCGGGATGAGGAGTACGTTTTCTGTTAAGGGAGTGTCCTAGAATGCTATTTGCTTGTCGACAATGTTATGAGGATATTAATACAATGTGATTGATCTACTTCATTCTCATCATAGAGACACAGAAAAGCATGTTCATTAGCAACTGTTCATATCATTGTCTATATACCCCCAAGCGCTTTAAGGGAAACTATTCTCTTTGAGCTACCATACATATAATAAAAAATGGGTCAACAATCTGTTACACATTTCTTAAACGTAGGCTTCCAATTATACATTTCTCTCCTCTTATTGTTTCTTGCCATATTATTCTCATTCATGAATTATAGTTATCATGAACTTAGTTGAGCCTATAGAGACTGTGAATACATCTTTCCGATCAGAATATCAATCTTACAATTCTGCTTTCGTAAATATCAGGTCCACTCGAATCTATTCTCAATTAAGCAAAACTCAAATCACAAGGCAATACACGATTCGTTTTGCACAAAAATAATAGACTCACAGAGTTCTAACAAAGCCAGGAACGTTTTTTACTTGAAGAATATCTCTTACATTTCTTCCATTCATGAATATTCCTCGTACTTATATAGTTTGAGTTCTAAGAATCCCTATATACGTTAGTCTTGTGAGTTGGAGCGCCTCTGCAGGTTCTGGTGAGGCTTGATTAACTACAACTCCACATCAAAACCGTGAACTGCAGTCACTGCATATCGACTTGCTGGTTTGGGATAGTGAGTCAGAGCGCTGTACCTCTCTGACATAAAAAAATCTGGAATTTGGCTTCTGGAAGCTGTCTGATTCTGCAACAGAAGTGGTACGTCATAGCACTTGCTGTCAGGTTCCAAACCCTGAAAGCCCCTATAACCCAGAGGACTGATTGAGAGAACTAGGACTCCACATACTCGTGTGGATCACTGACGGACCCAAAGCTGACGAGTCAGGCGGAGCCGAAATTTTCTAGGTCTGTGTAATCCGGACCTATTGAGGTAGGCAAATTTATATCTGCACCGGTAGCCGATCGACTTTGAATGCGCTCCACGCCCATATGACGATATCTTGGCTTGTTTTGGCCGTGCCTTTTCGTGATGCGAAATGAAATGGCCAACCAAGAATTTGCCAAGCAAGTATTTCCTAGGAACGACAAATCTCATCGACCACCAGGATACCTATAAAGAGGGGATTGGCTCAGCGCCCAGAGAGCTACTGGACAGGCAGTGACTCTTGGAGTTTCGAGGTTCTCCTGTTATGAGGCAGGTGAAGCTTCACATTACGGAGTTCTAGCACTAACGCTCGAAATTCCTTCTCCCAATAAGCATAAGAGAGACAAAACTGGTGACAGGACATCTCACATGAACAGACATCTACACTTATGGGAATTGCTCATGACCCAGGTTGAAATAGATGTAGAGAGACGAACGAAATTTCCTCTCACATCCCAGTAGAATGACCAGCACTGGCTCATCTAAAGCTGCAACACCTCGGTAGCGCGTACATGTCCATAAGAGATATAAGTCTATGCGATTTTTTGCTTTTGGCGCTGCCAATCAAGCGATATGAGTTTACTGAACTTAACCGCCTCCGTTTTGATGGACTGACTTCGAGCGAGTCAGACGCATAGTATTGTTTTCGGAAAGACAAGTAAAACTATTTTGTTTAGAAGAATGGGCCTGGTCATGTGAGATCTGTGTACGTCGACTGGTCATGGCTATATTATCGTTCAGTAACTTTATAAGATCATTTATGATCAACACAAAATCTTCAAGTGGAATGAAGCAATCGAATACATCGTCTAGATGATGTACTGACGACAGTTGCGTTAATAAATCACGCCGCAGAATATTAGTCTGAGGATCACGCCCATCCTACCCCTATCTTTGTCGCACTTATTAAATCTGAATACATTGGTCTCTTGAACTCAACCTGTATATTATAGATATGGATTCTACCTCGTAAAATTGAATTATAGTTTCATTTTAGATGAAGCAAGATTCTTGCATCGTCATTCTTTTAACATACCCAGTTTGAGAATAGGATAATCAAACACATTACACTAGTGAAATAGCGTCACGCTACTTCGATCACATTACGAAAAAAAACGTTTTAATCGCGTCAGTGTGACATACGTAAAAGTGGCGTAGATAATTATTACAACTTATTTTAATTACAATAATAATAAGTCCGTAATGTAGGAAGATAAGAGTGTTGGATAAAGACGCAAGTGGTATAGTCAAATCAAGAGTAAGAGGTCAACACTCTACGTACATACAATTTCCTAACCTAATATTCCTTTCTAAGGACTTTGTGGCAAGCCACACATTAAGCTCCGCATGCCTTCTATTCAGTATATTGCTATTCCCGCTGTTTAGAGGTACTGAGGTTAGCTATGATATTTTTGAGATTAAATTACTGGCGCAACTTAATTATTATTGTTTCTACATTAGCGAGGAAATTATATCTCAATAGAGATCTACACTAGATACTTGTGTGTACGAGGAAACAGATTTTATATAGCATTTAAAATCAGGACAACTTGAAATGTATGAAAAACGTCATAATTTTCCATTGCAATTGTTCTCTTAGTACAAAGACTGATTACAGATTAAAACAGTTATTGAGTTGATTGTATATTGAGTTCGTATGTCCGTTCGTTCGTCGTGTATGTCGTAATATTCTGATGCTGAAAGTAAGAATTGGTCTCTTAAACTACTTTATAGTATTCAAGGTATTGAAACAATTAGACATGACAAATCTCTCAAATAAGAAATTTCGAAAATAGAGTAAGTGTTAAAGATGGATAGGACTTGTAAAGCCATCAAGCCGCGAGTAGATGTACCGTAGAAAACCAACGTAATATGAACATTGACTAAAAATATCTTCCTTACTCAATAAAAGTCCGACGGGCAATGTTTTTGAAGTGAATACTTCTTCAGGCGCGTTGAGCTATTTCAGATGGGGGGTAAAATCATGAGTCCGTCACGTGCCGTCACGCTGTAGCTATATATATTAGGTATTATGTATACTGCCGCGTGCGCAACTACTCGGGTCAGGCGTCAGGCAGTCTCTCTATGAACTTACACACGTGTGCATATCTGAGTCGGATACTCGACGTTATTCATTTACTCAATCCTCGGTCCTCGTGCAGACGAAAGTTATATTTTTATTGAATTTATTAATTGTACATTGTGTACTTAGTATCGTATCTACGTGCAAGGTTTTAAATATTGTGAATATAATTCTTGTCATAAGAATATAACATTAGTGATGTGTCTAAGTGAGAACTTTTGGATGTGTACTACACATTGATGACGTTGTGTTATATCTAGTTTATTATTTTCATTGGTCGAATGTTGGATCAAAGCATCAAATATAATAGTGAGTATCGTCTTGATGTTTTTTTTAATACTACGAATACCAAAGTACAAAATTTTATTTCAAATAATTATTTGTGGTGTAATTTACGATCATACTGACATTTGACGGAAATGTTTATATATTCACATTTTGCGTTTCTTTTATAGATTATTTGTTCATTGGTCCGAATTGAAGATGTTTTCTTTCACCACCATCCGTAGACATCTCCAATTCGGACCAATGCTGTTCAACATTACTTTACATTTACATCGATGTAAATATCAATGAATAATATGTTTTGAAAATAAAATAATGTGTATTTATTATAATGACTATCTGGTTACATTCATACTCTTTACAGGGAGTGTACCGCTCATTATACGTTTTTTATTATTAAATATGAAAATGTATATAATTGTTGATTGAAATGCTGACAGTTGTGAAAACCAAAGAAAAACTAATATATTAATTCTCATTCAAAGATAATAAAATTGTAATTTCGGATGCTACAATGAGTACAACAACTTCATACTTAACTCTGTAGACAATAGTATCTGTGGCATCGAATGTCTTCGTTGGTTGTCATAATGCTTAGCAACAAAATTTCGTCCGGCAGAAGTTGCATAAAATGAGAACCGATGATACGGGTGGATTACCATACGAGTTAATTTTAGTTCTTAACCGACCATACATGATAACTAATAACATAGATGTTGGGGATGGATTGCCCAATGGCACTGTCGGAAAATTGTATCATGTAAAAAGAGATGATACTGGTGAAATCATACGAATTTGGATGAAATTCCCAAATAAATTGGTTACGTATTTTTTTTTAAATATATTGACTACACGAGAGGGCAACCTATAATGTTTGGAAAACATCGCGTGATCCAACAGTGCATTGTTGGTAGAGGAAACGTAAGGAAATACCTCACTAGGATAAGAGTTCCACAAATGTATCGTTCGATAGTAAAATAAAGTCTGGTTAAAATAAATTGGGCAGGTCTAGACCTTAACAATGAAGCGGTGACCAGCTTGCGCTCGTCTAGTCCTCCTATCTAGAATCCCTCTTAATAGAATAACAGACGAGATTTCTGATGAACACCGACCATGTAAATATCTAAAAAGAAGGGAAATATAGCATACCTTTCTACGATATTCTAGAGAGGTCAAAGAATTCGTAAGTGTGACATCACAAATAGAATAGCTCCAAGAGCTTCTGCGTATGTTTGAGAGCTAAACTTCAAGAACAGTACTCCAGGACAGGTCGAATCTGTGCTTTGTAGATTATGAGGGGCTGCTGGGAAGTAAAGTAGCTTTTGACGGGAAGTTTTTTGTGAAGCGGCTTTCGCAATGGACTTCACATGTTCATCTCATTAGAGGACGCTATTGGTGTTGATATCGGGCATGGATATGGAGGACTTCTTAGGAATAGTTGCACCGACATCATCATATGGAGGATTGTGAGATCTACCTTCCTGAATGAAATACAAGCTTCCGGTTTGGTTGCATTAAGCTGTAATAGATTACCAGATCAACATTTCAAAATCGTCTCTGTCTCTAATACACCACGCCATACACTGAACCATTCGGAGGTCAAGATTTTTCTACACTAAAAGAGTTCACAACTGTGGATATACTATAGCAGTTCAGAATTATCACCCCTATCCACTGAAAATTCAGAGAAACCAGAGTAAACTAAGTTTACTCTGATGATGGCTACTTGGTAGCTGAAACGTTCTTAGTACTTCAATTATGTTTAGTTGATAAGGGTGTTTTATCGCGTTTTCTGCATTGGTAAATTCTAGGTTCAACGACATAGTGCTTGAAAAAGTATCAACATACCATTTATATGACAGTTTGAAAAAATCAAAGCCCACTATGTTATAAAAACTTTTTTTTGATAGTTCTGATTTTTGAGACTACAAGGGTAACTTGTGATCGTTGTGATACATTATTTAAGAGATAGTGGAAGGTCAAAACTGCAAAAAGCCCATAAGAAAAAATAAAGTTGATGATAATTTGAGAAAAACGAATAGTCTTAGAGGTATTTCGCCAAAAGATGAAGTCCACGGAGTTCCAATGTACTTATACATTTCTTGTAACCTTTGAAAAAACTCGTAAAAGAAATTAAAACAAATATCGCAAATTTCAGTTTTTCCGCCATATTTCCGGAAGTACCAATGATAACTTCAACTGTTAAACAAAATATTATCGGGCTTATCGATACGCAACTTTATCCCATGTTCGTGTCTCTCATACTTTTCGAGATCCCAATTATGAGAGCTATTCGTCACTTACGAGTTCATTGACCTCTCTAGAACATCGTAGAAAGGTGGGAGACCTCTCCCTTTTCTATAGATATTTCTATGGTCGGTGTTCATCAGGAATCTCGTCTGTTGTTCCACCACGAGAGATTCCAGATAAGCGAACTAGACGAGCTCAAACTAGTCTTCCCTTCATTGTCAAGCTCGAGACATGCCGAACTTCTTCCTACCAGACTTCATTTTTTTATCGAACAGCGAAGATCTTCACCTGGTGAGGTCTTTCCCTACTGCTAAAAATTCCAACCCTTCAAGAAAAATTCGAATGCCTATTTCCTCTCTCAACATTCCACCGCTGCTCCCACGATACATTATAGGTTTCCCTCTCGTGTATTCAAAGTATAAAAAAAGTACTTGAAACACCCGGTATACACACCAGTCCCCCAGTCCCTTTATACTGATTTCAAAAATTGAAATAACTTCGAATCATCATATTCTTGTTTATTTATACTATCCATTAAAGTATTCCACACGTTATAAGGTGAAATTTTTTTGGAACTGAACTAAAAATAAATATTCTGTTTCATTACATTTACGAAAACGTAGCAGACACAGCTGAATAATATTATGGTCACTGAAAAGCACAACCGAACTTCACAAAAATTAAGAAAATAATAGTTCTTAGTGATTGATACCATGATGATTCTATTCTAGATTTACTATCACTCAAAATACAATCAAAATGTTGACCTTGGATCTCTGACCTTAGACTGTTCTCATATGCTGTCAAAAACCACCATTTCAATCAATTCAACAATAAAACTTCTAAATAATGCTTAAATAAACTGCATTACATCCTGTCACTTGTATGTATGTATTTTTCTGTGTAGTACAAAGAATAGTGTTTAACTGCTGTATAATTTATCAGCAACGCCTGTAATGTATTCTGTTTACGAGGATGATTGGGAGCAATATTTCAGAGTGGTTCCCGATAAAATAATAATGGGTATATTCGATTTCTGTTAACAGTTATTAATCATACATATAAATGCAACTGCATGTGTTTGAATAAAATAGTGTGAACACTGATGAAATATTGTAATCCACTGCTGTACCTCATTTACATACTTTATCCTTTCGAAGAACATTAATAACGACTAACGAGTAAAGTTATTTAATAATCGGGAAAGAGACATTTAATTGCTATTTACAATAAAAGTTCGCCTTTGCGAAAATCGAATTTAATATGAACCATGTAGATGCAATACGCATAGAGACTTTTGTAGAACTATTCATCAATGAAAATGACAAATTTGGGATCGTAAATCTACCTTTATGCAAAAATTTTCGATTTAGTAGCTCATTAGTGCAGCCAAATGGGTATTGAACCCGTAAATCCTTGGGAAATGGATAGATTCAATGGGACAAAGTGCATTCTCTCCAGAATATCATCAGAAAAAAAGTTGATCACAAAGAAAGTTGCGCAAATTGTTTATATTGCTTTTAAACAATTTAATTAGCTCATTTTTGAGATTACATAATGATTTCTAAAAAATGCAAAATTTTACCGTTTTTGATAGGATAAAGATTATTTTTTGTTATAAACAATTTATTTATTAACAAAATAGATGAATCCGACCAAAGCTCCGAATTTAGGGTTGTTTTCGGACAATTTTGGTATTCTGAATTCGATTTTCTTGCTGTTATGGTCTTTAAATGCATTCTCGTGGAAATTTTCAGAAGCGAATTAGAAAAAAGTCACAAAATGTTGATGCTTTAATAAGGCAAAGTATCAATAAATATGTAGGTAATAAAGATAAAATTAAACATATTAATTTTTTCAAGGAGGTATGGGAGAATTGTTATGGAAGAGAAAACAATTATTCAAAATTAGTGGCATGCCATTAGGTACTTTTTTATATTAAGACTTAATACATTTCATCACTTGTGTCAAAAAAATCAAGTTCTGAGTGTGAATAAAAATGTCACATTTTTTTCACATGCTATCAGAGCATTCTGGATCTGTAGGCGTATGTTTGGTACTAAATGAAGACTGCAGCCACGGAATGATACACCAAGGTTATTGGATCGACAATCGCCTGCGTTTCCGTAATATGGAACCTTAATAAGGCACAATGAATGACCAACCGAATCAAACTAAACAAACAATGCATGTGCTGCTTAGGAATGACGGGAGGTATGCGCGACACCATCTCCGGCTATGGAAATTCTGCTGGTGCTGTCCCCGTTACACATAGTATGGTGCAGTGAATCTGTCAGGAATCAAACAGTTTTTTAATTTGATTTTCTGCGAGAACAGTAGGTCGTAGACAAAAATTTTGGGATCGAAAATTGTAGATAACAATACTATCTATAATTTATTTCGAGCAGTCGCAGCGGTATAACCAAAAGTACGATAAACAAAGTGCACCAAAATTGTCAAAAATCCCTTTTTTGAGCTAGATTGGAAATATAAAAGTTGTAGAGCTGGAAAAAACCTACAAATAATCTGTCCACTTTTTCCTACGATGCACTGTTACGGAGCTTCCATTTTCTGATATGTACTATTTTGAAGTACCCACCAAATGCTGCGTCGTAGTTTTTAACCACCTTGGCTCCTCATTTCCATCGCAGATCAGAACTCGTTGCGCTACTCGCAAAGGATGAGATTTTGCATAAAACCCCGCTTCCATCAACATAATTGCAGGACAAGTCATCTTTGGGGCATTGTACGATAGTGCCACTTGCAGAGACACTGTATTATATGAATCTTCAATCCCTATACGAGATTACCTAAAATCGCTTAATTACAGAATATAACCTTATTTCTATTATTAAATACATGTAATCTATCTGTTTATAAATTCATAGGTGATATAAAAACAATATGTTTAGTGTTACGATCACCTTCCAATAACATAAACATATAGTTTAGTATAAGCTACACAACAAGGGACCCTGACATGACAGCGTGGGAACCTTGAGTCAAGGTAGTATTGATAGACCGATATATATACTAAGATTAGATTAACTAGATAATTCGGATTCATATTCATATTCATATTCATTGATCGTTATTGACTGTATTATTATTGATTGTATCAGTATCATTGTTATTGTGTGGAGCGAGACATTAAGTCATTATGATGTAGAGCTCTACGTTCAGTAAAGTACAACCCTATAAGTGAGTGTTTCAATTCCTATGTCCCCAAAAGGACCACCGATCAGCTTATGGCAAACCGTCCCCAGTCATTAAGAGCTGATCCCCACATGGCGATTCTTACCAGTTTTTCTGAGGAAAAAGAAGAAACGAACCGCAGAAACGTATATGGAAGTGATTCCCACATGGCCGTTTCCTATCCATATGGCTATATGTGATTCCCAATGGCTTAAGAGAAAGGCACTGATGCATGTGACCCTCAATGCGGCGCTATCCCATTTCGGTGCTCACATGCCTTTGTTTATATCGTATGCATTTGAGATATGAATAGGCTATAGTAACTTACAATTCCAATTTAGTTGCTTTTCTGAAGATTCTGACGTAGCTACCGAAATGCTCTTTAGATTTTAAAAGTTTGTAATGGAAAACGGTGTTGTGATTCTAGGATTAGTGCAGTAAAAAAGTTCATAATCAACATATGAAAAGAGAACCAACGTCTTGTTTCAAAGCATTCATTATACATTCAACTCAAGATACATGTAAGTATTACGTTTTCAGGAAATCTAGCAGCTGGTTGTTGAATATATTTATAGCGATATGCATTCAAATGCTGCATGCGGCTTCTGATATACAACACACTTGATTCAAAATACATTTAACAAGTTCCCAAATATCTTGCTGTCTGCTTTTGAATACTTTTGAAAGCTACATCATATCAATAGTATGTGTTGCACTTGATATTTATAAACATTTGATATAACATTCAAATTTCTATAAAATACATCAACCAGCTATATCATGTTCACGTTACTTTTGACATGGAAAACGTTTGATCAAAGTGTCTTTGTCAAGGTTCCTGGACATTATCCATACTTGCGTCAGTATACATACGTTGTGAAACAATATCACATTTGATCACATACCATCTTGACTCTGAAATTGCTAAACTCCTAATCATTCAATATTATTAGGGTTTAAAAATAAAGGATACTTACACAAAAGTGGAACTACCACTTTCGAATTCATCGATTCATTGAATAGTGAGATCCGTCTTATCAATGCATGGCATTGTGAATAACATCCTCAGTGGGACATCTGCTTTCCAGCAGATGGTGTTGGAACATACAAATAATTCCTAGTGTGGTAGTTTTACCTCTGCTGGAGATAGTTGGTTGATCATTGACGTCATCATCTGACTCGTTCCATTGGTGAAAGAGCGAAACAGCTATCTGGAGTTAATAGACGTGTTGTCACTATTCAACCTGCAGATCCGAAACTATGAGTATTTCATTTGAAGATATCTGTCATTGAGTCGAAAAGATCAACTGTTAGATAATATTATTAAAGAACGAAGAATTTTCCAGCTACCAAATAACCATCATCAGAGTAAACTAAATGAGAAATCAAAATGCACCTGTTAAATACTATTTGTGGTTATTGTTTTGTATTGTATTGTATCATGTTGGGGATGTTTGCACACTGCGACCTAAAAGATGTATAGTGTCCCCTTTTGCTTCTGCGCCCTTCAGGATATCTCAGCGGCTATAGAAGTTCCTCCAACTCTGTGACTTTTGAAGTTTCGTCGTTTTCCTCACAGAATCTGCACTGCTCTTCTTCTACTAATCGGAGCCTTTGAAGGTGCTCGGTCAACCGGCAGTACCCTGTTAGCATGCCCGTTAGTATTCTAGTTTATTTTTACTTCGGATGATGCAGTCATTAGATTGCTTTTGGTTGTAGTTTCCCAAAAGTATATTTGCTTGCCTCAGTCCTTGCAGACCTATGCAGTGGTGGGAACTTTTGTTGTCTACTACTTTTTCAAGTTCTCCCAGCACTGTGCTGTGGTTAACCTCCAACCCGGTGTGTCCCGGAACCCATAGGAGGGTAACTGCGTTGTTCATGCCTAGTTCATTTAGTTTTTCATTTTGGAGCTGATTTCGTGGGAGCTCAGTGCATTAATGGCTGCTAGACTATGCGATATGAGGACTACTTCCTGTCTGCTAGAGTCTGTTTCCATATTAAAATGGACCCATTTTCCTATAGTGTGAATCTCCGCTTGGAAATTGCTCGGGGATTTGCCTGAATTTTCAGAGTATTTGGTTCTAGGCCCATACCTTCCTATTCCAGTCCCTTCTGTTCTTCTGGAGTCATCAGTGTACCATTTGATTTGAATTTTTCTATTGAGTCTAGGGATGATGTTTTCATCTCATCCACTTTTGCGACTTAGTTTCGTTTCAAATTCTTTTGCGAAGCTATACCTTTTTCCCATCTTATCTTGGGGCATGTCCCAGGCTTTCTAATTTACTGGGAGGGGTCCATATTTACGTCTGGTGGTTTCCCTCTCTATCATTCTATAGGTTGTCCTTATCGTCATATTCTCCACTACTATATGGAGGGGTGTGAGGCTTGAGATTACTTCTATAGCAGCCGCTAGGCATGTTCTCATACCACCTGTTATGCATACCCAGGTTAGTATTTGGATTTTTGCTAGATTTATCCTTGAACTAGCACGTCTAGTTCTGCTACCCCAGATCACTGACCTATATGTGATGATTAGTCTCACCATATTGCTGTGTGTTAGGGTTAGAGTTACATCTCCCGCAAAAGCTTCTGCCAAAGTCGGTCAGATCGCAGAGGAGTCGGTCTACAATTAAGCTCCACATAAATGGGGGGCCACTCTCCTTGAGGGCATCTTCCAGTTGTGCAGATGGAAATAGATTCTTGCCCTATTTTTATTTCTGCTAGTCTGGTAGAGAGCAGTTGTTACAGCCACCTGGTTGTCGTGCTATCTACTCCTCTGTCTTCAAGCTCTCTTTTGACTGCTTCATGTGATGTATTGTCAAAAGTTCCTTCTGTGTCTGGAAACGCACAAATTATAGTTTGCTTACTCCCAGAGCATCCTGGATTTCATCTTTGAGTTGCCGCGGTCTCCGTAGATTTGTCCGTTTGGTAAGTATGCTGGCGTGGGTGCAGGGGCACTCGTTTCTATTCTGATATAATTACCAGTTGCTTTCTCTACTATTTTTAGGACGGACGATGTAAGACTGCTTGGTCGCACGGATTTGAGGTGTCTTGTGTCCCTTTTTCCCGTTTTAGGAATGAAGGTGACATTGGCCCTTCTCCATACCTCGGGTATAGTCTCAAACTACTTGGACTGATGTTTACTATGAGTGGTAGAAGTTCCTCTTGGCCCCGCTGAAGAACGGCTGGGAAGATTCCATCAACTCCTGTGGATTTGAATTGTTGAAATTTGTTCATTGCCTATCTTATCCTACTACTGCTGCATATGTGTCTGGCTATTGTTGTGGCTTCTCTTATAGGTCTGTTATACTGTTCTGGTATTTGCCCTATAGTACTAGGTTCGCTCCCAAGAACGTGCGCAACATTATTAACTCCAAATAGTATTTAAACAGGCATATTTTCACTTCTAATTTAGTTTACTCTGATGATGGCTACTTGATAGCTGAAAAGTCTCAGTACCTATCTGTATTTTTAGTGGATAAGGGTGATTATTCATTATTTATAGTATAATATATAATGTGCTTTTAATTAATATTTGATTGTAATTGAGCGAGTGCAATGAAGATTTCTAAAAATTCTGTCGCTCACAGTGGTTGCTTTTGAAAAGTTTAAAGGATGTAGAAATGATAAAATATCCATTAGATTTGCCTTGTCTTCAATTTAGTTATAAAAAGGCTCGAGACAACTTCTCGATTCAAGACAGTCACAATTTCTATCCCGAAATAGAAGGAAATAAAGAAATTGAGAGATAAGATAATTTAAAAGTTCCTTTGTGAATACATTATATGAGAAAGAAGTAAAGTTCTTCCGAACCAATTGAAGTATAGAAAGTAACTAATTTACAGAGTATATTCCACCAAAACATTCCTCGAAGTTCATCTTACATACACTGTGTTCCTTATTGAATGTATAATTATTATTAATATTATTATTACTATTACTATTATTATTTAATAAACCACTCAAATTTGCTTTCAATCTTACAGCCTAACATTAACTACTATTATATATTATGTATCACCGGAAATCTAGTGTATCATACAACACTAGCGGTATAAACAAAGTTTGTCATGTCACCCCATAAATTAGATAAGTCATCCCTGTGAGCTGTGAATAATCGATCATTTTTCTTTGAATGAAAAGTATTGATTCTCAGAAGGTAAAACTTGCTGGTGGTGCTAAGAATTGGCTCGGCAATATCTTCCTACCCATCAAAGACAAGGTAATCGTTTTTGCCATTTAATTTGCGTTAATAGTCTTAATAAAAAATACACTTGCAATAAATTTTTACAAACTTCGTTTTTATTAAGCAAAACGTGACATGTTTTACCACATGGTGGCATTATCGAACAATGGTTTTACAAACTATGGTTTATTCCTTAAATGTTAAAATTAACATTAAGAAGGAGGGGATGAGTGAGTGTACAGTAGGTTAAGAGTTCCTTACAAATAAATTTAATAATGCAGAATTAGTAAAGTCTTTCTGATCATTTAAAAGGTTTCCTGTATTTTTGAACTTATTAATTTCAATTTTCTCTAAGTTGTTCAATACTTTACTTTTAACTGACTTTTGGAGAATCTCAAAATGATCTTAGAAATGATGATCAGTTTTGAATCTTCTTTGTTCAAATTGAAATGTTCTTTAATTCTAGTTTTGAAAGATCTTCCTGTCTGGCCTATATAGAATCTATCACAATCTTCACACTCATCCTTTTACACTCCTGATTCTTGATCTTTTTTTATTCTTATCTTTGTTGTTTTTAATATATTTGCCTACCGTATTATTTATTCTAAAGGATGTGGTAACATTGTGTTTTTTAATTAAATTGCGTACATTATCAGAAAGTTTACCTACATACAGTATTGCTCTATAATTATGAGTCTTAACTGTACTAGAGTAAACTAACTTCATTGCTTCATTATAATCTTTTTTCTTAAGTAAAGCAATCACAATTTTTCCGTCATAGCCGTTATTAGTTGCTATATTGAAAATTCCTTATGATAATTTGATTGACATGGGGATATACTCCAGGCAAATTAGACGACAAATGTGTGGGTTTTGACATCTAGAAACCGATGTCACTGACGCGAAGGCTGGCGCGGGGGTGCGTTATGATATATAGATATATATGTATATATATGATTTATAGTCAATATCTCAAAAACCAAGCAATGTATCAAAAAAGTTTCGAACAAAAGTTGTAGGAAATAAAAAGTTCCACAAGAAATCATCCATAACATTTTTTGATTTACCGCTCGGTTTCCACGTAAAATGCGTTAAGAAAATTAAGTTTTTTCTTGAAAAAAATTTCAAATAAAAGTTATTCAAAATCTACTTTCCTTCAAAACGAACGTTATTAGAAAAGTCAAATCGGAAAATCGTATCAAGGCATATTTTCCGCAATTAGTCGATAATTTGGCAGACAGTACGCCTTAAAGAAGAAATGTAGTACCTCGTTGATGTGTCCAGGGACTTGAAAAATCATAGAATTTTCACTTTTATGTCAGCGTCAAGCGTGTCATTTTCTAGGTTTTCGCAGGTTTAGATTACAAATTTTACATCAGTTTTTTTTTTAATGATTGTAGATTTCATATTTTTCTTATTTAATTTTTCTTTTTTTCTCTTGAATTCAGGATGTTTATTATAGATGACAAATTTTTTAATTTCTATTACATTAATACCTTATCATTATTACATTATTAATATATTTATCATTATCGATTTATTAATATTCATTATAACTAATATTATTATAATTATTATCGGTATTATCATTATTATTATTATTCCTTATTATTATTATTGTTATTATTATGACAATTTTTTTTCATTACATTGTGTATGTCTATCCAAAATCTAAACCGTTATTGTTTTGAGTATTTCTTCTCCAACATCTTACGCGTGGATGGCATTACGTTGTCATGGTTAAACTCCCACACTTTGGATACTCACCTGCTCATATACTAGGAGACTCACAGTTACGTACGTTGGTATGATTTATATTTAATGTAGGCGAAAGAACTATAATATATAGTACACTCTGTATAAATATACCCAATGCATACTTATTTTAAGATAACGTTGTCAAGTTTGTAATCTACACCTAGAAAAACCTAGAAAATGACACGTTTGAAGGAGTTATCGAAGTGAAAATTCTATGATTTTCCAAGAATTTTCCACAATTTTCATTTTTATACTCAGTTATATCCCTGGACACATCAACGAGGTTCTGCATTTCTTCTTTGAGGCGTACAAATTATCGACTAATTGCGAAAAATATGCCTAAACATGATTTTCCGATTTTAAGTGGAAAATCTGACTTTTCTAATAACGTTCGTTTTAAAGGAAAATACATTTTGAACAACTTTTATTTAAAATTTTTTCAAGAAAAAGCTTAATTTTTTTAACGCATTTTACGCGGAAACCGCGCGGAAAATCAAAAAATGTGTTGAATAATTTTTTGTGGGAATTTTTATTTCCTACAACTTTAGTTCGAAACTTTTTTTGATACATTGTTTGGCTTTTGAGATATTTGCTATAAATCATATATGTACAATGTACCTACATATATATGTATCCATATATCACAACGCACCTTCGCGTCAGTGACATCAGTTTTTAGATGTCAAAACCTACACTTTTTTACCAAAAAACTCCGCCGTTCAGAGATGTCTGTGGAAAATTTTTTATTTGCCTGGAGTAAGAGTAACAAGTCTATGTATCATGCTTTGAAGAGAATCCAGCTTACGTTGTATAGGGTGGTTTGAATGTTTGTGGATAATAATGTCCATATGTGAAGGTTTAGTATTATATATTGAAAAGAATCGTTTACTGTTTAATTTAGTTATGGTTAAGTCCAAGAAGTTAATAGTTTGAATGACTTCTACTTCAACCGTGAATGTAATTTTGGCGTGTAGATTATTTAAATGTTGAATGGAAGAATATAATTGTCTTTATGTTTCATTAAAGCATGTTAATATATCGTCAACATACCGATGCCAATAAATAAATCTCTTTATGATAGGGTGTTTGTGGATTTCCAATTCTAATTCATTCGTAAATATTTCGGCGAGATAAGGACATAATGGGTTTCCCATAGCTAATCCTTCTTGAGTAGTATACACATTGTTATTGAATTGAAAATAATTCTGAGAAAGACATAATTCGAGAGTGCGTAATATTTCTTGTGTTAAAACATTGTTTGTATGGTTTTTTCCAATTTACTTTGGATTATCAGTAATGTTTTCCCCGGAGGTATACTGGGAAAGAGGTTAGTGACATCAAACGATATAAATGTACTATTGCGTATTAAGATAAAATCTTTAATTTTGTTGACCAGTTCGTTAGAATTCAAATTTCGGTTCAAATTTACAATGTTTTTTTAAGATTTGTAGTAATTTTTTTGATAAATTCGTAAACGGAGCGTCGTAGTGACTAACCACAGGTCTTATGGGAAAATCTATTTTATGTAATTTAACTAACGAAAATAATTTTAGCGCATGAGGGTTCATAATGGTTAATTTGAATAAATCTTATTTTTTTCAAAAATTGCAGAGCATTCCTTTATACAATTTTTAATGTTATTTTGATATGAATTGGTTGGGTCTTTTTTCATTAATTTGAAACAATTTATTATAAGTGTTGTTTATATTAAAACTATAGATATGAATTTTGAACAAGCAAAACCAAAATCTAAAATGATTTGTGTTTATTTATCTTATTTAGGATAGATGTTGTAATGCTACCTCCGCTTAAATCTTGAATTAGCTGGAGAGTAGGCTTATCAATTAGTATTCTGGAAATTAATTTCCTTGGCAATGAACACTAACTTGGGTTTTTTATCAAAAGAAGGCCAAAGTCATTTACTTATTTTTAGTTATGGTATTTATAAGGTATTCTGTATATCGGGAAACAATATCTTTGCCAAAATAATACATGTTTCAAAGCTGATTTCATTCACTGCTCACGGAGAATATAAATATAATATTGAAATTGAGTTGTTACTGTTGATTCCGATATATTAATCGTTTCCTGTTGTTAGCGTGATGCAAGATTTCATAATTTGTGGAAATATTTAATGCTTATTCCATGTCGATATCATCTTTGAAATATTACAATAACTTCCCAGTCTAAGTTCTGAATTTCTGATTTATATTATGAAATCATTCACATTTAACAAACTGGAAAAACTATTCTCTACAGTTTTGTTTGCATTTTAATATGGAAACTTTCCACTTCTCGTGCATGTCTCACGATTGTTGGCAATATTAAAATACGAAATACGAGGGCAAGGCGAAAACTCCCTGAACAATGAAACAAGAAATGATTTATTTGGTCAAAACTTATTTTATGTCTCAACAAAATCTTATTGTAGCCCTATACACTACCTTCAACCTTTTTCTAATTTTTCGATCCCTTCCGAATAATATGATTTCGGCAATCCTTCGTAGTAGGTGTTTGTTTCAGAGATAACCTCATCGTTGGAACAGCACGCACTTTTTTCTTTGCAAAATGCGGCCGATTTCGCTTCAAATCAACGTCGAATCGATCCAACAGCTCTGCATAATATACGCAGGTGATCATATTGCCCTTTCCAAGGTAATCGATATGGACGATACCGTGTGCATTCCAAAAAACTATCACCATGATTTTGTTGGCCGTTAAATCCACTTTGGCTGTTTTCGGCTTCGATTCCCCAGGACAAGACCACTATTTCGACTGGTGTGTTGTGATGGATCCATGTTTCGTCTACAGTTACGAAACGGCACAAAAAGTCCTTCTTATCACCCTTGAATATCACCAGACACTCCTTTGAAGTTGTCACACGGTCGCGCTTCATGTCAACAGAGAGCAAATGCGGCACCCATCTGACAGATAACTTTCTCATACGACCTCTACGAAAGTCGCCTTTTTGCACTAGAAACGAGTGTTGAGCCAAATTTTTCCATGACGACTTAATAAAACCTTCAAATGAATTGGCTTCGCATAATTCTTCTTGTAAAGTGTGCAGCGTTATGTGTTCATCTTTGAAACAAATAAAACATCGACAACGATTGGCATAACGTACTCAACATGTGCGTACATGTTATAAGCCTTGTTTCTCATTTCTAGCTCCACAAAATCATTGACACATTCAACCTTAGTTTCATGATATCACAGAGCAATTGATGCAATGTAACTATGTTACTATATTCTCAAAATAAGAATTTCGGATACGTCGGCGGCTGAAATGTATGCGTATGATATATTTATAAGCAGAAAAACACTGTTGTCATAATGGTTCAATAAAACAATAGGAGGTCGGTCAGCTGTACATATGCCCAAAGGGTTAAGACATAGTGAGCGAGTGTGCCGGAAGGACCGGCTTATTATTAGCGTGAGCTGCAGGTTGTCTAGGCTTGAGGTACAGTAAATCTGAGTAGCTTTTCGACCGATATTCAGAAACCAACAACGTGCCCCGTGTGAACCGCAACGAGAAAATACTTCGATCGCTACGCTCACGCCATCTTTCGCATGAGCCGATAAAAAGCGCGGGCTGCAGTTTCTCTAGTTATGCGATTCTTTTGTTTACAGTTGGCCAGATAGTTAGAGCACCGGCAGTATTCCGACGAACCTTTCGGCTCAATAACTCGAAAACAGCTCTAGGTAGCACATTAAATTTTGATACCAGTAAGTTTCGAATATTACATCTGGTTTGTGTCAAAATTTCAACATTTACCATTTGGCGCTAAGTGAGAGCATACATTTGCCAAATAACCCAACTGCATCAAAAAACAACTTCGTTCGCTCACGCTCACTTCGTCTTTTCGTTCCATTTAGAAAACTGGAGGTGACTGTCATAAAAACTATTTGCGAGGGGTCTATTGAACAATACACAATTCTCAAAATTCGTATGACCAATAGGAACAGCGTCATTGGCACAGTGGACTACGCACATGCGCACAAACACATATGCTGAGACCGTATCAGAAAGATTAGTTCATTCCAATAATAAACTTTTCTGTCAATAATTTCATGTGATGTTCATTTAATTTACACTATCATCATCTGTTTGTTCACTCAACCTAGAAGGTATGACCTCCAGTGACTTGAAAAAACATCATCCCTCCCCGAGAGATTCTCTGGATCTGCCACTTCTTTGGTCACCCTCTCAGCTTCATGTTTTCGTGGATTTAATCCTCTGAAAGTATAATAGTTGATTATGTTTGAATGAGAGCTATATAGCTCAGACGCGGATCCAGGAGGGGGGGGGGGTGGTGGCTGAGAGCAGTCTTTGAGGAGGAAAGGCTCACTGGTCAGGCTTTGCTGAATATTCCCCGCCAGCTTCAGCTTGACGTGGAGAAAATTATTATAAGATTTGCGAGAAGGTCTAAAAAACGAGTTGAATTTGCCACTTAAATAGATTATAAATAGATATATAAGCCGAAATATGAAACAGCGAATACAAATGTTTTTTAATATTCAGTTGTGTACCCCCCTACCCCCGCTAAAAAAATAACTCCGTGGCTACCCTTTTCGAATGAAACTCTGGATGCGCTTCTGATGTAGCTTATGTGAGAACTACTATTATAGCTGGCATTTACAGAAAACTGTTTACACCGGTTCAAAGGTTCTTCGCCTAATAGGCCACTATTGCGAGCCTTATACGGAGATATAGATTTAATTATATAGGTGATAAATAAGTTAGAAATGAATATTCAACCTAGTCCAATTAAGATGAATGGAAGCTAGTGTGTGAAAGTGTATTATGAGAAATGTATGGTATTGATCTGATTGTTCGGAATATTAATGGTCAATTATCAATGAATATCATGAATGTTAAATCCCACTTTTCAATAATTCGTTGTTTGAATCCCATTCATAATGGTGTAAGTTTGATTTTCTACAATCTATTATTTAATTATCAGCTCCACATAAAGAACGTTCATCTTTAAAGCTAACGAGCGTTTATGCTATAATTAGGGAAGATAAATAAAAGCGTTTGTTATGAGAATTCCAAACATAAATGTTGTGATTGAACTGTTTGTCAAACTTATAAACAGAGGAAAACAGAATTGAGACCGGGGAAACATTCTTTCACTTCTGTGAAGTAATTTATAGCCACCATGATATAGATACAAGGGTAACAATTATTTTACTCAGACAAAATGAAAGCTTAACTGTCCGTTTTAAATAGTAGTTTTTATCTCCCTTAAGGGCGCAATTCCCTTCAAGCTATTAAAATTCACAGAAGTTGAAGAGGTTTTTCACTTTCAGTCTCGTATAATTTGAGCCCGAGTAACTTGAAATAAAATAAAGCATAAGGCGAACCTAAAAATAATTCCTTGTTATAGCATTACGTTCACTTATTGTACTAGATAGAATCCTTATCTATAATGTATAGATTACTCCTTTTCAACCTACCCCTAGGCGTATCTTCAGACTTAAAAGGAAGATCGATTTGAATTTTTAGTATGTTTTTTTTAAGGACCTACAATAGAAAAATATTTGCAATCTTCCTTCACTTCCGGTTTTATTATTTTGAATATAATATTACGACTTTCTTGAATTTTAGAGTGAGTTGGGATGAACAACCCTACCTTGATTCTCTGTTTTTCAGTTATTACATTTTTTGAAAATATATAGCGTTTGCAGGGCTTCACTTTATTGTGATAATAATCAAAACGAATCCAGAGAATTTAATGATATTTTGACAACTTACTCATGAGGTACGACTGAAATATAACCAGGAGGTGGATCAGTACCACGCTTCGCATATACGGTTAGAATGAAGTGAGTGGGTGTGCCGAAAGGATAGGGTCATGCTTCCGCATAAGCCAGCTCAGTAACTTCATTTTTGTTGGGGTGCTCTATATTTAATAACAAAGTTGATACCAATTTCTGGTATAACCGGAAGTGAAGAATTGATGGATTTGACCATATTTTAGAAAATCCGGAGCGATGCAATCACAGAAAATATACTTTCTCCAAGCGGCAATTCTAGGTTAGAAGATTTTCTGTAAGTTCAGTTTTAGATGCATCAACTGAACACAAAAGAACACATATATTATCTCCAAGTTGTAATTCTAGGTTGATAAATTATTTGTAAGTTTAATTTGAATGCAATGAAACTGATGAAATACAAAACATAATTATGTTATCATCAAGTGACAGTTCTAGGTTAGTAGGTAATGAAATTCCACCTATCCATTAACGTACGAGGGCAAAGTGAAAAGTGAAAATGAAACAAGAAATGATTTATTTCCAGTGATGACCTAATCGTTGGACCCAAATCTTTTTCCGCCGAGCCATTTCGGAAATAGATAAAAATTGCAAGGGCTAAATCTAGAGAATATGGTGGATAACCAATTCATAGCGCAATTCATGCAATTTTGCCATTGCCACTGCGGACCTGTGCGCCGGTGCGTTGTCTTTCGCTTCAAATCGACCTCAAATCGATCAAAATATACGCCGGTGATCGTTTTGCCCTTTTCAAGGTAATCGATATGGACGATACCGTGTGCATCCCAAAGAACTATCGCCATGATTTTGTTGGCCGATAAGCCACTTTGGCCTTTTTCGGCTTCGATTCGCCAGGAGAAGTCCACTGTTTCGATTGATCTTTGGTCTCTGGTATGTTGTGATGAATCCATGTGTCGTCCACGGCTACGAAACATAGTTGAAAGTCCTTCTTATCGCCCATGAACATCGCCAAACACTCCTTTGAAGTTGTTTCACGGTCGCACTTGTTGTCAACAAAGAGCAAATGTGGCACCCATCTGACAGAAGCTTCCTCATATTCAAAAAATAAAGTTTGGTACCCGTTCGGTTGAGATTCCCATACCCTCAGCAATCTCGCACTTTAACTCGCCGATCGTCCAATATCATACCATAGATTTTATCGACGATTTCTGGCGTTGTATTGGTCGTCAATTGGACGACCTGAACGTTCGGCGTCCTTTGTTCCAATCGATGGTGAAGAGTCCTCATAATATTTGACAGGCGATGCTTTAGTTTGCGAAGTGTTTTTTCCACTCAAGGAATAATGTTTAATCAAGAGGCAAAATTCACTTTTTACATCTTTACAAAAATTGTTGCTTGCTTCCGATGGGTGTCTAAACAGAACTGAATGACATATCAGTCTGAAAATTTTAATGCGTTCTAGTTAAAAATGGTAGATCTCAAATGTCACATGGGATTTTCGATTGTGTCCCATATGTTTTCTGTTTTTTCAGAAGCTTTTTACCTTGCCCTCGTATCTTTGTTCTAAAAATGATTCCATTAAACTTATCCGTTATATGCGGCTTGAGTGTCGAGCAACTTTCAGCTTTACTTTATAATTTGTTCCCTAATTATGAAAAATTAATCTTCACTTTAATAGTTTTATTTCATTAGCTCCCTGAAATTTTGAAATTTATAGTTCAAGTTATTCTACCATGATATAACTTTTCTAGAACAATTCCGACTTCATTCATTCATTTTTCGATGGTTATTCCTCAAATTAATTTATTCGCACATACAAACAGATAGACATTATAATAATATAATAATAATAGTAATATATATTTGCAAATATAAGTATTACAAATCAAAAACAATATACATACCAAATAGCAAATATAGAACATAAACACGTAAATGTATCAGGTACATTTGTATGTGTTTCTTTATTCAAAGAATCAATATAATCAATATGAAAATACTACTTTCTAAATATAACAAATATTTACACCTAATGAGTCATTTAACAAAACCAAGAACAAAATCAAATACAAAAACAATCGAAAGAATCCGAGAAATGTATGAATTTTTTCCTTATTATTATGGTGGTGAACTTAGATATTTTTTATATCAATTTGGGAACATATGTCATTTTTCGGAGTACTTAGTATGTGAGTTTTGCATAGTTTTTTGAATATAACGAGAGAATTAGCTTGTTTTATATAGTTAGGTGAAGATTTTTGGTCCCAAATAATAATGGCTACGTTGACCAATTGTCTTTCTCATGATTGGAACAGGTAAGCTATTTGAATTTCTAATATTATAACTATTTTCTTTTATCATATTTCTATTTCCAGTGTACATATGAGTTGCCAAAATGAGGTAGTATAATTGTCTGCAGTTCATAATGCCAGTTAGTTATGCCTGTAAACACTTGAAATTTCATTTTTAAATCGATTTGTGGCAAAGTTGATCATACTTATCCTTGAATATTTGAGGCAATAATTAAAATGTCAAGCGTCAGTACAGTTTTCACATTCCTTCGACAATCTTTTATCGGCCAAAAGGAATGATCCAGTTCATGACTGATTGAGGAAGGGTTTGTTAATGATCGTTTAATTTATGAAGAAGATCAACAAACAATGAATGCCGTCAAAAATTATTCCACCAAACACTGGGAATAACAACTAGATATAACTAATGAATAAATAGAGATCAACGAGCAAAAACAAGATAAAAGTATATGAACTATCAAAAAACTGATGATATGATCATTAAACCTTCCTGAGATTAAATCTGGTGACGTAAATAAACGGAAGCAAACAAATTTCGTCCTATCGTATTATTTGCGAATTTCATTTAATCGCCATCATAGGAAAGTATTACTTCTCTTTCCGATCAGATACAAACTATATTACTGGCACCGTAAATTGGGATTCCGATACGATTAGACAGCTGTAATGTGTGGAATGAAGTTTACGAGAATAGTGAGGTCAAAATATACATCGGAAATAGTGAACAAATAACTGTGAGGTTTTGTTATTTAACTTCAATGTTGAAGTGACGAATAATATGGCGAATCTAATAAGTATTTGATGAAGTTGTTTTAAGTATCGATGTTCAATTATTTTTCAACCATGACGATAACTTCGATAACCATATGTTTCTTGCTACGATGCACGCATATAACCACAGCATTACGTTATCATCTATATATCTATGTGAGTTACAAACCAAATTTTCTGATCCATATGACAAAATACACGAGTTTTCGAGACTGGGCATTTAAACGGGATACCCCTTATTGAATCTGTCATTTCAGGAAAAACTTGTTGATGTATCCATCACAAAACATGGGAAATGTACTATATGTAGTTAAGTACCAATGTCTTTTTGAGAATTCCATCATATGATTTGCCACCTATGTCGTTTACTATCGAGTTTTCTCCCTCATAGATCACCCCATGTGGTGGTCGACGAAATCTCGGCACCAACTTTGTTTCTGATCCATAAAAGCAATCTGTTGGAAATGTCCTCCTATCCCGTTCATAGCTTCGCAGAAAATTTTTCAACAGCTCTCTTCTCTAGAACCTTAATATCGTCCATTGAACCCAGTTGTACAAGACTGGGACAGGTCGATGCAAAAATAAATGAAGATATGGCAAAATTATGAAATGGGGATTTGATAATCAAGTCGAATTTAATTCAACCAGAATTTGAGCTTGTTTTTTTCCTAACAGGTGGAACCCACAACCCTTAATATGATGATGTCAGGTACACATCCTCTTATGAGGTCCTCAATATCCATGTTTGGTATCACCACCAATAGCTCCACTCATGGAACGATCAAATGAGGTCCATCGTTAAAACTGCTCCACAAAACCTTTATTTTCTATTCCATGACAAGAGCTATTTATAGCTGTCCTGGAGTACTGTTCATACGTTTGGAGTTAAGCCCCTAAGCATATGTTGAAGCTCTTAGATTCTATTCAAAAGATGGTGAGCGATTCCTCCCTTTCATATAGAATTTTTCCATGGTCTGTGCGATTCGGAAAACTCGTCTGTTATTTCATGGCGGGGGATTCCAGGTAGACAGACTAGACCAGCTCATTCTGGCCTTCGCTGTCAGACTGGGTTGAGATCTGCGGAACTTCTACCTACCAAACTTTCTCAGAGAAGTATGTCTTATCTGACATGGTATAACTAAATAGGCAGTGCGTAGTACTTCAGCAGGTAGTGGAGAGGAGGGGTTTCCAAGAAGGAATACGTTTTTTGTTAATAAACCAGCAAAAAAATTGAGATGAACTGCCCAGTTTTAACAAAAAATCCCAAGACTTTGGTGTTTGAACAACCCCCCGAAAGTACTAGACCTCGCTCCTTCACCCAAGGTTGTCACGTTGTCCAAGTGAGTATGTGAAAATGATACCCAACAATGAACACAAGAAGGCAAGATTATAAAAGAAAATACCCGAAGACTTGGTAGAAAATGTTTCTTCTGTTGCCAACATTTTGAAAAACCAAACTACTACATTTTCTTGTCAAAAACCTATATTTTAGAGACAGCAAAATTTTCAGTTCTTAATTTCTGTGCGAAAACGATTTTGTCCAATGAAAAATCCCGAAACTCAGGCAGTACTTCTTTCTAATATCAAAAAACCACAAATATCAGTTGCATGATGTTTTTCAGAAACAATGTACATCTAAACATACTGGTTTTCATGTTTCAATATAATACATAATGAACTTCTCATTTTGGGGGATTTGAGGGGTAGTTGAAACAAAAAATCACTCAAGGGATACATAATGTTGTTTTATGACGTTATGAAAACGTATTGCCTCAGTTCGGAGAGTTTATATTCAATAAACCATTTTTAACAGAAATTGAATACACAAAATGTTGCTGCCCATAGAATGGCCAATGTACATATTTCTGACCAATTAGTCCAGGCTGTGAACCGGGATTTTGGCTATAATAAAAAAAACATGTAAGTTCGAATCAAAAAATCTTTTCTGTATTAGCTTCAGGAAGTTCTTAGAATTATTCATACACCTTAAAACCTCTTGGGAACCCCAACCCCACTCATTGGGGGCGAAAATGGCCCGAAATCTCCAAGTTTTGAATCGTATTTTCTACAAAAGAAAGTATTTTGGCATTTCGAGTGAACCTAGGTTTTTTTTTGGGTCGTTGAACACGAATCCGTAGCCAGATTTACTTGCAATCCATCGTAGGGGTGGTCAATTCGACAAAATTGGCCAATTTCGAACCCCTAATATGTTATTTTGCAATTTACGTGTTTAAGGCATTTCGAATGCACCAAGGATGTTTTTTTGGTCGCTGATCACGAATCCGTAGCCACATTTACTTGCAATCCATCGTAGGGGTGGTAAAATCGACGAAATTGGCCCATTTTGCACCCCTATATGTTATTTTGCAATTTACGTGTTTTTGGCATTTCGAATGCACCAAGGAGTTTTTTTGGGTCGCTGAATACGATTCCGAAGCCAGATTTACTCCAAAGTAATTTTAAAATGCTAAAATAATGAGAATTTAGAAACATGTCAAATTAGCCATTTTTGTAAATTTCCCACCCCTACGATGATATTCGAGTAAATCTGGCTTCGGAATCGTATCCAGCGACCCAAAAAACCTCCTCGGTGCATTCGAAATGCCTAAAACACGTAAATTGCAAAATAACATTTAGGGGTGCAAAATTGGCCAATTTCGTTAATTCTACCACCCCTACGATGAATTGCAAGTAAATCTGGCTACGGATTCGTATTCAGCGACCCAAAAAACCTCTTAGGTGCACTCTAAATGCCAAAATATCTTTCTTTGTAGAAAATACAATTCAAGACTTGAAGATTTCCGGCCATTTTCGCCCCCAATGGGTGGAGTTGGGGTTCCTAAGAGGATTCAAGGTGTATGAATGATCCTGAGGACCTCCTGAAGCTAATGCAAAAAAAAATTTTTGATTCGAGCTTACATGTTTTTTTTTTCCGGTTCATAGCCTGGACTAAATAGAACATAGTAGATTGGATTTGTTTAGGAGTGTTGTTCCTACCGCGTCCTTGGAGGACTATTGTATCCTCCTTAAGGTACCTGCATTAATGAATCGGTATGATGTAAGTATAGTTTTGATACAATACCATATTGGAAATTATAGGTCACTGCCAGCATGTTTGGCGTTAATTCCTCGAGAGCTAGGTACGGTAAATGGGGGCAGGGGTGGAAATAAAGCATAAATATGAAAAAAATCGATAATTATATCAGTATTACAGTTAGTACACAATAGTAATTGATCTAGCGGATTTAGCAAGCCTATGCTCGCTCAGGACGCGTAGTCGGCGATTAGTCTAGGAATTATAGATAATGGCAGGAAAATTAAAACGGTTTTGGTCCTGGGAACTTACTGGAGTAAACAGTATGGCCCTAAGCCTGGAAAGTTTAGACACCCCTGTCCTAGACTATAAGGGTGATTGCTCATAGTTTTGAATCAAATAATCAAATTTCTATTTATATTAGTTCAACAGAACAGTTTATCAAATAATATAATTAATCATTTCGTTGTTGTAGAATTAGGACCCGATATAAAGCCAAAGGAATCAGAGTCATGTATAAAACAACACAGGCGTGTATCTTCTAGCGACAAGGTGGAACGTGAGTGTGTTAAATGATAGCCAGATACAAGAAATCGAAACTGATACAAACAGCATTTCTTCCTAGGCGGACTTAAGATAGTTTAATCCGGGCACGTGAAGGGAACCTAACATCCTTCTACGTCCTATTTACCCACAAAACAGTTACTAGACATTTACCTTCCTTTCATTTCATGTGGACACTTTTAATTCAGCAAAAAACGGTGATTCTACTACAAGTTAGAACTAATGTAACACTAAGCAAGAGACGTGACATACTTTATCATATTAAAGCAGATACTTGGAAGACTTCATGTTTTCAGTCCCTAAGTATTATCCAAACTGAGAAATCAGAGACTGAGGAAAAAATGTAATTCCTTTTGGGATTTGTTATTTGAGAAAACTAAATCAAATGGTCTAAGATGTATACTTCATTGAGAAGCAAATGTGTATGCTAAGGCATAATCAACAGACTATCAAAGGTGAAAATGTTAATTTGCTTGACAGATCAACATTATTATCCATGGAGAAAGGTTGTATATATAACAATGTTGGAGTAATTGCGTTGAGCTCGTGAGCTGTCGCAACCAGTTATATCTCTCATGACCTTGATGTAGCAATTAATTTTCTCGTTTTCAATAGTGGGAGAAGAGTGTTATGAAAAATTAACAGGCGAATATAAATATTGGTGTTATCTTGGTCAAAAACTTGAATCCTTAATATACAAATATTTATATCACTATTTCTACCAAAGTTTTCTAAAGAGATCTATGGTTAGTAATTCAACTCTGGGGTCTTGCATAAAGTCCAGATAACACCACTACATCTAATATACGTTGAAAATACTTCGCGACAGTGACCCTATCGATGATCTTATTAGATGTCTATTAGACAATTTAATGTCGGAGCCAAATACGAGGACAAGGTGAAAAGTCTCTGAAAAATTAAACAAGAAATGATTTATTTGATCAAAACTTATTTTATTTATCAACATAATCTCCTTGTAGGATTCAAGTCTCTTTCGGCCGAGTCATTTCTTCAATTTCGGAAACAGATGAAGATCGCAGGGGGCCAAATCTGGAGAACATGGTAGATGACGAACCAATTCATGCAATTTTGTCATTGAGACTCTGGACCTGTGTGCCATTGCGTTGTCCTGGTCGAAGAACACTTTTTTCTTTGACAAATGCGGCAGCTTTCGCTTCAAATCGGCGTCGAATCGATCCAACAGCTGTGCATAATATACGCCGGTAATCATTTCACTCTTTTCGAGGTAATCGATACGCACGATACCGTGTGCATCCCAAAAAACTGTCGCCATGACTTTGTTGGCCGATAAACCCACTTTGACCTTTTTCGGCTTAGATTCGTCAGGACAAGACCACAGTTTCGACTGTTCTTTGGTCTCTGGTGTGTTGTAATGGATCCGTCTTTCGTCCAAGGTTACGAAACGGCGCAAAAAGTCCTCCTTATCACGCTTGAACATCACCAAACACTCCTTTGAAGAAGTCACACGGTCGCGTTTGTTGTCAACAGAGAGCAAATGTGGCACCCATCTGACAGATAGCTTTCTCATATTCAAAAATGTATGCGAAGTGTTCCGTACCCATTCGCTTGAGATACCCATAGCCTCAGCAATCTCGTACTCGTTCGAATCAATGGAGAAGAGTCCCCATAATATTTATCAAGCGATGCTTTGGTTTACGTAATGTTTTTTCCACGCAAGAAATAATGTTTAATTAAGACGCGAAATTCACTTTTTTCCATGCTTAAAAAAATCTTCGAGGTTGCCTGTTTTCGAATGGTGTCAAAACAGAACTGATTGACATATCAGTCTTTTTTTATGCGTTGAAGACGGTACAACACAAATGTTACATGGGATTTTCGATTTTAGCACCATCTGTTTCATTTTTCAGGAACTTTTCACCTTGTACGTCTATTTTGTATAGCTTTATAATCTAAAATATACGTTTCTGATATACATCTAAAATATCTCTACAGGTGAATATTCATATTATATAGAGGTCTATAAAACCTTAAAATACATCTAATTTTAATTTATGGTCAATGTTAGATCGATGTTCTTAGGTATGTTTAAAACCTAATTTTTGTAGTTTCAGCAGAGAGTTAGTGTGAGGGGAGGCGAATCTTAGTACTTCATGCTTGGATCTGAATTTCCACAGGGCTCGAATCCAGGTCCGTTGCACTTTGAAGGCCTAGAGTTGTGAATCAAATTTTTTAGGTATTCTCACAAATAAAAATCTAAGCAATTGAAACCAGTTTAAACAGGTTATCTTGTTCATTTTCCCTCAAGAACCGAATCCTCTTATAGATATATTTGATAATTCCATGAGACTCTACGAAGATCTTCTTTTGAACTGGCAGCCAATGTTACACAAGATTTTCCCACTCAATGCAGCGTTTGTATGAATTTAATTCACGTAATTATTCTTGTAAAGTCTGTCTATGAAACAAATAAACCATAACCATAAATCGACAATGTGGTAAACCTTACTCCTCATCACCACCTATTCAAAATTAATTTTATTATATCATTATAATATTTTGGTGACTTAAATAAAATAACTATTAAACGTTCGATTTTCACTAGTTTCATGAATGAATGTGACTATAGTATATGTAAAGTAATGGAGTCATCACGTTACCTGTTTTTGAAATTTAAATAAGTAATTATTATCTCTCAAATGGCGTCTCGTCCCAAAGGTCTGTGATCTGGGACCCTTATTTGATAGCGAATTAACGTTTAGTGCTCACATATCAAGTATTATGAATAAGGTCTCTAGGATGTTTATTGTGAAAATTAATATATATTTTTGAATGTTCAAAATTAGAATAAGTAATTATTATGGCTCAAAAGACGCCTCATACCAAGGCGTCCGTGACCTAGAAGTTTTATTTGATCGCGAATTAACGACTAGGGCTCACATAACAAGTATTATGTATAAGGCCTCTAGGATGTATGGCATTGTTGTGCAAAATACTCGGCAGTTTTATAGTATCAATGATGGTTGAACATCTTTGTACAGCATTCGTGAGGAGCACACTGGAATATGCATCTCTTGGCTGGAGCCCTCATCATCAGTCTCAGAAATATGAAATTGAGCGAATACAAAATAAATTTATAAGACACCTGTATTGCATAGAAAATTACGACATATATGACTTTTATATTTCTAACACTCTTTTATTACGGAAATATAACTTTCAAACATTAGAAAACAGGAGGTCTCAGCTATTGCTTATCTCTACAACCTAATACACAGTGAGGTCGACGATCCACACTTTTTGTCGTTAATATGTATTAATGCACCTCCTTATCGAACTAGGAATGCACTCACTTTTTACTTAAGCACCCCTCATATAAATTGTAATGCTAACGCACCGTGAAGTGTTATGTGTAGATCTTACCATGAATATTTCATGTGGCTTAGGCACTCATACCTTGTGTTTTTGTAGAGCATTATTGTGAGTGAATTCTCATCTGAATTTTAGTTTTTATGGCTGTTATCACTGTCGTATATTTGTTTGCGTAATGTAATATACGGCACGAGTATTTTTGTATTTTATCCAACTCTGTAATTGGGTTGTGCGACCTGTAGAGCTTGTATCAAATGAAAAAAAGTATCTGGGGCATTTGCAGATATAAAACAATCCGTTATGTCTGAAGAGGTGTCATCAAAATATGAATTGAAAAGTGAAGAATCAAATCCATAGCCCTAGGGTAGACCTAAAGGTGCTTACAGAGATTTAGATTTGAACTAGTTGTGCGGATATTCACTCGACAGATCTTAACCTATCCCTAACGATACCCCTGGGGAAGTATGCAACAATAATTCAATTAAACTTGGTTGAGTAAAGAGACAGGATATAACATAAGGCAATTATAAGGTAGAGCAGCTAGCTGGCAAGGAATTTGCCAAGAAAAGAAGGATCAATAACCGCTCATCCCGCAAAAGCTTTGATCCCAATCTCAGAGACAACACCTTCAAAACTGTCAAACAATCAAGGTATGAAACATCAGATTGTAGACAGGCCAAGGACGCGATGAACTAATCTTGTCCAAGAATAACCGAATGTTACTGGAGACTGTCTCGAAAAAAACCTGCGGCTACTTACAGGAATCTAACGAGTCACAGTCAACTGAGAAATCAGTTGTACAGTTTTGGTCTAGTAGATAACCGCTATGTAGGGCATGCGAGGAACAAGACGAGACGGCAGATCACATGCAAAGCACCTGACCAGTCCTAGCCAACATTAGAGAGTCCGAGCATGTCCAGCATTAGGGAGACCCCTCAGAGTCTTGTGTGACTGGACGGCTAGATCCTAATGAGGAGTAAGTACTCCAGACGAAAGTTCATTCTCCTGACTAAATCTATAATCCAGACATATCGACTAACCAGGTGAACCTTTTTTTCAAGTTTATTGTAAGGAATTTTCTATTGAAGTATTCTACAACTAGGGAAATTCATCGCTTATCACGCAGAAGCTTTGAACCCAATCTCAAAGACAACACTTCCAAAACTGTCAAACAATCATGGAATGAAACATCAGATTGTAGACAGGCCAAGGAAGCGATGAACCAACCTTGTCCAAGAATATCCAAATGTCTTGAAAAAACTTTTGGCTACTTACAGAAATCTACCGAGTCACAGTCAACCGAGAAATCAATTATACAGTTTTGGTCTAGTAGATGAAGCTATGTAGGGCATGCGAGGAAGAAGACGAGAAGGCAGATCACATGCAAAGCACCTGACCAGTCCTAGCCAACATTAGATAGTCCGAGCATGTCCAGCATTAGGGAGACCCCTCAGAGTCTTGTGTGACTGGACTGCTAGATCCTAATGAGGAGTAAGTACTCCAGACAAAAGTTCATTCTCCTGACTAAATCCAGAATCCAGACATATCGGCTAACCAGGTGAACCTTAAATAGCATAACTGGGTTAAACTATGGTGGTATAGTTTTTGGATAGAAATCATATTATGATACGCTTTTGAAAAACCGACCAGAGCAATTAACAATTGATCATTTAACACCATAAAATGCCATAATATTGGATATCATTCTCCATTCTGAATCACAACACCTAGTTGTGTACTCAAAGTCTTCAGTATCTGAGAAACCTCAATCTATTATGAAGTTTCATTGATAACATGGCGAAATCTTGGAATTATTCGGTTGATATGTTTAACCTAATCATTGTTGCAAATCCAAGAAGATAAATATGCAAATATGTGTATATCCGTATGAAAAACTAACCGCCGGCTTCGTCCATTTCTTGCGTTGGTGTGATCTTCCGCTTGGCTTCCTAGCTTATCGTCAATAAATTTAGTAAAAATAGTAGCAGAGTACACTTCAAATATTGCACAAGGCAATAGGCGGTAAGATATATTGGCATACTAGATGTGCTCAGGTTCGATGTCTATAACAGAATTATCTGGAAGATTAGATTCATAGCTATTATTAAAAGGAAGAAGAGTTTTTTTCAAGTTTATTGCAAGGAATTCTCTTTTGAAGTATTCTACAATTAAGGAAATTCATCGCACATCATGCAAAAGTTTTGATATCAACCTCAAAGACAACACCTTCAAAACTATGGAACAATCATGGTATGAAACATCAGATTACGTAGATAGTCTAAGGAAGCGATGAACTAGTCTTGTCCAAGATTATCCGATTGTTACTGGAGACTGTCTCGAAAAAACCTGCAGCTACTTATAGGAATCTAACGAGTCATAGTCAACTGAGAAATCAATTATACAGTTTGAGTCTAGTAGATAAACCGCTATATAGGGCATGTGAGGAAGAAGACAAGACGATTCATATTATCTCGGTATTCACCTGCGGGGGTTATGAATGAGTGAAATGGATCAATCCAATGCATCGTCTAGTTATCGCTAGATAAAGTACTACGTTAATAAATCAGTCCTATCCTATTCTCATCTTTGTCGAATCTTTAACGCATATGCATCTTCATCTGAATATACCGGTGTTTTAAACTGAATCTGTATACGAATTTGGATTGAATAACTTTTCGGGTAATCATACAATAATTAATAGATAATCCTTTGACAATATTTTGATGCTGTTATACCATTCTGAACATAATTCAGATTATTTGGCCACTGAAACTCGAATTAATTGGGGATCGATAAAACCACACCCATTATTTTCGTTGTTCCAATAATGTGTTTGAAAAACGAACAAAAATACTTATTTTCATCATGTCAATATATTGTTACTAAAATGTATATTTGTATTTTATTCAGATACCATTATTCGGATATTCATTATCAGATCATTATAGAATTTCGAACTATTGTTAACTTGTCCCACTTACTGTACATGCCGCCGCGGGGCTAATTGAATTCATTGCAATGCGCTGCTGATTGTTAATTTTGCCCATAACTGCCTGTTGAAAGTAATGAGTGATAATCTAACAGGACTGTTCATCCAGTGGAAATATCTTCAGCATGTAGTTATTACGGAACAATCTGCAATTTCCCTCAATTATACGATGGTTGACAACCCCAAAGCGTTGCTCCTGTTATCGGATATATGTGTCTTATTAGATTCAAGACCACGCCAGAATGTAATTAATTATTCCCTCATTGTTACACTACGTGTCTTCGCCGTAACCAATATCAGCTACCACTACATGATTCCATAATTTAATCCACTACATCTCCATAATGCAGATTCCCACACATAATGCAACATGCCTCTTATTATTTCATATTTACCGTCTGATGCATGCTAGCAAAGTTACCAATCAAAACAGGAACTTGGGTTACATACCTACCTGTAGCAATTTATATTAAAAACAAGAACTTCTCAATTATAGTTCAGTCAAAAGTGTGAGAAACATCTAAAATTTTATAGACCGCACCAAAAGCCAAAATTCCTTTTGCATCGTGTTCAGGGTGACTTACAGATCGTTAGTCAGAAGGAAAACAAGTGGGCTCCTGATTATTACTATTAATAAACGATGACAAACCATTTTCAATTAAAAAATAGAATATCTTTGATAACAAATGGAATATTTCGGAGCTCTTTTTATCCAAAGTTTCTGAAGGTTTTTTGGTCCGCTGAAACAGAATCTGGAGTCGGAAAATGGAAAATCCGGCCCGTTTGCTAAAAACCCAGAAAATTCTGGAAAATTGGTGGAAAATTGCTTCGTATTTCTTTCATATTCCTATCTCGGTCCTCGTGCAACGTGTCTAATTATATGTTTTTGAGGTCTCTGAGTATTATTTCATGATTATAAAATCAAAAGCAACTATAGTTTGCCATATTTACACGACTAATCTTTTATTCTTATTTTTTTTTTCGACAAATTTTAGACAATTATTATGATAAAGAATTTCAAGTATCTTTTACTATGATATGTACAGTACCTCTTTCAAATCAATGAGGTCGACCAACATCGAAATTTTTCCATACTTATCCCTTACGACATTTTGAAAAAACCGAAAATTCCATAAAGGTGGTATAATCGCTGAAATTTGTTCAGCAGGATCTCAGAAGGAGGCCGATACAAACTATAAGTATGTGATCCATATACAACATGATTTTTTTGAGGTCACTGACTATGGGACGAGCAGAATTCAGGGTCTCAACACTCTCTACCGTGGTTAAACGTGATCTAAGGTTAAAACAAATGTTAGATTCGAATTTTTCACTATCGAAAAAGTATTGAAATGAAGTTTCATCATCAGAATCGATGAGGTCGAAATCGAAATTTTTCCATACTTACCCCTTACGATATTTTGAAAAAATTGAAAATTTGATAAAGGTGGTATAATCGCTGAAATTTTTTCAGCAGGATCTCAGAAGGAGGCCGATACAAACTTTAGCGAGTGCGAAAGCAGTCTCAATCCCTTCGCGTCTGGTTTCCTCAGACTCTCATACGAGTGTTACTCTATTGGGGTTCTTTACTAGTGCCGTTAGTTCCTTTATACAATCAAGTACACATTGTGAGGTGATTGTGTATAACTATGATTGTGATTTGTCTCATAGGCTCTCTCCCTCATAATTTGAGCACGTGTTGTAATTGCTAATATTTTCGCTTGGAATTCTGTCGCAAGTGTCGCAAGGTTCAAAGAAATTATTTTTCCTTGGGCCTTTGTCTCGACTATTCCAGCACCTGTACATTTTTCGGTCTAGATGCCTTCGATAAACCAAACGGAATCCCCTGGTATCATATGAGGATTGCCCCCAGTGTTCTCCTGCACATGTCGGATCTCATCCCCAATGGCTCAGGTGATCCAAGCGATTCAAGAATGCTTCGGCCTTTTTGTTCGACCTTTCCTTGTCCAATAAGATCAAAACGATACGCTCCTCTTATGGCTTTTGACTGAACGGCGAGGGGCAGTGGTTCCAAACCTAACAGCCTTTCCATCGCACCCATTGGGGTGGCGGTCGACATTGCACCTGTTATTCCTAAGCACGCCAACCTCTGAACTCTGTTCAGGGAATGCTGGGATACTTTGGTTTTTGTTTTTGGCCACCACACGATTGCGGGGTATGTTACAATGGGTCTCACTATGGTTATGTACACCCAGTGCACCATCCGTGGTGTGAGGTTTTTCCGACTGTACGAAGACAGGTTCACCGGGCCCTTATCACTTTATTAGTGGTTTTCTACAGATGCTTCCCAAAGGTCAACCTTTTATCTAGGCTTACCCCAAGTTACTTGACCGCGTCCGTCATCTGTATGCTTTCCCCATACAAAACTAAGCCTTGTATGTTTCCAATGTCCATTGTCTCCGTGAACTCTTCACAATGGTTTGATAAATTGTTGAAATTTGGATATTCTTTGAACTTGAGAGAACTCTATCCTACAAATTTGGAACGTCAAAATGCTAATATAGCGCTCAATGCAGTCCAGTTTATGAATATTATATCAACTTATTGGAAAATATTGAATGTAAGAACTCCCCCCAAAAGGCAAAGATTAAGGGAGATTTTCCAGGAACTCATCGTCCCGGGAACTACACCGACACTTACTACATGGCCACACACAATTTCAGAAGCAATTACGTACTGTTTCAATGAGCCTAATTTAAATTAAATATAAAAAATTTCAAACAGAACCATTAGAACACATGTTTTTTAGATTAATAAAATCAAATGGGGTGCAACTACGACCTCAGTATACGTGTGGTAACCTCATTTAAACAGTTCTTATATATGCTGCAAAGGATGAATAAAACTTTTGTTTTTGCTGTCGGTATTACAGCATTGTGCTGTAACGTACGGGTAACCAGCTGCAACATAGCCTCGGGTTTGTGACGTCACAATCGAGAGATCAGGCCTTATACTACGGAGGGTATTGGTATATCTCGGATTTTAACCATAAAACGTCTCATAATAAACGCCACAGACGTTTGCGAATAAAGCTCTGAGCTTACCTCAAGAATATCATCGAAAATGCCCAAGTGTATATGCATTTTAATAATACATGCGTACATGGGCTAGGAAAAACAATCAATTACAAGAACAAACTCAAATAACATACTTATGTAGTATTCTCAAAAATATATAAAAATTTAAAAATCCAACCCTTCAGAAATTAAACAAACTAGCCTGCTATGAGTTTACCGCCTGGTCCTTCGAACTTATGCTGCTATAGGAAGCAAAATACGTACCAAGGTGTTACCGCCTGGACCAGAACCGCCGATGCAGGTTATATGAACGCTGGTGGTGTATCTTTGTCACTATCTGTTCATCTTGTGCGCATCTCAGACGCATATCTACCCTGACCAAAAGCAATCTGTCCTGAACTCCTTGGTCCACAGAGCTGTGAACTCATCCCAGCCCCAATGAAAACAACTTTCATCTGCCTTATTATCAAATAATTTCTCCCATTATAACATTCAAATAGTCCATAAAATTCAAATTCGCCTAAAATTTCAAATCAGCCTGAGCCACAACCCTTCCTCGTTTATCCACTGCCTATCTTCCATATATTGAAAATATTGCAGATGGAATATCCAAAATCCTTAAGAAGCATACTATTTCCACTCATTTTTCCACACTTCAAAAACTATCTCAGTTTTACAAACCTTTCTTCCTCCTCTTCATCTAGTTTATAGCATTTCTTGTTTTTGGGGTAAATTCTACATTGGTGAAACAGGTCGTACAGTAAATACTCGTGTAAAAGAACATGAGCGCTGTACCTGGCCTCGTGACACCACTTGTGCACTTGCAGAACATAAATTTGACACTAATCGTTAATTCCTAACCCGAGCACCAAACTTCTATCAGCGAAATATTCCTGATGCGACAGAAATCCTAAGACATCCAAATAATCATACCGTGACTCAGGATATCACCTTCCCAACATTTGGAAACCATCCTCGAAAATCCCACTTCGCACATGATCACACAACGGCAGGGTATGGTGCCAGAACGGAGTTAACCACCGGAGTAAAGGCAGTGAATTATATAGCGTGAAGGTTTTCCCCACAATAAATACCTGTACAGACCTGCTCTGAAGAAGCCACCTGCAATAGTTGGCGAAACGTTGACATCAAGTCGTACTATTGTGACACGGAATCCATCCAAAAGTAATGCTTTTTCAATGCCAGATCAAGCTGTATCAATTACATCTTTTATCAATAGCACATAGTTGCTATAATCTAAGAAATAATTTAATAACTCATTTTCTAGTCGACTTGACATTATAAAAGGATTGAATTTTCAAGATGCTTTGATTCAATAAGCTTCGGCTAGAAATAATTGTGCAGAAATCAAATATCCATAGATATTCCATCACTTAATCATATGATGCAGAAGAAGTTGGGGTAATAAATTATAATTTGTCAATGTTGATTAAGTTTGTGGGCTGTCTAGAAACTTAAGTTTCCGAAGTATATTTGTCCTATTGACATTAAAGAACCGCAGAATTTAGTATCTTGCGATGTAGCATGACCAATTTGCTACTTGAATTGTGCGAGGTATCTCTTGAACTTTGTAACAATTTCAAGTTATAATTGGGCATTCATTCATCTGAACTGCGATTTTTAAATTTCATGCGATTTCCGTCTGATTTTATTCCCCTCAATATATACTACCGCACTCGAACATCAGACGTTTCGTTCACTTTTCAATTCAACCGTTTCAAATTGTTCAAATTGATCATAAGCGACAAAGTTGAGCTGGCAAACTATAAAGCTAGAGATTCCTTCTATACTTGCGTTACGTAGGCAAGCAGGTCTCATGTTGATCTCTGCTGATGAAAGCCAGTCTTCTTTATAGATAAGGTGGATTTGGAAGTAAGCCCACGTCGTTTCTTGGTGCTTAACACGATAGTAACATAGCAGCTTTTTTATTTCAATGTCATGACTAGTAAATTCAGTTTACTACCTTTTTACCACAATCGAGAGCTTCGGATAGGTCGAAAACCACCGAATAAGAGAATTCATCATTTTCGAAACAGTTAAGACCCTAGTTCGAAAATTTCAATATGGAATCAGCAGTACTGAGCCTTCGTCGAAAACCAAATTAACAATTATTGAATTAATGATACAGCTCAATCTATTCTAACGTGGTTTGTCACGTATGTCATTTAATATTTACTACAGTGTACATATTCTTCTAAGTTCATCGGATCTGAATCCCATTGATTTATTTTGATTTCTCGGGCACCAGGTTTTCCTTAAGGTTCACTCCTCATCGAAAACTTCTGCTAGGGTCCTCACCACGAAGCTTGTCACTGTGCTATCTTATCGAAACCCTTGTCCCTAGGGTAGCTTCAGTGAATTATTAACTAAGGGGTCCGAAAAGGGCAGAATGAATAGTATCAAAATTGTAGGCTTTAAGTACAACCAATACTTGGTTGGAACTTAGCTAATTTTTAAAAGATGGAGCAGAAATAACACTTTCTTGCAAATAAACACAGAACCTTCCCAATATTAAATTTATTCATAAGAATTTACAAGAATTACTAAAATGGGTCAAAATATCACTATTTACCGGAACTATTTGGAAGGAATGCAAGGAAGCTCAATGCACAAATTAAGCGGTAAAGTACGCTAACTGTGTATTTCTTCCAACACTGAAGAAAACGTTCATGGGTGCTCATGCGGTATTAGTCTAAGTTTTAAAATCATCTACGGTGTATGAGATATTCAAGCAATGCAAGTGAAAAAGCGAGTGCAGAGCGATAGTTGTTCTTTTCAATACTTGAGCTGCGTATGTACAATGTCTATACTCCCTCGGTTGGTATGATCTGATTATTTCAATTAATTTATCCTGCTCTTTCCGGATTAGTACGCGAAATATCCCTCTATCGAAGGTCTCACCGCTAATTGTACCATAGTGTCAGATCCCTCATTTATGCACTTTTATATATCGGACAATTATAGCTCTTACTTCCGGGTATTCACAGTGGGCAAAAACTATAATTATCTCATCGGCAATACCGAGTAATCACACTGTAGAACTTGGATATTGCGATACGCAAGCACACAGCCACCTCCAGCGCCTACTTCCGGGTAATCACAGTGTGCAGACCCTTTCGGTGGCTTATCTACAACATACCCCTATTTCAGGGCAATCACAGTGTACAGTTGTATGTTGTAATTCGCTCTCACTCTAATTATTCACGCATTCTGACGCAATACAATTGCTTAATAAATAACTCAATAATACGTTTATCGGTACAAAAGAGTATTAGTTTATCGATAAGCTATAAAAATAGAAACAGGATAAATTTCGAATGCGAGCTATTTTTTATACGCTTCCAGCTGGTGAACAAGTCACCTACAGTAATTCAAACCTGTTTCCTTATGTCACGTGCCTTGCTTGGTGGCAAGCCTTTTTTTATCATTATTTCGCGCGAATGATCCTCCAGTAGTTCCTAAATTTAGTGCCGGGATCCTTCCTACTTGTACGTAAGTTTTTATACAAAAGGATCTTCAAAGTTTGATCCGTTTAATTTGATCGATTCAGTTATGATAACAGCTATGAATACATACCCCTGCAGTGTCTACACTTCCTTTATAAAATAATTATCCGCGTTTTGAAATGACGGTCTGATATTATATGTTCATGCTACAGAGTACATATCCGGAGTTGACGAATTCTATCACTTCAAACGCGTTTCGGTTCTGACAAAGTGTAATATTTATCTGAAATTTATGAGCAATATTCTCGTCCCTCATTTGATACTACAAACTATTTTCCACATTTATGAGCTTCGTTACAGTATATTGTCAACTGGTTGGAAACTATTGGAACCAGCGAGATCGATCCATAATTTGAAACGTGAATTTTTGTATGCAAAGGGATTACCTTCGAAATTCTCAAACAATCAGGAGATATTGAAATTAATTCATAAATTGAATAGTTTAGTTATTTACACATTGATATAGTTTGTATTTCACTTAAATATTTGCCGTTTTCCAAAGAAAATATTGCACGGTTCAGCTGTATATGTTTAATGTGTGAGCATAGTTTCAGGTCTCGTAAGATAGTATGTGGAATACATAATGGTAGAGCCTTGACCCATGACTCTAGAACAATGAAGTTCCATTAAATAGCTTCATCTACAGAACGTTGAATATTCATCTAAGTACAGAAAATTATCAGGATGAATTGCGAAAATAATTCCATTTTTTGTCGCAATACAAATTTAATAGATTCATTTATATGAAATCAAGTAAATTTCAAGTCATTGCTCAGCATTAAATACAATTTCTTGTGTGTATTTTTATTAATCATGATTATTTGCAACGACTCAATCGTTTAAGTTAGTATGTTGTATTTGAACTTTTTCTGTATGAATTTTCGTTTCGAGTCTTTTCGTTTCATTTGGCTGCTTGGATCACAAGTGTATTATGGTTTACAAACTGGAAAAAATCGTGACAAGTATCTTTGAAATTGAAATAAATCAGCAATTCTGAACGAATTTTCTCGTATCTCAATTACGAAAAAAATGCGTTCAGAATATGTCGAGCTTGCTTTTTTCAACCTTCCCGGTAGATGTATTTCAAAGCAATATCATTTTGAATTTTTGGTAGAATGTTTTTTCGAAAATGATCTACAATTCTAAAATATTTTCACTCGTTCATAGCTTCCGGTTAGACCGGAAATTGATATCAGCTTTGTTGTTTTAGATGGAATATGCAATTTTTTTGTATTTTCAGTTTCTTCATCTAAATTGAGAGTGGGTTTGATCATACAACCCTACCTTGATTCTCACCTTTTTTTGAGTTATTACAGGTCTCAAACAATAGCACCCCATATTTTATCCGCGATTTATTCTTATTAAAAACTAAAATTGATGTATTTTGAGGAAATTAGGATGAAGCTGAATGTAGGTTTGCACCTACTGTTTTTTCTATAAATACTCAAAATTTTGTATGAAATCTTTTTTTCCTCATATTATATCAATTTCTGTCGTATAGTACCTTAATTTTTTTTAATTAGCATCAATTGGTCAATTTTAAAAAGTCAGATACACTTACTTTTTCAAACTTTTTAAAATTGTAAATAACATAATTGATGTCGACTTCTGGTATAATCAGAATTGATGGGAGATTGAAAATATTTTAGAATTGTAGGTCCTTTTCGAAAAACCATTTACCAAAAAATCAAAACAATTTTCCAAGTCTGGAGATACGCCTAGGGGTATGTTGAGAACGAACTGTATTTACGTAATATTTGAAGTTTCCATAAACATATTGCTTATAATTTAGGCTGTTACTTATTTCATATGCTAGTTTTTTCCAATAAGTATTATTGAATATGTTGGCTCTTTGTAAATTCTCATCAACCACTATTTTATTTCAATCACGTATTTTTGTTATTTGATCGGTGATTTGTTTTCGATTTTTCATTATATAATTATTATTATCCCAAAGATGCAAAGTTGAAGTTTTATTTCAAATTTTGCTTTTTCATCAATGTTGTTAATTTGACAATGATTCTTGACCTAGGTATGAATTATTTTCGTCTTTACGTACGTTTCGGTCTCAAGAGCATCATCTACAGCTCGATTTCTTAAAACTAATTGTATCATCACAAAGCGTCCTCATCGCACCAATTTCAATTAAGAATGCCCACTTCGCCGAAACAAACAGAAACACGAGTAATTGAAATAGTAATGTGTAACAATTTCTATTACTCGTGTTTCTGTTCTATTTCCCGAGAATTTATATATAGTTAATTTGTTTATATATTGGAAATATCGTTATTGTAGATTTTCATTTTCGGGTCGTTTCGAAGTCTTTTATAAAGGTTATCTCTAACATTCATGGGGGCATGATGGCTTCTATATTCAGACATTTCAGTTCGTTATCTAGCTAGCGTTGCAGAACACTCTAATGTAATCTATAGGAAATAAAAGAGAAGCAATTTTGACGCGGGTGGATTAACGTTAGCAGATAGTGATAGCGCGACTGTCACAGGGTGTCAGGTAATTATCTAATGGGTGTAAAACACCCACAGGAAAGAGAAAGCCCTCTGCAGGAAGCTTACAGTATTATGAGCACAATGGTCAAGATAGCCAAAGCGGGAAATCGATTCATGCTCTGAGAAGCCGTGCCAAGCTCATGCCGATGCTGAAAATGGCCAGTGGTATACCGACTTCAGATTACTTTTAACCGCACCAGAACAACAAGCTTCCGGTCAGTCTTGCGGCTGGCCGGCAATACATTCACATTTATGCCATAAACGCTCATCTACTTCTCTCTCCAGTCCGTTGTGAGACGTGAACAAGAGAGAACTGAGTTCTGAAATATTAGCGATGATATCGACCTTTCTACTGGATAATTCTATTATGGCTGAACGGGTGACACTTTCGTTTCCAATAATATGTGGAATTAGCATTTTTGTTACTATTACTATTATTAGTTACATGTTAATATAGGTAATCTATGTTAAACGTTTAGAAATATATATTCGACCAGTTGCACCTTTCAAGAACACCCTTCGAACAGGGAGCGTAAGTCATTATTTATTTCAGCGTTAACTTCACGTTAGTCCATTACTAATCGGATAATGAGCTGTGAATAAAATACAAATTTACACACAGTTGGATAACAATATAATGACAATTGTTCATTGTCATTATTTTGACTTCACAAGAGGAAAACCAATAATTCGGTGGAGTGTTGGGTGAGGAGGTGTACATTGGACTTTCCCTAAAAGTTCAGAGATTACAGACATGAAGAAAGGCAAATCATTTCACAATTGCGCAGTTCGATATAAAAATGGCGGAAAATATTTCTAAAGGTCTGAAAAGTTTGTCTCTGTATCCAATTTGGATTCAGGAAAAACGAAGATACCATTGGTGCTATCCTGCTTTCCAAACACAGAGGTTTTTGAATTATGTCTCCATTTATTATCATTATTTTGAGAGGTTATAAAGGCACCAGAACCAGCTGAGCAAGCTTGAGAAGTATGGTTTTGATAAAATTAATTAAAATCGCATTGGAGCTTATCTGTCAAATAGGCATTCCAGAGTATTGCCAACTAGCGAATACTCGAAGGTAGCATTGATATATTTAAGGGGCCCCAGGATTCTATCATAGGACCCTTACTATTTCTTGTGTTCATAAACGACGTCTCCGATTACGTTCCAGGTGCCGTCAACGAACTGTTTGCTGATGACAGGATTGTATTACTTTTTCACGTTGAATTGTACAACGTGACGCCATGATCCGCCCAATCATAACCTACGCAGTCGTCTTGTATTGGCCGGCGATAGAAGCGGTTCTGTCCCGTCTGGCGCTGGACAAGGCTCAACAACTTGCCTGCGTGGGGATAACGTGGGCTATGAGGACCACCACCACCAGGGCTCTGGAGGTTCTGGTGAGGATCGTCCCTCTACAGCCCCACATCAAAACAGTGGCCGCGGGTACGGCGTATCGGCTGGCTGGTCTGGGCCAGTGGGTCGGTGGTCCCATGCCTCGCGATCATGGCAAAATCTGGGATTGGGCAGCGGAACTATTCTTCACAATATTTAATGGCTAGGTTCCTTATCATTTGAACTTTCTTTACAATTCAGAAAATAAAAACTGTCCTTTCTTCTACAGAAAAACTTCTTCCCTTATCTTGAATCATCCCTCCAGCCATTCTTTTGTTTTTGTGAATCCTATTGGTTTCAACATTTTCTTCCACTCCAATGTTGTCGCTTTTTCTTTTGTAGTCTTCATGAAATCATTTGATTAATTTCTCAGCCTTTTCATTGACGTTAATGTCGTCTCTGTAGTTCATACCATGTGCATTATACTGTAAATATGTTCGGACAACTCTGCAGGGGATGCTATCATTAAGTAATTTCACTATTCCGTAGTGAACAACTGTAAATAGATATTGAGTGCTATAAAAGGGATGGCAAACGCTGAAGTATCGTACGTAGATAGTAGAAACATAGTATAGACATTTTTATACTGTGGTAAAAGGACGCACCATAATTACAGAGATTTCCAAGATTCTACGGTGGATCCTTATGACACAACTACTATTTATTATTGACAAGGATAAGGAGCAACATTTTCTTTATTTTTATTTTCTATCTGAAGACTTAAGTTCCCAATAGCTAGCCATTGTGTGAATACTTAAGCTCTCAATATTATCTAAAATAAGTATTTATGAATATGTTAGTTTAAGTAATTCAACGAGTTTCTTTTAACAAATGAGCAACACTGCCTCACCGGCCGCCGCCAACCCCTCTCACTTACGCTGCTTGTTTCTCGCGGCTGAGAAACATTGTCCGTGAATCAAGCCAAAGTATCTTCTAAACAAAACTTTAATAAGACCCTAGTTTGCAAGTAAAACAAAGTTTGTTATGATTTCTATTTTTATGGCGTCATGAAATTTCACGTTCATTTTGCTACCCTGGACAGTTGCTCCCTTTTGGCACCCCTACCTACCCGTAGATCCGGTACTGAAATTGAGCCAATCACAAACAGGTCCCAAACTTTTGTGGCTTAAAATGTTTAACATGTCCTTTATATTTCCGAAATTTGAATCTGAACACATTTTACTCGATTAATGAATCGAAAAAATAATTATTTAATACTTTGCAACGTATTTCATTGTATTCATCACATCCAAAATTTCGCAAGGTTTTCGTACTTTCTTCATCTTTTCCAATATTTCCTCTGGTCTTTGCAAAAGGAAGCGAATTCTGGACGTATATTGACGTATATATCATCCAAAGAAGTTTAATTCAATATTGTATGGTAATGTTGTGCCCCCTTTACACGCGTTATTTCTCAGCACACTAAATCAGGTGAAATGAGTGATTTCCATATCATCCAGTCGGAAATCAAACGACTCGTAATATTGGATTCAGGCTGAACGCCTACGGCATACAAGTATGTACCTAGTCACATTCTTGACTGGCATTTTCTCATTTAAAGTGAAATGTAAACCCTTTGAAAACTCCACATTTTCAATTATTTGCAACCATTTGGAATATTTACCTCCCGTATTCCTGGATAAATACATATGCATATCGGATGTACTCATTTATATATGAGATATAGGTGGTCCCATTTAAATTATTCTATACGTTAGACTTGATAGAAAAAAATGATTAGACCTCCTGACCTCCAAGACGATGTACAGGGTGTCCAGATTTCGTTGGTTTTGTAAGGTATCTCACTTATTTTTAAAGATAGAAAGACCCTGTTTTACTTTCCGTGAAAATAACGCTGGTGAAGACAGATTCTTGATATGTCTGTTAGTTTTTAGGCTACAGCCAAAAATTGAAAAATCTTCGATTCCAGTTGACTACTGTAGAGATAAAGTAGAATAGAGTCGCAGAAACCAAATCTTTCTATCTTTAAAAATAAGCGACATACCTTACAAAACAAACGAAATCTGGACATCCTGTACGGTACAGTGGCATAATAGTACATCAGAACATAATATGGTACTACAACATATGGAATTGCGTTCCATTGAAATCGGATAATTAGTTGCCTTACAGAGCTTACATTTCCGTTGCAAAATAGGCTCTCATCAGAATAGGCTATCAACTGCCATAGAGAACCCATATTCCTATTCCAAAAGATCAACAGAATTGACTATCCGTGCCCTACCAGTGGCGGCTCCTCGAAGGAGGCTAAGGAGGCTCAGCCTCCTCACCAATTTATCTTAATGATCATTCTCCATTTTACTTCCTGTTTAAATTTCACAATTAATTCCCCGTTTTCAGTAGTTATTTTCAATCTGGCAACAGTGCCCAGAGGCTAGATTCTCTATATATCTCAAACGCTAAACACGTGCGTTCAACACAGTTGCCGTTGTTCCAACCAGTCCAATTGATCTACATCAAGTAAAACACTAGAACTGCAACGTTCTCTGTAGGCTAGCCTCTCGTTCGCCGTTGGTCAGTCGTATGAACTACGAGACTTGCTGGGACACGTGCTGTGTCAGTGCTTCTTATTGAGTGATGCCACGAGACGCGAAGTAAGGTTAGATTAAAATTTGTCTGTTCGGTTAATTATTAAACGTTAAAATGAGTGGGTAGTCGTTGTAGTAATTTAGTTGCTGGCATTTTAGAAAATCCATTTAGTGGATTAACATATGACATAAAATCTTTTTTTTAATAATCGGCCTTTACCGGATTTGAAAGGATTACTAATGACAGGTAAGTTTCAAAATCGATCATTTAATACTGATAATTATAAAAAATATTTATGGTTAAAGGGATCTGAGGTACACGATAAATTATATTGCTGGTATTGCTTGCTATTTGCATCTGATACAACTTCATGTTGGGAGCACTCGGGTTATGATGATTTGAAAAATTTAGCTCGGTGTTCTAGACAGACATGAAAAATCGCAGGAACATATTACATCGAGTATTAAGTTTAAATTAACCGGTAAACAGAGTATTGTTAAAGGAGGATTATAGATACTATTAAAGGTCAAATTGAGATTCGATTTTCCGATTTACACGAATTGAAGTTTTTCGACTTGACGAATAGGAGATTTTTCGAATTTTTTTCAAAAGAGTTTCCCAATACACTTTTAGATAACTTAGTTCTAAAATATAATTTTTTTGATAAAATAACACTGCACAATGAATTATGCGTTATACACTCGGATAAAGATATTTTAGGTCAGTACGACATTCACGCCGATATGATAAAATATATGATAGACGATGATTTGCAACAAGTTTTACCTCAGTTTTATAAGCTACTTTGTTTGACAGTCACCATTCCTGTCACGTCGGCATCGGTGGAGAGATCATTTCCTACTCTCAAACGAATCAAAACTTACATGCGAAATACAATGGGTCAAAATCGTTTATACAATGTTAGTTTGATATCTATTGAAAAAGATTTAGTAAAACCCGTAAAACAAAATAATACATTTTATGATAATATTATTGATCATTTTTCGCAAACTAAAGACCGTAGAATTCCTTTATTATAAATATATATCAAAAATCCAACAAAAAAAAAAACAACAAAAAAATGTTTTGCCAAGAGAAACTCTACACCTCCACTTTGGTTCTTGCTGGGCAACAATTAATTTTGTCACTGAAGTAGCTAGTACAGTCGCTGTGCAAAGCTTAAATCAATTGGCTGAATAGAGTATATTTTTACAAAAACGTTTTATGTCCAGCCTCCTCTCTTAAAAAGTTCACGAGCCGCCACTGTGCCCTACAGGTATTCTTTCGTGGTTTCAACTACTTACTGGAGTTCATATATACCACACATACTATTGACCAATCTCTGCCACTCAAACTAAATCCCAAAAGCCAATAATTATTATATACATGTTCACATATGCTACAAATTCCACGCTACGGGTACTTCTGAGAAACTATAGCCAAAAGAGATCGAACGACTATATCAACCCAAGTAAAAATGAATACTAACGGGACTCCTAATAGGGATTGCCGGTTGAAACAACATCTTAAGAAGCTAGAATTAGTAGAGGAAGAAGAGTGCAGGCTCTGCGAAGGGAAGAACAAAACTTCTATTCACATTCTCACAGAATGCACTACCTTGCAAAACACAAAGACACCTCAGAGAATCCATCCGACATCCTGAGCTTGCTATGAGCTACAAAGTTGGAAGAACTCCTGCAGCCGTTGATAAATCCTCAACGCCCCAGCAGCAGAAGGAAACACAATAGATCTATCAGGTTACAGTGTGTAAATATCCACTACAAAATACAATAATTAATATATCAGTTCATCGTATTTATGCGTTTAATTTATGACCAAAGTGACATCAACTCCTCAAAGATTTGGACAATATCAATCGAGGAAGCTCCCTAGGATCATTATATTTGGGAAAACGTCAAAATCTCCATTTATTTTTTTTAGGAAGATACAATGTCGATCAAAGAGTTGAGTCATTAAGGAGAGTCTGATGAATTCAGTCAAGCAATACAGGACTAAAGCATTGATACAATTTTTTATTGACATTCTGAAGTGTCTTTTGACGCTCCAAGTGAATAGTTTTCTTTGTCACAATTAGTTAATGAGCAGTTAATCTTTTCATATCCTAATCGAGAATAAAACTGGTTAGAATCCTAAGAAGTAGATGCATATCTGTATATTGTATCAACCCTAACGTAGGTTATTTATTGTAGTAAATTCAGAAATGTTATCTCCAACCTTAGACAAGAGAATACGTTTTTAATTGTTCTTGTAGTAGGGGAGATAGATCATTTAGAGTTATCACAGAGCGCACCACATGTAGGCGTTTTATCGTTGCGCCTTGTAATCCCAACAAATTACTAGATGCAGAGAATTTCATAGGAACATAAGAGCGATTACAGGAAAATTACCGCTGTGCTACCACTCCGAGCTAACCATGAAATTCACCAAAATGTTAAATTGAATGATGCAAACATTGTATAGATCTCAATGATAAGGTCCTTCTAGTCCAGATCGATCAGTAACGCAAACTTATAGTTCCAGACAGCTGTTTCGCTCTCCTCATAGAGCTCATAAGTTGAACGAGTTTACATTGTTAGTGGACAATCTGTGTAAAAGGTAGCCATGATCAGCAACAACATGGTAAAAGGACCAAAGTTTGCAAAATTTCTGGTTTCACTGATCAGCTCAATGAGAAGAACGAAACAGCTGTCTGGAACTATAAGTATGTGACGGTACTGATCTATCTGAACTAGAAAGATCATATCATTGTCATCTGGCAAAAGTCAACATGGGATAGTTGAGTATATTTGTTTCCAATTCTTATACACAATCAGGAAAGATTGTAGCTTGGAATGATACGATGGGAGAATTTGATAATTCAGCTGGTACAATTAAAGAGAATTGATGAAAAACCAGGAGGAGCTATGGACATAATATTATCATCAATATAGGTATTACTTATTACTTGATTCCGAAAAGTTGCTAAATTCATCTGGAGCAAAATTAATAAGAACAGGATCATTTCCACTGTTTAGATTCAAAAATATTCCAAGTGTTTATGCGATCGATATATAATTCGTAGTTTGTGATGATGAAAAATTTGATAGTGAGCTGGTAATTGTGAAGAGAATTCATGGAAACCCAAATGGAGTCTATTTTATATGCATTTAAACCTTGGTTCCGAAGATTAATAGATTCTTCTAGATCAAAATGAACAGATGGCATACTGGCCACTATATCACAAGAAAAAACCAACCGTTTTGCTGGAATATTTGCAGCAAACTCCATTTTGGATCCACAAAGGAAAGATCCTTCTTATATTGCTGCCATCGATATCCAAATGCCTGAAATTTTTTTTCGTCAGCGCCCAATTCGGCGCATTCTGCTTGATCTCAATACCAAAAAGTCTATGGGACCAGATGAAATTCCGCCTGTCGTACACAAAGAAGCGGTTTTTTCTGCAGGTTGTTTACTCTTTCATACAAATTTGGCGAGGAAGAAAATACGCTGGAAGACAGTTAGAGTCCAACAATTACAAAGAAAAGGAAAGGAAGGTGGATCCCATAATTCCTAATATGATGTTGTGAGGTACAAATATTCCTATAAAGTCTTCCATTGCGAAAACCGCTTCACAAAAATTTGGTGGTCTATTCCGTGCCAAGAGCTACTTTACATCCCAGCAGCTCCTCATAATCTACAAGGCACAGATTCGACCTGTCCTGGTGTACTGTTCACATATTCGGAGTTTGGCTTCAAAACATACACTGAAGCTCTTGGATTCTATCAAGAAGAGAGGTAGCTATTCGTTTGATTGATAAAGTCACACTTGCTAGTTCAATGACCTCTCTAGAATATAGTAGAAAGGTTCTATGGATATTTCCATGGTAGGTGTTCATCAGAAATCTCGTCTGTTGTTCAACCACGAGATATTTCAGATAGGCGGACTAGACCAGCTCAAACTAGTCACCCCTTCATTGTCAAGCTCGAAACCTGCCGAACTTCTTCCTACCAGACTTCATTTGTCTGTCGAACAACGAAGTTGTGAAGCTTTTTACCAAGTGAGGTTTTTCCCTATGCCTATAATCTCCAAAGCTTCAAGAGAAATTCGAATGCATATCTCCTCTCCCAACATTTCACGATGTTCTTCGAACATTATAGGTTCCCTCTCGTGTAATCAAAGTATATAAGAAAAACACTGGTTCTGGTCCGATAAATTTTGGAGCCGCCCTCACTCTAGTCATAGAGTATGTCCGAGTGGCCGGTTATCCAGATCAGAGTCACTTTATTCTTATTGCCTAGACATCCAAGAACTTTTTGACACTTCCATACCGTTGTTGAATTACAACGATAGAAGCGAATCGTTTTGAGAGCCACTTGGTTGTCAAAGAAAAATTTGATAGATCGGCGAGCACATTGCCTTTGTTCTAGCTTTTGTGCACACAACTCAATTTCTGTTTGAGAAATAGTTGGAATAGCACTCGATAGAAAAATTTTTGTTTTCAATTATTCATTCTCATAATAACTGGAGTTTGCTGAAGTATCACTATTTGCTTTAAACAATAGTAGAATGAATAAACTATCATATTGTCAAGCCCTACGCTCTCATATGAAGTGAGTCCAATTTGAAATAGCTATTTAATTTGGTATATCAACATATGAACTATATTTCGTCTAGCTATGAAGGCTAGCTGTTTGCAGATATACAGCTGAAATATAGCCTTGTTTGTTGTATTTAATATCGTATAACAATTTTTATCACCACTTCTCTGCGTATTTTCCGCTCTATGTAAACGCAAAAGGAATGACTAATATGCTTGTAACTTTTCCGGCTAACTTTTAAAAGTCGCGTAAACTATACTTTCGTCGAAAAATGTAACACAATCACACAGGAAATTTGTAGGGTCCTCTACTACGAACTTTTCAACAAAATGCAATCTTCCTCCATTAGCAGCTTGTGCATCATGCACGTTGTTCATCTGAATAGCAGAAACTTCAATCGAACTATAATTGTGGAGAGATTAGCTGGCAGAAATGCTGATTATATACCGAAGTTCAAGGGAAGAGCTGAAATCGTATTATTGTTAAAATTACAGTCAATTATCAGCTACGCGCTTTTTTTATGGTCACGATAAGCGGTTAAATGAAGTATAGGCCTGTTCGAATATCAAGGAGAGAATTGTTAATTAAAATTAATGCGTACAGACTAATCAGACTGCCTTTCCAGATGACGAACAGATCTTGTTAACCTAACATCAGTTAATTAATAACTTGAAAGTGCAAGATGCCAGAATATACTCCGAAATTTCATTAGGAATTAAATATTTATTGTAGAATATACAAAAACTGAAGAGTACACAGTTATATAATCAGACATTGTAAAGTGTAGCTACTTCTCAAAACCACAGTAACCTAAATTTTTTTCAAAATTTATACTGAATACTATCCCTGACTGCACCAAGTAAATAGGGCGGTGACAAAGGGTTGAAGATTACCCCAAGAAAACGGAAACTATAGTTTTCATTAGGATATAAATGACAGAACCTACTCACCAGAGAACTGATTATAGCTGGCCAGGTGATAAAAATCAGAGACCAAGCTGAATACCTAGGATTTATCTTTGACAAGAAACTCCTATGGAACTAGAACAACAGGGCTCCAAATTCACATTAGCCTTTTGGTTGTGCAGAAAAGGTATTAGCCACAACTGGGGCCTCAGCCCAAACACCATAATGTGTATCTTCAAATCCATATATAAACCAAGGTTGACATATGCCTCGGTGATGTGGTGGCAGAGAACAGAGCTCAGAACGACAAAACGTTTGCACTTGGAGCTCTAATGAAGGTGGAACCATTCCACCTATAGAAGGAGCGGCAACATAACATATCCACAGATATGTCAATAGGACTGAAAAAGGCAAAAGACAGTCACACCTCACTACCAATCAGTGATGACACACATCCCATTTACTCAATGAAAACGAATGGGATGACTCCACAATACACCTTCGTATACGAGGATTGGTGGAGCAACAACGAATCAGCCCAGCATACCAAGGGTGAAATTTGGTCTTCACCGATGGAACCAGAAACCATCGACAGGTGGGAGTAGGTATATACCGCAAACGCCCAGGTAAATGTATTACTACACTTCTGGGCAAACAAGCCACCATTATCCAAACGGAGATACTGGCAATAACGCGCTGTGCCCAAACATCGCGGCAAGAAATTACGCAAACCCATATCAGCATATGCGCAAACAGCAAAGCAGCCTTCGCTTCGGTAGTCTGGGAGTGCATCAACTAAACAATATCAGCAAAGAAGAATGCAAACCCACCCTATTCAGGGTCCCCAGTCACTCTGGAATAAAGGGAGACGGAATAGCCGATGGGCTTGCAAAACTGGGGACTAAAGAATCCCCAATAGGCCCCGAGCTATCGATGGGAATCTCGAAGAGTAACATCAGAGAGACAACCCACTGCTAGGTCAAATCACAACACTCGGAATGATGTCAATTAGAGAACGGTTGCAGGTAGTCGAAAGCACTAATTGGACAGCATATTAGGGAATACTGGTCTTAACAAGTGAGCATGATGAACACTCTCGAGTGGAAACCGCTCCACTAGATGACACAGGGTGCGACAGCAATGGTCCTCTCTCCAAAATAATAATAATGTACTGAATGCTATACTCAGCACACGGATTACTTACGTGTCCAATACGTCTTCCAAACTCATTATCGGAATCAACGTCTTATTTAATAAATTATTCATGCCAGCAAGACATTATTTCATTCTGTTACTATTCCCAATTTATTCTCGAAATCAAAATCTAGTTCCTTCAAAACTGTCAGAAGTTGCAATTCAATAGAGATTAAAATAATATTCTGGTTTTTATCATTCAGCACCAAATAAATAGGAAATTGGGTTATGGTATAATGTTTCAGTGGGAGACCGTTTTTCGCAACATAGTCTCCAGTCCCACAAGACTATTTTGAGAAGAGTTAGGTGATGAATGAGAATGACTCTACTCACGAATCATCTAATGTACCTAAGCGTTTTATTGAAAAACAACGAATTAAAAAGAGATTAATTCTCAGTTTTGGGCAATTCTGTAACTACATCCTAGAACAAATTATCATTTGTCGGAGAAGGTACAAATGAGTACCTATACATCCGAATATTAGATGAGATTAGATGTGTAACAGGTGCCTCTCACTGGGTAATGTGTAGATAATCATGAGGCCTTCAGAGAGCATTTAAAAAATACTTGTGATGTACCGGAAGATGAATTTTTGTCGATATTGAAATCATTTCATATAAAGTTTCATAAAAATAGAATACAAATAAGCTATTGGAACATGCAGTCCCATGTGGAAATGAAAAAAGGTATTATTACGTTATTATCTCTAATAGTTCACTCTAACATTAAATAAATCGTTATTTGGAATAATTGTACTCGGAAATGACAATATCGAGGCACTAATTTCATTTTTTAATCTCTTAATCTTATATAATTTAGAGGAATGTGTACTATCATCTTGTTATATTCCTTAAGGTAATATGAACAAAGTTTTAAAACTCAATTATTCATCTTTAGTAGAAAAATTTACAGAGTTGGTGTGGCTCTAATCTCTACACTTCTATATGGATGATGAATGGGGCACATGATGAAAGGAATAGATTCAATTCCTATGAATGTTCCAATATTCAGTCATTAGTAGAGCCAAAATCCCTTTTTCTAGGAATACTTATAAATACCTCAGCCAGATTCATTCAAATGAAATAGTCTACTATGTGAACAGATTCAAGATAGATGCGGAATCAAAAGCCGAAGCTCACATGTTCTTGGAGCATAATCCCAGGTTTCCTAAATAGAGGTGAGTCACACTCATCTCTGCATTTATATATGGATGAGGAATGGCGCACATGATGAGAGGCATATACCACGTTCCCATGAACATTCCAATATTCAGTGAACAGTACTGCCAAAACTCCTTATTCTACAAATACCTACAGCCAGTTGCCACTAAATGAACTGATCTGGTTCGCGAATGGATTCAAGGTAGAAGCGAAATCAAAAACCTAACCTCACATGAGATCGCCAAAGGTCACAACATGTTCTTGGAGGATAATCCCAGGTTTCCTAAATAGAGGTGAGTTACACGCATCTTTGCATCAATATATATAGATGAGCAATGACGCACATGATGAGAGAAATACACCACGTTCCCATGGACACCCCAATATTCAGTGACCAGTACTTACAAAACTCCTTATTCCACAAATACTTATAGCCAGTTGCAACTGAATGAACTAGTCTGGTTCGCGAATGGATTCAAGGTAGAAGGTCAATCAAAACCGAAGCTTACGTGAGATCTCCAAAGGATATAACATGTTCTTGGAGCATAATTCAAGATTTCCTAAATAGAGGTGAGTCACACCCATCTCTGCATCTATATATGAATGTGGGATGGCGCACGTGATGAGAGGAATACACCACGTTCCCATGAAAAATCCAATATTCAATGACCAGTACTTCCAAAACTCCTTATGCTGAAAATACTCATATCCAGTTGCCACTGATTGAGTTAGCCTGGCTTGCGAATGGATTCAAGGCAGAAGCGCAATCAAATGCCGGAGCTCACATGAGATCGCCAAAGGACACAACATGTTCTTGGAGCATAATCCCAGGTTTGCTGAATAGAGGTGAGTCTCACTGATCTCTGCATCTATATATAGATGAGGAATAGCGCACATGATGAGAGGCATACACCACGTTCAGATGAACACTCCAATATTCAGTGACCAGTTTCGCCAAAACTCCTTATCCTATAAATACTTATAGACAGTTGCCGAAAAATGAACTAGTCTGGTTCGCGAATGGATTCGAAGTAGAAGCGCAATCAAAAGCCACAGCATGTTCTTGGAGCATAATCCCAGGTTTGCTGAATAGAGGTGAGGCACACTCATCTCTGCATCTATATATGGATGAGGAATGACGCCCATGATGAGAGGAATACACCACGTTCCCATGAACACTCCAATATTCAGGGACCAGTACTACCAAAACTCCTTATTCTACAAATACTTATAACCAGTTGCCACCAAATGAACTAGTCTGGTTCGCGGATGGTTTCAAAGTAGGAGCGCAATCAAAAGCCAAAGCTCACATGAGATCGGCACAGGACACAACATGTTATTTGGGCACGATCCAAGGTTTCCTAAATACAGGTGAGTCACATTCATCTCTGCATCTATATATGTATGAGGAATGGCAAGGATGATGAGAGACATACACAAGGTTCCCATGAAC